>CM016723.1:29734126-30467311 GCA_005771605.1 Scutellaria baicalensis | reverse complement strand
AAAGTATACACGTGATACCTGAAAATTATATATGTAATATCACGATTTAACATGGAAAAGTAATACCTTAAGAGTATACACTTGATACCTAAATAGTACATATGTAACATCACGCACTAGGGGTACGAATCTAAGATCTAAGGGTGGGTATACCGAAAATCTCATACCGATACCGTACCAAAAATTCAGTATCAAAATATTACCATTACCGTACTGAAAAATTCGTGATACCAAAATTTCGGTAAGTAGTCATACCGTTTCATACCGAAATTTTCGATGTACCGTAATGCCGAAATGAAAAATATATACCGAAACTTCGATATATCGAAAATACCGAAATTAAAATTACATACCGAAACTTTGGTATACCGAAAATACCGGTATACTGAAATGAAAAATATTATATTTATTAATTTATTAATATGAAATTAATATATATATATATATTTATTAATTTCGGTATTTCGATATATACCGAAATACCGAAATTTTGAGAATAATCATACCTACTCCGTACTGAAACTTTCGGTATATTTTTTCGGTACGATAACCTCGGTACTTTGACATTTCAGTATTTTTGTCCACCCCTACTAAGATCTATACCCAGGATTATATAAGTTTTTGTCATCTAATTATGGTTGAGATTACGCAATCACATTGAGAATGATAGAAAAAATAAATATTTTTATATTATTTATTTCAAAAAAATAAAATAGAAAAGTAGGGTAGACCTATAAGATTATAATCTCATGACAAATATGGATTGAGATTTGGCTCATCCGAGATGAGCTAGTCTCAATCCAAACAAAGTCTCAAACAATTTATAAGATGGAGTTTTAAGAAGTTTATAAGTTCATTCAAACACCTTTTGAACCGCGGATCATAAATCTTAATTTTTAGGCTTACAATGGTTTTTGTTATTTAAGATAGAGAGAATGCAAGGGAGTGACACAAGCTTGCAATGGTTTCCTTAAATAAGCTAGAGAGAGTAGAAGGAAGTAAGATCATCCCATTTACATTTTACAAAACTCGTGCTGAATGGTTAAACCAATGTCTTATGAATCTATTCCAGGCTAGCTCGTTCATCTATTCAAATCCAACACTACCCCTAAAGTAAATTTAGAGCACCAAACTCAATAATATTTTCAAACAAAGTAAAGATGCCTAGATTACATACAAGGTACATAAATTAGGCACCCACTTTCTCAATTAAACACTATTACTTGCCAAATTGTCATAAACAACTTAGAAGTAAGAGAACCATTCAAAAACTACTCCTTGCATCTCTGACACTAGCAAAAATAGTATGTGCCATCATAATACAAAATATAGATCATAAAAACCCAAGTATATGAAATAAAAGACTTGACTAAAAGAGCAAATTTCAATTATTGATCTTAATTAAACCTCTATTAACCACATTTGAAATAATAGCTCAAAACTAACTCATACACTAACCATACTCGGTATGTATACTAAAATGGCCAGATTAATTAATTTCTCAATCATTTTTAACAATTGGAGCTCAAATTAGCTCAATTTTACAGTTTAATGAACATGAATTGACGAGAATTTCGAGAAACCATGGGAAAGAAAGAAAGAAACAAAGTTGAGCAGACAGAAACACAAGGTAATTTAATTTGTAAGATTGTTAGAAAATGAAAGCCAGCTGGGCTTGCCAAAATCGTAGGTGTATGGCAAATGGAGGTGAGCAAACATGCATAATGCAGAATGGCAAAATCCCTCTGCTTCAATCTTGCATATGTGTCAATTGCTAAGCCCTCTTGTTCCCCTATAAATACCAACTCACCCGAGTCGCCACAATTCAATCCAATCCAATCCACCATGGCTAAGCTCTTTCTTTCTGTTCTAAGCCTTCTTCTGCTCTCGGGTTCGAGCCTTGCTCTTCGGGAGCAGGGCCAGTGCCAGATCAGCAGCATCGAGTCCCAAGAGCCCTCTCACACCCTCAGATCCGAGGGCGGTGAGACCGACTTCTGGGACTACAACCACCAACAGTTCCGATGCGCCGGAGTCTCCATCCGCCGCCACAGGATCCAGCAGAAGGGCCCCTCCTCCCTGTCTACCACAATGCGCCTATCTTAGTCTACGTTGAAAGAGGTTTGTGTTCGTTAATTCAGCTCCTATGATCAAGAAGAATGTGTGTACATGTAGTGACCTTGGTTGTTTCATGCAGGTCGGGGCATTTACGGGCTCATGGTTTCGGGCTGCCCCGAAACATTCGAATCCTCCCAGCAATTTGGGGAGGAGGAAAGGAGCCAGAGATTCAGGGATCAGCATCAGAAGATCGGAGAGTGCAGAGAGGGTGACATCATCGCCATCCAAGCAGGTGCACCTCACTGGGTCTACAACGACGCTGATGAGGACCTTGTTCTTGTCGTCTTCCACGACAATGGCAACAACGCCAACCAGCTCGATCAGAACCCAAGGGTGAGTCATGATCTAATTCAATCCAAATGGGCCTAGACTCTAGTATTTCATGAATATCTCATATAGGCTCTAATTCTGATGAATGTATACTATTGCATGCATGAAGTCATTCTTCCTGGCCGGAAACCCGGAGAGGGAGGAAGAGAGAGAAGAGCACGGGCGGCGAGGAGAGAGGCAACGTCAGCTGGGCAACGTATTCCGAGGCTTCGACGATCACACATTGGCTGAAGCATTCGGAGTGGAGGAGGAGACGGCAAGAAAGCTGAGGGGTGAGGAGGATGAAAGAGGGCACATCATCAGAGTGGAGAGAAGCCTCCGCGTGATAAAGCCACCGACGAGAAGGGAGAGAGAGGAGGAGGAGGAGGAGAGAGAGGGGGCTACAGAAATGGGATGGAGGAGACCATATGCTCAGCTAAGAACAGGGAGAATCTTGACAGGGCCTCACGCGCCGACATCTACAACCCACAAGCAGGGCGGTTCTCCACCCTCAACTCCTTCACCCTCCCCATTCTCCGATTCCTCCAACTCAGCGCTTCCAGAGGTGTCCTTTACAGGGTACGTAACTAATTCGATTTTAACCACAACTGAAAAATCGAAATTTGAAATCAAATTGGCTCCTAAAATGATAGATAACCCAAAAAGTTACTGTGTATTTAGCCTGATTACATCATTTGCTTGGTTAAATTTACGGAAAATATAAGAATGACCATTTTACATTGATGGACAGAACGCGATAATGTCACCATACTGGCACGTGAACGCACACAGCATAATCTACGTGACACGCGGAGCGCTGAGAATGCAGATCGTGAACCACCGGGGGCAGGCGGTGTTCGACGGGCAGGTGGGGAAAGGGCAGGTGGTGGTGGTGCCGCAGAACTTCGCAGTGGTGAAGCAGGCGTCGGAGCAGGGCGGCGAGTGGGTGGCCTTCAACACCAACGACAACGCCATGATCAACACCCTGAGCGGCCGCACCTCCGCCTTCAGGGCATTACCCGCCGACGTCATCGCCAACGCCTATCAGATCTCCAGAGAGGACGCCGAGAGGCTCAAGTATTCCCGGCGAGAGACCTTCTTGTTCAGTGGATCGTCTCCGGCCAGGCCAACACTTGCTTCTGCTTAATCAATAAAACATCAATGTAAATTTTATATTTCAATAATGGATGTATGTAGCTGTTTATCGGCTTTCTACACTTTTCTTCTGAGTTTATATCAATAAGACCTTTATTCCTACACCTTCATTTCCACCTCCATTTTCTTTCATATAATATTCATATTCTTCCACAAATAATCAGATTAATTCCATGAATGTGAAATAACTGCACTAATTATTATCTAACGTGGGTGAAACTATCACACGAATGGAATGATAAGATAATGGAATGATAGGATAGTTGATCAAAATTCTAACATTTATACACAAATATTCTACCCACTAACTTAATATCATGCTGTGAAATATAACTAACAAGAATACTAAAAATGAGGTACTAATTCAATAAGTTGTATATCTAATATGTAAGTTTATGAGATTATGCTTCTAATTTTTGACTTAAGTCCAAAATTCCAAGCAGATGTGTAGTTCTTCCACTTTTCTGGCTTGCTGGCTTGGTTCAAACTACTAGGTGTATATCACTTATTTGAAACAAATCATTTTTATCTCCAAATCAAATTTATATGTGAATTGTGAATTATGTGTTAATCTGCTTCTGTTAGACGAATCACTTTTACCTACTAATAAAATTTAATCCTACATATTTATATGAATGATAAAGTTTGAATTGTGAGTTAGGGTCTCATAGAAGCACACAATTAGCTTTTGGATAAGAGATTATATACATTTACGTATACAAAATGTCACAACCCATAAAACACTAAACACATCTCAATTGTATGAAAATAAAAGATATAAAAACTAAATTTTTGGGACTTTGGAAACTCCCATCCTCTGAACTTTATTTTTTACAGATTCAAAAATAAAAATAAAATTCAATTCCATATTACCCCCAAAGATTTGATTGTAAATTTTCGTAGTCGAGTATGTTAAAGCCCATTACATAAAGTCTCATCTGCCTCATCAAATCAGTACCAAAAATTAGGGCAAGAAATCACAACACACTGAGTGAATCAACTTCAACAAGTTATGTGCTTTTTCGTCTTCGCCGGAGAGTTTGATCTAGTTTCTGTTATTTATTTTCCGGTGGAAAACCGACTACTCAATCCCCTACTGCCTACTGTACAGCAAAGGCTGTCGTCGCAGCGTGATGCTTTCTCCATTTCTGTTTCTTGTTTCTTTTTAATTTTTTTAATCCTTTCATTTTCATTCTTATTAAGAAAACCAGTGATCTAGGGTTGCGTTTCTGTTCTTTCCTCTATAATCCTGCTCTGTCATTGTCCGGACATTTCCTCCATAGACCATCTTATTAGATTCTTGCTGTATTGTGTTGTTAAACAGAGGTTTGAGAATGACACCAAATGAAGGGCCTTGCAATTGTAATGATTCTTGGATTATTAAGTATATTGGTGTGGTTTTTTTATGTTTAAGGGGTCTTACTTTCATGGCAGCTATTTCTGTGAAGTGAGACTTCTTATGGAAAGGGTAGTTAATCACTTATAGATATCAAGAAACACTTTTGCTTATGCTCGTTAATTGAAATTCAGAATCTTTGTTTCTTCTCATGTATTATTTGCCTATCTCATTTGTTTGTACAGTATGGTAACCTAAGTATGGACATTGTGTGCACTAATAAGAAATGAAATATTATTGAATTATAAATAAATTTGTCTGGGAAAGATCAAGTATTCATGATTTTATGAATATGTATGTCTGTAAAAACTCTGATCAATTAACCATAATGTATATGTGCAATAGAGTGTACTAAACTCCGATTTTGGAATGGTGTTGCTATTGAACCCTATCAAATTCCTTACGCTTTCCGTTTGTCACATCTTTTATCTTGAATTCTCTTATGGCAGATTTGTCCCTGGCTGTAATGAGGATGTAGAGTTGATTCGGTGAATCATATGCTTTTCAGCAACACTCTGATCGGGTTTATCTGAACTATGTTTGGTTGAGAGATTTCTTAGGGATCGAAATACTAATTTCATTGCAATGAAAAATCAAAGAGCCTATGTCCCAAATGAGGTTTTAGGATCATGAAAGTTCTCTTAATAACCAACACTTGAAAAGGACCATTTCTAGCCAAATTAACTGAATTACCCTTTGGGCCATCTATCCTTTCCAATTTTGATCCTTTTGAATTTTCTCACCGACCTCTCACCTTCCCTGGTCCTCCCAACTTGTAACCCCCTGCCCGCACCCCCAAAAAAAAAAAAAAGTCCCGCACACGCTTTAACCTAAAAAAAAAAAAACTCAACCTACTATTTTGAACAAGGTGGATGGTCTATTCGAGATAATGGAAGAGTCCATCATCCATGGAAGGATATGTTTTTCGAAGAGGATGTTGAAAGTGACATCGAAGCTCCAGTTGATGTACAAGAGGTGAAGTCTGAATCTTGAATTGATTAACTTATGCACTGTATTCTCTTCTTTTTTTTACATGAAATCAATGTATATTCGAATGGCTTGTCCGTTAACTTGGATATTTTGGCATGAGCTAATAAGCTCTTTTTACCATAAGATTTATGTCTTAACATGAAATTGATGTGTTCTGATTTGCTGGTCTTGTGTTGCTTGTGTGAATGACACAAACCGTTTTAAATGTTTCGTATCACTTCAAATCTAACCATCGTCGGTTGCTCACTATGATTCTTGTCATGTTATGGTGCCTTTATGTATGGTTCATATCAACAAATGTTTTAAAATGGCTCGTGACATTATTTGCTTGGTTTTTGTCAATTAATTTGGAATGACTATTACATTAATATCAGGAACCATGGTGCATGCATGGCTGGTCATCACACTAACTACTTATATTATGATATGTTTTATATGTTTATTTAAGAATTCTGTTATATATCTTTGTTTTAGATGTAAATTACTTTAATTGGCTATATTGGTATTTGTCAAATCATATATTCATGTCATCTAGGTTGCTTGGTCATGGAAGAGAGAGGCATTTCAGAGACAAAAAGGCTGGTATTATATTTACGGTGACATACGCACTGAACTGGAGATTGTTGGTGATGATGTGTTCCCGGAGTTTGTGAACTCCTGTTGCATGGAGTTCAACTGGAAGGGATACTCTTCTAATGCCACTCTTCATGCACTTATAGCTCAAGAGATGGATTAGAATGGCGAATGCTCCAGATGATGAGTTGTGGTTTCGCAACATATTAGATTTTCTAAGTAGGAGTGAGTTTGCAGATTGCGGTTCGGTGATTCAGCCTTTGATCCTAAGGTACACCATAATCCACCTGAGAGCGGTGTATATGTTAGACGATTACAATCTTTGGGTCGCCTTTCCATAGATCAGCTACGTACGTGATCGTTTTAGCAGTGGCCTGGCGATGCACTTAAAGTGGCGAAGGTTTTGTTCGTGTACTAGTATATTTTATTTGTGGTGGATGGTGGGAAGGCGGTCGATGGATATATATGGACATTAGTTGAAGATCATGAAGAGTGGGAGAACTTTCCATGGGGAAAGTGTTCATTTCAAATTCTCTTGCGGTTACGTTAATGCTAGCTCTTCCTACAACGCTACACAAGCCTAGTCGTCGCCCGCCGGTTTATCATTTTTTACGGATGCACTTTTCCGTCGAGCTATTATTTATATTTTTTCGACCAGGTAGGTATGGTTTGCATTATGTTTTCATGAATCGCAAAATTAACAGGATCAGCCATTGAGGCTGCAAAAGGTGGGCCCATCAGAGCAGAGTGGCGGAGCCGGTGTCGAGTGTCGTGCGAGATATCTATCGTGCAAGACGAGATCGGTAGATTAATGGAGTGTAGCTAGCATTCGTCGTATATATGGTTCCAAATGAGATGAGACATATGTTTCATTATTGTTCCAGGACTTGTGTAACTAAGAAAAATATACCCAGGCCATTAACAAGGGGTCATCAGTTGAATTTCAGTGCACACTCGGTCGTTGTGTTCTGATATGGTGGTCTTAATTTCACAGGGCACACTGTGAGGCTTGACCTAACCAAACCTCCTAAATTTCATCTATATTATCTATATACACATATCTATTCTACTACTTGTATAAAGTATGGATATTTCTTATAAAATATGAAGTGTCTAGCTAATATATTTTTAATAAACATTACTTCCCCCGTCCCATGAAAATTAGCCTACTTGCCATTTTCGTTTGTCCCACTTAAATCTGCCAGCCTCAAAATGGCAAAGAAAATTTTACTTTCTTACCCCTCAATTTCTTTCATTTTACAACTTTTGCACTAAAAAAGTTGGTTTAAATTACAAAATTGCCACTCAAAAATATTAAAATAACACATCCAATCAGAGTCAACAGTTTTTCTTAATATTGTGCCGGTCAAAGTAGGCTAATTTTCATGGGACGGAGGGAGTATTATTTAAGTTATAATAGTAATTTAGGATTTTCATATTTAAATAATTTTACATTACAATTCTAAGTTAAAATCATATAGAAGATCTATTCTAAGTAAACCATTATATTGGAACTCTAATTTAAAATCAATACTTTTGTTATTAAATCAAAATATTTGTCAAGTAAGTAATTAAATAAATATTATTTAATTGATTAATATACATTTTCAAATTAAAGATGCATTAATAGTAAAAATTAAATAAAGAGTATTCTTGACTGTTATTAAATCATAGAAACAACAAATCTGAATTAATTTAATTTTCAAGTTTCATTCTTACATCTAATTTTTTGTTACCGTTTGCTTTTTAAAATACTAGAAGATCTAAATATTTTCAATAATACATTGAAACTTATTATTGTGTTTATATTTGTTGGTGTTGCTTCTTCCAACAAACATTGTAGATGAAGAAAAAAAAAAAAAGCATAGTGAAACTTCATTTATTTACACAATTTTTGAAAGGAAGATATATTTTTTTAATTTAAATTTATCATTAAAATAAAGTTAAATTTAATTTTTCTCTACAAACCCATTTTTTATATATATAGTTCGTGGGGTCCCAACCCAAGATGTGAGGACTGGTGATGATACTATTTTAGATGGGATAAATGTGGAGCAAACATAGAAAGAAGGAGTGGAGACCACTCTATTATTTCATTTCATTATTAACTTGACTCGATCACTACAATTATTTAGTGGACATCTGAACATAAACGTCATTAAACTCAACCTCGAAAAACAAAGGTTTTTCTGAGACCACAAAATGGATCTAATACTGCTTTCCATGGAGTGGAGATAGCAAGTAACTCTGGCTACCCCTGTTCATCTTCAACGCCTGTCCCTCTTTGGGTGACATCTCATACGCATTTGTGATCACTTGACGCGGCATTGCTCTCATCACCGACGTGTATCCGGCCATCGGATTCCTCATTGGCCACCCGCTCGTCTTGAACGCCACCACTCGAACCCTCGTTTCCGGCCTGCGCTGTCGACGTGTAGAACTGTGGCACACCAACATGTCTCCCTCATTCACCCTATCATTCATCAGAGCTTGCCCTTTTGATCCACAATCTGAATCTGAGCACCGCCTCTTGTCACGTACACCACCGAGTGTCCCAGCGTCGCCCAGTGTGGGCTCAACAACGCATTCTGCACTACTTATATATCAGAATTTGGAGAGATCGATCGAGATTCTTGAAAATGAATGGAATTAACTTACAGGGTAAAGATTGCCTTCTCGGCGCTCATGTCCATGAACTTGAGAATGGGGAGCTTATGCATGTCGACGACGTTCAGCTTTCCGGCTTGCCTGGAGAAATGTCGGCGTCTCTTGTCTTCTCAATGTTGGTTCGAATGTTCATGCTGCAGAATGTTTCTTCGATGCCATTCTTGGAGTACTCCGACGAGGGTCGTCTCCTGAACTGCTCTTCCTCTTCCTCTTCGGGGACGATGAACCTCATGGGTTCTCTCACTATCACGCTCAGCCCTCTCTCCTCCTCCTCGCTCTGCATCCGCCGGATTATCTCCTCCGGCACGTTGAACGCCTCAGCCATTAGGCTGGCGTCGAAATGCTCGGAATATGTTGTGGAATTTCTGCTCGCCTTGCTCTTGCTGCTCGCTTCTCCTCACTCCACCGGCCAAGTAGAACGCCTATTCAAATGTATTCAGTCAATCCTACGTACATATATATATTGATATGTGTGTGGAATGTGTGGATGTATGTTAATTACTCTGAATTTTTGGTCTAGTTGGTTGGACTGGTGGTTGAGGTCGTTAACGGAGACGGCGATCAAATCGTCGTTGCCGTCGTTGAAGCACCAGTGCACAGCGCCGGCGGGGAGAGCAACGATGTCTCCTTGGCGGATACGGTGCACCTTCTGGTGCATGTCACCGTGCTGCTGTTCCACAACTCTCTCTCGGGTGAATTGACTCTTATGCCCCTCGAATGTCTCGACGCACCCTGGGAAGGTGATTCCGATGAAACCCTGACCTGCAAATCAACCAAACACACACACATTACACCCACTGACAGTGTGCATGATATATAGTGTGTAAGAGTGAGTACCTTTTTCGATGTAAACGAGGCGGGGAGAAGGGTGGTAGTTGGGGAGTGAGAGGGGCGTTTGGGTCTGAGGATTTTCTCATGGCGGCGATGCCGGCGCACTGGAACTGGGGGAGGGTCTCCTCCCAGAGCTCGGTGACGCCGCCCTCTGACTGGAGGCGGCGGCGGGGCTGGGCGGCGGAGATCGCTGGAAGCGGCATTGCTGCTCCTGGCCTCAGGCGTGGGATTGGTGCTTCTCTTTCTGCGAATGCACAAGAGACGAGGAGGGGAGAGAGAGGGCGAGAAGAAATGGAGACGCCATTGTTTGTGTGCTGTGAAGAAAGATGGGATAGAGAGGTGGGGTTTTATAGGAGAGTTGTTGGAGTGAGGTTGAGAGACAGGTTGCAATGGAGTTTTGTGAAGAGAACCAAGAAGAGCATGTGGGGATTAGTACGTGGTGATCAAATGCTTCTTTCTTTTGCCAACACCTTACCATGCTCTTCAACACTTGGCTATGCATGCCTCCACTTCCTTTCTACCACCTCGTTTTTTCGGATTGAATCCTCCATTGTTACATCTCATGTTTCATCATACTTGATTAAAGTCATTTGTTAATTAATGATATCATTATATGAATATGATGTGGGTGATTATTTTGAAATAGAAGATGTAACACAAAATGCAATATAACATTTCCCGTAAACTTTGCAAGACTAAGGTACTATGGTTACATATTCTATGTATTTAATAGAAGCTATACACAGTGTATAAATCATTTATTATATTTAGTACGTAGTAATAGTTTGAGAATAGATGATTAATTAAATACTATTTCAACAAAAATTGTCATGTACTATTCAAAGGGAGGACAACTTAAAAATGGTAAGGACTAATTAAGGCCATATGAATTGAAGTTCATTTCATTCAGTTTGTAAATATCAAACCAGATCCCTGTATCTTACATTCTTATACAATACAAGTGCCACATTTGAAAACACATTAGATTAGTTTATAAAACAAGCAATTACAAATCATAAGGGAAATGAAATGGGGTAAACTAGTGAGGATTTTTATATGATACGGGGTTACATAATTAGTTTTGTACGTAATATTTATTTGTCTTGATAATTATCAGTTAATCATGTGTTAGCAAAATAGTATAAAAAATAAAAGGAGTATATTTTTTGTAATAGGATTTCCAAATTTTTGATTATACATGACATCCTTTGCTTTCAAGCAGTTTCATTTACTATATTTTTAATTTCATTCCCCTGATCTCATTGTATTAATATATATCATCAATATAATATATATATATATATTGTATATTGAAAGTATTTGAATAATAGATGAAAATGAAACATGATTTATATAAGATGAATGGACCTAAAGTCCAACTCAAGCTGGTCCATTTGTTGGGCCAAGAAGAAGGTGGATTTTATCAAGATCCTTTAAGAAGTTGGGCCATCAAATTAATATTTATATGTCGTGGGTCCAATTCGAAGGACAACAAAAGTTTCAATATTGATAATATAAAATTCATCTTTATAAAATTTTCATTAGAAAAATATAACAAAAGGCATCAAACTTTATCAATCAAATCCAGTGGATGGAAAATTCTCTGTTATCAGTGAAGTGGAACTGATTCCATCAATATCCACTAGGATATTTTTCTTGTTAACAAGATTGAGACATATGATATATCTATGAAAAATATTTTCATAAAAATTGAAAGTTAGATCTTTTTAAGATTTAATATATGTAATCCATTAAATAAATAATGTTAATAAGTGAGTACATATATATGATGAGAAGCTGCGCACAAGAGAGATTATATTTCAAAATAATCGTCTCATAAATTATATCGTTGTTTAAAATATGACTTGTAATAAATGTTATAAATCATGAGATGTAACACTAAATGTTTATGGGTGTTGATTGGCGAACGTAAGTTGTAAGCAAGAAAAGAATCGGCACAAGCTGGAAAGTGGTAAAAAGATCAATGTTAGAGAATATGCAGTTTTTCAAGTAATTGCTATCCACATGTAGTACTTTTATTTCCTCTCTATTTCAAGAAGAAAATCAAAAGGAAATGATCTTTTACTTATTTATTCTCTTAACCATTAAGGCAAGAAAAAATAAATTGACAACAAAATAATAAACAAATAAATAAAACTCAAATCCATCTGCTATAAACAAACCTAGCTCTCATGCATTTCTCCACAACATGTCTGTTAATTTCACTCTCTCTCTCTCTCTCTAGAGATAGATGTCTTTCTTGAATCTTAGGAAACTGGTGTCCCCAAGATTGAAGATATGGAAGTCTTTGAGAAACAAATTGCAAACAAAAATAGGTAAACTGAATAGATCAAAGGCTATAATAATCCACAAGGCAAGCAAAAAGAAATCATGCAAGAGATTGAAGAAACTGAGGTGGCCATTCGAGAAGAAGAAATTGAAGCCTAAACACCATGCTTTGATTCATCTAAACAGAATAACACCTCCATTGTATCACGTGGACCCTCTCTTTGTAAAAGAAAGTATGAGTTCCCCAGTTGCAGCCATAGCCAAGGAATCCAATTACTACAACAACTATAGAGAGAAAACCAGAAAGGAAGCAACAAGAAGTGATGACGACGACGACGATGATGAGTCGGAAATTAATGAGATGGCGGAGGAGTTCATTACCAGATTCCGGGCTCAGATGCACCACCATGAAATGCTCGCTCGTCATTTCTAGATCTTTATGTGTGTGTATATATATATGCCATTCTTTTCCTTTTATTTGTGTCATGCATAAATATTTGTATAACAAGTATTTTATATAGTTCAAAATAAGGATGGTTTTGCATGCATGCAATCACAATTTATTTAATTGTAATGAAAGTAATGATTTCAAATTCACATCTATCCAAAACAACATCGATGAGTTTCTTGTGAAGTTTGTAATCTCTCCGTCCAGAATGAAGCCTAGCTATATATATATATAAGATGACATGTGAAATTTCTTGTAAGCTGATAATTTGTACATGCTTTTCAAGATCCAGAATTAAATCTGTTCTTAGTATATATATATTTCTGATCTATATAATTTAATTCAGTAATAAATCAAATTCTGGCATGGGTGCAGCTCCAAGATGAGAGAATGTAATAAATCAGATAAAAGATGGAATTTTCAAATTAAGTCCCAAAAATATTTCAAACAGAACTGAAATAACATCCTAAAAGTCCATTGCATCCATCAATATTTAGTAGTATATATCTAATTAGAGTAATTTAGAAGAAATAAATCATGAGGAGGTGCAAGCCCTGCCTTGGACTCTGCAGCCTACCTGATGATCTTCCAATTCAACCCACAAAATTGAATGGTCATTGGGCACTTAAATATATATATATATATATATATATATATTGCCCCTCTTCATTTGGTCCTCCATCTTTAAATATATCTAATTGCTAGCTCTATTATCTCAAGGATCTTTTGTTCTATTTCCGTGTTTCATCCGGTGTTTCATATTGAAAGGACGTTTGTGAAAAGAAGATTTTAGTATTCTTACTTCTAATCTTATTTTGAAATAAAATATGATTTGCTTAAATATTTATGGAACAATTTTAAGAAGTTTATAAGGTTTTATACATTTTATAAATATTTCAAATTGCTTATAAGTTGAGTGAAACACAGCCTTAGAGTTTTTTAAGCTTATTTTAAAATCTTATAATGTTTTATTGTATTTTAAAAATGCTTTGATGTAGAGTTTGGCATTTTGCACATTAAATCAATTAAATATTGAAGCTTAATTTTAAGATATATGTAATGTGAATTGTATGGATTAAAGGATATGATTTGAAGGATTTTGTGAAAATACTATGGATACACCTTTGATTTAAAATTTACAACATTGACATGAACTAACAATTGTTACAATTTTGAAATCTTTTACTATCTTATAGGGTTAATTTCAATTTTCATCATGTATCTATAACATTTTTCATTTTTTAACAACCAAGTATACGATCGATTTCTAATTTTAGTCCTGTATGTTTCTACTTTTTTTCAATTTTGATCATATATGTTTCACATATTAGTCAAATTTTCCAATTTTGGTCCCGTATGTCTCAAATTTTCCAATTTTGGTCCTGTATGTTTTAAAATTTTCTAATTTCAATCCAGGATGGCTGTCTGGAAATCTTATGTGGCATCGACGATTTCATAATTCCGACCGAAATTGGATTGAAATTGGAAAAAAATTGAAACATATGGGACCAAAATTGGAAAACATATACTTGGTTGTCCAAAAATCGAAAGGGTCATATATACAAGACCAAAATTGAAATTAACTCTATCTTATATTTACTTTATACCCTAAAATTTCAAAAAGTTAAGAAAAAAGTTAGATAATGTTGTTCTTTTAATGAATTATTATATTAATTTATTTAAAATTCAATAATGAAATAAGTTTACCCAGAAATTTAAATGTAATAATAACTTTAATGTAAAATTGTGAGAGAGATGATTGAGTGGATTGTAAGTCCCACAAATAATTTATTAGATGAATAAATATAAGTCATGTATATATGTTTAAATGAATGAACTGATAAGATAGATAAAGCTAGCATAAAATATAGTAGATGCATATATGGTGAAATAAATTAAAATATCTTGGATCCACATGAAATCATAGCACAACTTGGTGTTATCATGGGACTACTAGATTTCCACTCTTTTCTTTTCTTTTTTTAGTAACACTTCGATGTATTTAAAACGTGAATTAATTACAGAACTGATCATGTAGACATTTTGAATGTTTGATGATACCTTTTATCGTTTTGTGATGGAAAAGTATTATAATTAAATTAGATGTTTTTAATGCTTAGCTGAGATCGAGTTGCAACAATGATCTATATTTATTTTAATTAATGATGACTGCAAAGTTCTAATATTCTATTTATAAAAATGAAATAAAATCTCGTCTTTGTAGATCTACTCGGGCCCCCAATTATTACATCGAACGAGTTAGGGATTTAAATATTTAACTAGTTTGGGTGTAATAATGGAATTTAAATTAATATTTAACTATATAGTTAGCTAGGGAGTGATAATGGATTAAAAATATAATGGCATTAATTACTTAATATTTAACACCTATTCCAACCATATCTGTGTGAGGTTGATGTGTGTCCAAATTGTGAGATGTAGTTAACTCAGAAATCACCTGCAGGGTTCAGAACCGGAATCAATTCGAGGAAAACCGGACGAAATCGAACCGAACCGGGTCAAGATTGTTCTCTGCAGATTCGGCCCAAGACAGTTAAGTCTGTTAGGTTTTCTGCGCAGTGAACGGGACTTGTAACAGAAATTCGCGCTTGATCGTCTGGAGTTTCTAGACATTGACAGAGGGCTTTTACTCTACATATATAAGGGTGTATTCAGTTGTTGATCTCATTCAATTCCGTTGAGTATACAGTGAGATTAGATTGTATTAGGGTTGAGTGTTCTTGAGAGAAAACCCTAATTCTGGGAAAATCTTGTAAGCTGTAATTTCGTGCGCTTTGCTTAGTGAATTGTTCTGATTTCGTTTCCAGTGGATGTAGGCTATGTGATTTAGCCGAACCACTTAAATCGTGTGTCATTTTCATTGAGTTTGATTCGTTTTTCGATTAGGTCTTCATTGAAGTTCATCTCCATTGTTGGAGCTTGAAGTCTTGGTGTGTTAGCTGAGTTCTTGGATCAATTCCATTACAATTGGCGCCGTCTGTGGGAATCGAGCACGGCCAAGATGAGTGGAATGAAGATGGACGTCGAAAAATTCTCTGGAGGAGGTGACTTCAACCTGTGGAAAGTCAAGATGGAGGCAATCTTGATCCAGCAAGGTTGGGAGGATGCGATTTGTGAGGAATCGCTGGCATCTGATTCTTTGACTGAAGAAAGGAAAATGGAGATATCGAAGAAGGCTCGCAGTGCCATAATCCTGTGTTTGAGCGAGAAGGCATTGAGGGAAGTTTATCAAGAAAGAACCGCCATTGAAGTCTGGAAGAAGCTCGAGTCGATTTACCAGACTAAATCCTTAGCTAATCGGTTGTTCTTGAAACAGAAACTGATATCTTTCAAAATTCCCGACGACAAGAAGATTCTTGAGAAGCTCGATGAGTTTAATCAGATAATCGACGAACTTGAAATTGTGGATGAGAAGCAGAAAGATGAAGACAAAGCTCTTCTTCTTCTCAATTCTCTCCCAAGATCCTATCAGTCGTTTAGAGATGCGTTGGTTTATGGAAGGGTGGTTCCACTAACTTTAGAAGAAGTTCTTGTTGCTATCAGATCAAGGGCCTTATCAGGTGTGATCGATCAGAAGAATCAGAATGTAGCTGAAGGGTTAAATGTGAAATTCAAAGGCAAGCCAAAGGGGAACTTCAAAAGGAAGGGTACACAAAAGGGAAACCAAAGCTCTAACCAAGGTAATTCTGAAGAGCAAGAAACCAAGAAGTGCTATGGGTGTCACAAGGTAGGACATATCAAGAAAAACTGTCCTGAGAGGAAACAAAAGGCTGCAACAAACGCTACCCAACAAGCTGCAGTTGCTGAAGAGTATGAGAAGGCAGACATGCTGTGTGTGGCTGAGAAGGAAATCTCAAATGAATGGGTGCTCGACTCTGGTTGTTCTTTTCACATGTGCCCTATCAAATCATGGTTCAGAGATCTTAAACTTCAAAGAGGAGGCATGGTGCTATTAGGGAATGATCAGGCCTGCAGGGTCCAAGGAATTGGAAGTGTCACATTAAAGCTTCACAATGATCAACTTAGAACACTCCCTGATGTTAGGTTCATACCAGAACTCAAGAGGAATCTTATATCACTTGGACATCTTAATGAATCTGGTTATGAGTTTAGCACTAACAAGAATCAGATTCACATATCAAAGGAAGGTAAAGTAGTGATGATGGGCCAAAAATCAAATGGACTGTATACTTTGATTGGAAGCACAGTAGCAGGAGCTACGGGCTTGGTCATGAGCAAAGAGGAGACTGAACTTTGGCATAAGAGGATGGGACACATAGGAGAGAAAGGGTTGATGAAGCTGGCTCAACAAAAACTACTGGGAGGAGCACAGATTCAGAAAATTGAAAGGTGTGAGCAATGCATCCTTGGGAAATCCACAAAAGCCCCTTTTCCAGAAGGCCAGCACAACACTCAGGGAATCTTGGAGTATATACACTCTGATATATGGGGACCTTCCAGAGCTGAAACCCATGGTGGCAGCAGGTATTTTCTAACCTTTATAGATGATTATTCTAGAAAGGTATGGGTCTATACTATGAAGCACAAGAGTGATACTTTTATGAAGTTAAGGAATGGATAACACTGCAAGAGAACTTAACTGGTAAAAGAGTTAAACACTTGAGAACTGACAATGGATTGGAGTACTTGTCAGAGGAATTTCAAGCTTTTTGCAGGGACAAAGGAATCTCCAGGCATAGAACAGTTGCTGCTAACCCACAGCAAAATGGAATGGCAGAAAGGCTCAATAGGACACTCTTAGAGAAGGTGAGGTGCTTACTCATTGATGCAGGGCTTCCAAAATCATTTTGGGGAAAAGCCATAGCTACTGCAGTCTACCTCATTAATAGAAGTCCTTCATCTGCCATCAACTTCAAAACTCCTAATGAAATCTGGTATGGAAAACCTTCTACTTATGCTCATCTTAAAGTATTTGGTTGTTTGGCTTTTGCTCACCTGAAGCAGGACAAGTTGGAAGCAAGAGCAATGGGGTGTGTATTCATTGGCTATCCACCTGGAGTAAAGGGCTTTAAACTTTGGAGTTTAGAACCTGGAACACAAAAATGCTTCATA
The DNA here is from genome assembly GCA_005771605.1 of Scutellaria baicalensis. Taxonomy (NCBI): domain Eukaryota; kingdom Viridiplantae; phylum Streptophyta; class Magnoliopsida; order Lamiales; family Lamiaceae; genus Scutellaria; species Scutellaria baicalensis. The sequence goes on along the minus strand of CM016723.1, from coordinate 30,449,444 downwards.
AGTAGAGATGTGGTGTTTAAGGAGTCAGTTATGGGTTATAAGCAAAGAAATCAGATAAAGGAGAATCAAAGATCATCATCTGAAACTGAAGTAGATACTCATCAAGTTCAGGTGGAGTTTGGTGATAGAACTACTGAAGAAAACACTGAATCAGAAACTGAAACAGGAAGCTCAGATGGGGATCAAACTGAAATTCTGGAAGATGGAGCTGAAAATGCAGGAGAATTGACAGATTACCTTCTCACCAGGGATAGGGTGAGGAGGAATATCAGACCACCTATTAGATATGCTCAGGCTGATTCAGTTTATTATGCTTTGAATGTAGCTTTGGAAGTTGATTCAGAAGAAAAGCCTAATAGCTACAAGGCAGCAATCTCATCTAAGGAGAGTGAAAAAATGGATCCAAGCTATGAATGAGGAGCTCATGTCTCTTGAGAAGAATGACACCTGGATTCTGGTAGATAAGCCACAAAGTCAGAAGCTCATAGGATGTAAGTGGATATTTAAAAGGAAAATAGAAGTCACAGGAGGTGAGCACATCAGATACAAAGCCAGATTGGTGGCCAAAGGCTTCACTCAAAGAGAAGGTATAGACTACAATGAGATCTTCTCACCTGTAGTCAAGCATGTATCTATCAGACTACTGTTGTCTTTGGTGGTTCAAGAAGACATGGAGCTACAACAATTAGATGTGAAGACAGCTTTTCTTCATGGAAATCTAAAGGAAACTATATACATGAATCAGCCGGAGGGGTTTGCTCAGCCAGGAGAAGAAAATAAAGTGTGTCTCTTAAAGAGATCTTTATATGGTCTGAAGCAGAGTCCAAGAGAATGGTATAGGAGGTTTGATGCGTTCATGATAAGCATTGGAATGACAAGATGCAGCTATGATAGCTGTGTATACCTTGAGAAGAAAGAAAAGACAGTGTTGACTTATCTTTTGATCTATGTAGATGACATGCTTATAGCAAGCAAAAGCAAGGAAAGGGTGAATACATTAGAGGAGAAGCTCAAGTCACAGTTTGAAATGAAAGAGCTAGGAGATGCTAAAAGGATCTTGGGTATGGACATAAGAAGAGATAGAGATCAGAATAAGTTGTTCCTGTTCCAAACTGATTACATTCAAAAGGTACTTAGAAGATTCTTTATGCATGAAGCTAAAGATGTTACCACTCCACTTGGAATTCAATTCAAACTCTCAGTCAAACAAAAGCCTGAAATAGAAGAAGATATTAAGTACATGAGGACTGTGCCATATGCTAATGCAGTGGGGAGCATGATGTACACCATGATATGCAGTAGGCCAGATATTGCATATGCTATGAGCATGGTGAGTAGATTCATGTCTGATCCTGGGAAGCTACATTGGGATGCAGTGAAATAGATGATGAGATACTTAAAAGGAACATCCAATCTTGGTCTCATGTTCACTAGAGTAGCAAGCACTGAAAATATCCTTGAAGGATTTGTTGATTCTGATTTTGCAGGCAACTTGGATACAAGAAAATCAATGACAGGTTATGTGTTCAAGTGTTTTGGGACAGCAGTCAGCTGGAAAGCCATGCAACAATCAGTTGTTGCTTTGTCTACTACGGAGGCCGAGTTTATTGCTATGACTGAGGCAGTTAAGGAGTCGATCTGGTTGAGGGGGATACTTAAAGAGCTGGGAATTAATCAGAAAAGGGTGGATATATATTGTGATAATCAGTCAGCACTTCATCTAGCAAAGCATCAAGTGTTTCATGAGAGGTGCAAACACATTGACATCAAGCTGCACTTTGTAAGAAACATGATAGAAAAGGGTGAAGTAATGGCAAAAAAGGTTAGCACTGAGGATAATCCTGCTGATATGATGACCAAGGTGTTGCCAGGAGTTAAATTTGCTCTCTGCCGAGATCTGATCAAGGTAGAAAGCTGGAGTAAGGAACATGGCTAATATGTTATATTCTGAGGATTCGAAGTCAGGGTGATTTGCTAGTTAAGGTGGAGAATTGTGAGATGTAGTTAACTCAGAAATCACCTGCAGGGTTCAGAACCGGAATCAATTCGAGGAAAACGGACGAAATCGAACCGAACCGGGTCAAGATTGTTCTCTGCAAATTCGGCCCAAGACAGTTAAGTCTGTTAGGTTTTCTGCGCAGTGAACAGGACTTGTAACAGAAATTCGCGCTTGATCGTCTGGAGTTTCTAGAAATTGATAGAGGGCTTTTACTCTACATATATAAGGGTGTATTCAGTTGTTGATCTCATTCAATTCCGTTGAGTATACAGTGAGATTAGATTGTATTAGGGTTTGAGTGTTCTTGAGAGAAAACCCTAATTCTGGGAAAATCTTGTAAGCTGTAATTTCGTGCGCTTTGCTTAGTGAATTGTTCTGATTTCGTTTCCAGTGGATGTAGGCTATGTGATTTAGCCGAACCACTTAAATCGTGTGTCATTTTCATTGAGTTTGATTCGTTTTTCGATTGGGTCTTCATTGAAGTTCATCTCCATTGTTGGAGCTTGAAGTCTTGGTGTGTTAGCTGAGTTCTTGGATCAATTCCATTACACAAATATATATAGATTCTTTGCTAGTTTAACACCTAGTTTTTACCCTTTTAATTATTGCAACTTATATTCCTTTTCTGTCGTTGATTCATATTCTGATAAATAAAATTTGATTAAAGATATTTTCTTAATATATCATGGATTCATATGGTAATAAATTATTAATGTGGAATTAGAAAGATTTGTCTTTATAAAAAATAATTAACATAATTAATATACTTAATAATAATAAATTTTCAACTCTTGAGAGTATGATACACATAATTCTAGTTGACCACAAGCTTTTAGCAATCTCAATGGCATAACATACACACCTTTTGCAATGTAAGATATAGATTGTGTGATGGTTAGAGTCCAAACTCGAGATCATGCAATTCTTTTCTAATTTTTATTTCCTTTTTTCCACTCCCTCTGACTTATTAGGAAAAAAATGTATCATCGCATTCTTCCTTTATAAATAAAAAGATTACATGTGCATTGTCTTTAGTAAAAAGTTGATCATGTCGTACATATACATTTTTTGAACTCATGATCAAGCCACTAGCTAGACTAATTATTTATTTCAATTAATATATCTCGAGATCTACATGACAAAAGGTGTATGTATGTGTGTATATATATATATATATATTAATTACTATTCAAATATATATGTCATGTGTGCGTTATGTTATTATCACTAAAATATAATTTATTATGATGCAAATCATTTACCATTAAGTTGGAGGTATTTCATATATTCCAAATTAACCGGAAAGTTAAGCAGAAAAAGAAAAGGATGAGTAGCAAATAAATAAGATATGAAAATTAATTAAGATAATTGTACAAGCTGGTCTTCAGCCCTATTAAGAGGTTGCACCAAAAATCCATGCTCCTATCCACACTCGAATCCGACCCAAATGTGTAAGAAAATTGAAAGAGAGAATCATATTTTGGAGTTGAAAAATGAGTACTAGTACTATCGTCCCCATACAAACCTCCGACCAGAAGCTTTCGTCCATCTCCGCCGCATTTTCCGGCGACGTGTCGGCCTCGGCCGCGGCGGAGGAGGAGGTGGCTTCGCTGGATGATGCATGCAAAGGTGAGTTTGGCTCCGAATTTGTATCCACATCGGATGATTCGGTTGTGGTTTCGGGCTCGGGCTCGGGTTCGGGTTCGGGCCCGGGCCGGGATTGTTTATTGAGTCTCTTCTTCAAGTGGGTGTGCCATATATTTTTTATTTCGTTGTCTGTGCGGCCCGGTAATCTAGCTGCAATCACTGACCATCTGCAAACACAAGCGATAATATAAACTACTACTAAATTGTAAGATTTGGGAATTTATTAACAACATAGATTTTCTCAAATCGAACCAAGATTCCAAGCAAATACTATTAAATTACATGTTAATTGGCTCAAGGGCATTAATAATAAAGGCCCATATAGCAACAATAAATATTGTTATGTAACTATATAGAACTTATAATACTTAGGATGTTCATTTGAGTACATTTTAATCAACTTATGAAAAGAAACAAACCTGTTTCCTAATTCATGGTGCAAATTAATGATAGTTTCCTCTTCTTGGGGGGTGAAATTTCCTCTCTTGATATCGGGCCGTAAGTAATTCATCCATCGAAGTCTACAGCTTTTTCCACACCGCAAGAGCCCTGAAATAAAAAAAATACGGAACCAAAAATGAAACAGTGCTGTTCCTGAACGAAGAAAATTAGAAGAACTAAAAAGGGGCAGAAAGATGTTGATCACTTGATAAACAAGAAGAATGAGAGAGAGATGAGTACCGGCCCGTTTAGGAAGGGCCCGCCAGTTGTCGTGGCCGTTGTGGGTGATGTAATTGACGAGGATGAGATCTTCTTCACCAGTCCACGGGCCCTTCTTCAATCCCATTTTCTCACAGCATGGAGCCCTCCCCATCTTCTTGATCAATCAATCTATCACTCACGTATTCTATTATATATATATGTGTGTGTGTGTGTGTGTGTTTCTTTTTATGGATGTTTTGAGATTGTTGTTTGAAGATCTACTAGGGTTAATGTGAACTCTATGAGTTGAATCAATATGGATTCATTGAAGATTGGCAATGGCTATATATATATGCGTGTGTGAGATTTTATGGGATTGGAATATATAATAAAAAGAAATAGATAAATGGGGCCATTATCATGTGAGTAAATGGAGACAATAATGATTTCGGGCTTAATTTATACGAAAGTATGCACGCTGGAGAGATGGGGCTTCGACGAAATGATTGACCAAATGTTAATTAAATAAACGTGGCCTTTTATATACATTGTTTAATATTCAATTTTCTTGACTAAACTGTCTTTTTTGTTATGTTTTAGAACTTTTGTTTTTTCCCAACTCTAGACAATACAAAAATCAAAATTTCTTGGATGAGTTTTTTTCCTTTTTTTTTTTTTATGGACTTGGTTCCTTTATAATGTTCTGATCTGATCTATTTACTCGCATATATATCTTTTGGTTGATGAATGATGATCAATAATGCTCATTCAGTTTAGTGATACTAAATTATAATGAATCTTGCTATTCATCCTACATTGAATTATAACTAGTAAATTAACCTAGTTGTTATAGATGATCAAGAATTAATTGCTCAATGTAGAAGCAAATTAAACAGAAATGTATATCCTCAAATGTATAATTATAATACACAATTATCATACTGTAGTAAAAAGAATTAAAGATTGCAGAGTACTTTTGAACCTTTTGAGCTAAAAGTCCTATACTTTTCCTCTCTTCCTTTCTTATAGTAATAATACTCTAGTATATGATGCTACCTACTTGTACGAATAGTATTATACCAATTAATTATACATATTTATAGATATCTTTCATATTTACTATAGTAACAAGCATCAAAGAATACTTTTCAATCCTTCAATTTTCTCATATATATTAATTTCTTTTTCTATTTTACAAATAAAATTTATTTAAATTTAATTAATATGGATATCTAACGATATCAATTATAAATAACTAAATATAAAGAAAACTAAAATAAACGTGGGTTGGTTAAAATGGGTTCATTATTCAACTATTCAAATTTATTAATTAGAAAAATTGAATAGCTTTTGTGAATATATGTGATTCAAAATAAACTATAAAATTTATATGAGAAATATAGACTTTCATTTTTTCTATCATTTGATTGGAAAGAAAGTTTGTCGGTTGAATAATTTAATGATAGATATAACGATATAAGAAACTATTTATATTCTTTTACTATTTACATTCTTATATTTCAACTATTAGCCAGGTACAGCCTTCATCAATGATCTCTTCTTGTGTTGGATTTCAGGTTAGATATTTCATCAAAATTGAGTTTTATAATATATACCAATTTGAATTCACATTGCACAATGATTGTGGAATTTTTAAGTTGTACAATTTAATTAATACCAAAGAAAAGGAAGTCAAATTAAGTGAATAAAAACTCAAATCCCAGAATTTGTTTAGTTTGATATTATTATTCTCTACTGAGGAAGAAACATAGGATATTTGTTCTTGTTGCTCATTTTCTCGATTGATATAGGAAAAATTAGAATAGTGATTTTCATGGTTTTCAAATTCATTCTTGTTCAAACAACCGACAGGATATTTTGGAAGTTTGTGTATGATATGGATAGGGGAAAGGGTTCCCATATAATAAAGTTAGAAGAATAAAAAAGATAATCAAAATACTCCATAAAGGAAATTCAGCAGAGCATGTGTAGGAAAAGTTCCAGCAGAGCACGTGTAGGAGAAGCTTCAGCAAAGCATATGCAGAGGAAGTTCCAGCAGAGCACGTGTAGGAGAAGCTTCAGCAAAGCACGTGCAGAGGAAGTTCCAGCAGAGCATATGCAGAAGAAGTTCCAGCAGAGCACTCCAAAACCAAAACCAGCAGAGCACGAACAGAACTCAGCAGAACAGACCCAAGGAACGACTGACAGACGAACGGATGCAGACGAACGAATGCAGACGAACGGATGCAGACGAACGGGAGCAACTGAACAGATTTCGTACACTCAAAGTAGAGGATAATAATGCAGGAAACAATGATGAAAAGCATGCCCTAGGGGTCTACTGACGGGGACAGGAAGAATAACAGAAAAAGGAATATTCTAGAGGAGGAAGTGGTGTACATAGAGCTATAGAAGAAGTACCCAGCCAAGAAAACAAGGAAAATGGCTTAAGGAACAAGGAAAAAGAGAGGAGAAAATGGCAGAAATGCCCTCCCTCTGCCTTTTTTAGAGAACTAGTATAAATAGAAGGAAATTTGTATTCCAAAGGGACTTTTTTTTTCTACAATTTTTATCTTCAATGCAAAGAACATCCTTTCAATTCTTGAGAAACAAGTTATCATTTACTATTTTATTAGCATTCATTCTTAGTGTTATACATTTTTGATTATCCATGTTTATGTTCATTTTTGTTGACATCTCAACAATGGCGCCGTCTGTGGGAACTGTGGGAGAGAAGTGAGTTTCCTTCTTGTCCTGCTTGATTCCTCTTTTTACTGCTCCTTGCATTGCACCTTTCTCTTCTGTTTTGCACATCTGTTTGTGGGAGGGAAAGTTAGAGAAATCGATTTAAACCGATAGAAGTTATAGCTAATCGAATAATTCGAGACCTCGACGGAGATTTTCAAGAGGTAGCACGGCCGGAAACATCGAGAGCAGGAGGAAGATCGGAAGAGGCGAGGGAGCCAGCTGCCCCGAGCTTGTGGACTTTCACCCCAGAACAGTTGGATGGCTTCATCCATTCCGCTGTGCAGAAAGCCCTGGAAAAAGCGGCTGCTGAGAAAGATAAGGGAAGAGAAAGGCGAGAAGCCACGGAGGTTAAAGGTACTAAGATTCCTGTGCAGGGAGTTCGATCGGGTCGGCCAGAAGTAGCTCCAGAGCAAAGCGCAGATAGCCACCCATCGCAGTGGAAATACCCGCCTCTCGAAGCATCATCTGCAGACATCTCCATGCAGCGTACGCAAGACTTGGAGGTACATAAACAAATGGAAGCAATGCAGAGAGAAATACAGTTGCTGCGGCAGAGGATGGGCACTGCTAGCCAAATCCAGATTCCAGGTGGAAGTCCTTTCGCGATGGTGGTTCAGATGGACGAGTTGCCTGCAAGTTTCAAGCCTTTAACCTTCGAGTACGATGGGACAACCGATCCGTACGATCATCTTCTGCGGTTCGAAAACGTTGCTTTGCTGCATCAATACACCGACGGGGTCAAATGTCGGGTGTTCCTCACCACGCTCACACAGGCTGCTCAGAGATGGTTTGGGCAGCTAGCGGAAGACAGTATCCACTCATTTCGGGAATTTAGTTCGGCTTTCTTGCACCAGTTCGCCAGTGCGAGACGACAGAGGAGGACCTCACAGTCCTTATTCACTCTGAAACAAAACACGGAGGAATCCTTGAGAGCATTCATTAAGCGGTTCAGCACCGTAGCCCTCGAGGTGCCCTCAGCCACTGCAGAGGTGAAAATTAGCGCGTTAGTGCAAGGGCTGCGGGAGGGGGATTTATTTCGATCTCTAGCCAAGAAGCCCGCCACAACGTTTGAGGAAGTCTTAGCCCGCGCTGACAAGTTTATCAACCTGGAAGACGTGAGTAAAGCAAAACGCGCTGAAAGCAGATCTGTAGCCCCAGCGCGAGAAAGGGAAGGTAATAGAAGAATGGTAGCAGCACCTCCGCACACTAGAGGCGAGCAGAGGACAGATCCGGGACGAGATAATTATAGCCATTATACACCGTTGAGAGTTCCCAGATCCCAGATTTTTCAATTAACAGAGAAGTCTGTTTCGTTCAGGTTCCCACCTAACCGATCGCTGGCACCTACGCGACCAAAGGGAAGTATTATTGCGTGTTCCACAACGACTATGGACATGACACTAATGCCTGCAGGCATTTGAAAAATGAGATCGAGAGGCTAGTGAGGTTGGGAGCGCTTAAAAGGTTTGTCGACGGCTCACATAACAGAGATGGAAAATCCAGAACAGAATCGGAGAAAGAAGAAGATGAAGAAGCTACAAAAGACAAACAGAGGAGAGAGGAAGATAGGGAACTGCCTCCCCCACCAAAGAAAGGGTCTATCAATATGATAGTAGGGGGTCCATGGGGTGGAGACTCGAATCGAGCCCGAAAGTCAGCGGCTAGGTACACTCAGAGATGGCATAAAGCAGAAGTAGGTCCTTATCATACCAGAAGGCCCACTCGCAGAACCGAGAAAGGAAAGGCGGAAGAATACTACGAAGAAGTCATGGAAGTGCAGCGCAGACCTGATATAATATTCGGTGAAGATAACGAGTCGCCCCTCCTCAGACCTCACACCGATTCTCTGGTGGTAACAGCTGAGGTGGCGGGATACGATGTGTCTAGAATTTTTGTGGATACAGGAAGTTCTGCGGATATTATCTTTAAAGAGTGTTTTGATAGAATGAACATCAGCACGAAAATTAGGCATGTACAAACAGCTCTGTATGGGTTCACAGGAGGGGCGGTACATCCCCTAGGAATGGTGACGCTTCATGTGTTGGTAGGAGCATGGCCTAGACAAAAGAGACTCAGGAATGAATTCCTGCTGGTTGATTTGCCTTCCGCATACAACATCATTTTTGGGCGACCTATCCTCAACGAATTGAAAGCCGCTGTGTCCACTTATTACATGAAGGTCAAATTCCCGACTTCGGCGGGCATAGGAGAACTGAAAGGACAGCAGATCAACTCGCAGAAGTGCTATGTAGAAGCAGTAAGGACTGCAGACAAATTGGCACTTCCGCGCAGAAGTGAAGGAGATGTGACAGAGGTGGAGCAAAAGAGGCAGAAGTTGGTGGATACAGAGAAAGAAGAAGAACTGGGAAAAATGGTGGTGGACGAGGAACTAGCAGTAGTGGAACTCTTTGTCGATAAAAAAGGTTTTAGCACTAAAATCGGAACACGAATGGAGGAAGGAGAGAAGGCAGAACTGATTAGTTGCTTGAGAAGAAATGCAGATCTCTTCGCCTTTCAGCCTGCAGATATGACGGGGATCAAACCAGAAATAGCCATACATCGTTTGAATATATCGTCTGCTACCAGACCAGTAAAACAGAAGCTTCGAAATTTTGGAAAGGAGAAGGATGAGATAATTAAAGCAGAGGTGAAGAAGCTGATGGAATCTGGGCATATTGTGCCAATACAGTTCCCAGAATGGTTATCCAACGCAGTGTTAGTTCCCAAGTCAGATAAGAAATGGCGAATGTGCATAGATTTTCGAGATCTAAACAAAGCCTGTCCGAAGGACCATTACCCATTGCCAAGGATTGATCAATTGGTAGATTCCACAGCTGGGTGCGAAAGGCTGAGTCTAATGGACGCGTACCAGGGATATCATCAAATCAGCCTTGACCCCGCAGATGTAAAGAAGGTATGTTTTGTGACGGCTGGAGGGACTTTTGGATATGTACGTATGCCTTTTGGGCTAAAAAATGCGGGAGCCACGTACCAGAGGATGGTGGATAAATTGTTTAAGCCCATGCTGGGAAGGAATATGGAGGTATATGTTGATGACATGTTAGTGAAGAGCCAAAGAGCAGCAGAACACATAACAGATCTGGAAGAAGCATTCCAAGTGATCAGGGGAAGCGGGATGAAGCTCAATCCAGAGAAATGCAGCTTTGGAGTCACCTCTGGGAAATTTCTGGGTTACATGGTCACGAAGCAAGGAATAGAAGTAAATCCGGCCAAGGTTAAGGCGATCATGGAAATGAAGGCACCAAAAAGTATAAAGGACGTGCAGAGGTTACTGGGTAGAATTACAGCGCTAAATCGCTTTGTATCAAAGTCAGCGGAGAGGAGCCTTCCCTTCTTCAAAATACTCAGGAAAGGTTGCAAATTTCAATGGGGCGAAGGATGCGACAAGGCGTTTGAAGAACTGAAACAATATTTAGCCGACTTGCCATTATTAGCAAAGCCTGAAAAAGAAGAAACCCTATACATGTACCTTTCAGTGGGCGAGGCTGCAGTGAGTGCTGTTCTACTACGGGAGCAGGAGGATAAGCAATGGCCTATATACTATGTCAGTCACATGTTACAAGGACCTGAGATCAGATATTCAGAAATAGAAAAGGCTGGTCTGGCAATCATTACCACAGCTCGAAGGTTACGCCCCTACTTTTTATCTCATCCTGTGATAGTCCGAACCAACTACCCATTAGGGCAAGTGATGGGGAAAATCAGTACTTCTGGGCGAATGGTGAGATGGGCTGTAGAACTGGGAGCCTATGAAGTAGAGTTTGAACCAAGAAAGGCGATCAAAGCTCAAGCTTTAGCTGATTTCATCCAAGAGTCTGTAGGTCAAAATGATCAAACAGCAGAAGAGTGGAAAATATTTGTGGACGGCTCGGCTACCAGAAAGGGGTGCGGCGTTGGTATTTTGATGGAGGGGCCAGAAGGAGAAGTATTGCAATATGCTGTCAAGCTTAACTATGTCGTCTCAAACAATGAAGCAGAGTATGAGGCGATAGTCAGGGGAATGCAGATGATTGTAGAGGTAGGAGGAGAAAACTTGATAGCATTTACAGACTCGCAGCTCGTATACCAACAGTTCCATGGAGGTTATGAAATCAATAAAGAATCTTTTGAAAGGTACCTAGCAGAGATGGCCAAATTGAGAAACCAGTTGAAAAAATTTGAGCTTAAACAAATCTCCAGAGCTGATAATGTGCAAGCTGATTATCTCGCTAAGTTGGCCAGCGCATACCCGCTCTTACAACCGTGAAAAATCACCCTACTGGTAGCAGAACCGCTCAGAGCAGAAGCTGATGTAACTGAGGTAGAAGACAGAGAGGATTGGAGAACTCCCATTATAAATTCCTTGAAGGAGGCGACAGTGGTAGAAGAAGGAAAAGGACGTATGAAAAAAGAAGTTTTGAAGTATTGCTTGATAGGAGAACATCTATACAGGAGATCTTTTACTCAGGCATATCTTAGATGTATTGGGAAAGCAGAAGGAGAAATAGTCCTACGAGAAATACACGAGGGATGTGGAGGAGACCACGCTGGATACAAATCTGTAGTTAGAAAAGCTCTAAGGGCAGGGTTCTTCTGGCCCAACATGAACGCTGACGCAAAAGAACTAGTGCAGAGATGCAAGGGCTGCCAGATGCACGGGTCACTCATTCACTTACCTGCAGAAGAGTTGGGCCAGATGCATTCACCATGTCCGTTCGCAAAATGGGGAATCGACCAGGTTGGACCTCTACCATTGGCCAGGGGACAAAAGAAATTCATAGTGGTCGCCATTGATTACTTCACAAAGTGGGTGGAAGCAGATGTCTTAAGTAAAATAGACGAAAGTAACATCATAAAATTTTTGTGGAAGCAAATATGTTGTCGATATGGGGTCCCCCGAATACTGGTGTCAGACAACGGCACTCAATTTAATGGGAAAAAGATCCAAGGATGGTGCAGAGAGATGAAAATTGAGCAAAGGTTCGCTGCGGTAGCTCATCCACAAGCCAATGGTCAAGTCAAAGTCACTAATAGAACAATACTGAATGGGCTGAAGGCCAGAGTTGAAAGGGTGAAGGCGAATTGGGTTGATGAGTTAGACTCAGTATTGTGGGCTTATAGGACCAGCCCCAGAACTACCACTGGAGTTTCACCTTTTAACTTAGTGTATGGCGCCAACGCGGTAATACCAGCAGAAATAGGTATGGAAACACACCGAATCATGACATTCAACGAAGAACAAAATGACTAACTTTTGACAGAGAATTTAGATATGGTCGAGGAAGAAAGAGAGCTGGCTAGATTAAGGGCGGACAAAATCAAAAGTCGAGTCAAGGCATTATATGATAGCAAAGTAAAAATCAGACGTCTGCAGCAGGGAGATCTGGTAATGCGAAGAGCAGATGCATTGAAGCCGAGGGGAAAGTTGGAGCCAAACTGGGAAGGTCCTTTTATCATAACTGAAGTCTTAGGTGGGGGAGCATATCGCCTTAAAGACGCAGAGGGAAAGGAGATCCCCAGAGCATGGAACATCTGCAATCTTAAAAAATATTTCGCTTGAGAAGAAGAAACTCTGCAGGTACTTGTCTTGGTTTACAAGAAAATTCACGTATGAAGTTATAGATGTCAATATACTCGAATCCTTAATCGCCCTAGAAAGCAGCCCTGTTGGTTGTCAGACCTCCGGGTTGATCGACCAGCAGAGGTGGGGCTTGAATCCTTAATCGCCCTAGAAAGCAGCCCTGTTGGTTGTCAGACCTCCGGGTTGATCGACCAGCAGAGGTGGGGCTTGAATCTTTAATCGCCCTAGAAAGCAGCCCTGTTGGTTGTCAGACCTCCGGGTTGATCGACCAGCAGAGGTGGGGCTTGAACCCTTAATCGCCCTAGAAAGCAGCCCTGCTGGTTGTCAGACCTCCGGGTTGATCGACCAGCAGAGGTGGGGCTTGAACCTTTAATCGCCCTGGAAAGCAGCCCTGCTGATAGCCAGCCCTTCGGGTTAGTCAATCAGCAGAGGTGGGGCTTGAACCTTTAATCGCCCTAAAAAGCAGCCCTGCTGATAGCCAGCCCTTCGGGTTAGTCAATCAGCAGAGGTGGGGCTTGAACCTTTAATCGCCCCAGAAAGCAGCCCTGCTGATGACCAGCCCTTCGGGTTGGTCAATCAGCAGGGGTGGGGCTCGAACAAATAATTGCCTCTCGGGCGCAACTCAGCTGATGGCTTTAAACTCACTTGGCACTTAAAGAGGGAATAATGATTGCATTTTGTTTCTTGAATTCAGGAAAAGAGGAGGCGACAAGAGGAAAACTTTTTAAGTTCCTGGAAAAGATCTAAAGGATCCAGTAAGAAGAGCAAAGAAAGGAGGCATTGAAATCCCTAAAATTTCAGATTGATGTACAAGAAAGAACTAAGCTCTCTTCGTTGGAGATTTATTCTATGAATATTACCCTTGTTTACTTTTGTCGAAATTATGGCGTATTAAATGTTTAGGTTGCACCTACACAGTAATAGTTATGCATGGCCAAACAAAACAATGGAATGCAACTAAGACATTGCTAAAAAATGGTACTAACCAGGCACATTCATTCTGCAAGAAATATAACATCATCACATACTAAAAGTTAACCAAAATGATATAATCATAAACAGAGGAGTAAAATGGAATGTTCACAAGAGTAAGATAAGTAAAAAGATCAGATTGTTTGTAAAACAGCATAAATAAAGAGATAGATCGCTTGTAAAACAGCATAAACAGATTTGTTCTTAAGATTCAGCCACAGTGGGATCAGCAGCGCTTTCCAAAGGAGCAGAGGAGGGACCATCAGAAGAGCCGACGGGAGGAATTGCAGAGGCTTCGACTCCTTCAGAAGGAGGAGGCACACCTTCAAGAAGAGGTGTCTGAGGATGGTGGGCATCTTCAACGAGCATAGGGGAGACCAGGTCTGGGGAGTCCTCGCGGACCACAATCAAATCAACTTCACCTCCCGGGGCAGCAGGAGCCTGATCAATGAGCAGAGGATAAGAAAGCTGAGATGGGCCTGGCATGGCCTTCAGGTCCACGGGAACAGAGCAGAGGGTGGCATACGTCCGTTGCAGAACAGGCAGCCACCAGGGTGCCTCAATATCTTCGAAGGGGTCCCCTTGAAAATAAGGAGAAGCTGGCAAATCTTCTAATGGGCCACTGATATCAAAATCGCCCTGAAAACCCTGTTCCTCTGCCTGCTGCCGCGCGGCGTTGAACCCGAAGCCATAGTAATGGCCAATGCTGGGGCCAAAGTCCGCCAGGGAGCAGCTGCTCTTCAAGTAGGCCGCCCTCAAACCATCCACCAACTCTTTTAAGAAGCTCTGCCCAGCCTCAGAGAGAAGAAGCTTCTGGCGACAAGCCTCAATTCCCTCTGCATATCTCCTTTCTCCATAAAGACGGGCTTTCGCCTTTTCATCTGCAACTCGCTTCTTCTGAACGCCCACCTCATGCTGAAGCTCATTCACACGTCTAGAATGAGCCTTCTCCTGGGCAGCCAGTTTCTGCTTCAGCTCCTCCACCTCTGCATCCTTCTCTGCCAGAGCGCGAGATGTCTCCACCTGATGAGAGGCCGCCGCCCTAGCTTGAAGTTTACTAAAGTAAACAGCCGCATATGCACAACAAAATATGATAAGTATAAGAATAAAAGAAAGAAAAAGACAAGACTGAGCCAATTCATAAATGAAAGCATAACAAAAAGCGGATGTACCTTGGTCATGTGATGGGCCCCCATAGCTAACTCATTGTCTAGCGACTGCTGGCTGAGGAGTAAATTGTCAGCAGAAGTAACAATGAGCTTCAAAAAATGACGAGCCTCGTCAGCAGTTAGCTCCAAGATAGACTTGGGCAACTCAAGAGTGAACGAGTCGTTGGCAGAGGCCCGGACACGGTTGGCTCGGGAGCGATCGCGAGAAGGGGAGTGAGTGCGTTGACGGCGGGCATCAGGCAAGGTGTCAGAAGTCGCCAAAGCTCTTTTTCCCTTATCGGTAGCAGATCTGGGAGCATCAGAGGAACCTGCTGCGGGACGCCCGTCAGAAGGACGATTGGGACGGCGGTCAGAACCGGGGGCAGATCGAGCAGAAGGAATAGTGGGCACTCCAATAGTCCGCTTCCAAGATTGATCTGCAGAAAGCAAAAGAGAAAAAGGTTTAGGATGTCAAGCATAAAAGTATATTGAAACAAGACTCCTAAAACGAAGAGTAAAAATACCAAGATTAAGCAGCAGAGGAGCTTCTTCTGGTGAGAACCCAAAAAAGGAGAGTAGGGCTGGCTGCTCTACCAGTCCAGCCAAATCAAAAGGACCCTCATCAAAGAAAGATTGGTTCAATTGTTCTATGAGTACCAGATCAGAGTTAGGAGTAACATACTCAAAGGTTTTATCCAAAGGGGGCTTATTGTATATCCAAGTATCTACAGGGAAGCCCCAAATGTTCCCAGGAGTCCCAACAAAAAAATATTCATCCTTCCAGTTCTTATCCCGGCTCTGCGGTTTTCCTAAGAATTTTATTAAGCCTTGAGGGCCAGCGCTGATGTAAAAAAATGGGGGCTTAAATTTCAAAGGAAAATGCGAGTAAAACATCTCGGCAGTAGGGTTACCCCCATGACCTTTGAGGAGGATGAAGAAGCCAATCATCATTCGAAAAGCTGAAGGAACAAATTGGTTCAGAGGAACTTTGTACAAGAATGATAATCTACATAAATAATCAGGGATGGGAAAACGGAGCCCCGCTCGCAGTTGACTAAACCAGAACGCCAAATTACATCCATAGGGAAAGTTCGGCCTCTGAAAAGAGGAGGAGTTATACAGAGCATAGTTCAGCGGAATACTAAAGGTAAGCCGAAGCATATCTAGCCTATCCACCTTCATCAGAGAAGGACCACAAACGGCATTGAAGTTAGGGTCAGACGAAGAAAAGTTCAGAGGGTCGGCAGTGGAAACCGACTCCTCCCCATCTGAAGAGATGAGTTCTGGAGTCTCAGAAAGATGAGCACTTCTAGTAGGGCTCATTGATTCAGAGAGAATGAGACCCTCTAAAACCTTATGATCAGGAATACCTAAAGAAGCACTACTATCGGAAGAAGATGAAGATGTAGAAGAAGCCATAGATCCAAAACCCAAAACACAGAAACTCAACAAGGCAGAATAGAGATATGCACAAATGATCTAAACCAATAAACCTAGGAAGCACTTTATTATATACTACTTTACAAAAGTAAAATCAACGAACAAAGATCAAGGGATTAAAGATTACCTTTCGCCATGGGAAAAGGAGGAAGCGAGAGGTGAAGAAATAGAGACAAAGGAGAAAAACCAGGATGGCCGGAGGGACTACTGCACAGAAGGGGAGAAAAAGACCACCGGGGAAGAAGGACGAGGATCGCCGGAGAAGAAGGAGGACGAGGATCGCCGGAGAAAAAGAGGACTGAGACCGTCGGAGGAGAAGGAGAGGAGGAACGCCGAAAGAGAGGAAGACGTAGAGCGTCGGAGAAGAGGAAGACACACCACCAAAGGAAGAAAAGAAAGAAGTTTTGTTTGACTGCGAGAAAGAAATTAGGGTTAAGGTGGAAAGAATCTGAAAAGGTAGAATTTGAAAGGACGTGCCTCGAAAAGACGCGAAATATAAGATCAACAAGTTCCTGGAGTGACACGCGTAGGATAGAGATGGAATACATACGGATAACTACAATAAGGAGGGAAAAATGAAATTTCGAAAATGCAGAGGAAAAATACAAGAAATGCTGCGCTCGACCAGCTCTGCCATACCAGATCTGCTCAACCACACCAGGGGGAGTAGCTAATGGGGAAATTAGCTCTCTGCTCGAGAAGGAAAAATACAAGTGCTGCGCTTGAACAGCTCTGCCATACCAGATCTGCTCAACCGCACCAGGGGGAGTAGCTAATGGGGAAATTAGCTCTCTGCTCGAGAAGAAAAAAATACAAGTGCTGCGCTCGAACAGCTCTGCCATACCAGATCTGCTCAACCACACCAGGGGGAGTAGCTAATGGGGAAATTAGCTCTCTGCTCGAGAAGGAAAAATACAAGTGCTGCGCTTGAACAGCTCTGCCATACCAGATCTGCTCAACCGCACCAGGGGGAGTAGCTAATGGGGAAATTAGCTCTCTGCTCGAGAAGAAAAAAATACAAGTGCTGCGCTCGAACAGCTCTGCTCAACCGCACCAGGGGGAGTAGCTAATGGGGAAATTAGCTCTCTGCTCGAGAAGAAAAAAATACAAGTGCTGCGCTCGAACAGCTCTGCTCAACCGCACCAGGGGGAGTAGCTAATGGGGAAATTAGCTCTCTGCTCGAGAAGAAAAAATACAAGTGCTGCGCTAGAACAGCTCTGCCGAACCAGATCTGCTCGATCACACCAGGGGGAGTAGCTAATGGGGAAATTAGCTCTCTGCTCGAGAAGGAAAAATACAAGTGCTGCGCTCGAACAGCTTTGCTGAACCAAGATCTGCTCGACCGCACCAGGGGGAGTAGCTGATATGGATAGGGGAAAGGGTTCCCATATAATAAAGTTAGAAGAATAAAAAAGATAATCAAAATACTCCATAAAGGAAATTCAGTAGAGCATGTGTAGGAAAAGTTCCAGCAGAGCACGTGTAGGAGAAGCTTCAGCAAAGCATATGCAGAGGAAGTTCCAGCAGAGCACGTGTAGGAGAAGCTTCAGCAAAGCACATGCAGAGGAAGTTCCAACAAAGCATAGGCAGAGGAAGTTCCAGCAGAGCATATGCAGAAGAAGTTCCAGCAGAGCACTCCAAAAGCAAAACCAGCAGAGCACGAACAGAACTCAGCAGAACAGACCCAAGGAACGACTGACAGACGAACGGATGCAGACGAACGAATGCAGACGAACGGATGCAGACGAACAGGAGCAACTGAACAGATTTCGTACACTCAAAGTAGAGGATAATAATGCAGGAAACAATGATGAAAAGCATGCCCTAGGGGTCTACTGACGGGGACAGGAAGAATAACAGAAAAAGGAATATTCTAGAGGAGGAAGTGGTGTACATAGAGCTATAGAAGAAGTACCCAGCCAAGAAAACAAGGAAAATGGCTTAAGGAACAAGGAAAAAGAGAGGAGAAAATGGCAGAAATGCCCTCCCTCTGCCTTTTTTAGAGAACTAGTATAAATAGAAGGAAATTTGTATTCCAAAGGGACTTTTTTTTTCTACAATTTTTATCTTCAATGCAAAGAACATCCTTTCAATTCTTGAGAAACAAGTTATCATTTACTATTTTATTAGCATTCATTCTTAGTGTTATACATTTTTGATTATCCATGTTTATGTTCAATTCTTGAGAAACAAGTTATTCATTCTTAGTGTATTTGTTTTGGGGATTTTGCCAAATAAACTAGGGCCTACTTCATTAAAAAAAATAAATTAAAATCAAGAAAAATGAGTTTCGTCCAACGAGACACTTCGAACATTTGTGGTATTTGTTCTTGTTGCTCATTTTCTCGATTGATATAGGAAAAATTAGAATAGTGATTTTCATAGTTTTCAAATTCATTCTTGTTCAAACAACCGACAGGATATTTTGGAAGTTTGTGTATTTGTTTTGTGGATTTTGCCAAATAAACTAGGGCCTACTTCATTAAAAAAATAAATTAAAATCAAGAAAAATGAGTTTCGTCCAACGAGACACTTCGAACATTTGTGGTGTAATATAATGGTATGGGTTGTATTGATGTTAGTACATGAGGTGTAATATGGTGGTATGAATTACAATAATAATAGTACAAACTTATAATATGGTGATACGGACCACATCCGTTATAGTACAGGTGTGTACTATGGTGATACAAGCTAATACATGATCAATTTCATTAAAGATACAATGGTTCAAAATAATACTCTCATATGGTATGATGTCTCGTTTAGTCATTACCATTATACTATTTAAAAAAGAATTAAATATAGGTTGAAATATATGATCCACAAAAATAATTCACATAGATTAAAAAACCATATTTAATTTACTTGGAAAAACAATTTTCATTCACAAACTTCCTGCTATACATATACATTTAAAAATGTTTTAGATCAATTATATACTACTAATAAGAAAAATGACTATAATTTGAAACAGACCTAAAAGAAATTAGGGATTTTCTTTTAAGGGGATGAAGAGAGTAATTATAACAAAAAACAATCATTTAATTTTTTTAGTATACACTAGCAAATTATGATTAGTTAGTGATTATATTTGACCACAAGATTTTCAGTTATGCTTGATATTTTTATAGTTGAAAACAAAAAATTTGAGTCAAAACAAGCAGACCCACAAGCTCTGAAATCTGGCCATCGATTAGTTGCTGGTTAGGCAGATAACATACCAATAAAGTTAATTTTTTGGGAATTTAAAAGTACTTCATCTGTATTATAATAAGTGACGTACTTCGAGTTTTTGTTATAAATTAAGAGCATAAAATTTAAAAACAAATTGCTTAACTAATCAATGAATCTATGATTCGGGATTAACTAATCAAATTAAATAAAAAAATAAAATGTGTTCATAAAATTATCTTTATCCAGAATTAAAAATTAAGAAAATGGCATTAGCATTGAGGTGTGAAATCAAAATTAAGAATGAAGCATGCAAAGACAAGAATAAAAGATGATATCCACTATACATAGATTTCTTAACTAATTTAGATGGACAGTCATGAGTAAGTCTATAAAATCATTTTTCGTATCATTTTATATAAGATAGATCAACCTACAATTCACAATTGATATATAAATTTATAAAAATGATTTTAAATAATAGATAAAAAAAATACGTCTCACATAGACTAGGTATAAATTCATCTCAAACGATTAGAAAATGAGGCCCACAAGTAAGATATGGGGAGAGAAAAAAGAAAGTGGGTTGTGGTCAAAATAAGAGGCCAATTCCAATTTTGGGTCTCTCTCTTTCTGCTTCAAAATTATAAACTGGGCACCAAGGAATGAGGAATCTTCGTATATTCCTTTATTTAATTGTATATATTCATTCATTTAATACTTAAATATCTCTACAAATAATATCAAATGATTAATTTAATCATCTTCATTAATTTCTAAAAGTGAATATATATTACACGACTATATCAAAACGGTAGGCTTGTCAATATCCTTTTGTTAAAGATAAATAAACATTACACTTAGAACGTTCGTTTTTATAATAATAAGTACAAATATATTGCTTTAAAAGATATTAAAATGAAATAAGTCAGTTTTCAATGGTGACTAATTTATAGTATATAATAAATAGTTAATATATCAGTAAACGGACAACATAATTGAATGGATATGTGTAGTTGTATAAATTCCTATCTAGGTTGTTTAGGCTAACAATGAATAGTTATAATTTTGTTTATTGAGCATTCTATTTATTTGAGATCCTAATCAAAGTAAGGGATTCACTACAAAATTTCACAAGCTTTTACATTTTTGTAATTTATTAATTCATTGACACAATATATAACAACTAATTTAGATTATTTTATTGTCGAGTGAATCTTACGTAAGATCATCTTACAGTTAATGTCACGTGAGACGGGTCGATCAACAACTTACACGTTACAATTAACATATATAGTAGTGAAAATAGATCTGATTATTGGATGAATAAAATCCATCTGAAACTATTCCTTGGAAACAATCCCACACTTCATATGCACATGTAAACATATTTTTGTTAGGTCTTAACTGATAAAGGAAATTGACAAAAAGTGAAAATTAGTGAAAGAATTACAACCTTTTAAAATTGATCACGTGGAAGTGCAAATTAAGGCAGAGTTTTGAATTTTGTTTCAAATATCCTAAAAGAGATCATAATAATAATAATAATAATAATAATAATAATAATAATAATAATAATAATAATAATAATAATAATAATAATAATAATATTATTATTATTATTATTATTATTATTATTATTATTATTATTATTATTATTATTATTATTATTATTATTATTATTAGTTGTTATTGTTTGGCCAGGGCAGTAGATACAAGTGAAATTGGGTAGGCAGAGATTTATCAAACAAGTGTTGACTTTTGGAGACTGATTTTGACACATACATATACAGCCACTATTGAATTGCAAAACAATTATTTTTTTTTTTTTTGGGAATATATAGTACTTTTAACATAAAATTTAAGATATTTATTAAGTATTTTAGATCCGTGCTATCTATAAAAACACTATTCAAACAAAATATATGCAAGAGTGTTGTTAATTAGTACTCTTAGTCCTTTCGTCTCAGAATAAATGTTGTTCCTGAATTGATCTATCCCAATTTAAGTATAAATATTGTAAGAATCCCTTTTTTTCTTTTTTTGGCCGCCAACTAACAATCCTTTTTAAATTTGATAGGATAAATGAGAGTATTTCTAATTGATCATTAATCAATATGTTTTGGAAATTCCAAAACGACATTTATTTTAACATAATAATTTTTTTTCACTAGAACAATATTTATTTTTAAATAAAGAGGAACGTGAAAAATGACATGTACACATTAGCACCATCTGCAAAAAAAAAGAGACACCATAATTTGTTAAAGCGTCACACATCGTCGACCACATTTTCAAAGCAGTTGGTGTTTATAGATGGAAAATAACAATTCCATCATTGAAAAATTGCCAAAAGAGTAATAAACTTTGATTTTGACTCATAAAGCTTTAGATATTAGTAAACCTATATCTATATCTATATCTATATACATTTATATATAATAATAAAATGATTCATAATTTTCCATCAAAATTAATATTTCAACGTTTCATTTCATTTTTTATTTTAGAAAAAAATTCATGCACAACAAGATTAAAATTAATAATAATATCATGGTAAGATTTGAAAATAGAGTAGATCATGTGTGAGACTTGTTTCACAGATCTTTTTTCATGAGACGAGTTAATCCATACCCACACTTAGCAATTCATATGAAAATTTGTTAAAATTATCCGTGAGACCGTTTTACACAAATTTTTGTGTTGAAAATATAGTTTCTTTATTCCATAAACTACTCCATGTAATATCTAAATTTAAAAATTGATGTTTTGACTTTCCAAATTTGTGTAAGAAAATTAACAATTCTCTTGAAAACATTATGAATTTTAAATTTAATTCTAAATCATATTTATTAAATAAATTTATCTTTAATAAGTTTAGAGAGACATGCATCACATAGGTACAATTGAGATTGAAATATTATCGAGACCATTTTTTTTCTTCACAAAATTAACATTTTCCATGTTAACTCAATATTTAAATTTTATGAATTGCATCATACATGACTAATAAAAATTGTCTAAATTTACAATAAGATTTATAGTTTTTTATATAAAAATATAAAAATGGTAAAATCTATTTATGATAGTATAATATAATATAATATAATTGAAGATATATATCTCGTGTACGTCAAACCAACATGTATAATTAAATTGATTTTATAAGTTGATGTGTTCGGACAACTCGACACGTCGTCTACCAATCTGTAATTTACCAAAAAAAAAAAAGGCATGTGAAACTAAAAGACGTCATTGTATCTTTGCAATCAGATCACCACATTTACGTTATTTGCAATTTTAATCAGATTTTTTTTTTTTTTTTTGCATGTAATTAGAAAATTAAACATTAATTTATATGTAATGTGCAATTCAAATCCTTTACTTTAGCTTTCAATTTTGAAGTTGTTAACCAGTCTTGTAGATCGATGTGTCAACTATCAAAATGTAAAAGAAAGAAAAGTGCATTCAAGACTACATAATTTTAGGGAAGAACTAAAAGTACCACACAACTTTCTAAGAGCACCACACACATTATTGTATAGATATGAAAAGACTAAAATATCCTTTATCAAAAATAAAAATTATTAAAAAATCAAAAAAAAAAAAAGGGAAAAGCTTTCTTCTCCGGCAGCCGCCCCGCCACTGCAACTCCCTTCTTCTCCGGCAGCAGTCCCAACCGCCGCTGCAACTCCCTTCTTCTCCGGCCGTAGCTGCAA
Organism: Scutellaria baicalensis; assembly: GCA_005771605.1. NCBI lineage: Eukaryota > Viridiplantae > Streptophyta > Magnoliopsida > Lamiales > Lamiaceae > Scutellaria > Scutellaria baicalensis. The sequence continues at coordinate 30,426,374 of CM016723.1, read as the reverse complement.
CTCCCTTCTTCTTCTCCACCCTTCTTCTTCTCCGCTGCAACTCTAGCCCGCCGCCCCCCTCCCTTCTTCTTCTCCACCCTTCTTCTTCTCCGCTCGCATCTCCAGCGAGCCACCCCCTCCCTGCAACTCCAGCCCGCCGGCCCCCTCCCTTCTTTTTCTCCACCCATCTTCTTCTTCGCCGCTGCCCCACCTCACCCCCCCCCCCCGGGCCTCAGCCCGTCGCTCCCCGCGTGTTCGGCTGGATTGGCCGCGCGTCCCCTGCGCGTTCGGCTGACTTGGCCGCGCGCCCCCTGCGCGTTCGGCTGCCTTGGCCGAGCGCTATGCTGTGCGTTCAGTAGCCCCGGCCGCTTGTCCCGCTGTGCTTTCGGTCGACCAGAGCCGAAGCGTACACGAATTTTTCAAAAACACTTGTTCGATTTTTCAAGAAATTCACCCAAAAACAATAATTTTTGCACACAAATTCATCAAATTAAACTCTTGATTCACCAACCCATAACAAACCCTAGAGATATGTATACAAATTTCTACAAAAATCAACCAAACAAGTGACGAAAATGAAGAATGAATCAACCGAATGTTGTTTGGAATGTCGAGGGAGAGTGTGTGGTGCCCTTAGTATTATTGGTATCCAATTTTTTTTTTTTTTTTTGTGGTGCCCTTAGCATTTGATGTTTTAATGAAGGATATTTTAGTCTTTTCACAAAAAAAAAATTTATATAAAAAAAAGTGTGTGGTGTTCTTAGAAACTTGTGTAGTGCTTTTAGTTCTTCCCTAATTTTATTTATGCTACTAAATTTCATATTAATTTCAGAGTTAAAAAAAAAAAACAAAATAGGTCTTGTGTGTGACCGTCTCGCGAATCTTTTTTCATGAGACGGGTTAACTCATAACCTACAGTTAGTAATTCATATGAAAATTTATTGATATGGGTTCAATTCATGAGTAATAAATATCCGTCTCACATGCGTTTTTGTCAAAATATATATATATATATATATATATATATATTTGGTTTGAGATTTTCAAACGGTTCTATATTTAGTTGGGCTTGATTTGAACGGAAATTGTAAGTTGATCTGTGGTTTTTAATTAAAGTCATGCTATATTTAGTAGTATCCCATATTTTAGCTAAAATGGCAAATGAAGTAAACTTTATCAATTTTTACGACAAAATTAATTATAAATATAATCGAAGCCCATCAATTTATTTATAATATTTTGTCATTTTGTGTTTATTTAAAAATGAAATCAAAACAATCTACAATCGTTGGTTCAGCAAGACAACACCAGCCAACCTTGTGTTTATACATTCAAATATTCAACATTTCAAATTTTATGAATGTTACATCAATCTTCAATTATATTAAAGAAATAACTATAAGAGTGACACTTATGTATTCTTGGGGCACGGTGCCCCGAACTTGACCACCGCATATTGTTAGATATATACTCTTTAGATATTATGTGTATACCCTTAAAGTATCACTTACATACAGACAAAAAATCGATACCTTCAGTGAATATACAAGTAATTAATATCTTAAGGATATACACGTGGTACCTGAAGAGTATATATATAATACTTATTACTAAATAGAAAATAATACTTTAAGAGTATTCACGTGATACATAAAGAGTATATATCTAATACAACACTTTAACATGAAAAAATAATACTTTAAGAGTATACATATGATACATGAAAAATACATATACAACATTGGGGCACATATATAAGATTTATACTCATGGATATTTAAATTTTTGCCTAACTATAAAATATAAATGACATTAGCTGTATTTAGGTTAATCAATTTTCCCACTCAAAAGTTTTTTTATAATTTTTCATTAGATTCTAGTGACCCCTTTGAAGAAAGAATTTTGGATAAACAAAAGATCTAGATTTCTCCTATCAATTTAAAAATAAGTAAATAAATATATAGAACAGCTCAAAATTATACCAAATAATGCATATGGTCTACAATTAACTTGATCAAATTTTGTACATGTAGTTCAAATTAATACCTAACTTTACAAACTGATTAAGTTTGTTTTGGCCTAATCTTCCCTCTTCTTATATAATCAGTATAATTAATATATATGGTCTCCTATTTTTATTAAATATAATTTTAACATATAATTATATTTCATATATATACACACACATATATAGTTCAATGAAATTACATATTTACGTTTACAATAATAGTAAGTATGAATGATTAATTTTACTAGAAGTATATAATATAAGTATTACATTATTAAAAAGGTATTAATTAAAGAAATTGATAAAGGCAACAACTAAGAGTTGAGTCTTGATTTGAATACTTGATCCAAATTGATTGGCCGCTTCAATTGTTTTTGTTTTTTCCTCATTAATTTCTACGTATTAAATTTGTCATATCAACATCTTATTCTCATGCATCAACTTTGAATTCTAAGCTTAATTAGAATAGGATGTGTTGATCTTGATTTGGACGGACACAATTTTAGTAAATTATATATGTTAATTTGTTATAGAATTTGTAGAATTTCTCTAACTCTTTTGCTTTAAATTTTCTTGTTTATTTACTCTTCTACAATTCTCAATAAAAATATTTATTGCTTCAAAATAAAATAATACGATATCATTACTTTTTGCTACAATTCCCAATATAATGTGACATCTTAATTAACTATAATAATTTGATCCTATAAATTTTTAAAACAAACTCAAGATTATCAAAATTCATTAAAATAATAAATTCAAACTTGCAAAAAACTTCATCACATGTTATGGACAAAAAAGTTGGAATATGCGTATATTAATCATTATATAAGTGTGTATATATATATGTATATATAATTATGATAATAATTTAGGAATTACCCATGTTGGGTTCTTTATGGAACCAAATACAACCATTCACGTTATGTTTTCCTTTCTTACATTAAAGCGTATTATTATTTCTTATTTTATACAATTTTTAAATAATTATTATTTCCTTTTCATTTCAATTCCTTTCTTATTCTATTACTTATTTTATACAAAATTTAAATAATTTGTTTTTCTTATTCATATCAATTTCTTTTTTATTCATATCAATTTCTTTCTTATTCTATCTCCACGTGCACGTTCTTTTTAATTGTGCATAACTTTAGAAATTGTCTAAAACTAAAAGTTGTAGATCATTATGAAATAATTTCATACCATTTATTTGAAATAATTTATTTCTTCAACTCACGGTTCCATATTTGATGCTTATAATGTAAGGTATTATATAATTATCTTTAAGGTATTAACACTTATAGATTAAGATATTACATATTTATCTTTAAAGTATTATATAAATACTTTTAAAGTATTTTGTGCATATTGTTTATGACATTACATATTTACCTTCAATGTATTACATAAGTACCTTTTAATGTATCACATATTCATTGTGGTACTATATATTTACATTATAAGGTTGCGTGCATTTTTCTTGCTTCCATAATTTTAACAAGACATGTTGTCATCTTTCAAGTGATAATTTCAGCAAGACATATGTTGTTATCTTTCAAGAATTATAGCAATAACTTTCAAGAATTGCCACAAGAAATCTATTAAGAAGAAGAAAAGAAATCTTTAACAATCAACTGGCTATCATAAAAACATACACATTATAATCTCATATTAAATCTCACAAGCAATTCATAAAATCACAATCGCTAATCCACAAGAGTCGTTGTCATGATAAAGAAAAACAAAGAGAAAAAAAAGAGAAGAAGAAGAAGAGCCACTGATGCAAATCATGATTCGAATGAGGAGGAAAAAAATAAAGAAGAAGACGATGACGTAAGGAGGAGGGGCACTACATAGAAGAGGTGGGTGGAGTTAATGCTAGGGCTGTAGAAGAATAGAAAAACTTATATATATATATATATATATATATATATATATATATATATATAACGTAAATGAGCGGGCGAGATTAGTTAGGGCCATGAATCCTAGCCCTGTGGTATATGATTGCTTCTCATAAAAAATTTGAAAACTTTGAGTGAAAAAAAAAGATTCTATGCTTTATATAGATTCTATGCTTTATATTGAAAGAAAGGACAAAACTTATATACCCCTGGGGCACATAGGGACACAAATCTAGGTGTTATACACATGCTCTTTAGGTATTATATATATATTCTATAGGTGTTGTTGAAAATTAGGCCCAAAGTTATTCATGGGCCTGTCTTTTATTTCGGCCCACTTCAACCCAAGCCCAAGCCCAAGCCCACCCCACAACCCTAGCCCACTATCCCAGAGCCTTAAAAGGCTGCGTCTCTCTTGCTCCCCCCATTTGCCCTAGCTGCGCCTCTTTGTCCCTTCGTCTCCGACGATTCCTTCTCCTTCGCTCCTTCTCGATGGAAACCCTTGGTGCTTCTTGCTCCTCTCACTCACCCCATTTATGGGACTCCAGTGGAGGAGCTCCAGTAAGCTATAATCTCGAGTCTTCTCCTTCTTCTGTTGAATTCTTCTCTCTTCTGATAAGAACCATATACTCCACTGAGTTAAACTTGTGCGTGAGTGTGGGTAGAAGCGAGAGGTCTCCTTGAGGGTTTCCTGAGGGGTGCTCGGGTGTGGGTTTCTCTGTGGGCTTTTCCCTCTGTGGGTTCTTTGATCTCTCTGTGAGATTTGTTCTTAGGACTTGGGTTGAGTCTCTGTGACTCTGTGAGTGAATCCCCCATCCACTGGTCCTTGTGTTCGATTTTGGTGTAGGCTGTCTGAGCCTTGACCACGATATCCACCTTACAGGTGTTATGTTTCTTGGTGTTATACATATATTCTACAGGTATCATATGTATATAAGAGTATACATATGATACCTAAAGAGTATACATATGATACCTATAGAGTATATATATAACACCATATAATAGGTTAAGTTGGGGGCACCGTACCCCTGGGGCACACAAGTGTCACTCTGAAAGAAATAGATGGATAACATCTCATATACAACATGAAAGGTATTATAGTCAATACATAAGTTAAAAGTGAGCAAATCTCAACACAATTCGCACATAAGATGAGTTATGTACACTCTCATCAAGTTTGACAAAATAAGAGATTTCGCACGAATTTATTCATTTTACAGGTATAAATTGTTGTCATTCTTTTAATAGAAAAGAAGTAGTAAATGTTGTTAGAATTTAACTCAATATTTCCAAACAATAAGGGAGGCCACACATTGATCAAAAACAACTATTTGTTTTTTCTAATCACTAAACATCGATCAAAAAGTTGTTGATAGATATTGTTATACATTAATATATATTTGTCAGATTTTTATGATATGTTAAATTGTTCATTCATTTATTTATAAAAACAACTACACAAATTAACTTAACAAATAGTTCTCTTTTAAAGTTATATAAGTAAATACCAATTAATATGTCCATTAAAACATATATTTCAGTTATACAAAGAATACATTATAAGTTTATAAATATGCAACTAATACTTTATATATATACAATTGACAACTTGAGGAACGGATGGATTTGGGGGAGGGGGCGGGGGGAACGGGGGGCGATCGCCCCCATAAACTTTCAAAATGGTTACTTTTATATGTAATTGTTTCCGATATTTTCCATTATTATCAATGACTTATAAATGTTTGTTACTTTTATTAGATAATTTTACCCCACTTAAAACAAAAATTTCTAGATTCGTCCCTACCTTCAAAGATACATCAATAATACAATATGAATATATAATTTATATCAAACTAGCATGCTTAAAAAATGACGTGCACCAATTCGTGGGTATACAAGTTTTTACTATTAATTTATCATTTAAATTGTTAGGAATTGGAGCACAAAAGAGATGACTTTTTGAAGCGTGCAATTTGAGATAATTATGAATTGAAGCTAAAAGCTAAAAGATTAAATAAATAAAAAAAGATCTTAACCTTGTTTATCATATCATTAGGTGGTATTAAAATAATTTCACTTTATAGATGGTGAATTAGATGACATATTCAGCAATTAAAGCAGCTTTTCTCCACAATTTTAATTAACAATTATTAATTAGCTCAAGAAGATCGCCATAATCAACAATTACACATTAAGTATTCATGGTTTACACTTTGCAGAGATCAATTGATTAATTTGATTATATGAATCTAGGGAATAATAAGAGGCAATTTCATTTTTAGTTTCTTATCATAACGAAAAATTCTTCTCTAAAAATAATTCAAGATTCATTGTTTTTTAGTCAAATTAAAATGTTTTTTTTTATCATTCTGACCCGCACCCTCTATTGTGATTTGTAGCTTACACTATCCAAAGTTAAATCTTATCACCTAATTTCATACAAACATAATCGGCTTTTTGCATCATTTTATTGTCTGGGACAGTTTATTTCTAATACTCAATTTTAAATGGAGTAAGTCTTATATGAGATCCTTCTCACGGATTGTTATATGTATAACTGATCCATCTCGGACACCATCCCACACAAGCTTTTATGTTAATTTCCCTTTGCTCTTAATGACAATTTTGTTGCAAATATTTGATCAAAATATACAACACTATTTAGTTAATTGTAGCTACCCAAATTTGCCATAAACCGTCATTTTGTTAAGAACCGTTTTGAATGACTAGCATTGTATTATCCTGAACAATTTGTATTTGTTATAAAGGAAGAATAAAATTTTAACTTCACCTAAACATACAAAAAGATAGTGTTTGAATGAATGTAAAAACTAGTCCTATGTTACTCACAAACATATGTCAGAAATAAGATCAGTAACAAGTATTAGAACAAGCCTAAATACAACTAAAATATCGTACATTACTGTTTTCAGTTAAGACAAGGTTATGTTGCTAAGAGCATTAATTGAAGAAGTGCAGTTGATGGCGACATGTGCACGAAACTCGACCAATGACTACATCAGCTCAGGATCATCTTCATAATCAAAGTCAGCCTCGCTCGACTGCCTTCTCTTTGCCTCTCTTGGTCCTCTACCTCTCTTCGGTTTTCCACTGCAATGTGTTGAGTATTCATGAGAAGGTTCTTACTAGCATATGAACCAAATTCAGTGAATGCTCAAAGAATCATATGTATAGTCTAATATGCATGAAACATTGAATAAACAGCTTAATAGTGAGGATGAAAAGCTTGAATACTTACGGCCCGTTTGTTGTTACACCACCATCTCTTGCAACTTCTTCAGCCTGGTATTCTCGATAAATTAATCAAATGACACTCTTCAATACAGCATCATAATTCCCACATATCCAAATCTCTATATGCTAATTTACACATAATGATTACCACATGCAATCCAAATAACACATGATCAATTCTACGAGCCAAGATTGAAAAGACAAAACAGGGTTTAAACATAAGAAGCAAGGAAGTAATGAAATAATGAATGCCTAATAATGTTCAATCTTACAGTGATAATGGTATAACTGCTCTTGAACTCAATGATACTATATTATATACCTTGTACGTTATTATAAATTGCATATGTTTGATCACCAAAAACTAAATGTTCACAAATTCACCATAGAATGATTTCAAAAATGTCACAACATCTAAATATATGAGAGGGGGGGGGGGGGGGGGTGCGGAGAAAAGGCTCAATAACATCACAACATGCAAGAAAGACACCTGTATAGAAGTCTTGAATCAATACTAAACAGAAATACTTCATAGGCTAATCAAACTGATATTTCAAACATTGCTTTCTACTGAATTTCATTTGAAAGGTAAGTAATAAACTCATACAGCTGGTGAGGTGACAGAAGATAAAGAAAAGAGCCTGTCTTCAGGCTGAAACTTCCGGGATCGTTTTAAGCTGCAAATGAAAGAGCAATACCACATCATTCTCACATTGTATTAACTAGGATGAACACCATTGTTAACTGAATTGAACATTAGATGCAAAAGATAAACACCAAAGAAGCAAAGCATGATCACTCAACAAAATATATGAATTAGCAAAGAGATTTTCACCCATTAAGCAACACCATACCACCCCTCTGTTCCCCCCTCCAATATCCCAATCTTATTTTTTGAATTTCTCAAACACATATATATAAGATAAAAGACAAGAAAATCAAGAATAAAAATAAAAACTCTATTACAGTGTAGTGTTCTTGGAAGAAGACAAAAACCCTTCAAAACCTTTCAAGACATTGCCACATTGGCTTGGATCCTGTAAATAAGAGGTCTCCATATCATATACCTACACAAAAATTCATTCAATTAACATCACATTATAATAAGTAGTCAAATAACTCAAAACAAAATTTTCACCAAATAACCATATTCCTTCGCACCTGTTTCTCGATACTCCGCAGATCTTCGTGCAGTTTAGTCCTTTTGCATAAGAGGGCTGCGAGAATTGCAGAAGGGTTTGAAGGATTTCGTTGCCCTAAAAAGATCCGCAAGAAATTGTTAGAATAAAAAATCGCAAAAATCAATAGAGGCATTTCGGGGGAAACAAAAAAAAAAAAAATCTGGGTGTACCTTCGGAATCCATGTAAAGATCCAAGATTTTAGGTTTAAACACTGCGATCAATTTGGGTATTATTGGCTTCTTCCTCGATCAAGAACTGCGAATGGGTTGGTTCTATACGACGCCGTTCCAGAAAACCTTCCTACCTGATTCTCATATTCGAATTCCATTGGGCCAAAGTACCACCAAACGGGTCAAGTTTATTTATGGGCCGTTTTCAATTAAATGGGATTTAATAGTAGGTAGATAAAATAATTGATCCTCTTAATTAAGCCTTTTTAGTAGAAAACTAAGAAAAGGACAAAAATAATTTGAATAATTGTTTTCAGTTATGGTCAATTCAAATAATTAAATTTAAAGGATCGAATGTCGAAATTATAAAATCATAGAAGTTTTTTTAAATCATAGATGACATACTAAAACACATAATTTTAATATACATGTAATTATATAGCTTATTTTTTTTAAAATAATTAAATTATTGACAACTATAGCAAAATCCATATAGTAAATATAAAACTGTAATTGAAAAGGAAGTCCATTTTCGAAAATTTAGAAAAGTCATTTACATTATCTAAAGCACCAACAAATAAAATTTAAGAAGTTCAAAAATAAAAGTAACAATAATAGATCTATAAACGTTTTAAAAAATGTAAAATAGAAAATTAACAACTTCAATTTTTTTTTTTTTTTAAATCTGGATTGTAACTTTAAAAGATTAGTAAATGAGTTTCAAGATTAGTATACAAGCTCTCTTGCATACCTTCATGCATAATTGATAAATGAACCTATCATCGATGAACTCTGAATATTAATTCGTAAAGACTTTATTGTTCATTTTATAATTTCGATTTTGAACGTTTGATCTAATCTCGATGTTCTTTACATATCAAATTAGTGAATATAATTGGTAGTTGACTTCTAGGTTAAATAATTCTTTTTGTTAGTTATGTAGAATGCATTTACGTATAGTGTGTATATGACTATAATTAATTAATAAGTACGGAAAAAAAGAAACAAAAAAAAGTGGGTTGGCCTGCCAAACACACGACCCGCCGATAGGTTGGACTGAGGTCCAAGTAAAACTTGGATTATCCCATCTACTGGCATTAAGAAAGGCATCGGTGATTAACATCAAACTTTGGGCAAAAACTTATGTACCCCAAATGTACATATATACCTCAAATGTATTATTAGTTTGATATTAGTTATATACTTATGATGTATTAGTGGTGTATCTATAGGGTATTAGTGGTATATCCCTGAGGTTTTAATTGTATACTCATAAGGTATTAGTTGCATATTCATAAAATATTACTTGTATAACTGAATTATACTCCTTCCGTCCCGGCCTAATTTGTCTACTTGCCATTTTTGTTTGTCCCAATCTAATTTGTCAACCCATAAATGACAAAAGAAAAATTCTCTCCTTACCCCTACATTTCCATTGTTACTCCAATTCCCCTTTTAAATTCTAATTAAAGTGCAAAAAACATAAAGTTAACACATCTAATCAAAGTCAACTGCATTTACTTAGACTCCATGCCCAGTCAAAGTAGGCAAATTAGACCGAGACGGAGGGAGTATGTTTTATTAATGAAGATATCATTTAAGGTATTACATTTCACATATTAAAGTATTAACTATATTATTTTAAAGATATTACAATTTAAAGTGAGACACACAGGAGAACACAACTCCTACTCCAAACTTAGAAAAGATTACAAATTAATGCATATTCAAAGATTAGCTCCTCCGATCCAAGTAAAACTTGCATCATGCCGCATTAAGCTGAAAACCACCATGTTATTATATATAACTTTGGAAACTTACAAATTAATGCATTTGGGTCCGGATTCGGAAATAACCCCATCCCTACTTTCCAACGACAACAATTATTAATTGTTGTGGTTGAGGGAGTCTACGACACACCATTTTTCATAACGTTAAAAATGGTCTATGCATTGTTGTTTTTGTTCATGTAGTGAAAGCTTGAAACTTCAAAAACTCTAGCTTTATATTTGGAATGGATTTTCGATGGCAGGATTTTGGATTTCAAAATAAAAAAATAGAGTAAGTCTCATATGAGACCGTCTTACAGATCTTTTTCTATTAGACGGGTGAATCCACAATCCATGTTTCACAATTCATATATAAATTTGTGAAAATTGGTTAGGTTAGTGGGTAAAAAAGATCCGTCTCACAGATACACAGAAACTATCTGTGAGACTGTCTTACACAAGTTTTTTTGCAAAAAATATGTTTGTTTCCAAATTCAAGTTTGGATTAAAAAATCCAAACATAATCATCACTACCTATATTTAATCATTCAATCATTACTAAAATACATTTTTCATAATAAAATATCATATCAATCCAACTTTTTACAATAAAATATTATATCAACCCACTTTTTTCCTGATTGATTTAACATATATAAGATAATTCTACAAAATCCAAGATTTCAAGATTTCACTTTTACTATAAAATCCAAAATTTCAAAGTCAAGTTTTCTCCAAACCCCTCTCCAAAAATAGGGTAAGCCATCTTAACCTTTTGTATCACATAATCAATTCCAATATAGCCACCGTAGATCTCTTTGAATGCTATGTCTTGAATCCCAAAAGGAATTTAATGCATCCAAAAGAAAACAAATTAAAGCAAAAGAAATACTTATATGCAATAAGTTAGGAATTGAATCCATCCAAAAGAAAACAAATTATCAAAAGAAATTAATATTGGAAGAGCTTGAGCCAAAATGCAAAAGTAATGATTACATATGTTGTGCATGATTGGGTGGAACCAATTCATCGTATATAGCTAGATCCATACAATCACAAATTTAAATATTTTAATATATGGCCAATTGATCTGGTAAGAATATTCGAATGTTTCTAGTTGCAAACATTAATGTACATGTGAGAAACGAGGATTAAAGTGTATAGCCGACTTTTATTTAAGTTGATAATTGTCTTGTCACATATATATCTCGAATTTGAGTTGAAGGAATTCTTAATTCTTGAAATATATTGATGGATTCATTGTATGCAGTCCTAATTGATAGTGGAGCTTACATACTGACAACATAACATTAATATGATAACTTCCACGCTTTAGTCTCTTCTCATATTACAAATTTTCAATATTATATATATGGGTTTATTTAATTTTTCTATAGATTAAAGAATTTATTGGAAAAGCTATTAAGTTCAGAACCACTTTACCTTTGTTCTCATATTTATTTATAATGATTGCTATATTTTTTGATTTCTTATTTAATGTTTAGTATTTTCTATTTTCAAGACTAGAAAGACTAAATTCGAAAAGAAAACAAGTTTATATATACGAAACAATGCAAAAACTTATATGTCCTTGGGGCACATAGTGACATGGATCTAAGTGTTATATATATGCTCTTCAGGCGTTATACATATATATTCTATAGGTGTTATATTTTTTGGTGTTATACATATACTCTACATGTATCATATGTATATAAGAATATACATGTGATATATGAAGAATATACACATGATACCCGTAGAGTATATATTTAACATCATATGATGATTAATTTGGGGGCACCGTGCCCCCGGACACACAAGTGTCACTCATGGAACAAAGGGATCAGTATTTTCTTGTAATTTTCCTTTTTTTTTCTCACTTTTCATCAAATATGCATGTTTTAATATTTATGTTTATGTGTTGTATATGATCAAACACTAACACCAAATCAAAAGATTACAATAGATTGCAAAGGTCCCATTTGATTTCCTTAACTCTTGTCGGTGAAAATTCTAAAGGTAAGGTTATTATTGTAGTTGAAGAAGTTGCTTGCTTGTATAATAGAATTTATTGAAGAATTTGTTATGTATAATAGAATTTAATGTATTGTAAAAGACATACAAAAACGTTTCATTTATAATGATTTTCCTTAAAAACGTTTTTTTTTAATTTCACTGAAAAATGTAAAAGGATAAACATGATATCCACACTAAAAGTTGAGGTAGCTAGATCATATAGGTGCTGACTTTTTGGCATTCCATCGTTTTCAACTATATAAGAAAATAAAGAATGGATAATATATATGTGATTCATACAAAATCCCAACTTGAGCCCACGTCACGCTCACTCTTTAACAACTCCACCCTTAACAAAAGAGGAAATATCCAATTTAACCCCTTCACTATACTATTGGTAAAAAATGACCTCAATTAAATTAATATTTCTATTTTAATCAACAATTTTAATATTTATCCAAAATAATCATTGATTTGATCGATTCAAACTTTGACAATAATTGGGCATGAAATCAATGTATATATCATAATATTAAAATAACCCTAAAAATAAGGTTATTCGAACAATAATCTAATTGTTCGAACAACCCTATTTTTTAAGGTTATTCAAAAATTACCCTTATTCAAAAATTACATATAATTTTCGAATAACCCTAAAACCCTAAAAAATAGGGTTATTCGAACAATAAGAACAATAAGTGTATTGTTCGAATAACCCCTAAAACGAACAATAGGTGTATTGTTAGAATAACCCCTAAAATTAGGGGTTATTCTAACAATACACATATTGTTCGAATAACCCCTATTTTTAGGGGTTATTCGAACAATAAGTGTATTGTTCGAATAACCCTATTTTTTAGGGTTTTTCGAAAATTATATGTAATTTTCGAATAAGAGTAATTTTCGTGTAACCCTACAAGAACATTTTCGTGTAACCCTATAATCTACATTTTTGTGTACAATTGAACCCCTAACTTGTATTGTTAGAATAACCCTTATTTTTAGGGGTTATTCGAACAATAAGTGTATTGTTCGAATAACTCTATTTTTTAGGGTTTTTCGAAAATTATATGTAATTTTCGAATAAGAATAATTTTCGTGTAACCCTACAAGAACATATTCGTGTAACCCTACAATCTGTATTTTTGTGTACAATTGAACCCCTAAATTTTTTTTATTTTTGTGTCCTATGAAAATAAGACTACATGCAACCCTAATTTTGACCTTAAACAACATACTCTTCATGTACAAATTCAAACCAACTTATATAAATTATGGTTTGGAAGAGAGAGAGAGAGAGAGAGAATTGATTTTCAAGCTAAGTATTTGAAATGAAAGATACACGAAAATCATGTCTATTTGTTGCTACATTTTAGTCAAAAAGTTGAACAAGATTCCTGCCATTTTACTGTCAAGATTCGCTGCAATTTCTACCAATTTACTATCATGTTGACTTCAACTTTATTTTATGTCAATCAATGACTATTTTTGACACTAATTAAAGTGTTTGGGTTATAAATGAGATTTCAACTTAGTAACGACTATTTTTATCCCATATTATAGTGATTGGACTATTTTGTGTCACTCACCCTCAACAAAATGACCAAAATCACCTTTCATATGTGAAGATATATAATTGACTTGACCAAATAAATACCTTTCTAGAACTCTTTATATATGTCAATGCATTTATTTCTTAATACATTGACAAATAATGCTCCTTAAACAAGTATTCTTCAAATTATATCTCATTTCAATCCTACTATTAATTTCATATTATACATAATAGAAATGAATATTCGATTATCGTAGATTACTATACATGAACGGACAAAAAACGAAATATAATACAGTGCAAATATATATATATATATATATATATCTATCTATCACAAAACTTTTTGTTTTCCCAACAATGTCCATGTCCTCTCTTAGAGGGAAATTTAGGTAGTTGATCAAGAACCCAATAAGTGTCAGAGAGAGAGAGAGAGAGATAAAATTAGAAAATTAATCAGCAACTTTGTGATGATGATGGGGATGAAGAAGAACTCAAAAGGGCTTCTAAATATTCAACCCCCAAGTCCTCCAAAACGACCACATTCTCAAGTTTATCAATATTGCTCTGACGCCCCTCAAAAGTCTTGATATTACTTTTCCTAACCCCACACGACTTCTTCTTCCTCCTCATCGAATGCTTTCTCTTGAGAGCAATCACCGGCGAGCACCCCTCCTCCACCCCACACTTCATCTCGTGCAGCGACTCCTTCACCCTCTCCACCGGAAAGTTGAGCACGGCGGCGCAGCCGCGCATGGAGAATGCGGCCTGGTCGTAGGCCAAGGCGGCGGCCTCGGCGCTGTCGAAGGTGCCGAGCCACACTCTGACGCCGTTCCTGGTGGAGTCCCTTATCTCCGCCGCGAACTTCCCCCAGGGCCGCCGCCGCACGCCTCTGTAGGCTCTGATCGCTTTCTCTCTCCTCTCTCCTCCGGCACACGAGTCCACCTCCTCCTCCTTGCATGGTGTGTCGGAGTAGGAAGTGGTCTCCGATAAGACACCGTAGAGAAGCATTTCTTCGGAGTCGTTAACGTTGAAGGGGAGGGAAACGCCGTCGTATTGGCATGAATAGGAATAGGGAGGGGGGTTTTGGACTTGGAATGGGAATTGAGTTTGAGTATGCATTTTGGTGTGGAATATAATAATATTTGAGGGAATGAATTAGTTTGAGGATTAATTTTGAACTATAGGGGCTTTATATACCCGGAGAAAATGGGGATTTTAGAGGAAGATAATTAATATAAAATATTGTATATAGGGGGGATTATTAAAAATTAGTAGGGGTTGGATGAAATAGGGAATGATAGAGAAAGGTTAAATATTTATATCTTTTCATAAAACAAAAAAAAAGAGGGGGGATGTTTTTGGAAATAGGAAAATAAAAAAAGGGTGAGTATAGTGAAGTATAATTGGGTCACGTGAGTCAAACATGAGCGATGACGCACGGCGGCGGAGGTCCCACCTTTTTTTTGTTTTCCCTGCCCTCTAATTTTTTTTATTTATTTATTAAAGCTTGCTGTTTTTCTACTAGCTACTGGGATCAATTCCAGAATTTTAAAAATGATTTTTTGAAACCAAACAAAAATAAAAAAAAATTCTAGAACCAGATCAAACCAAATTTCAATTCAATCCAGTTTGAAGATTCGGTTCTTATGGTCCGAATCAATTGAGGATGGTGATTCAGATTTTCGAAGATTTTAAAAAAACACATTACCAAAGGGAATAAAATTAGAAGAGAAATTTACTTTAAATGAAATGCACCCAATTAGGAAATTAAAACCAAAATCTAATTAAATTTAACTAATTTGAGGATAATAACTCAAACCTTTTAAATTATTACCATGTAAATGACATGTAAGTTTCATCTCCTATTTTGCAACTAGTTATTATGTATATCGCATTTAAATGTGAGATGAACAGCATTTTCAAGTTCATAAAAATTAAGACTAAATAATTATTATAGGTTATGGTTCATTATTATTTAAAAAAGTAAAATATTAATAGTATTTGTAAATTATTAACTTATATGCATTATGTAGTTATATTAAGATATATAAAAATAAATGACATACACATATATACATATAAATAACTTTTAAAGATCGGTTCTTCGGTTTAATTCAGTTTGGTTCGATTTCAATTTGGTTCAGTTCTCGATTGAAACCAAACCAAAAGGAAACTCGATTCAGTGCGGTTCGGAGAAAGTCAAAAAGTCAACGGAGATTTTCGGTTCGAAACTTTTCCAGTCTAGTTTTCAGTTCCGTTTCGGTAATCTCCAATTAGGCAAAATTTCATTTGAACGAGTTAGTTAGTGAAACGTTTCATGAATTTTTATTGTATATCATGATATATCAACCTACAATCCAATTATCTACAACACAAACCCTACAATTCACACATTGTAGGTGGGTGATGGAGCTTTGTCTCACTGTAACTACACGTGAAACCATTTCACATGAATTTCTGTTTTTGTTATAAAAGAAGAAAAAACTAATTTCCTAGTAGCATTTAAACAAACTTTGATATTCTCATACTCTTATATCATATGACATATATTATAGGTCATACTATAAAAACTTAGCTCATACCACATTATTTCATAGAAACAAGTTGTTCTGTTTTCAACTTTAGTTCATTTTGGTGTTAAATAAAAAAAAAAAAAATGCTAGCTACAACTTCATACTCAATGCATTTATTTTTATTCAAATTTTGATATTTGTACATTTTTAGCATGTATTGTACCATGCATTCACACTAATTCATACTTCAAAATTTAGGTCGTACCCTTTTATTTTGTAGAATCAGATTGTTCATGAGTTTTTTATTAACTCATATTACCTCGGTTACAAGCAAGGATATAAGTGATCAAAATGATTTTATAAAGAGAACAAATATGAATAAGTGAAGAATAAAAGAACTTTTTCTATGGAAATTGGGTAAGAATGTGGATTTTGACACATGTTCTTCCATCATCGATATTTGATAACTAAGTAGGTAGTTTTATTATTTGATAATTAGAAAGGAGAAAGAGTTGTGTTTTGACTACCGGTTTTGAGATGCAGCATAAGGACTAAATTGAAACTTCACAAATTTGTGCAGTACTAATTCTCCTTTGAATTCTTGTTTGAATATTCAATCTAAATTGATGATTCTGTGTAAGAAGTAGGTGGATAAATTGATCCACTCCTGTGATTTAACTATACTTTTTATACTATTATTATTCAAATAAAGTTTTCTAGAAAGTCAAGTCATACATGATGAGATAATATATATTATGGATCTCAAAAGAATTTTAATAACCACTCTTATATTTTTAGTTTTTCATAAAATTAAACTCCCCTATTCAATTACTTATAATAAATAAAACCATACAAATATTTTTACAACTAGTTTAAACTCATTTTTAATATAAACTATTGTAATATTTGAACAGATTAGGATCATCAAACGATCATTAAATAAACTCTTCAAATTGATATTAGTGATTGTAATTTCACAATGATATTCAAACTCAGAGAAGCTTGTAATAAGCAGAGTTTGAAAAGTCATATATGTGGTCAAAGCTTCTGAAATGACCAAAATCCCCCCAATAAGAAGAAGAAATATATACGAGCTTGGAAGATTCGAGAAGAAATCTGAGATATAAAAAATGCAATAAATATGGGAAATAGCACGAGGGGAATGCTCCAATTTTTGTAAGAAAAGAAGAGTACTAAATATTAAATAAAACAAAAAAGGGCCAAAAAAATAAAAATAAAATAAAATTATAGAATAAAAAGAAAGAGGGCCAGATTCAGAGCCCCTCAAAGTCATAGTCCTAATACTCGTGGGTTCTGTTGAAAGTCCTCCTTAGGAAAGGGAGTCAATAATTAAGGATAACAAGTTGTATATGTGTGTGTATATATATAATTATTAGAAACAAATCTTGTCTGAGACTGTCTTACAAATCTTTTTTTGTGAGACGGATCAACTCATAACTCACACTTAGCAATTCATATCAAAGTTTGTGGATATTGATTCATCATGGATAATTAGGATCCGTCTCACGGAAACTATCCGTGAGACCGTCTTACATAAGTTTTTGTGAATTATCAGTTTGTCAATGATATATAGAGATAGAAATATAATATTATAATGTTTGCATGCATAACCCTTTCAAACATAAATGTCACATATGAAATAAATGAAGTTTGGTCTTGTTTGGAGGTCACAACATGATGACAATATATTTATGGCCAAGTTGCAATGTCAAGTAACCCATTATGGGTCACTCACTTGCTCTACTTTACTCAATTTTGAGCTTTTATTGAATAATATTGTATTTTTCGTACCTTCGAATTAATAGGGTGAATATAATTTAAACAGACGACCAAAAATAAGGAAGTCACCTCTAGCTATTTATGTGACACCATTCTAATAATACAGATAAAACACTTACCGCATAATTATTGTTGGGACCCTTTGATTAATTATGTAGTACGTACAAACTCTAGCTAATAATACAAACAATTAGGTTTGTAATTCATTCTCTCTCGATCTCATTAAAAGATCATTCACATTTGTTAAAATTAAGTACATTAAGTGGATCTAAATAGGCTTAATTATGTTATGTTGTTATAATCAAACCAAATTTAGGACCATCCTCAATGAACCGACTCCTATAAGACCGTCTCATATGCAATGATGCCTGATACTTGTAACTCTAAAATACATGCTTATAGATAAAACCCACATACTTATCTTGACCATGTCCTGAGACTCGATCGTGCGCTACAGATTACTCTTAGTTTTCGCGCGAGGCGTGACCGTGTTCCAGGGCACGGTTGTGGGCGTTGAAAAAAATCACATACTTATTGTTGAAAAATATATATTTATACACCACAGTCGCGCACGGTTGTGTACTGGGACACGATCGACCGTGACGGTCGGATATGAGAATTTGTGATCCTAAATTATGCTGCAATTTGATGTTGAAATTATAGTGTAATTTAGCATAGAAAAAGATGAGATAAAAAATGAAAAAAGGGCATGAAATATGATTGATGAAATATGTGTTGGGGGAGACCAAAAAAAGAGAAGAGGGAAGTTTTTTTTTTTTTTTTGAAGAGGGAAGGTTGGTTAGTTGGAAGAAATTAAAGATGAAAGATCAGTTTTGTCGTTTAGCGGCTGCGTCGCTCGCTCGCTGACAAAAACACACCCCACCCCACCTGGCACCCTCCATGGGCCCCACCCCATGTACAGCTGGCAAATTTGCCTCATCTAATAGTTATCTCTATTATTTGCATCAAACTAGTTTTCAAGGCCTAGTCCTTTTCTTATGAAAATCATAGGTTTTTAGGAAATACTAACTTAAATAAAATAAAATAAAAAAGAGGGCTTTTCGCAATATTGTTCAACATTTGTTATTTGATTCACATGTTTTTTTAGTTTTAGTGACGAATGTATAAGATAACTTTTTAATGAGATTTGGACGATGATTTGTTATGTTGAAATATAAGGTTTTGTTTTTATTGGAAATATTAACTAGATTGATATATATATATATAGGGACGGGCGCACATTAGGGCCAAGGGGACACTGAGCCCTCCTAAATTTTGCAAAAAAGGTAGGGGTATTTTAGTAATTTCATATTTTTTAATTTAAAAAAAAAGAAATATACATATGTGCTGCACAGCTCTCGTCTCTGCCTCTATTCCATTCCAGCAGCATCTCATCCATTATCTTTCATTTCCCCTTTCCACTCAACTCAAACTCTTGCATTTCCTTCCACCAATTACTACTTCTCCACTTAATTTCAAGGTAAATGTTACATACATATTACTCTTATTTGCAATCTTCTTCATCATTATTGTTAATTTATGGTGTTTTAAATTATATATGTGATTTATTGATTAGGTTAAAAGATTGAGTTTTTTTTTTCCTTTTTATTTTGTTTAGAAATCTTCTACACTGGAAATTATGGTAATACTTCATTGTGGTATGAAATTAGCAAGCTTATTTTGTTAATTCCATTTTGATTTAGTAAGTTCTTGAACATTTAATTCATTTTCTAATGTATACTTCTATTTTTTTTATAGCTAATAGATTATGGAAAGATATTTTGGGAAAATACGCCCTAATGTGGAGATGTCATTCTCTTCGGTCAATGCACCCCTTGTTCAACATCAATTGCCCCATGTCAAAATAACAATAATGAGGTTGATATGAAAAAACTTCCGAGTGACAATTAAACAATTATGCATCGTTTTCAGAATATGAAAAATAGAAGAGAAATGTTGTAATACATTGATTTTATTGAATTGTAATATATTTTATGTTATTGGTTTAGAGTTTTTGTATTATTACATTTCTTCTACTAATTTACTTGGACCCCCTCATTTAAAATCCTGGATCCGTCACTATATATATATTATATATATATATGAATATAGGGGTATGATATTTTGAGAATACATTAATATTAGAATATCAATTACAAATAATTTGGTAAATAAAGGAAAATTCCGGCCCAAAATTATTAATTCAGACAACTCCCCGTTTTCTGCCGTCGTCCTATGTTGCCACTATATGAACACAAATTAAAATTATATATATAATATAAATATGAAAAAAAAATATGTGAGAAACTATAAGAAGTATTGAAATAAATAAAATTTACAATTATAAATTACTGAAAGAAAACTGGAAATTGTTTTAGAAATTAAACTTATTCAAATAAATCAAAACATAATTTAATGAAATCTCAGAATTATCAAAATAAATCTGAAATTATTTTAATAAATCTAAAAATGAAATTTGGGTATGACTTCTCATGCTTTTAAGGGTCTTCATCAGCGAACTACACCTCAGCCCTTTCACACTTTAGTGTTATGGATCGATTTCGTTATTTGAGCTTTAGATTTCATTAGTGTTTAATTTGATTTGCTATGGTTGTTTCCTTAGGGTTTAAATATTGTCATTGTTGCTTACTTTGGTTCCTTGAGATAGCCCCTTGTTTGAGTTGTATCTTGAATATAGTGTTTTTATGATTTGATGATATATATATATATAGAGAGAGAGGTTACCTATGATGCTTAAATCCCCAACCCTATATATATATATATATATATATATATATATAAGTGTTTTAATATTACGATTGTGGCATCATAAAATCTCTCAGAAAACTCTTAACGTGCAGCTCATATGATTTTTAGAGTAAAAAAATTATTTTAGATTATTTGAATCATATCTTCTCCTTCTTTATCTACATTAAGGGTGTGTTTGCTTCAAATTATTGATTAAACTTGATTGTATTCAAGTGATTAGGAATTGTCATTAATACATGATGTAATAAGTTATTCATTCATCCTTAAGGATAGCCGTATCACAAGATTTAGAGGGTGTTTGATTAAACTTATTTTTAGAGCTTATAAGCTATCATATCTTATAAGATGTTTTTGGAGCATATAAGATGTTTAATTTAAGTTTAATATAAGTTGTTGAAATGTTTGGGTAAATAAGATGATGAAGCTCATAAGTTGTTAGAAATGACATTTGTGTAATTTCAATGATTAAATTTGAAAGTATATATTTTGAAAAATAAACTCTTATTTTAGAAATAAGTTGGGATTTCCCAACTTTTCAAAAAATATCTTATAAGCTACTTACATCTTATAAACTCATAAAATAAGATCTTATTTTTAAAAGTTAGTCAAACACTTTTGAGGAGCTTATAAGCACTTAACATCTTATAAGCTCTTTTAAAGAGCTTATAAGCTTAGCCAAACACCCTCTTAATGATATATTACCGGACCCTTTTTATATCATGAACTTTTATTTTTCAACCAAACAAATTAATTTTGTTGATATGATATATATCACCTCTAATAAGGGCAAACAAACGCACCCTAAGAATTTATATTATCTAGATAACAAGAGCGAGTTAAAAGGAAGTACTGATGTACATGTTGCTGGAGATCGTGGTCAGATGTGAATAGGCACTTGTCAACGAATATTTGCGCTAGCTCTATCGAAAAATGGTGTTATGATCTCCAAAGTTGAATAAGATGTGGTTGTGATGCTATTGAGAATTGGAGTTGGCAAAAAGGTGTTCGAGATCCAAATTGGATCCTCTATTTCATATAGTGTTTCATCTTGTATTCCATTACTTTAAGTATCATGCAATATGTAAATTGGTGATGCCATTTTTTTTACATTCGACGTGGTGTGGTTATTTTAAAATATCAGATGAAACACAAATGTGGAATAAATTAATCATCTTCTTTGCTAGAGATCCTTGGGTATTATAGTAAGAAGGAAAATCATTATTCAAAGATGTTCCATTAAGAATCTAAGTGAAAGATAGACATCTAATTATACTTCCAAATCATCTATTCGTTTGTGTTCAAGATTTCCAAGTTATTGTGTCAAAAGATTGAAGGAAACACAACCTGAACATCTCCAAACGTAAGTTATTGGGCACATGTTCAATTACTTATTTGCCCTCTCCGACACACTCTTGCTTATGGTTCTACGATGAACTTAATTTGAGACAAGATTTGTGGTTCATTGCAGTGATGAAGCGGCAGTCGACACTAGTACTCAAAGGGTGCGTGGCCTCAACCAAAATATTTGCAAGTCGCTGTTGTATCCATTTTCACCACTGCCAATTGGTACGAAAGTACTACGAGCGACAGGACTGATGAAAGCATCAACACCGATCTCCTAGTGTAATCGTTAGGGTCGTTGGTCTTGAGTCAATGCTAGACTCAACTAATTCTTTGAGCCCTAATTGCAGAAGAATAAAAAGAAAGAAA
Source organism: Scutellaria baicalensis (assembly GCA_005771605.1). Lineage (NCBI taxonomy): Eukaryota > Viridiplantae > Streptophyta > Magnoliopsida > Lamiales > Lamiaceae > Scutellaria > Scutellaria baicalensis. The sequence goes on along the minus strand of CM016723.1, from coordinate 30,403,735 downwards.
AAATTCACATCTCTCACGTATAATGTATGTGAGCAGTTTTATATTTATATATGTGATAGCTGAAAATATTATAACCAGTAAAATCTATATGAATGAAGATGATGTTAGAAATGTCAGGATCAATTTATTAATTTGAACTTATTAAATACAATTAACACACTCTATATATACATATTTGGAAAGATAGTAAAATTGAATAATGATGAAAATGGTATATGATGAGGATAGAAAAGAGTTAGTTAGGACCGTTGGCTGGTGCGGACAAGGAAGAGGTGGTAGATCCCCACTACATTCAAACGTGATGAATCTGCAAAATCTCTGCATTTGTCATTTTTGTATTCACCAATTTTATTTTTTCTATTATTATTACCCATTTTATTTTAGTTTATTTTATTCCTTTCAAATTAATGAAAAAAGATTGACAACAACAGGTACATCGTACGTGCCCATTTGTCACACAATTTCTTCTTACCACTTGCTCCTATTTTAACCTAATAAATAAATCTATGGTCCCATTAAGAAATTTCACACCACACATTCTATTCCACACCACTTTTCCACTTTCATGTTTAGAAAATTAATAAGTGTAAAATTATTAGATTATAATATGATATACTATTTATATGCTTTCATCAAATATTTATATCAACTAACTATACCCTTACCTTTTTCTCGAGCTTAGCCCCAGTACTTATCTTAGGTTTGGATTGAGGTGTACCTGAGTGGAATTTTGGAAGTGTGGATTTGAGATATTAAGAGAATTTTGAAAATTGTGGAATTTTGATAATTTTGTATTTGTATTGAAATTTTATAGGATAGAAGTATGGTCAAGACATATGTCACACCGTATTGATCAAGAGTGACACTTGTGTGCCCCGGGGGCACGGTGCCCCGGGAGCACGGTGCCCCCAACTTAACTTATCATATGGTGTTATGTATATACTCTACAAGTATTATATGTATACTCTTTAGGTATCATATATATGCTCTTATATATATATGATACCTATAAAATATATGTATAACACCAAGAAACATAACACCTATAGAGTGTATATATATAACACCTAAAGAGTATGTGTATAACACCTAGATTTGTGCGTCTATGTGCCCCATGGATATATAAGTTTTGTCCATTGATCAATTGTAGAAAATATAGATAATGTTGTATTATTTTATTTTGGAAAAAAGTGTTAATTGGGAATGGTAGGGAAAAGAAAAAAAAAGTAAAATTAAAAGAGTACTACACCAGACTTGTAAGATTCGGTGAATCTAAAAACAAATATGACTAAATTTTGGTCATCTGAAATAATTACAGATGCACATGACAATCCACTCCAAATACCGCCTTATTTATTATCATACTGGCGTGATTACCATTTATTTCAACATGTACATATAATCTTAAGTTTATGTATTAAGATTATGTATAATATCTAATTTTAGCTATTAATTTATCCATTTCATCTCGAAAACACTCAAATCCTCTACACAAAGTTGGGTTGATGATAGTTTGAATCTTCAAACATCCTTTTCAATAGATCAAGGAAACCACCTTACATAACATGGGTTAGTACACTTTTACTCTTTTAACTAATGACAAATTAACAGTCATTAGATAGAGCATTCAAGTATAGACACATATATCTAATTACAACTACTAGAAAAATAATCATTTAATAAACGGTCTCCTAAATTGTTCTTCAAGTTGATTCATATACAATGACAATTTATCTTAACTTGATTATTTGACCAAACGTGCATGGATGCACACATGGGCAACGATTCGAAATGGTGCAATGAATCTACATTAATTATTAGCCACGCAAATATAAATTTACTAATCTACCCATAATTAAATCCGAAATTGTGACTAATCCTCTATTAAACAAATCACCAAACTTAAAATCCACTTTGTAATTATAACCCTATCATCATTGCCTAGGCGTGCTTTAAATATATATTGTGCATTATATATAGCAACAACTTGTAATCTTTTGTTGGATAATTAAAATGTATAAAATATATTTTACCTTATTATAAAACTCTAATGAGGCATGCATGTGATTTGCAAACACCAATTTATACTCTAAGGTTGTGGTGCTTTTCACACATTATCCTATATTTCAATATGGTCATCGATATTTTGAAATAATCATTATACAGTATACATATAAATAACATTACTAATAAATATGCAACATAATAAATTATAAAAATATTATGAAAAAAGAGAGAGTACGTAACAGAGGATCTTGATCGTGATTGATTTTCGGGTTTCGATCTAATATTCCGAACCCGAACAAAGTTGTTATATTCCTTTCCAAATGGAGTAAGTCTCATGTGAGACCGTCTCACGGATCATTTCATGTGAGACGGGTCAACCCATGACTCACACTTCACAATTCACATGTAAATTTGTGGATATGGGTTTTGATAATGGGTAAAAAGTATCCGTCTCACAAAAATCATTCGTGAGACCGTCTCACGTGAGTTTTTGCGTTCCAAATGAGGAAAATATTGCATTTTCTAAAATACACTTAATGCAAGAATAAATCTCATAAGGTTCAGAAAAATTGACTAAACTCAAAGACCATTTAACCCAATTTAGGAAGTTTGAATGAATGATGTGGGCCTTTAATTTCAATCAAAAAATGAAAGAATTAAAAATTAAAAAGCGTCGTAGGCAAATATGTTAGCACTAGGGTCGAGTCGAGTGATCAATTCATGGAAAGATTAAAAGAATGTTATCTAAAGTGGATCAACAAGATTTGCCAATTAATATTATATTCCTTAATTAATCCTCCATACAAACTTAATTTTAAAAAGTATATGATTCAAAAAGAATAAAAACATAAAAAGCAAACTTTTAAAAATTATGTGTGTGTATTTTGACTCCTCTGCCACACCATATTTGAGGGCCCGTAAATTAATCTACTTTTCAGTCTCCATCATTAATTAATTGGTTTGTTTTATATGTATAAAAACAGATTAAACTTGATTGAATTTTTTGTTGTATATTTTGGCTTTATACATGTTTTGCACTATTGTGTATATATTTTCATTTAATCAATTATCTTGTATTTTATTTATTTTAATTGAAAGTAAGATAATATGTTATTTTACAGTAAATGGTCCATAATTTAATTTACTGCCTCATTTCCATACATACAATATAAGTTTTTTTTTTTAATAAATATCAAAATATAGTCCACTGTCTATACGTGTAATAGTCTACTTTCTATATATTTATGTGGCCCAACTACTAATATACTCAACTAATTAGTGGTTTTAGTCTTGAAAACATTAATATAACATTAAATGATTATATGAGTATAGTGGAAAATTGATTAGTTTAATTGGTTTTTTCCATAGCCTGCATATAGCACACACGAAAATTGGATAATATCAATTTTTTTAGTCCAAAAAGTTAGACTTTTTCAATTTTGGTGCATCAAATTTAAGTTTTATAATTATAGTCCTTTAGCTATCAATTTTTTCCAATTTTAGTCCATTTTGATTGGAACAATCAAAATTGCTAACGCGACCATCGAAACATTTGATGTAACTATCGGAAAATCTGATGTGGCAATCGAAATGACTAAAATTGAAAAAATTGATAATTAAAAGACTAAAATTGAAAAGTTTAAACATGATGCACCAAAATTGGAAAGAGTTAGAACTAAAATTGATATTTACTCATAAAATTATTTATACGGTTAAGTTAGACAGGTGGAAGCATAAGCATTAAAAAAAAAAAAAAAAAAGAGGAGATATCTGAGCATTTTGCTTCCAGGAAATTTTCTTTCTGGTCACTGTTTTATTTTTCTTTTTTCCTTTTTGGATTAAAATATAATACACAAAAACTTCTATACACTAGTTGCATGAATCTACATTCATTCATGCATCTGGGTCGGTTTGACCTGAATCATGGCTTTTTTGATTTTTTTTTCTTGCTTTAGGTGTTGAGAAATTTATATTGTATTACTATTAGTGTGATCTTTATAAACAAATATCATGACCTTTATGTACCCTAACTTAGAAAAAATTAAGAATTTCACAAAAAATTCAGCACATTTTTGGATCAACATACATATATGTGATTTTACTTTTATTTTATATAATGTTAGTTGGATCAACATACGTATATGTGATTTTACTTTTATTTTATATAATGTTAGTTACACCTTTTACATTACATAAAAGTATGCATATGTTAATATATAAAAAGTATGAGCAATATTACATATATAGAGTTACATATATATGTATAAATTGTGTTGAAATTATTCTCCCTTTGTCTAGGTTACATTAGATAAAGATCAACATACTTATAAATAAAAAACACATTAATATAAAATAAAGTCACGATGCTACAACATAAGATCAACACCTGAAGTAAAAATTATATATATATATATATATATACACGGACTTGGGTCGACTTGATCCGACCCAAATTATACAATAAATTGAGTACATAGGAGAGTAACTGAAATAATAAAATAATTATTATATGGATTTTGCAATTTGTGTGTACCAGTTATAAATTGGATAGTAGCAGGTGAATTAGTTCCTTCCTGGAAGCTGCTGTAGTGCAGAATGATGAACATTATTTATAAGGAAGATCCATTGCAAACTTATTAATCATTTGACCAAACAAAAGAACATTAAGAAAGAACAAGTTTATAATTAATTAACCTTTATTTATTATTGAATATTTGATAGGGCAGTGAATTTTCTCGGAATTTGACTATCAAATTGGACCATGGGTTTCATAGCAATATTGAAATTAATCTGGAAAAACAAGATTCTATTATAGAGGCCATAAATCTCTAATGTTCAAGATTGATAAAGACAGTGGAGCAATCAAATTAGAGTTCCATTACTCTTTTATTCATTTTTGGTATAGAGAGGTTATTTGTAGATCCTAAATTTATATCGAAACAGGGTCATCAGAACCGATATAAAATCATACTCGTATTATATATCAATTCAGATATGTTGTGTTTATTAATAATAATATTCTCATAGTACATATACTGATTAAATACAATATAATATATAAGATTATGAATTTAATTAAAAAGAAAAGAAGTGTCAAAATATTACCCAAAAATGGGTTTGAATATATAATTCAAAGTTTTAATGGAGAAAAATACAATTCAAACTTCACCAATGTAGTTCTTGTGATGCACATATCACTTCGCAATACTTTAATTGCAAGTTGGTATTGGTCAAATAGATGATTATCTGTTAAAGTCTAAGATTAAAAAAAAAAGGTGACGTGGAAATTTAGCTTTTAACTCACACAATCTGAAATAGATCCTTTCTGCAAACTTTTTAAAATTATTAGCTAAATTATCATAATATATCAGGAATACGTAATAATATATCAGGAATACGTAATAATAACCAATATATATATACACACACATAATGAATATTCAATTATTGAGAAATTTAATCGTAATGGAAGTATTAAACTGTAGTATTTTTGGGGTTTTGGTTTTGAACTTGGGGTTTTTAATAATGATTTTGATGATTTCTGAGGCCCAAATTATGAAGTTTTTTTTAAAATAAGAATATTTTTCCCTAGGGCATAATCCCCTTTTAAATTAGGCAAATTCTCCTTTGCACCAAATACATGGATTTAGATTAGTGTAATTTGGGCGACCCGCTCCGGATCTGCGCACCTGAGTTTTCCTTCTTCTTTTTTCCGCTTTAGGTTGTTACCTTTATGTTGTAAGGATGTGACATTTATGTTATATAAGTGTGACCATTATATATAAATGTTCAGTAACTTAGGAAAAAATGAAGATTTTCAGGTTTTTCCGCTTCAAATTGAGATCTTTATATTGTATTGTTGTGACATTTGTGTTGTATTCTCGTGACCTTTATGTACAAATATCATGACATTTATGCTCCATAACTTGGGAAAAAATAAAAAAATTCAAAAAAAATTTAGCGCATTTTAAAAATGAACATACCTTTATGTGATATTAGTTGCACCTTTATGTATAACATAAAGGTGCAATTAATATCACATAAATATGCAACTAATATTACATAAAAGTGCAATTAATATCAAATTAAGGTTAATATGTACAAATTATGCTAAATTTTTTTTTCTAAGTTAGAGTATATATAGGTCATTACATTTATACATAAATATCATACTTATATAACATAAATGTTACACCCATATAACATAAAGGTAATAGCTTGTAGCAAAAAAATAAAATTAAATAAGAAAAAGTGTGCGGATCGCGTCGACCCAGATCTGACTCGAATTGTATGTGCACCTGGTGCACATGTGACTAACTCTTTTAATTAACTTTTCAAAAAGATTTGAGTGCGATTGTTTCACGAATAGTTTTCACGCGACATATTCTTTTTATCCATGAATCAAACTCATTTCAACTAATTTATAAGTAAAGTGAAATATGTAATGAACCGCCATAGACAAAATGATTCTTGAGAAACTCACTCTTAAATTTTAGGGAAACGCATTCAGAAAATTTAACCATCGACTTTAGAGAAAAAGAATCATTTAAGTTGAATACAAAACAAAAGAAATCCACTAATATATTTGCAAGATATTATTTAGGTTGGGCCGGGGGACGTTTTGAGTCTTGAACAATGGACTCAGAGTTATTTGCTAAGTTAGCGGCCCAATAATAGTTGAGGCCCATACATAAATGAATTGAGAGCATTGCTAAGTTATCGGCCCAAGTAAATTTAGCAGTCATGTTTTTGAAGTGTATGACGTGGATTTTATAGAACTAAATTACATAAACCCCCTTTTAATGCAACTATACAACATAACTTATAAAACTGTGTTTTAATTCAACAATTTGCAGTGTTGGATTTATATGAATGGATTTTAAATTTATACAAAGTAGAAGGGATTGTAAATCCAACAAAAAAAAAAAAAAAAAGTCATTTAAATAGGAGAACTGGATTTCAATCCATATCAATACAAACAATCATTTAAAAAAAATTATCATTACAGATTCTTGGCTGAGATTATGTAATATTTTGTGCATATTAAGTTGTATATGTATCTTACAATGTATTTTTAGTCAGTTGGACAATAAGAAAACATGCAGTACTTTTATGTGTATCAAGTAATACTTTTGTATTATAGAATACACGGTCTGAATTGGGTGGGGTCGGGTGGTATCGGGTGGTGTGCTGTCGCCGGCACCCAAAAATAAATGTTCACCTCGACTATCTACTTATGTAGTAGGATAAGCAAGGGGTCAAATCCACAGGGAATAGTGTAATTCAATTGACAATTTCGTGTGTAGAAAGCGATAAAAATATGGGGGGTGATTGGTTTGTTGAACAGAAATTGAAATCATGCATCACAAGAATTTTCAAATAAAAGCAAAAGAGAGAGATATCAAATAATTAAACAATCTAGCCCTCGGATAACCTCACCTAGAACGATTCTTCCAATTTTAAAGGTAGCCCCGATTATCTATACCCTATCTCGAATCTTGCCCCTAAACCAGCGGTACGGCCGAACTAGTTCGAATTATTTCTTAAGTTTATTGATTAGAAAGTACGACCCCTAGTCAAACTATCTCAATGAATAACCTCAAAACATGTATTCAAGATTCAATCCACAAGATGCATTAACGATCCAAAATAATAGAGCAAACTAGACTATGAAAATGAAACGTTCGTATCATACGATCTAGACTTCGTTATTTCAATTGCTACTGTATTCACACAATTTAACAATTACGGATTAAATCATGCGAATTAGCTAGAATCGATCAACAAACGTATTAAGGTGGCCAATCTCAACAAATTCATCAACCAAACATGCAAAGCATAAAATCAAATAACGAAGAAATCGAGACAAGAGTAAGAAATCGTTACTACTCAATTAAAAACGGGCGAATCATTCAAGGTTTGGCGTCTCCTCGGACTAGAAAAGGTGAACTTAGCCTCTAAACATCATTCTACAAAAGATAAAAATAAGAGTGTTTTTCTTCCTCTTCTCTCTAATTCCTTTTCTGCCTCTCTGCTTTCTTTCTGCCCTCTTTTTCTGCTTTTTACCCTCTCAATTTAGATCCAAAAGTTTTGCCTCTCATATTCAATTTCCCCAAATAAAAGAGTCAACCATCACTTGATTATCTCTAAGATGGATGATGATTGTACCATTTTTCTTCCCCTTCCAAAAATAGAGCTCACTTCACAAAATAAGAGAAGGAAGAAGAAATGGGCTTGATGGAATTGGGCCTCCAATGCGTCTGCAGAGATCATCATTCATTTTCCCAACACTGAACCTCCCAGTGTTGGACTTGTTCTTCATTTTCAGCCCACCTGGCTCGCACCTTTTGGATTTTCAAACTCAATTTGTCCTTCAAACAACCTAGAATTCATAGAGAATGCAAAATCAAAGCCACCGAGACGAGTATCATAAATATCGGGTAAATGCAACATAGTAGTGATAACTTAATTACAAAAAACGATCACATTAAGCATAAGAAATGCACACAAAACCCGACTTATCAAACCCCCCCACACTAGACACTTGCTTGTCCTCAAGCAATAAAATATTCAACAACATAACATTCTTTTATATTGCTTCGTTGCTAACTTCTTGAGCCAAATTCATAAATCGTATGCCTCAACAAAATAAATCCCAACTCTTATTCACGGCCAATCACAAAGTCTCAATAATCGCTAGTTACTCAAGCCATATCCATAACTCCCTAACGACTTGCCCCCAATTTACTTGATTCGGTTTTCTTTTATTGTACTAACCTGATTAGTGCCCCTTCTCCAACATTCATCAATTTACTTTTCTTTTTTTTTTTTTTTTTTTTTCAAATGAGGGCTCGCGGCTCCACTCTACTTATCGGGTTTTAGCTCTTTCGTGTTGATTTGTAGACGGTTGGCAATTCGAAAACACTTGAGCTCCCGAAAGTAGGCAGCCGTAACGGCCCCTCACTATTTTTTTTTTTCATCATCATTTTTTTTCAACTAAACTCCTTTTTTTTTTTTTCCAATCCTCAAAAATTCATCATCATTTTTTTTTTCGACTTGGGCACCAAATTAGATTTTCCAACTCTAGAAGACCAAAACAAATCACCAAGGACAAGTAATCAAGTTGCCACTTCAAGGCCAAGTAAACCAACAATCAACTCGACTCTATAACCAACACATGAATTCAAGTTTAAAAACATATCGAGGCATACAATTCATATTTCAGCACTTTTAACAAGAGAATCCACAACTAGCAATGTAGCAAAATGTCCAAAATAAGCATAAACATCACATAAGAAACAACATAAGTACACAACAAAAATCATAGATCCCCACCCCCCACACTAAAACGAGTGCTAGTCCCTAGCACAAAGCAAAGAACAAACACCAAAAAGGAAAAGTGAGTGGAGCGGGTTTACCCAATTAGGGAGCTATATGTTGTGCTGCCTTAAAGCTGTCCTTTCTCAAACGAATCTTATGAATGATGGGCCTTGAAATGGGCTTAGTTAATCAATGGGCTTGCTGCATTTTTTTATTGTCTTTTACCAAAGCCCAAGTGTGGTGCAAAAATCTCCATAAAGTCCAAGAGAGCAACTCTTATGAAATCAACTTGTGAAATTTGAGAACCTGCAAGCATAGAAGAAAAAGAAAATCACATAGAATTTAAAGAAAACGAAAATAAAAGAAAGCATTGGGTTGCCTCCCAACAAGCGCCTCTGTTTATTGTCGTTGGCTCGACTTATTAACTCTCGACTCAAATAATTGGATCCTCCAAATCAGCAAACCATGGAACAGATTGCATTGACATTAAAGGGGTCAGTGTTGATGAATTCTGAATTTTTTTCGAAATTGCAAGCAACTGCTCGTCTGAGAGTTTTTCCAGCAATGGTTCTGCTTTGTTAGTCCTCTCCAGGTGACTAAGATGGTCAGCCACCAACATTGATTCATGGTGTTCCTTCAATTTCAGAGAAATTATGCCTGGTAGTGTGTTCTTGGACCTTATTTTCCATCCTAACAGATTTAACATTCTTTTCCTCTTCTTCCAAAGTTTGCATGAGTCTTTCCTCCAATTATTCCTGCAATCAAGCTCAAAAATCTCCTGCACAATAGGCTCAAGGACACTCAAAGCATAGAGAGAGTTAGATTCAGTGGGGAATTTCATAGCATCAAATATGTTAAATTGAATGATTTCACTGTCGAATTCCATAGTGAGGTTTCCTTCACGTACATCTATTTTTGTTTGGGAAGTATTCAAGAATGGTCTTCCCAACAAAATAGGTGTGGAATTTTCAGAGTTCCCTTCCATATTTAATACATAAAAATCAGCCGGAAAAATCAAGTGATTTACCTGTACGAGGACATCCTCAACAACTCCGGCTGGATATGTATGGCTTCTATCAGCTAACTGAATAATAACTCAAGTCTCCTTCAATGGTCCTATACCAAGCTGCTTGTAGACGGACCATGTCATAACATTAATAGAAGCCCCAAGATCTAGCATAGCTTGCTCGATTTTGTGATCTCCTATCTTGCAAGGAATTACAAACATGCCGGGGTCCTTCCTTTTCAAAGGCAATTTCTTCTGAAAAACCGCTGAGACAGTCTCTCCCATGAAAACCTTTTGATTTCCGGCCAACTTACGCTTGTTAGTACACAACTCCTTCAAAACTTTAGCATATCTCGGAATTTACTTGATTGCTTCCATCAGTGGTATGTTAAGCTCGACCTTCCGAAACACCTCTAGTGCTTGTTGATCCTTGATGCCTTTTTCAGTTTTCTTCAACCTGGAAGGAAAAGGTAATGTATCAGTAATAGTAGGTACTGAGTTACGAGACTTTACCTTATCTTTCTGTTCTGGAATGCTGACACTGAGGGGTTCAGTGTCTTCCTTAACGTTCAGATTTTTCTTCCCAGATTCAACCACCTCGTTCTCAACCTCCAACTGATCTTTGGGTATCACAATCTGCTCTGCATCCTTCTTGGGTTGTGAAACCTCCTGCAATTGCTTCCCACTTCGTAAGGTTACTGCACTCACATTTCTAGGATTAGCCTCAGTTTGAGAAGGTAGCTTGCCACTATCACGTGCTTGTAATTGACTAATGACAATAGCCATTTGGCTCATTTGTGTTTCTAAGCTCTTCTGTCCTGCTTGCAATGTTTGCACTGCTATTTGGGTGTCTTGTTGAAACTTCATTGAACTAGATGCCAAAGTCTTCACCATATCCTCTAAAGATGATCCAGATTCATTTCTACCGCCGTTTTGTCGAGAGTTTCCAGAATTTCGATCATTCTCTCTAAACAACTGGAGCTTTTGATTTTGATCTTGAGGCCTTTGATTCTCTCCATACTGAGCATTCTGATGGTTCCCATATCGAAGATTGGGGTGATCTCTCCACCCCGGATTATAAGTGCTAGAGTATGGGTCATACTTTCGATCTTGAGAATTCCCAAAACCAACTGCATTTGCATGCTGCTCTATCTCATCATTCAGTATTCGACAATCATCGGTGACATGCTCTGTGGTATTGCATATTCGGCATGGGCGGGCTTCTGGGGTCTTGCCCTTCATCATCTTCTCCATCATACTTGCAAGTTTTTCTAAGGTATCGCTTTTCGATTGATCAACGGGTCTACTCATAGCATCCCGTGCACCAAACTGTTGAGTATTCGCTGCCATATTAGAGATCAGTTCTCGTGCGGCTGTTGGTGTTTTTCCCATCAAAGCTCCTCCGCTAGCCGCATCAATCATACTACGATCCGTGAGAGTGAGTCCCTCGTAGAAATATTGGATGAGCAACTGATCACTAATTTGATGTTGTGGGCACGAAGCTATAAGGCGTTTGAAACGCTCCCAATACTCGTATAATGTCTCTCCTGAACATTGCTTAGCACCTGAAATCTCCTTCCTCAACACCGCTACTCGAGTGGCTGGAAAATAATGTTGGAGAAAAAGTCTCTCCATCTCATTCCATGTATTGACAGTCCTAGGTGGAAGAAAGTATAACCAATCCTTTGCAGTGTTCTTTAGTGCAAAGGGAAATGCACTCAGCTTCACATGTTCCTCTGAGACGCCGGTTGGTTTCATGCTGGAGCATACGACATGAAATTCCTTCAGAAACGTATGTGGGTTTTCTCCTGCAAGACCATGGAAAGAAGGTAATAAGTGAATTAATCCAGATTTAAGCTCAAAATTCACATTAGGAGTGAGAGCAGGAATAGTAATGCAAAGTGGTTGATGGTTTATAGTTGGGTTTGCCAACTCAAGCATTGTTCTCTCTTCACATCTTCCTGCTGCATTCCCTTCAACTCCATGTTCTCTGTCCATGTTTTCAGATTCTGGTTCAAAGTTCAACCTTCCAGTAGTATCAATCCCTTCTTCACTACTCGTTTCTCTTGTCGGTAAAAAGTTGATATGCCGACGTGCTCGAGTCTCTTTCCTGAGTCGTCTGGCTGTTCTCTCTATCTCTGGGTTCAATTCGAGTTGTGCACTACGATTTGACCTTGTGATCATTCACTAAAACAAGAACTCAACAGACACTGAGGGTGTCAGTGTTAGTGTAGACCAGAAATAAAATAATCAAGAGCAGAACAGACGCAACGTAGAACTTTTTTTTTTTAAATAATAATTATAAAACACGAAAAATTCAATCAAATCAGCGACTATTCCCCGGCAACGGCGCCAAAATTTGGTGTGCTGTCGCCGGCACCCAAAAATAAATGTTCACCTCGACTATCTACTTATGTAGTAGGATAAGCAAGGGGTCGAATCCACAGGGAATAGTGTAATTCAATTGACAATTTCGTGTGTAGAAAGCGATAAAAATATGGGGGGTGATTGGTTTGTTGAACAGAAATTGAAATCATGCATCACAAGAATTTTCAAATAAAAGCAAAAGAGAGAGATATCAAATAATTAAACAATCTAGCCCTCGGATAACCTCACCTAGAACGATTCTTCCAATTTTAAAGGTAGCCCCGATTATCTATACCCTATCTCGAATCTTGCCCCTAAACCAGCGGTACGACCGAACTAGTTCGAATTATTTCTTAAGTTTATTGATTAGAAAGTACGACCCCTAGTCAAACTATCTCAATGAATAACCTCAAAACATGTATTCAAGATTCAATCCACAAGATGCATTAACGATCCAAAATAATAGAGCAAACTAGACTATGAAAACGAAACGTTCGTATCATACGATCTAGACTTCGTTATTTCAATTGCTACTGTATTCACACAATTTAACAATTACGGATTAAATCATGCGAATTAGCTAGAATCGATCAACAAACGTATTAAGGTGGCCAATCTCAACAAATTCATCAACCAAACATGCAAAGCATAAAATCAAATAACGAAGAAATCGAGACAAGAGTAAGAAATCGTTACTACTCAATTAAAAACGGGCGAATCATTCAAGGTTTGGCGTCTCCTCGGACTAGAAAAGGTGAACTTAGCCTCTAAACATCATTCTACAAAAGATAAAAATAAGAGTGTTTTTCTTCCTCTTCTCTCTAATTCCTTTTCTGCCTCTCTGCTTTCTTTCTGCCCTCTTTTTCTGCTTTTTACCCTCTCAATTTAGATCCAAAAGTTTTGCCTCTCATATTCAATTTCCCCAAATAAAAGAGTCAACCATCACTTGATTATCTCTAAGATGGATGATGATTGTACCATTTTTCTTCCCCTTCCAAAAATAGAGCTCACTTCACAAAATAAGAGAAGGAAGAAGAAATGGGCTTGATGGAATTGGGCCTCCAATGCGTCTGCAGAGATCATCATTCATTTTCCCAACACTGAACCTCCCAGTGTTGGACTTGTTCTTCATTTTCAGCCCACCTGGCTCGCACCTTTTGGATTTTCAAACTCAATTTGTCCTTCAAACAACCTAGAATTCATAGAGAATGCAAAATCAAAGCCACCGAGACGAGTATGACAAATATCGGGTAAATGCAACATAGTAGTGATAACTTAATTACAAAAACGATCGCATTAAGCATAAGAAATGCACACAAAACCCGACTTATCATCGGGTCACTCGAAAACATATGGATCCTGGATTGTCCAGGTGACGTTCTCTATCATACAACATGTAATACTTTTGTGTATATTGGATAATAATTTTCCATACATCACGTAATAATTTTGTTTTATATTATATTATATATATATATATATACTACACAATATAATAATAATAATAATAATAATAATAATAATAATAATAATAATAATAATAATAATAATAAATATTACATGAGATATAAAGAAATATTATATATTATGTAAGAAAATAATTCATAATTTATTATCTCCAATATAACTTAATCCAACACGTCTCATAAAATGATATTTATGAAAAGATCTTGAACAAAACCCACTCAAATTTTAACGTCACTTGGTGTCATTTCCAAAGCTGTGTTCTCCCCTTCCTTGAAATGAAGCACGTATTGTTTCAACATATTTTGAATATAAAATAAAAGGCATATTTATCAATTGCAACAAAATAGTATTCGTTAAATGTTTGAAATTACAAATATTCGAATTTATCCATTATTCTAATTTGGTGTTTTATTTCATATTCAATTATTTTTAATTAAAATCATGTGTAAATTAATGATGTCATTTTTACACTTGACATGTTATGATTATTTTGAAATAAAATATGAAAAACCAAAATCAAATAAAGAATTTTTATCTGACATATATATCCAACGCATATTAGTAACAATCAATTAATATTAATATGATCAGAAGTATCATTCTTGCAAAAATAATTAAAAAGAACTTCGATTTAGGACCGGATATATAATTCAATCAATTTAGGACCGGATATATAATAAATTACCAAAGATAAAAACTATCAAGTATCAATTCTAGTTTCAAAGTTAAAATTATCAATTAAAAGACTAGTAAATTTTAAGTTTCGTTTTGCACCCATAACCTTATTACTTCAAAATATTTGTAAACTAATAATTTCAGGATACGGATGAACTTTTATCGTATATGAAAAAAATATACAATTTGAGATGTCAAAATCATGACTATACTCTTATGAGGTTTTAATTGATAATTTAGATTCAATGCCCTTGACCGATTATTTTTATCATTTAAATCTCGAACTGATAATTAATATATATTTTGGATTTTTATTTCAATAAAACTTCAATTTAAAAATCACATGAAATTTTCTATTACATCTGATGTCTTATTTTTTATTTCAAAATAATCATCACATCTAATTAATATGTATTAAGTCATATATACGTTACTAATTAATTAACACATACATGTTATGTAACATCAAATGAAAAAAATAAACAGAGCCTTTTAATTCTAAACTTAATTCTCTCAAGTGTTTCTCAATAAATGGGACTAATTAATTTGCGGTCAAAAAAATTGTCTGATGAATGTATTATTATATTCAAGCAGTGAGCAGACATATACCACTTGCAACTCTATCTATTCATTCATTTATTATTAATAACTTATAAGTAACTTTACTTTTTTCCCACTTTTATGGACCACTTTAAGAAGATGTTGAATCAATTCTTTGCCATAGCAAAATAGTGATTGGCAACTTATTCTTACAAAATTAATATTCCCACCATGATATAAGTGTTGCGTTAGACTTTTTGTTATAGATCAAAAAGTATAAAAATTGAACAAATATATTCTTAACTAATTACAGAATTGTGATTTGAGATTGAAAAAAGAATCAAATTAATTCCATAAAAGATATAATTTTAAATCCCTAACTAAATATTAGTTAAGAAAAATTAATACGCATATTTTGAGAATACAATTGTATAAAATTCTAAAAGATGTATAATATGAAACAAAAGTTAGGCTTTAGAACGACCCTTGTTATGAAATGGAGAGGGTATAATTAGGGTTTGGAAGATGAATTATAATAAATGTTTATCTTCTCGATCAATTTTATTTGTTTTGATTATAGTCAGATGTTTTCAACTTGGAAATATATTGGCCTCCATGTGATAAATATTTGGTGAACACAGGACGAATTTGTAGAAAATTAGGATATCTTAAGAGCATTTTCATAAAAATTAAACTTCATATTTGGGTAAATCGAACTAACAATATCGGTTTGATTTATTTGGAACTTCAAGCATAATGAAGCGGATCGGTAAAAAAAGATTCATAAATTTTCAACTTGAAACAAATATTCATTCAGAAAAATGCAAAAATAAATAAATGAACATATTATAGGTCAACATTATTCAACTTAAGAGTTGGTCTCTGTGCACTGGGTGTACATACAACTCGAATCGGGTTCTGGTCGATCCAGATCTTCGCACTTTTTTTATTCTTAAGTTTATTTTTTCGCTTCAAACGGTTACCCTTATGTTATATGAGTGTGACTTTTATGTTATATAAATGTGACTTTTATGTATAAATGTAGTGACCTTTATATATTTTAAATTAGAAAAAATAGGAAGAATTTTAGCAAAATTTGTACATATTTACCTTTATGTGATATTAGTTGCACTTTTGTGAAATATTAGTTGCACATTTATGTCATATATTAAGGTGCAACTAATATCACATAAATGTATGTGTAATATCATATAAAGGTATATTCATCTTAAAAATGAGCTGATTTTTTCTTTTTTTGAAAATTTTCATTTTTTTCAAAGTTATAGATCATAAAGGTAATGATATTTGTACATAAAGGTCACAAGAATACAACATAAAGGTCTCAACCTGAAGCGAAATCTAAAAGATCTTTATTTTTTTCCCAACTTACTAAATATAAAGGTCATAACATTTATAAATAAATTAAAGTCACACTTATATAATAAAAAGGTTCATCCTTATAACATAAATGTAACAACTTGGAGCGCAAAAAAAAAAAAAAACAAAAACAAAAAACAAAAATCAAATGCCTAGATCCAAATCGAATCGTTCCTATTACACCAATTAAGATTCGTACACCTGAGTTACAAGACAATTTGCCTTATCTTAAATTTTAAAATGAGCTATGTGCTAATTATATAGACTTGAGAAGTTGAAAAAAGTAGCCTCCTTTTCTAAAGACCAATATCATTACATCAAATTATTTATATTTTGTCCTTTGAAAATATTCTTCATCGAAGTCTTGTTACACGTCACATGAGTGACCATCATAATATGAACTTCCTTGACCACCAAACAATTCATCATTTAAAAGTGATACGAACTCTATAAAATTAAATAACGTCAATATTACTTGAATTTAAACATATTATGCATTAGTGTATATAAGTTCTAAATTAATCATTTGATTAATATTATCTCTTGTAGTTAATAGATTGAATATGTTCGCAAAATTAATAATTATCACAATTTAATATCAATAAAATTTGTATTTAATTTAATATCACAATTTGAAAATTTTGAATTAAATGTGGTACATATTGATCATTTGATATAGTAATTACTTCCTCAAAATCTCCTATACTATTTTAATTTTGATTCTCAATTAAGTAATGATGTGGGTAGGACTTAGGAGATGGTGGAAAAGTGAACCGTTAAAGATAGAATTTGCCAAACAAATAGATTAAAGATAGGGCAGCAAATCCGCCACCAAATCCTAACTTGCAAACATGGCAGCAGACCTGTCGTCTGACCTCAACTCGCAGAAGCGGCTGCAGAACCATCAGCAGACTTCAACCAGCAGACATGAAGTAACAAAGAACCATCGCCAAGGCTGCGAATGGCAAAGGTGGTTCCACGCGCATGAAGCTAGAAAAAGAAGGCATTAGCGCGTAAGGTTGACGTGGAAGAAAGTCTAGCTGACTGGGAAGCCAAAAGAAGGCAAGGAAGAGGCTGTGCTAACGTGTCGAAAATGACAAAGAAAACATCATTCACAATAACAGAATTGGAAGGTCCGAGAATGCAGAAGATGTATCCTAGGCTGTGAAGGGTGTACACCGAGAAGAAGAGAATCTTTTTGGTTTGAGCCCTAAGAAAACTTAAGAGTAGAAGGTCTAAAATGCCCGTTTCTCTAGGGGTGGAAAAATATATAATGAAAATCATGTGAAAAGGGATTGTGAAGTGCATGATGCTTTTCTCGTGAAGACCATGTTATGAAAACTAGGTGATATGATTTTTGTAGACATTTTACTACTAGTTGAAGTATTGTAGACGTAACATCTTATAGTTTCAAGTGTTATGGATTGATATATTGTTTGGAGGATTTGATATATTTATATGATATTAATGATGTTATGTTGAAGATTAAATGTTCTTTTATGTATCTTTTGTATATATATTGTTATTAAATGATTTCAGGATATAAAAATTATAAATATTATTAAAAAATGTGATATCAAAAGACAATGGAAAAAAAAGCGTAGCTAAAAGCATTAGTGAACACGCTCAAAGACAACAGTATTAAGGGTTGTCTTTCTAAAAAAAAAAGGTTGTTGTTGGAGGGGTTGTTAAAAATACACGCTCAAAGACAACGCATAAAAAGTGTTGTCTTTTGGAAAAAGACAACGCTAACTTGCAACGGTAAAAAAACGTTGTCTTTGAGCGAGAATTTTTTAGAAAGACAACGCTTTTCTGCAACGGTTAAAAACCGTGTCTTTTTAAAAAAGACAATGTTTTTTCTAGCGTTGTCTTTGAGCGTGTATTTTTAACAACCCCTTCAGCAACAACCCTTTTTTTCTGGCAAAGACAACGAATAATATCCGTTATCTTTGTGCGTTTTTCTTGTAGTGACACAAGAATAAGAGGTCAATTTTATGTTTCAATACGATGGAATCAATTAATGTCTTCAAAGTTCATGTCCATTGTCCACCATTACCCTTAGGCTCCGTTTGGATAGAGTGATTTGAAATCCTGAATTTGAAATGAGTGGATTTCAAATCCTCTCAAGTTGGAGTGGATTTGAAATCCACAAAAATAACTCCAAAATTAGCTCAAAATGAAAACCATGGATTTCAAATCCACATCCATCCAAACACTACTGGTGGATTTACTACCATGGATTTGAAATCCCTCCTCAAATCCACCTATCCAAATGAACCCTAGTGAATATGGTCAAAATTATCATATATATATATATATATATATATATATATATATATATAAAGCTACTTTTATCCCTAACAAAACAAAATTGATCTTCTCATAGAGTTACCCATACACTTTGCATGTTTTAGACATATACCACATTTACATTTCAGTTACATTTTTTCTTATACTCTCTCGAAAAGTTGTTCGGTGACATTTGTCACGAATCGTGTAATATATAGTTTTACGCAACATGTTAAACATGAAATTAATATTAAGACATTTGTCACGAATCGTGTAATGTATAGTTTTACGCAACATGTTAAACATGAAATTAATATTAAAAGAGATATGTAAATATGGGAGCCCATTTCTTAATTTGTGCGCAGAGGCTAAGGATGACACTTAAAAAGAATATGTAGGAGGGAGTATTAGATTTGAGTTACTTTCCTGTGCACCAGTTGCACGGATCCGTGCAACTGGGCCGCGCGCGGGTTGTGTTGGGCCGGCCCGTCCAGCCCGTGCCTCTTTACTTATTTTGCATGTTTTGGTCGTTACCCTCACGTTATGTTAATGTGACTCATATCCAGATTTCATACCCTTAGTTTAAAACCACTGAACTAAAATGTTAATCATACTTTCATGTTATGTTAGGGTTACCCTTATGTTAATGTTAGGGTTACCCTCATGTTATGTTAGTGTTACTCTCGTGAGGGTAACACGGGTAATACTAACATAACATGAGGGTAACCCTAACATAACATGAGGGTATGACTGCCTGAACGAATCTTGGTGGGTTTGAGCGCACCCACCAGGCGCGTGAGAGCGCGTTGGGACGCATGAAAACGCGCGTCAGAGGCGCGTGGGGCGGGTCAACCCTAGAATCCATGCACCAGTTGCATAAAATATTTTACCTTAGATTTTGATTACAAAAAGAGATTTTATTATCCAAAATGTGATGAATTTGAGCGTGCGGTGTCTTTATTGTTTATTATAGTTACTACTTTCTAAAGATTAAACTCCATAAATTAATGTTTCGAGTTCAATAAATATCACCATTTTCTTTAATTCCCTTTTTCTTTTAGATTGGGTTGATTATATTTTAATATTCGTATAAAGATAATAAGATATATATATATATATATCGCATGTCATCACTGTTTCTATGTACTCTTGTCACGTACTCTTTATCAAAATCATGTAACCCAAAAAAGACTGATCAATATATGTGTTAAAAAATTTAAATTCACTTTTATTTGCATGGAAACATCGAAGCTCTGAACTTGTTTTGATGCTCCGAATCTTCAACACTAGAAAAGAAAGAGAGAAAAAAAGATTAATAGCCAATGATTTAACAATTATAATGTATACATCATGTCCATATATATTTAATCGTAATAATAATGTCATACTTATACGTAAGTAAGACACTATATATTATCATATTGTAATAATTCTCTAATATTGCTTTTATGCTTTCATCAATTCGTCATCCCATACATATATGGCAAACTAAAAACACTTCAAAACCCTTTCCCCCATGTACTTCAGGTCTAGAAAAATAATATACTTTTAACAATACTCGACATGTATCATTCTTGAAAGTTGATCAAATGATTGTCAAATGATCCTTAAAGTTTGTGAAAATTAACCTTATATCGGTAAAGAAAATAACTCACAATATTTGGATCAAATTTTACATGTAATTCAATTTGAGCTCACTCATTTTCGCTAATGTCATAATACATTAGTAAGTTTAAGATTTCCGATGACAGGATTTTGAACTTCAAAATTTCAAAATCTGTTTGTTTTGGGATTTCAATATGGATTATTCAAACCAGATAAAATCATTACCTATAATCATTTAACCCTTACTAAACACATTTTCCACAATAAAATATCACATCAATCCAATTTTTTACAATAAAATATTATACCACACATTTTCCAATATTTATTTGACATCTACAATATAATCCCACTCTACTAAATTCTCAAACAAACATACATTTTAACCGTTCACCTTTACTACAAAATTCAGGATTTTCTAAAACCCACTAAAATCTCTTACAAACATATCAAATGTAGCAAAAACCAAAATTCAGGATTTTCTAAAACCCACTAAAATCTCTTACAAACATATCAAATATAGCAAAAACTTATATGCCCATGGGGCACATAGAAACACGGATTTAGGTGTTATATATATATATACTCTATAGGTGTTATGTTTCTTGGTGTTATAAATATATCTTACAGGTATCATATGTATATAAGAGTATTCATGTGATACCTGAAGAGTATATACATGATACCTGTAGAATATATATCATATGATGATTAATTTGGAGCAAACAAATGTAACTCATCAAATATTAAAAGTTTGCTCAAGAGATGAAATATAGTTTCAACAAACCCCATAATTTAAAAAATGGTTCAAAATTCGAGAATAATATATAAAATTCACCCTTTACATAAAATAATGATTTCCCTTTGACAAGGCACAAAAACATCCCTAATAGAAAAATTCAAACCGTCACCTTTGACTAAAAAATCAACCTAGATATATATACACGTCCAAAACAACATTGCATATCTAACTTGAATCCACCAAACAACCAACCAAGCTTGAACTGTATCAATGGATGCAGATAAAGGCAGAGGGCAGAAAGAAGCCAAGTACCGGGGGATTCGGCGGCGGCCGTGGGGGAAGTTTGCGGCGGAAATACGAGACCCCAACAGAAACGGTGCACGCCTCTGGCTGGGCACATTTGAGACGGCTGAGGAGGCTGCGCGTGCTTATGACAGGGCGGCTTACGCTATGAGGGGCCATCAGGCGATCCTCAATTTCCCCAACGATGGCCAGTATCGCAATGAAGGGTTTTCGTCCTTTGTTCCGATTACTGCTAATACTACTGTTGCCACTACTTCTCAGGCACCACCATCTCACCTCACTTACTCTTCTTCTTCGTCGAGCTCTCGAAGAGATCAGACGAATGAGCAGGTTATCGAGCTCGAGTACTTGGATAATAATTTGTTGGAGGATCTTTTGGATCATGATCATTATAAGAGATCCAAGCTTCGGTGATTGATTGATTTGTTTCTTCATGCTTGCTAGCTCTCTCTTCATTTGTTTATTATTACTTAATTTGTTATCAGGTTTTGGAGAAGTACATGTGTGTCCTTTATTTTCTTGTTATGATGCTTTTTTTGGATGTAAAACCTTTTCTTTTCTAGTTTACATAATTTTTTTGTCTGGAAAATATAATGCAAAGATTTAGCATGAATATATGTTTGTCATGTCGACTAATAATTATTAATTTAACAGATGAGTAGTTTCAATTAGGGCACTGATTATATGGTTATCCACTGGAAAACTACTGAATTGTGATTGTCTTGTTGTGATACACACACATATATATATATGTGTGTGTGTATCATATTGTCCTCTCTTTGAATAATAGTGGATCCAATCTCAAAATCGAGTCATGAAAAAAACATTGTTCTCATATTGATATTAACGGGCCAAATGTTGGTGCTCAAAAATCGAGTCATGGGAAAGTAAAATTGTTCTTTAATTAGGATATTAGTGATCCCAACCTCTATATTATATCTCAAATGGGGTTTTGGAAAAAAAAAAAAAAAAAAGCTCTCTTCTGAACATAAGTGGCAAAATAGCTAGAGGAGTCGGATTGTTGATCCCCAAATTAGTTAGAAGTAAGGGTGCGAAACTCGTTAAAAAAATCGCTTATATCCCTAATTATAATGTGGTGTACTTTAAATGTTTTGATTAAGTTCTCAGAATTTCCATTAATTGAATAGTTAATTTCAATTTCTAATGCTGATCCCCCTTGACTCCCTAGAATTTAAGTACTGTATACTTTGGAATTTTGTGTTAGTTTTATGAAAACTTGAATAACTTTATTGTTTTTTTTTTTCCTTTGAGCTAACTATTTGTGTTGTGAAAAATGGTTAGTTTCCCTGAAACATGATCACAACCACAATTCTCATCTTTCTTTAGCTTTCCTTTTATGTTTATGGATCGGAGTCTCACGTAGTCGACGTTTTTCTACCCCAGTTAATGTCGAATTGGATTCTCTGTTTTAATTGTAATTGACTCATATAAAGAAGATCCTATTTTATTTAATTTCATTATTATGATGAAACCTAAATGGTTGAAAAATTATTTTGAGATACCCCCTCTATTTTTTGTGTGCAAAATTATTAGATTTTAGGATTAGGGAAGATGGATTAGAGGAATTATTAACTATATATTATAATGGATTGTTCCCAAACGATATAATTACTGACTATGATATGGTTGAATATGTGTCTAATCCTAGGGAAGAAGTTGCTAAAGCTAAAAGTCTTTTATATGATTTATATGATGAATATAAAACAATTCATGGTGATTCTAGTAGTAGTCATGATTTAGGACATCAAAATGTAGAGTCTTCCTCTTATTCATCTAGTTCTGGAGTTGGACGCCTTAGTCAATTTTACAACTTTTATGACATTATGACACAAAAACGATCTAGAAGTAACCCTACCCAAGAGTTAGACTCTTATTTAAGTGTTACTTTTAAATCTATTGCTTTTGAGAGTTCAAGTGATTTGTTGAAGTGGTGGTCATGGACCATCATGTATCCTATTCTAACCATTATTGCTAAGGAAATGTTTGCAAGTCCCGTACGTCTCGACGGTTTCGATTGAGCATGTCTTTAGTATTGGAGGTCACACGTTGAGTACGAGACGATCAAACTTGGTGGCGGAGAATGTGCAAAACCTCATTCTTATTGAGGATTGGGGTAAAGCCGCTAGATGTCAACAACATCTTGATCTTCTTCTAGTGGATGAAGAAGGTGGCGAGGATATTTATGGCTATGACTCAAACACAACATCCTCCGTTAGCACCGCCACCAACCTTGACGATTGAAGTAGGTAAGTTGAGACAAGAGAACTACGTGAGCTTTGATTCCTTAATTTGATTCGAATTAAGGATACGTAGACAATTTCATTATAAGTTTGGAATTGAATTTCATTTCCAAACTTAGAATGAAACTCAAGCTCTTTCAAATTTTTTTTCCCCTTCTCTTTAGTCTTTAGTTAGACTTTTGTAATTGTAATAGATATATTTAGTTTGTAATAGTCTAATAGATTAGAGTTAAATTATAAATTCATTAGAATTTCAATCATTAGGTTAGAAACTTAGAAATTGAGATCTATTATAACTTGTAATAATTTTCCAATTTATAATGAAAACATTTGTTCACTTTGATTCTTTGTATTCTATTTCAATCGTGAATTACATCAAAACAAATATAAAAAAACAAATTCGGAGTTGTAAAATCAAAATTAAAAAGAAAAAGTGAAAAAAAAAAAAACAAACAAACAAACCATCGAACAAGCTGAACCGCTCGGTTTTGGTTCAACCTGCGGTTCCGAACCGAAACTGGAACCGGACACCTCCCGGTTCGACCAATCCGAAACCGCCGAACCGACGGTTCAAACCGGAACCGCCCGATTCGAACCGTTTGAACATCCTTACTTTAAGTCATGTGGGTGGTGATTATATAGTGATGTCATCTTTAGTGAAAGAGCACACAAATTTGCTCTCATCCTTCTTCCATATTAACTTTTGATATATTATAATTAACAGTTCGTTTTTTAAGAAAAGATAAATGTTACAAATTGTTTGTTTAGATTTTGATGAGACAAAACCTTCTAAATTGCTTGGAAATATACAATGTATAAAATAGTTTTTGCAGCTTGCATGAAAACCACAAAAAGAACTAGAATTCAGACTACAGAAGAAGAAGGTTATAATGAGTAAGACTTACTGCAAGAAGATAGTATTACTCGTAGAGTTGCTACATGAATAAGAACGTACAACGAATTCAGAGTTAACATTATAGCAATCAATTAATGTATTTTTTTGTTTGAAAACATTAATATTCAATAACTAAATTTGAAAAAAACTGAAAAATAATAGTAATAGCTAGTAATATATAGTGATAGTAATATATAGTTTTGTGTTTGTGAATTCTGAATAATTAAGAAATAATTAAGAAGTGATTAATTATAGTTACGAATATGTTTTGTTCATATTTTTTTCTCTTTTATATTTAATTTAGAATTATTTTTAGAATTTGTAAATAATTTCTGCATTATTTTTCGATAGATTTATTCACAAAAAACACTATATTTATCCCACAATTTATAGCTTATATTTAAAAACTTTAGGTTTCAAATAAATTTACATTTTAAGACGATATTATTTTTTAGATTTTTTAAACCATTTTCCAAATTATTTGTAAATAAATTATAGTGTTATATAATATTTGTAAATTTATTTGAAATAATTTTGAATAAATTACCAAAAAAAAATATTTCTATTTCTAAAATATATTTAATATATTGATTATATCTTAAAAATTAATATTGCATTAATGAATTAATTTTTAAATTTTATTTGATTTTCTTAGGCTTAATCTCACAACCAGCTTATTATTGTTATTATTAATTTTAGGGTAAAAAACAAAAAGTACTCATCTTAAGTATACGTGATTTAACACTTTACTATATCATTTTTAAATGTTTTCATTTCACTATATAAAACATGAGAATTTTACAGGTTACAATATTTCTGATTGACATGTCATCAAATCTCGCCGGAGGCTCTTCAAGTGCATTTCAATTTAGCACTTCACTATAAACTTTAAAAAGTTTTCAATTCACTTTATAAAGTACGTGGATCTTGCATGTTATAATATTTCTGACTGTCACGTCGTAAAATCCCATAAAAAACAACTCACATGTCTCCATTTAATTTTTAGAGGGGTTATTTACACTTACAACGACAATCTTTGAAGATATGAAAATCGCAATTTTCTTGAATTTCACTTGTCATTTTAATAAAGTAAATCATAATTGTAAATGAAAAAGAGAAAAATGAGATTAGGTAATGAAGATATTGTAACTTACATCTTCAAAACAAATTTATTCCTCTAAAAATCATGGGCGTAAGCAATTTCCGATAAGATTTTACGATGAGTTAGTTAGAAATATTGTAATCTGTAAAATCAGTGAATTTTATATAGTAAAACAAAAACTTTTAAGGTTCATATATCAAATTGCTAAATTTAGATGCGCTTGATCAATCTCCGGTAAGGTTTGATGACGTGGCAACCGAAAATATTGTAACCTGCAAAATTCTTATACTTTATATAGTGAAATGAAAGCATTTAAAAATGATATAGTAAAGTGCTAAATCACGCAAATTTGAGATGTGTTTTTGTTTTTTACCCTTAATTTTTTAATTATTATTTTGATATTTTTATAATAGTTTTCAAACCTTTAAGCATTTTACAACCTATCGTAAAATGAAATTAGATTTTAAACCTATATGCCCCATACACACATATTAAAATTATAAACTAACTTTCAAAATGTTTTTACATTTTGATAATATTTAAATTTCATTATTTTAAAATTTTAATCATATCATTAAAATATAATCATATCATAGTAAATAACTTATCTTTACTCATATACATGAATTAGAAGATAATACATTATGTAAGATATATGTGAAGCTTATTGTATAATATACTAAAAACCTATTTAGCTTTTTCTCTCTTTTTTTTTTTTCCTTTTGATTGATGATTTTAGAAGGGAAAGTGACAAATTTGTAAACTTTGTCAAACTTTTCCAATTGTATATATAGTGTAGATATCAATTGTGTTTATTGAAGATCTTGTTCGCTATAAAAGGAATTATTGTTGCTCAACATATCTCTCATTTTCCTCACTTCATGTCAAGACTAATTCACTATATGCGATGCAATATTCAATCACCAGAGAATTCTGCAAATTCTGTAGCGCCCTTCTTACTGATATTATATATCTTTTATCTCGATAAGTTTCATGAATCATGCATCTTTCATTAGTGCAAAGTGGGTTCCACACAAACTTGCTAAATATTCATTCTAGGTTGTAATGAGTCTAGTCTGGAGTTTAAGTGGTATCCCATCATATGATGCAAATTGTGATGATCCCGATTCAATCCAAAACATACAAATTTTCTAATATTTCTTATTTTCCTCCTTCCATTCCTCTAAAGCTTATTTAAAAAAAAAAAAAAGAAAGGAAGGTAAATTTAACTAGTCATCATCCTACAAGTTACCAATTACATAGGATCCAACTCATTTCACAGTTACAAATTGCATATGAACCAACTCATTTCACAATTATTTACTTTAGCATCTCAAAGAACAAATAAGAATTCCGCAGATATTTGTATATATCTATCATCAATAATCCAGCTATCTTAATCATTATAGATATATGCAAAATATTTTGTGCAACATATTCATGCATCCAAGTCGACCCGCCCCACGCTCCTCTCACGAGCGTTCACGCGCCCCAACGCGCTTCCACGCGCCTGATGCTCAAACCCACCAAGATTCGCTCCAGGCAGTCATACCTTCATGTTATGTTAGTGTTACTCATATTATATTAGTGTTATCTTCGTGTTATTTTAGTTCAATGACTTTAAACTAAGGGTATAAAATTTGGAAATGAGGTCACGCTAACATAACTTGAAGGTAACACTAACATAACATGAAAGTAACACTAACATAACATAAAGGTCACGACCAAAACACGCGAAAAAGTAAAGATACGCAGACTAGGCTAGCCCACGCCAGCCCGCGCGCGGCCTGATTGCACAGATTTCAGATCCGTACACCTGGTGTACAGAAGAATCACTCTTATAGATATATTTACATGTGTCCACCGTTCTAGTTTTCTAAAATGGGTTTCACTATTTGTTTCAATCTATTACTAGGACGTTTTTAATGATTACATTTCAAGCAAAAATTATTAGAAATATTCCTATTTATTTAATCTATGGGATTTCAATGATTTCTCTAAAAATATATATATATATATATATATATATATATTAGTAGGGCTGCTAACATCACATTGCCTATGTCACTTAATTCATCATAATCTTCATCGTCAGCATCGTCACACACACGACACTAACTTTAATTAATTAAATTATCGATAGATACAGTTTGGTAAATTAAGAACTACTAGAAATTAGTCGATAAAAGATTCAGTTGGCTCTTAAAACCGCTGTTTAGTGATTCTTAAATAGTTGAAGTTGATAGGAAGAGATAAACAAATCGCATTTAGTTGGCAATAATTGAAAATCTTATTATATATGCAACTTATTAAGATTACCACTTTCTAGGTTGCATTTTTAACCTTGATTGCTGATTAGTCTCTATATGTATTCCAGTCCAATTATTACAAAATGAAATTAGTGTTTTTAATTACAACTAGGTCTAAATTAATCTCGATTATTCGTTAAACTAAGCCCAATGTTGCTGGCTTAAAAACGAAATTGACCAAAATTTCATTAAAATAATTGTATATATGTTATATATAAATGAGAGAAAGTTTCACTATATATATATCCACAACAAAAACTCATTTTCACAAGTTAATTTCATTTTCGGAATAGAAAATTGTGGTTATATTCATATATAAAATGATTTTACAAGATTCATATATTAAGTACAAGAGCTAGGTTTAAGTGAGTCATTTTCTAGAACTTGTCACCATAATGATGCAAGCATTGAGGTAATCGTATTTGCATCATCAATGAGTAATGATTGAGATTAATTAATTAGTAGTTAGTTGCATTAGTTAAATCCTGGTTTATTTCAACATGCATGACATAATTAAAAAGTGAGAATATTTAAATGATTAATGCTTTTTAGGTTCTTAATAGGCTGATTATCTTTTTTGACTGCATTTTGGTTTTAGGCTAAACAAGAAAAACAATAATGTCAGCAATGATGACATTGTCGATGACGTATAACAGTTCGTCAGGTAATCTCTAATTTTTCAATTCTTTGATACAACATAAATTGATCAAATAATTCACGAGACAATAGATTTTGTCAGATTATATATCAGTTGGTATTTAATTTGCAACTTCAAATATATATGAATTCGGGTTGTTTATGAAAATTGAATGAGCAATTGGTGTTCTACTAATTTGCGAATAGAACATATATTTTGATGGTATAATGCTTATTGTTAAGTTCAAGCACCAAGTATATTGAGATTTAAGATAAAATAAATTGAAAAACGATAAAGGGCAAATATAAAAGATTAACAAAAGAATATGTTTGGTGCCTACTCGGGTAATTGTACTTAAGCTGTTCTGACACCGAACTATTGTATTTAGGCAGTTCTCGACAATTGTGTTTAGGCTATTCTACAACTGTGTGACAATAGTGCTTTAGCTGTTTTGCAATTGTGTTTAGGTTGTTCTGAAAATTGTGACAATTGTGTTTGGACTATTCCGACCGATCACAAATAATTGTTCTTGCAACTGTGAAAATTGTGTCTAGGTTGTTCTAGGCTCATGATGTATTGGTGAAGCACTAGCTCAACCCTTGGATGGCTTGATGAAGTCTGCCCCACTTTCTAGTTGGCCCCTGCTTGAGTTTGGCCTTCCAGAAGGGAGCTTCGGTTGGCTCGGTATGGCTGACCCTTGTTTGGGCTCTCTTAGGTCTTGTTCTTCAATACCCTTGATTTTAGTCAGCTCAGATTCAGGGTACAACATTTTTCAATTTACTTGAGACTTATATCTGTTTACTATTGTGGACATATGTTGATAGATTTTATTCGAAATTTTAACATAAATCGTGTGATTATCATCATTTAAACTAATTGTTATGTTAAGGTGACAAATTAATGATTAATAGTTAAAATGTGTAAAAGTACATGAACATTGTGTTTATTGCTCAGAATATGTTACAAATATATTAGTTTAATAACTAAACATGCAAACAAGATAATCTATTTCATTTTAGTATCCCAAAATTATATGTGGAGATGACATTTTTAATTAATACTTAATTAACATGAACTAAAGATAATAAAATATATGATTAAACATCAAACCGTAATACATTTAAAACCCACATTCGAAAATGAAAAATGGAGGTAAAAGGTTGGGTTGCAGCTAGCTACGTTGATCGAAACATCATTCATAAGTCGTCATCGATGTGTCATCACATTTGTGTCATTAGCATTAGCTAATCATGTAGTAATTAACAAGTAGTTAAATTAAGTTTAATAATTTGACTAGTATTTAATTCGAAGATGACATAGTGAGTACTGTGGTAGATGAGGACTTAGAAAGTCTTGGTTCATTTCAACACGTGTGACATTATAACTCAGCTCACCTAAATATATATATATTATTAAACTCCTTTCATGCTTTTAGCTATAATCCTCACTTGAAATAACTTATAACCTGAATGACGTGAAGGAATTCGTCATAGAAGAGTTGATTATAAAAATTTGTAGTTTAATGAACACGATGTTTATAAATTGTAACTTTACGAAAACAAGATATGCTTATAACTTTATTATATATTAGAATAATTCTAATTTTTTTTTATAAAACTTTATAATGGATTGTGTTGTTGAGAAAGCAACATGCCATTTACTAATATATCATGGTTTGGGTCTCTTGCGAGACCATCTCACGCGCAATAAGATTCAAGTATGTCTTTTATTGATAAGAGTATGTGTTTTTCAGCTGTAAATATTTGTTTTATAAATATATTTTTAATGTATAAAGATGATTTTATATGTATATTACAGCCATAAGGCATAGGTCATTTTCTGCTATAAGTATGTGTTTTGCAAAACCGTCGCAAATAAGACGGTCTCACATGAGCTTTTGTGATATATCATCTATTAATTATTTATATTTAGTGAATTGATATAAATACACTTTTAAAATATATTATAATCATTATGATCGTATCAACGCAAGAATTATTTGAAATCTGATAAATCAGAAGCTACTCTATTATATTATATGGGCTTGACTGGAGGTCAAATTTCTACTTGACCCTATAACAATAATTAGACCCTTTTTATTTACATTTACAAGTCAAATCTTCTAATTTATGAATAAATCTTATGTGAAATAGTCTTAAAGATCATTTAATGTGAGATAAATCAATTTATAATTCATATTTCACAATTCTCATATAAAATTGAGGAAATTTGATTTGATTAGAAGATAAAAATGACTCTTCTCATAAAAATTATTCGTGCGATCGTATCACAAGTAAATTTTATTTAAAACATGATCATTGTGAAAAAAAAAAATTTGATTTATATAATAATGATTAGGTTGACATAAAAGGCGTTTCTTGATTTTCCCAAACAAGTCAAGTAAAAAGTGGATTCTGAACCAACAAATACTGTTTCTGATTAATCCTACTCAAAAACAGAGTCCCAAAATGCAAAACTATTACAACAATGTCCAAACAAAGCTCATTTACTGCTGCCAAATAGAAGAAGATCCTCCAACAACTTGTCATCCAAGCACTCGAACTCGAACACTTCCTTCCCTTCCCCTTCCCCTGTTCCTATTCTCGACGTCGATGAAGACGAACATGACGTCACCGACAACGACGACATGGATAACAATGTGGATGATGAGGACGAGGATGATGATGATGATGATGATGATGATGATGATGAAGCAAACAAGGGATACTCTTCGGGGAAATTAAGAACAGCTAATGAACCTCGCATGGAATACGCGGCCCGGTCGTAAGCCCGGGCAGCCTCCTCTGCCGTGGCAAAAGTTCCGAGCCACACTCGAACGCCCTGCCTATTGGAATCCCGAATCTCCGCTGCGAATTTGCCCCACGGCCGCCGCCTCACTCCCCGGAACTTCACCTCACCGCCGCCACCACCGTCTTTGTCTTCTTTGGCCATCTCTTTGTTCATGTCTCTGCTCAAATCAAAACTATGCCCCAAATGGAGAGATATATATATATATATACTGAAAAAGTGTGCGTTTGACAAAAAAGTCAATATTCTTTTAAGTGCATAA
The DNA here is from genome assembly GCA_005771605.1 of Scutellaria baicalensis. Lineage (NCBI taxonomy): Eukaryota > Viridiplantae > Streptophyta > Magnoliopsida > Lamiales > Lamiaceae > Scutellaria > Scutellaria baicalensis. Next base: position 30,371,763 of record CM016723.1, on the reverse strand, counting down.
GAAATTCAAATAAATGGGAATAATATGCAAGACTAACTTAACCTTAAAAATCTATCTATTTAGGCAAAAACTTGTGTACCCCGGGGTACCGATCTTAGATCCGTGCCCCCAAATCCAACCCGGCGCGTGGGCAGCCTCCACGCGCGCCCCATAGTAATTCTGGTGTGTGGTGTGTGTCCACACACACCTGATTATCTAGTTGATGATTCAGTGATGGGTATTACATGTATACCCTATAGGTATTACGCATATACCCTATAGGTATTACACTTATATTTCTTGAGATTTAATGATAGGTATTATGTGTTTACTCTATAGGTATTACATGTATACTCTATAGGTATTACAAACTTACTCAATTAAGGTATTGATTTTTTGTTCTATTTTTTGTTCTATAGGTATTACATGTATACTCTTAAGGTATTACATATATACTCTTAAGGTATCATGTGTTCATTCAATAAATGTATGAATTATTTGTTTTTACTTTTGTGTAGGTATCACATGTTTACTCTATAGGTATTACATGTATACTCTATAGGTATTACAAACTAACTCAATTAAGGTATGAATTATTTGTTCGAATTTTTGTTCTATATGTATCACATGTGTACTCTATAGGTATTACATATTTACTCTATAGGTATTACATTACTGTATGATAAGTTTAATATTTCTAATCAATAAAACAATAGTTATTATTAAATGCATCTTGAGCAGTACTCATCTTGAGCAGTAATCAGCACTCAGTGTTGGGTAAAATTATTAATTACAAGGGCATAAGGAAACAAAATGGATGGAATTTTCCACATGAATACTCACGTTACTTGGCAGTACTGCTCAAGATATTTATATATATATATGTATCTATATCTCAGTTCATGAATCCAAATGAATGAGAAGTATGAAAATCGAAGAAGCGTGTAGAGAACATATGAGGCATTCGTCTTCAACCCCACCTCAACTCAGAGATTTCAAACTCTCTTTCATAGATGAGAGGATACCTCCTTCTTACATTCGTCTTCTATACTTCTTACATTCCTTCAACCCCACCTCCTTCTTACATTCCTTCTGATTCTCACATTCTGGATCGACTCATCCCTTTCATCACCAATGGCAATGTTTCAGGCTCTGCATTCTTTGGCGGCGGGCGGAGTATAGAATGAGAAAGTTTGAGCACAGAAAGAAGGAGAAAGAAGAAAAGGAATTAGGGCATGCTCAGAAAGAAGAAGAAGAAAAAATAGTGGAAAAAAAAAGAAAGAAAAACATATATATATATATATAGAGGATTGGGTGGGGTTGGGGGCACGGGTGCCCCGGGGGCACCCAAGTCCTACTCATTATTTTATTATTATTATTATTATTATTATTATTATTATTATTATTATTAGAGTGGATGTTGTGTGAGACCGTCTCAATAATTAGGTTGGATCGGATCGAATACAATAAATTATGTAATATTTTTGTATGTATTAGGTAATATTTTTTTCTTTTTTTTAACATAATAACAACAACAAAAATTCATCCTCCACATGCTACACACGTGCCTCATACTAGTATATATAAAGAATTAATATATATATATATATATATATATATGAATCATTTAATCAAAACAAGGTCAAATGTCTATGATTTCCGAGTCTTTTTAAATATAAATAAAATTATAGGTTAATTTCAATTTTGGTCATGTGTATGATATCTTTCATTTTTCAACAATTAAGTATTTATTTTCAATTTTGAGCTTCTATATTTCATTTTTTCCAATTTCACTCATTTTTTGATAAGTTTACAAAACCCCTGACATGACATGTCATTCATAATTCAGAAATAATATCACATTAATAGGTTTTGAGTAAAAAAAGTCATTGAATATGATTTTTATTTAAAAATATCACTTATAATATCGCCATTATTATCTCCAACATACATAATTTTTAAATAGAGTGAATCGTTTTTTTTTTAGATGAATGTTGTTAAATTTAAATGACATGTATCCATATTTCCTAAATTATTAGCATTTCATTCTTCACTTTTATGTCTGAATTTTTCAATATTTAAAAGAATTATTTACTATGATAGACTAATTAAAGTATGAAGAACTATGATTACATAATTTTCCTTCGTATTCAGATGTTTACTGTTTAGAAGTACTATAGTATTAATTTATGAAAGCAAAATCTTTTATTTGGTCCACTTTGATGTCAGTCATGATGTTCTCATTACCACATGTGGTGACGTCACTTCAACCTGGGTAAAAATTGAAATAATAATTATTATTATTATTAGGATTAGATTTCATGGTTAATTGGTGGATTAGTGGTAGACCATTAATTAATTGTGATTAATCTTTTTTTTTTTTAATTATGCAGAGTGATGCAATTCAGTAACCTGCTTCACGCAATGGCTTTGTTATGATTACAACCTTAATCAATTTATTAAGGTTGTGCTGGATTGGAAGATAATTATAATTTAACGTAAAAACTTGTGTGCTCCCAATAAGGTTGATTATTTCCATACGATTATGAATTTTCTTGAACACATGTGATCAGGTATCCAGTCATTCTCATGGTTAGTCATATCACAAGGTTGAATGATATAATACCGGACTCTTTTTATATCATGGACTTATATTTTTCAATCAAATAAGTTAATCTTCTTGATATATCAATCTATCATTCCTAATAAGGGCAAACAAACGGACTGTAAGAGTATACAAGTAATACTTGAAGAGTATATATCTAACATCATGCTATGGGTCAAGATAGGTATACGGATCTAAGAATCATGCTCAGGGACACACAGGTGTTAATCATAATTTAATAAGAAATTTGTTGATGTTTATATTGATACAAACCCAAATTTCATGACTTTTACTTTTAAGTAATTATTGAATTATTTTGATCCTCATAATTTATTGGTCATAACCCAAAGAGAAAATATATATTATATACATATATATCTCAACCCCCGGCCCACCATGATATGTTTCACAACTAAAATGTTAGTCATGGATGCTATGATTATACAAACACATATTGTATGAGTGTCGAAAATTTGAATGACAATAACAATTTGATATTTTATGGAGTTTAAAAACATAAATGCTTGCAATATATATAATAAATTTCGAAATAATTAAGATCATATGTATAGTGATTAAGTAGGATGATGGAGTTGGACCTTCAATCTAATATGATAAACTAAAGTCTCGATTTAGTAACTTAAGTTAGGCCCGTAACTGAACTACAATTGTGCGGTTGGGATAGGCCAGACCAAAATACAAAATTTGGGCCTACTCAGCATACTAGCCTACCTAGTGTGTTAGTTTGGGATGGGCTTGAGCTAGTCCGATATTTTTTTCCGTTTCAATAGGTGGATTTAACGATTGATTTTATTTTAAAACTAATTTTGGAGTCATTTTGGTTCAACTTGAGTGGATATCAAATGACCCCTCATTTCAAATTTTTGATTTCAAATCATTCTATTCAAATGGAGATAATCCTATTCGAAGTCGTAATATTATTCTATACAATCATTGCAAATTATTTAAATTCTTATAAGTGTAAAAGAGTATGCAAACAGAATCACCCATTATATTATCCTAGGCTCTCTTTTGCAAAATGCATACACATCCACAATCACTTTCTAATTGCAAACTAAAATGCCATTTCAGCTTATTCCATCTTTCAAATCATGACGTTCACATAGGCCAGCTTATAACATATCAAAAAGCCCAACAATTGATCATCTACATTAGGTTTACCAGTACACATGAACATATAACTATGAGACAAGCAATGATATATACTTTTAACATATAATACTAACCGATATTTTGACGTACAGAAACAATCCATCAAAAACACGAAGGAAGTTAATTTTGAAGAGCTTTAGTAAAAGGGCCAAAAGGTTTGGTAAGATGAACAAATTCCCTAAAGGAGAGGGGTTGATAGAGAGGAGGATTGGCTTCATTGACCAACACTTTCGCTGGTTCTATTATGCAATCTGGGCTTGGATTTATGAATGTTGCAATTGCTTTTCTCCCTTCCTTTGCATTTGTCACAACCCTATGCTCAGCACTTCTTAGCTTCCCATTACTAATAATCTACACACATTCATAATATTCATGATCGAGGAATTGAAATTAAATATTGAAGTGATCATCATAAGTACATGTGTATATATATATATATAGAGAGAGAGGTTTAATTAAATCATGATATTACGATAGTATAAATAGTGGTACCTGTAATTGTGTGCCAATGTTGACAAGAAAAGCATTAGGGAGAGCCTCAACTCCAATCCATTTGCCATCTTTGATGACTTGAAGGCCTTCAACATTTCCTTGGAACAATATTGTTATGAGACTATGATCCAAGTGTTTGAGCAGTCCGAGTGTGAGAGTCGGGTCGGGGCAAGGCGGGTAGTTGCTTGCTGTTAGGAACTGGACTTGGCTTATCTCTCCAAGATATCCTTTCTCTATTCCCAATCCTTGAGATATCATCTCCAACATCCTTATACTCAACTTCCTTATCTCTTTTATGTATTCTGCAACAACTTTTCTGGACAAAACAAACATAGATATAATAATATTCAAGGAATTTATGTCATACCAATCTTTAAAATGCCAATCTATACTGACATTTTTAATGTTCTTTTTTGTATATAACCATGTTAGAAGCTAGCTAGCAACCTATTTACGAGAAGAGATGTTATCGCAATATATATATAGGGGTGGAGGATATTTCTACCCAATATACATAGCATAGAATGAAAAATACCCTCAACATAAGAAAACAAGTTTTGTACCAAAAATGGAGATAAAATTACTAAACTATCCTTAAAGCTAAGAAATTTGAATCGGAGAAATTTTGTGAATTTAGATCATTATGATAGATAAATCACGATGATAAAATAACATCGTGATTTTTTATCATCGTGATTTAAGTGCACCATCATGATCTATTTAACTTAGATCACGATGGTAAATAAATAAAATATCATCGTGATCTATTTACTATCGTGATCTGTTTATAGATCACGATGATAAAATATCATCATGATCTGTTCAACTATTATCCTAATATAAGTGCACCACCATGATCTGTTCATCTTAGATCATGATGGTGAATAAATTACCATCGTAAAATATCACCGTAATCTAAGTGTATCATCATGATCTGTTCAACTTAGATCACGATGGTAAATAGATCACGATGATATTTTACCATGCATCGTGATCTACGTCCACCATCATGATCTATTCTTTGTTCAAATTTTCATTTTTCTGATGTTTTTTTCTTTATTTTTTTAGCTCAAACTTTCATCTAAAAACACATATCTTAATTCACAAATTTATAAACTATATTCTACGACATTTTAAAATAATGAATATCTCACCTCTTTTGAGCAACAATCAAGAGATGGATTAATTTTAATGAATTGATTGTATTTAAGAAATGAAATGTATAAAAGATGCTAGAATTGAATTTATATATATATGAGAGAGGGAATAGAGATGGTAAATGTGGTAGGTGAAATCATTAAAAGAGATGGTTAAGGACATTTATGACATTTTATCTCAATTTTGGGTAGAAACTTGTTTTCTTATGAAGTGGGTGAAATTCAATTTTTGTTATATTTATTGGATAGAAAAACATATTTCCACTATATATATATATATATATATATATATTTACGAGAAGACGTTAGCGATAATAATTTAGCGATGAGATGTTATCGCAATTATCGCAAAATGTTTTTGCAACAATTATCAATGTTTTTGCAACAACATTATATTGTTACAAATACTGATATTTTCCTTGTAGCTTCGTGTTAAAATGATGGTTAGCAGAATTCGTTCCCTATGATTGTGTTGTGTTTGAATGAAATGATGTGATGAAGGATTCGGAATTTACTGTAGCAAATATATTTGTGTTGTTTGGAATAGACTCGAAATCAATTACATTAAATTGATATTTGAGAACTTTGGATGGATTATGAAAACATTATAATTTGAATGATATAGATCACATTCATTTCAAATCTTCTATATCAAATAACTCTATCAAAATTAGAGTGGTCAATATGGGTCAGTACATGGACGGACTCGTCCAAATCCACCTTAACTCACCATTTGGCAAGACGAACATGTCTTAATTGTGGTGGGCTGTCAAAATCCAAACCTAATCCACCTGTGGGTTGTACGGCAGGTTAAAGCGGCACCCACGCACCAAAATTTTTATTTTATTTTTAAAAAGGAAAAGAAGTGTATATATAAACACCAAAATTTATATGAAAAGTTCTTTTATACATACATATATATATATCTTCTTATGTTAGATAGAGCTCCATTATACATCAATCAAGTCAATTTTCACAAACTGAATTGAATGAATTAAGTTGTCACACGCGGTCTCACAGGAGTTCTAGTCGCTAATACCAATAAAATCGTGAGTCACGACCTTTGTAATAGCTATAATTTCTTCTAGGAAATAAGGTAGGACTCAATCCTATAGCTAATAAATGAACTATGTGAATCAAAACAATTTCCCCTCATATCATTATGGAGTGAGATGTTCTGTTATTTATGTATGTGTTTTCGTTCGAAATAATTTGCATGTATGTATGTAATACCTATATCTGGTAGGGTTTAGTGGCCAATGTTGCATGGAATGTTCCAAAGGATGACATGGATGCTTAATGTTGTCTCTCCACAAATGAACACCATTTATGTCATAACTTGTGCTCCCCATATACACCCATCCATTTTCCTTTGCATCCTTTTTTATTTCTTCTTCTTTCTTCGGCCTCAATAACTCCTCCAACACCTTCACCACCTCCTCTATTACATCTTCACCCACTCCATGATTTATCACCTACATATATAGAATCATGGTCATGGTAATAAGTTGGACATAAATCTTGATTACTATTGGATAAGATGGAGGATTTAATTAATTAATTACCTGGAAAAACCCATATTCTTTGCTAGCTTCAATGATTTTGTCAACTATGTCTTGATGATCACTTAATGTTCTTCCAAGGTCTATGACTGGAATTGTCCTACACACAGGGATATTACCAGCTGCTCTATCTTCAACTGGAAAAGTATGGCTCTCTGGCACACTTTCAACATCAAACCACCTTGGCACATCATTATTCTCCATTGGTAGCTAGAGAGAGAGAGAGAGAGAGAGAGAGAGAGAGAGAGAGAGAGAGAGAGAGAGAGAGAGAGAGAGATTATTAATTTATTATCTTCTTGTTTTAGTTTCAAGACCAACTATTATGATTGACCAACCAATCTAAGAACAGGGAAACTAATTTATCATTATTAATTTGTAGGGGTTATTTTTGCCAACAAGAAGACTTTGGCAATATCAACAAGAAGATTTTTGGCAACGCGTTTGAATTATTTTACATAACTTTTTATAGTTAAAGAATTAATTAAGATTTTCAAGATATATTGTTTAGGCAATTAATAAGGACTCCATATGAAGAATTTTGCAATTTTTTTTAACCCCATGTGATCTTTACTTATATATTCACAGAAATGCAGCTATAATATGGTATGTTGCAAGAAAATCCCCTAATTGACAATATTTAGTATAAATTTAGAATTGACTTTCCTTAGATATATATTGACAATCCCTAATTTTCCTCCTCAAATTAGACTTGAACTATGATAAGAATAATATAAGTTTTCTTTTTTTAGTTGAAAGCCGTATGCATACGGGCGTTTAGGAATAATAAAGAATTTCTTCAATGATCAAGGTGCAATTTGGCTAATTAAGCAACTCAAAACTATGTAAGACAATCTCATGCACATTATAAATTTTTGGGACAAGCGACACTATTTATATTTAAACTTATTTTTACAAATCAATCTTTATTTTATAATTTATAGGATGATCCTATCGTAGATCACGTGACATCAAGAAAAAATCTCAAGAAAAGAGTTTATATTCTAAAATCAAATCAATTCAGGACCTGAACCTAAAATTTATATTCTATTTGTATATCACATTAAAATCAGGCAATGATGAGAACGTTATAATAATGGTTGAAATTGAAACTTAAAAATAAAAGTTGATATTTATTCAAAATTAAGTCGTTTCGATGTGGTATAGATGGGGAAGTGGATTTTGGTTCATAAGATTAATGAAGGTGATAATTAATTAGGACGTCACTATCATGCAATGATATTCTAATCATTACTTCACAAGATGATGTAGTTGATGTTGATTGTCACTATATACAAAATTAAATCTTGCATTATTACTTTTAATTCTTAATTTAGGAAATTTGTGCTATCAATTCTAGCTGTGCTAATTTATATAATGATGAATTAATAAATTAAAAATCACATTCATGATCGACGAGCTATCCTTATAAACTTCTTACAAATTAAACTCATGAAACAATTTGCAGTAAACTGCCTTCAAGGGTTTAGACCATATATGTTACGAATATAATTATAGGTATAACGAATTATACAATTCTTGTAAGTTGGCTGATCATCTTGTAGACCTAATTTTATAATATGAATCAATTCACAACTCATAAGTTCTAAAATTGGTTGTACAAAAATGGATAAAATATATGTAATTAGTTATAGGATGTAAATTGAAATATTCCCTAATCATTGATCAACCAACGTACAAAAAAAATCAATTGAGTTTCGTGTACAAATTAGAGTAATAGTTATAATCTTGTAATAACATAACTATCATGTGTTGAAGTAGTCGTGGTTGACTGAGAAGCCACGTCATGGGTGGTGACATGGAGGGTCTTGACAAGTACATACATTCAAATGGCCTGCAATGCCAGCTAGAACAGATAACCTTAATTAATCAAATCAAATAAATCATATATAAGTGTTTCAAAACTTAAATTTATCATTGCCCTTTTGTTTAGCATTAAATTAGAATCTGCAGTTGTGATGTTGTTTATGACCAGGTCATTTGTTTGCAGGCAATTACAGGTCCAACTTCTTATTTTAGTTTCCAAACATGATACTAAGTTGTTGCATGTTTCCTTAGGGTCCAGGGAAGTAAATGAACTAAAACTTTCCTGAATTATTCGATGTTCGATTTGATTATTTCTTGATAAAAACGTTGAAAGTGATTTGTTAAAATAAACAAACAAATTCAAAGTTTATGTTATTGGCTTGTTAGCTCGTGAGAGGTACTATCATTTGATTATTTATCGATATTCTTTGTATTTGTACTTATTATAAATATAAAAATCCAGTTATAGTTATTGTTGATGTTTATTTTTTATAAACATGATTTAATGATTTCTTTTTTTTCTTTAACAAAATAGAATTTTTCAAGCATAAAAACAGAAAATCATTTGAGAGCATTATTGATACAAATTCTCGTAACACTTTATATTCTCATTTTGTACAATTAGTCTTTTTGTCAAAGTTGATTCTCAAAAAAGTATTGAGGATAGTATTAAAATTGTATGTTTTTGGTCTCTTGTTTTTCTCGACTTGTAATTGTTTGTTCTTCTGACAATTAGATCCACAGGTTATATTTTACATAGTTTGATAAAAAAAAAATAAAAATTCCTGTTTATACTTTATAGTAATTTATTTTGGCTTGAAAACATCTCATAAATTATATTATATCTAATTTGTGAAAATTTTAAGACAATTCTTAGTTTTATTTATCCCTGCGTTTAACACAATTGTTGCCACTTTATTACAACATTTGTCTCCAATACCATAGTCTCTGCTTTAATTATGCGTTGGTTTTTATTTCAACGCACACTTTCAATCATTTTTATAATAAATTAAATTATAAGTTTTACTGATATGTCATATTTTTTAGAATATATAATTTTTTTTGTTAATGAATTGATAGATAGTATAATTTATAATTTATATTTATCAAGCTCGTATGAGATCGAGTAAGCTCTCGTGAATCATGGGTGTATTCAATAAATCATGCTCAAGTTTGTTTAATAGAATAAATCAAATTCAAATATTGAAGAGTGACATTTGTGTGCCCATGAGGCACGAATCCTAATCCCTGCCCCCAACCCATTCATATATATAAATTTTTTTTTTTCTTTGTGTGTTCTTCCTCTCCCTTTTTTTGTCTTCGTCTTTTTCATTTTCTTCTTCTTCTTTCTTCCTTACTTCTTCATTTCAAATCTAGAAATTTTTACTAAACTTGAACACTTTTTAAATTTCTTCATATGATCAACGATATTACAAATCAAAGACTCTTATTTTGTGGTTTATTTTTCAATTCACGATTTCATGTTAATTATTTCTTATTTTTCTTCTTCTTCTTCTTATTTTTCATTCTTATGGATTTAAACGGTTGATTACAAACCACGGTCTCATTACAATGTTTTAAGACATTTAAAAGGAATTATTGCAATCATATGAGATTAATTGTAGAAAAATTCGAGGAAGAAGATGATGAAAATTTGCATGAGATTTGAAATTTACAGAATATAAAAGTAATACCTTAAAAGTTATATACATGATACATTTAGAACAAATAATTGATACATTTACTGAATAAATCTATGATACCTTAAAAATATTCGGGTGATACCTTAAGAGTATACATTGATACCTTTTGAACAAATAATTGATACCTTTACTGAATGAACACATGATACCTTAAGAGTATACATGTGATACCTTTAAGACTATACAAGTGATACCTATAGAACAAAAAATCGATACTTAGTGAATAAACAAGTAATACCTTAAGGGCATGCTTGTTTCATGTGTTGGGTTATTTAAGTTAGAGTTTATTACTTTTTTTTGCACCGTAAAGTAGGGGGTCTGGCAATCTCGGACATTATTATATCGGGCTGGCCAATTTGGACATTATTTTTCAAAAAAGAGCAATTTATGCCCAATTGCAGTCCGAATTACTTATTTGGGCTGAAATCACACATGCAATACACATGTGGCCATCAATTTGGGCTTTTCGGGCCAATTTAGCTGACATGGAATAAAAATAAAGCAAAAAAAATAAAAATAAAAACAAAAATAAAAAACATTTTTTAAGAATAAAAATAAAATTAAATCAAAATAAAAAAAAGTTGAGAATCCCCCTTCCCTAGGCGCCCTCGTGCCCCCCCCCCCAATCAAAATCAAATTCGCTGCCCTCCCCCGTCGCCGCCCTCCGCCGCCATCCACCGACAATAGCATCAAGAAGCCAACCCAACTGCCCACTCATAGTAAAATAAGTTGGCAAAATTACCAAAGCAAGATTTCCCAAAACCCTTGCTGTTTCACCGTTGATTCTCCCACCGCCACTCCCACCGCCGCCGCCACCGTCGTTTAAGCCATTATTAAAGCTCACCACGACATCCCTCTTCCCCCTAAGCCATTATTGAAGCTCACCACGACGACCCTCTTCCCCCTACTCAGTAAAATCCCATCTTTGCCCCTGCCCACTCCAGGGAATGGCAGTTTATCCACCATGAACCTGTCTCTGTGAAAAGATTCAATCCTCGATCTTGGCGAAGTGAGTAGCGATTGATGGGCTGCTCCAACCGTGCTTCTTGTTGGTGTGGAAATCTGGTGGTTCCTTCGAGATCGGCGGCAACGGAGTAATCTGCAGGGATGAAGGTGAAGAAGAGAAAGAGGTTTACAATCTGTGTTTGTGGTGGGTGTGCGCTGCCGTGTGAGAAAGAGGCCTGCGCAGCGGCTGTCGCGGTGGTGGAAAACTGGAGTAGTGGTGATGGTGCATCTGAGATGTGGTGGTGTTGGTGGTGGCTATGATTTAGAGATGAGGAACATTTTGCGGCGGTGGTGGTGGTGGGCAAGTGACGAAGATCAGAGGAGTTGGTGGTGGTGGGATTCCCGCGGTGGCGGGGGTATGGATGAAGAGGAAGATGATGATTTTTTTAATTTCACTTTAATTTTGTTTTTTCTTTTAATACATTTTAATGTTTATTTTATGTTTTATTTCCACATCACCATTTTATATCCAAGTGGCATTCATGTGTACAATTAAATAACATTTAAATATAAGATGGTTGCCACATCAGCTAAATTGGCCCGAAAAGTCCGAATTGATGGCCACACGTGCACTGCATGTGCAATTTCAGCCCAAATAAGCAATTCGGGCTGAAATTGGGCATAAATTGTTTTTTTTTTTTTGAAAAATAATATCCAAATTGGCCAGCCCGATATAATAATGTCCGAGATTGCCAGACCCCCTATTTTACGGGACAAAAAAAGTAATAAACTCTTTAAGTTAGGTATGTTGTTGTGGGTTAGTACTTTTTAGGTTAAGTTGGGTTAAATATTTGATGTGTTTGGTTTGAATGTTAGGTATTGAGTTTAACTTAATATTTTGTTTGGTTTGAGTGTTGTGTTATTTCTTGAAATGAGTTTATGTATAAAAACTTTGTTTGGATCAAGTGTTTGTTCTAAGTTTGTATGAACTTGACCAAAATGTCCCGAAACATATATAAATTACATTAGAATATAGTAAGGGCTAAAAGATCATTTCACATACCCAAAAATTGTGTCAACACAAGGTTAAATAAACCCACCCATTTTGGATGGTTTATTTAACCATCTACTAACCCAAAAACTACTTTTAAACCCAGACCAGATACTACCCCGGGCCTCTCAACCTTTAATCCAAACAAAAGATTAATCTAGTTAAATATTTTTAACCAATCTAAACCTCTAAACCAAATATACCCTAAGAGTATACACGTGATACATGAAGAGTATATATCTAATACATATTACTAAATCATTTAACATGGAATCATGTGTGTGTGGACGCACACCAAGTCAGTGCATGTGCACGTGGGCGCACATGGAGACATCTCACACACAGGTTCTAATCGGGGGTGCACACAAATTTTTACCAATTCTTAATAACTCAATTCAACTTGATTTGATTACATCTCTCTATAGATGGGCGTAGTATACAAAAAGATCAAGTTAAACTTAATATGAATGTTGTGAACAAATAAGTTATATGATGCTTATGTTAGCTTTAAGATGTCAAAAGGCTAGTCCTAGTGGACTTAACGGATCAGATTAAATGGGCTACAATATTGTGAAATTGATCCTAATCATATATGGCGTCAGGTTAAACGGTCCACTGTCCAACTGTAAGTTCAAAAATATAAAAATTATTTTTAAATTTAATATTTTAGTCAAATACAAATAATATGAAACTAAACACACAATTGAATAAAATTAAATGATTCGAGATATTAAAAATCACACATAATTTAATAAAAAGTAAAATGTACTCCAAAAACTGTAGATTACACGACTACACAACTATTAATTTTTAAATCAAAATATTGATCATAGCTTCATGACCCTTTTAACATTTCTAACAATGTTTGATATGATTACTTAGAGCAGCCCCAGCACTACGCTGGGGCAGCGTGGGGCGCCAGATTCTCTCCTCCAGCATGGCGCCATTCAAGGCGCTACTTTACTCACATGCACAGTGTGGTGCCACAAGTAGCACCACACTGTGCTAGCGCTATCTTTTTTTTTTTTTATTATATATTATGGAGTTATTTTATAATATTTGAGATAATATAATTGTATTTTTGTGAACACACATTGTGATATAAAATTATAATTGAAATGATAATTTGAACAACACGAATGGTAATTTGAAAAACACGAATACAAGAAAAATTGAACAACACGGATGGTCATTTGAACAACACGAATGGTAATTTGAAAATTTGAAATGATCGTGAGTGATCGTTTTTCAACATGGATAGTGAAAATTAGAGAAACAAGAAGCAATTACATAAAATTCATAATTAAAAATATAATGGAATATAATTCATAATTAAAAATATAATGGAATATTCTTTTTTAGTGCAAAAAGTAGTGCAGAGTGTTGGAGATGAAAATACTGTTTCTGCACTACTTTAGTGCAAAATCTGCACTAAAGTAGTGCTAATGCTGGAGATGCTCTTAGCAGGGATTTCTATTGCTGAGAAATAGAATTGTGGTTCAAAACGCAATAATGAATAAAATTTTTGACTTTTTTAATGCTAGTTTTAAAAGGAAAAAAAATTTGAATTGAATTGTACTACTAAAAAGGGAGGGTTTTTTTTTTTTTTAATTCTTTCAATGTGATCTTAATTTACTTTTTTATTAAATTGAATGGTGGACAATCTCCGAAAAATAGAATTGTTGTTCAAAATGAAATTGTTAATAAATGTAGTTTTATTTTCCCTAAAAAAACTCATGTGACATGTATACTCTTATTATCATGTATTGTTCAGATTTAACTCTTATTTTCCCCTTCTCTGCTAAATACAATAATTGGGAAATGCAAGTAGGTCTATAAAATCAAATGGGCCTTTCGATATCTTTTGGCCCAAGAAGTTAGCCCGCCTTCCCATCTGTTGCTACTAAAACAATTCCAGCTTTAAAAAACATGGCTTCTTTTACAACAAGGAATGGATAGATGAAATAATTAATTGTATATCTCTACATTTGACTGGTTTTTGTGAATAACACCCTTGTCAAGCATGCTTATGATGATTATTTTTAAATAAAGGGTATGAGTTTGGTATATATTTAAATTTGTTGAAGTGTCGAAGGAAATTTATTAGTTTTCCTTCTTTTTTTCCTTTTACATTTTTCATTGTTGTTCTTCGCTTACAAAGACGTTAGAATATTTTCTTTCTTCCTTTGTCTTTAGCTGATATATAAAATATATATATCCCATAAAAGTAATATATATATATATATATATGTGTAAAAATTTGTGATGAAATTCTTCATATTTTTCCTATACATAAAAGTAACATATTTGTGTATAAAAATCATTTTTATACAACATGAAGGGAAGTGAGGGGAAAAAAAAAACTCGATAGCATCGAGACAAACTCACCTAATTACACCTATACACATTCGGTAGCAATGAATATAATTGGCAAAATCCAAAGGTGCAAAAAACATAAAAAGATTATTGATGATGTCACCCACGCTGATGTTCATCATGCTCATTCCCTTGTTTCCAAACCTATCATTATCAATTATTTCATTCACACCCATTATTCCTCACACCAAAACAACAAAAATTAAAGCTCATACACCTTTCTGGATGATCTTACCTATCCTCGTTATTTATTGTAAAAATTCATATGAGAACACCTTATATAAAATATTATGGCTAGGTTTCTTGGCTTTTTTTTTCATTTTAATTACAATTTAAGATCCATTAATTCAAAAAAAAAAAGAGTCAAGATTTTGCTTAAATGCTTGAGAGCCAATAATAAATCTTGTAGTGTTTCAGTGCCATGTGGAAATGCTTTTAAAAATGGAGACATTGGGTTGAGGTGTCTTTGTTTCTCATTTACACATTTACTAATACAATACATAATGCATAGAAACTCGTTTTATAACTACTTATTTATACTACATAACCTGAAACTTTTGACTTTCTGTCAAGTAGAGAGAGAGAGAGAGTAGTAGTAGTAGGCTAGCTAACAATGCAAGATTTGGAAGATTGTTATTTTTGTTTATGCATATAGAATAAAATATAACTGATTTGGTAGAGTAAAGAAAGAATTGGTGGATTGATAATGGTTCTACATTAATATAAGAAACATGATTGTATTATATTTTATTGAAAGGCTGCAAATGTACAATCCTAATCCATCATCAAATCCTTCAATCCAAATAGGGACGGATATAAAGGCTAATTCCATAAAATATTTAAGAACGCTTTTTAACCTTTTTGTGGGGAGACAGTGAGAGTGATGCCACATCATTTATTTTTTTAATATTATTTTATTATTATTCTTAAAAAATGAAAACTGTTGATAAGGATGTTCTTAGCTTTAAATTATTGTATTTTCTTTTTATCAATTTGACCTCAAAATACATATCCTAAATTCATCACTGAATTCAAATACAATCATAGTGCATTATTTCCAACAACCAATTCCACCAAATGTATTATTCATCACATATTTGTAGGTGTGATTATGTGTAAATATGTGATGGATATATACTAGACTTGTTATAATTTATGGGATATAAAGATCTAATAACCAAAAAAAATATGTATATAATTAGACAACATTCTGAAAAGAGCAAAAGCATGTAAAGATTCCCAAATTAAAAGCATCACATTCTCATAACCTCCTGGCAAACAGCCAACATGTGTTTTAGTTTAAGTGGAAAATGATGGTTTTTGTTATAGTCAACTCCCTAATCCCATGTTTATGTCTAAGTATCTTCAAAACCACATGTTTACAAGTCTTCCTCAATAACACTCTATCCCTTCCTCTTTTTTTATTGACATTTGACTTTCTCAATCTCATTCATCTCTCTCTCTCTCTCATCATAACTTAGCAGCTAACATTATCATTCAAGCTCATCATTCTCTCTCTCTCTCTCTCACCTTCACTTATACTTCAATCTCACTCCTCATGACACAGCAGCTTCAGCTTCAATCACCACCACCACCACCACCACACATTTCAGACAATGGGTTTCCAATGCTAGCAATAGCAATCTTAGGCATAACTGCCACTGCATTTCTCCTAATCAGCTACTACATTTTTGTCACCAAATGCTGCTTCAGATGGCAGCTCATCGACCCCTTGAGGCGCTTCTCCGCCTCCCAAACACCACCACACGAAGATCTATCCACGTCCTACTCCCCCTCCTGGCAAACCCGAGGCCTCAACGAGCTGCTCATTCGGGAAATCCCCACATTCCAATACAACAAGAATGACACCACATTCTCCAAATGTGTGGTCTGTCTGAATGAGTTTCAAGACCATGACATGTTGAGAGTTCTTCCCAAGTGCACCCATGCTTTCCACCTAGATTGCATTGATGTCTGGCTCTCCACCAACTCCAACTGCCCGCTTTGCCGGTCAACCATCTCGGGCAGGAACCGGTATCACCTCGACACCATTGTAGCACCCAACTCTTCACCTCAAGATCTACACCCACAGGAGATTGCAGTGAGCAGAGAAGATGTCATTGAACAAGGCGATTCAAGTAGATTCAAGTTTGAGCTGAAGATTGGGAAGAACAAAGCAAGAAAATGTCATCATGTCTCCATAATGGGAGATGAAGGGATCCATGTGAGAGAGAAAGATGATCAATTCAGCATTCAGCCTATCAGACGATCTTTCTCCATGGATTCTGCAGGTGATCGTTGCGTTTATTTATCGGTTCAAGAGATCCTGAGGCAGAATAGGGAACTCAGAGGGATGAGGAGCACTGAAGAAAGCAGTAGCAGAAGCAAGAGATCCATTTTTTCATTCGGATATGGTAGAGCTTCAAGAAATGCTGTTCTTCCCTACTGAGTTTTACCACAAACAATATCACTAAATCTGTTTGTTGTATTTTTACTTCATTTTTTTTTAGTCTGTAATAGATTAAATGTGAACAAGATTGAGAAAAATACATAGAGAGTAGGATTTGAAGCTTCAGATTTAGAGTTGTACAAAATCTCACATGCTCCAGATACTATTTGGCAACATCCCTACACTGATGCTGAGACACTAAATTAAGAATAGCTGAGTATTTGTGAATGCTTCTGACATATAAAAAATAAGGTAAATAATTCTTTTTTATCCGAAATACAAGTGATTTGACTTTTTTGCTGTATAAAATTAAATTGTTTCACTTGATTGTATGAACTCTAGATTTGATGCATTTCTATTGTATCAGACAAATCATAATCGCACATGTATCGGAAATCAACGGCTTGAATTTGTCTGATATGATAAAATGCTGCAAAGTGGTCTAATATAGACAAGTAACCATCCTTAATTTCCCCTTTGACAAGTGAGGTTCAATCATCATTCTCAATCTAAACAAAAACCATATGGCAGTTTCATACGTCAGATTTTGACATAAAGGCCAGCACATGCTTATGAGCTACTGTAGCAGTAATAAGCAATACAAGAGCAGAGCGAACACAAATATTTCCAGCTGTTATGAGGCAAAACTGGCAGCGGGTGAAAGCTCTTTGTTTACTTCTCCCTTGTGTAATAAGATTTTGGTCTGTGATGTTACCTATCCATAGGTGAAGTAGGAGACTGTGAATTCCCTTGAGAAGCAGATTCATCAATGTCGGGCGAAGGCATGGCATCCAAGAGAGCTTGAGAGACTTGAGTGCTAGCTTTCTCCTTTAATTGATCAAGTACTCTAACAGCCTCATCGAGTTCATCTTTTGCACTTGGTCCATGTCCCTCCCAACCTTCAACTACATTCTCCTGAAAGTTAATTGCTAGTGGATAGCTGCAAATTGAAAGAAAGAGGTTAAGTGATATAACTTTCCACCCCTACATTCTCCGAAAGAAAGAATCTAACAGAATTGTGGAACTGGAACACCAAGGAGACATCAGAATGAAAGTTATTGTTCATCTTATGTAGGTAGACAACTAGTGATCTCTGGGTTTTCAGTATGATTATGTATTTCGTTGGTCCTCTTGATTTACAGGTTTTGATAAATGTGACTTGTCATTCCAGCATGTCTATGGTTCTTACAAGTGAGAATGAGTACTAAGAAGAAGCAAGAGGTCAAACATCATTATTTCATAACCTTAAATTATTTAATTTGAAATTGGATCCTATCTGAAAACAGCTTCAGATTAAGCATAACCTCGTGCACGTAAAGTAAGACTATGTTCATTGAATTGTGTTGTGTGCCAGCAATTAGTTGATCAGCAAACATGGTCCTTGATTGAAAAGGGTATTACATAGGTCTAATAAAACATGAACAATTCAGGTATACGCTTTACTGAAGGAAATTAAAGATAAATGAAAAAAGTTTGAGACAGTTTCCCACCAAAGATATTAGCAGCCCAAATGGACTCTTACTGGAGGCCAAACTGAAGTCTTTGTTAATCTATATTGATTTAAGTATTTGAGTCTGGGGAACAAGATTTGTCCACTTATAGGTAAAGTTTCCCTTGATTAAGACCTAGTAGACATAGTCATTCACTGGTCATCCTATTTAAAATCTGGAAGGTAATGCGGGCTTTCCGTGCTTACAGTAGAAAATGTTTTTAGATTTTGGGGATGTTAAGTCTGTACCAAATCATTGATTCCTTCACTCAAGTTCTAAACTTAACTCTCCCCCACTTCCTAGTCTTAATACGGAACAAACTCATGGTAATCCAACACACATTACAGAGATAGGACTTTCCTTTTTGACTTCTTTCTTTTACATGGCATTCCAAATGTTCTTTACTAAACAAAGCAATCAAGGTAATCTCTAAAAATTCAATACATGGACATAACTTATTTTTGAAAACTTTATCCTAATAATACAATAGATTATCCAATCTCTCTAGGACCTCTCAAATACACACTGACATGCACAAACAAAAAACAAAAACAAAGTGTAAAGAAAAGAAGAGCTCACATTTTCTGTTACATACGTCTAAAACATGCAAAACCCAGGGTTAACTCAATCGTAATGTAGTAATTTACAGTGTACATATGACCATGACAGACCATATTGTCAAGCTTTACTGATTGTATTGCCAGACGGATTCTGGCAGCAAAGTAAAGTCACCCCCAAACAATTCATCAAGCATGATAAGAAAAGATTTTTGTAAAATAAGAGGGTTAGCTCTCACAATTTGACATTGGAAATGATAGTGAATTTTTTTACTTTTCTTAACTTTAGAATGCTTACTGGAATATTAATTCTGAGGCGTTCATAGCATTAATGAAGTGCCCCCAAAGAATGAGATCTAAATGTTTCAGTAATGGAAAAAAAATGAAGGCGAAAGCAAGTGACAAACTCGATTCAGAATCAATGCAATTATTTCTTAAAAGTTTACCTTTCCATAGCTGCATACGCTTTCGAGAGATTCTGGCATGCTTCTATTGAATCTGAATGGTGTGGCCCAAGGGAGACATCCATGATCTCTTTTGCATATGCAAAAACCTGGGCAGCTGACTGTGGTCTATCTAATTCCAGATAAGCTGCACCAAGATTATTATAAACATAACCCACACTAAAGTGCTTTGAACCAAAACTCTCTTTTAACCTTTCAGCAGAATCTTCCAAATATGGGATTGCTTGTTCCACCTTCCCAGTTAATAAAAGCAGCCAACCGATCCTCGCACACACACTTCCTACCGAGTGTTGTTCTTGAGGAAGCTTTTCTAGCATCGCCAATGCTTTCTTTAACAACGATATTGCAGTTTCAAATTCATTCATCGACTCGTATTGCGTCGTGATTTCCATATATGCTTCCACAACATTATGAGGAGAAGTTCTTTCTTTCTTGTCAAGGATTCCACATGCAATTTCCAAACATCTCTTTGCATCTGCAAACTTATCCTGATTACACAAAGCTTTGGCCATGGAAGTAAAGACCATAGCTCGATCCTCACTTTCTTGCTCAGTCTGTTGTACAACACCCTTCAAAGTGTTAATAGCTTCTTCATATCTCCCGAGTGCAATCTCCATATTAGCAGCATCAATCTCTGCTCGTAGCATATCACTACTCCGACCCCATTTCTTCAAGACCCTTCGGGACAACTGATTTTGCTCCAATGCTTTCTCATGCTCATCTAGTCCAGTATAGATAACCCCAAGAAGTCTCCTATCATATGCAACCTCCACCGAATTATTCCCCAAATGTGACAAATGAATCTCCAACGCTTTCAAACAAAAAGGCAATGCCTCTTTGAAGTTCAAAACAGCAACATAGGCCTCCGCCACGTCCCTATTCGCCTTACCAATCTCCTTACTATCATCCTCAAAGATCTTCTCTTTAATCTCCAGAGCCCTCTTGAGATCAGCAATAGCCTCCTCCCTCCTCCCCATAGCAGTCTTAACATTAAACAATTCAAACTGAACAGCATGCAAAATAGGCAAAACTTGATCAGAATTATAAAAGCCCTCCCCCTCTAACTTAGTCAATACCCTATTAGCCTTATTCAAATACCCCAAACTGTCACTGAACCTTTTCAAACTATAACTAGCAGAACCCAACAACTGCAAAGTCATGGCAACAGGCAAAGACAATTTACTACCATTACCATTATCATCATTATCTTCCATGATTCTCAAAGCCCTTTGAGCATAATACACAGCCTTTTCAGGGTCCTCACCTTCACGGTCAAGTTTAAGGCCAACTTTCAAGCACGCTAAACCCAAGTCTTTCTCATCGAAGCACGCCTCCATTTCATTAAATGCTCTGAGCATTTCATCAATTGACTCCGCAGTCTCAAAGGCCTCCTCGAGCTCTGATCTTTCCTTGATTTTCCTCTGCCTCGACGACATCTGGGATGCATTTGGGGCAATTGGGTCAACGAGAGAGCTGAGATTTTGAGATGGGGCCTTAAAAATATAGAAATAAAGGTCGGAGATGAGTAAAGATTGGATTTTCGAGCATGATTTGAGATGGGGTTTTGACGGGATGGTGAGGGAGTGATCAAAGATTCCGGAAAAGTCCCTGGAAATGAGAGAAATTGGAGCTTTAGAGTGCAGCTTTTGAAGGTGAAAGAGAAACTTGGATGAAGCTCTTCTCATGGTGAACGATTAGAGGTGGCTTTGGTGAATTCTCAGCGACAGAAACTTGGTCTTGATTTGGTTTTATTTCCAAGCTCCATTGTTAAACCCTCGGAAAAACCCTGCCTTTTTTCAGGTTTTTCTGGAGATTTTTTTATCTTTTTTTTCGTTCACTTTCTATTTAATTTCATTATAAATTTAGTATAAATGTATACAATCTTAAACAGGGCTCACGATATTTGGCTCAAAAAAATTTCAATACTGTTATATGATACTCTATTATATATCTTTTTAATAATACTATAAAGGTGAACTTGTAAAAGAAAAGGATGACTTTTCAAAAATTATAAATTCATCCTATTTTTCAATAATTAAAAGGATAGTGATTTTTAGTTACCATTGCATTTTCTAGATCATACATATATATATATATATATATATATATATATCAGTGACCCAAGTGCACTTACCTGACAAGCATGACTAGTGATGTAAATGAGTCGAACCGAGTCGAACAGTACTGGGCTCGAGTTCGGTTCGTTTGATAATATTCGGGCTCGAGTTCGATTCGAGCCTTAGGAATGGAGCTCAAGCTCGGCTCGTTTGAAAAATATTGGGCTCGAGTTCGGCTCGGATAAGGCTTGTTAATAGGACAAACAAGCCCAGTTCGAGTTCGGCTCGATAAAAGCTCGAAAGGGTTCGGTTACAAGCTCGAGTTCGGGCTTGAAAGCTCGTTAACACTAATTTTGGCCTTCATTTCAAGATTTACTAGAAAATAAACATAGTAACACATACAAATTTCACAATTCAATAATGACATACAAAAATAATTAAAATAGTCAAATTTCAAGTCGACATAATATTCTAAACATTAAACTTCTCGATCTTTGCTCCTTGATGACAAATACATATGAGACAGATCAGAAAAGTCAATTGTCACCTACAATGTTCAAAACAATAAATTATGAAAATTAGAGATGTTAACAACTAAAAAAAACATAAAACGAATAATTTTATATTTTAAGTTATAAATTTTAGATATTATGTTATATTTATAACTTATAAATGTATAATTTATTTTTGTTAATAAGTTGAATAATATAATTAATAAGTTCGTTGATGTTTGTTTGTTAAAGTTAAAAATATATAACCAATTATCTACTTAGTTTGTTCAAAAACTAAATAAACCAAACACAAAAATTCGAGAGTTACGTTTAGATATATATATATACGTGTGTGTGCGCGTGTGTGTACACGTATATATCTGTGTACATTTCAAATCCTATAATATTGAAAAATCTAAACTCTAATTAATATTTCTATTTTTAGTTATCTTAAAATCTTAATTTTAAAATTTAAAAAATGCTAATTGTGCAGATATCGATAATTAATACATATTTTATTTTTAGTTATATACATATTTATAAGTTATAGTTATGTATGCTCCAAATATCATATATAAATACTTAAAATATCATAAATGGAAAATCCAATATTAAGATATCCAAACTTTAATTTATATAAATATTTAAAGCATTATATATTTTATATAAAGATAATATATCATCATTACATTGTATCATTAATATCAAAATTTTAAAGATATTCAAATGACAATACAATTAATATATTAGAAATAAGTAAATTGTATTGAATTTTAATTAGTTAATAAGTTTATAAAATGAATATGTTTAATTTAATTCTATAATATTTGTGTTAAGAATTTAATTTATATATTTATTTAAATTTTAAAATCTAATACTATTATAAAATATATAAATAAACTAGCCCACGAACACTAAACGAATATGCTAACGAACTCTTCACGAACCTAATGAACATGTTCGCGAGCCTGTTTAACAAACCTGTTCGCAAGCTTTCGAATCAAACATGTCCAGGCTCGAGTTCGGCTCGTTAAGTATTCGAACTCGAAATTCGGGCTGGAGTTCGGCTCGTTAAGCTTAACAAACGATCTCAAACGAATATTTATCGAGTTGAGCCGTGAATAGTTCACGAACGGCTTGGTTCGTTTACATCCCTAAGCATGACACACCAAATAACACAATTCCAAACAAAAATAAATTTGAAGATCAAACAATATAAAGTCGATCATTTTTCGAAAAGTTACAATTTAATCCTAAATTTCTATATAATTAGCAAAAAAATCATAATCTTCCTTCATTGTTGCAATTTGAATTTATTCTTTGGTGTTCATAAATTTTTATGTGAGATATCGTTTTGAGTACATCTTTAATTTAAATATCTTTCTTTAATTTCTTTAATAAGAGGTTGTAATAAAGGTTGTAACTATGGGTTGTGATTTATATATCCCAAATTAGAGATATGTTTAAAATTAAGATATACTTGAAATATTATCGTCTTGATGTAGATAATTAGTTTTTATTATTATGTGGCTTATGTGACGTTTCACATAGAAAAATTTATTTGGACAGGCTAACTTACAAAAAAATAAGCAACA
This sequence comes from Scutellaria baicalensis, assembly GCA_005771605.1. Classification (NCBI taxonomy): domain Eukaryota; kingdom Viridiplantae; phylum Streptophyta; class Magnoliopsida; order Lamiales; family Lamiaceae; genus Scutellaria; species Scutellaria baicalensis. Next base: position 30,347,793 of record CM016723.1, on the reverse strand, counting down.
ATGAATGAAGTTTGTGGCTTTTTATGCTAATAGTATTATTAAAAGTTATAATTAAATTATAACTTTTGAAAATGTGGTGATTTTGCTTTACAATTTGATTCCGTTAAATTTGTTTTTATTGTGAATAATGTGATATCCGACATGACATGTGACGTGATATATTATCAGAATCATGAACTCTAATTATTAGAAAATATAAATGTGTTTAAATTATAACCGTTAATCAAGTTGTAATTCAACAGTGGAAAAAACTCACATTTTCTTAAAAAGTCATGATTTGTTTTACAATTATTTCTATTATGCAATGGTGCAATAACTTATTCGTCGTTCTTAAATATATGTAGGTAGGTATACTACCTCTCACTAATAAGAATTATAAACAAATTGTCGTCATAAATTTATAGGTTACTATATTTTTGTTTATCTTTATTTAATTAATGATTAAATTTATGCATCACACGAGGCAGTACATTAGTCAAAAATAATATATATTGTGCTTGAATATATATTGAGTTCGCAAAACGTGAATATGACAGATATAAATTAAATTAACAGAAATTCGAAATTTTTCCACAGCACCTTCTCCTTGTTCAGTTACTTAACATGTGCAGAATCAGGTGATCATAAATGTTAACATGTGCATAATCCAATGACCATAAATCTGAATATAAAATACAAGTACCAACAAAGTTGAAGATTAACCTAGTATCTGAAAAGATTCTGAAATTGAAACTCAAAAGACTGTATAGAGCAAAGTTTGAACTGTTTGAAAAGAAGATCAAATTAGGACAAAACTCAAGATGCCATAATTTTATTGGCAGACAGGAAAAACAAAGTATGCATAACACAAGAATGTTTCTTGTGTGGTAATAATATAGGTAGATAAATAAAAGATGAGCCTTTACAAATTCGGGTACCAAGGTTGAGAATCAATGTAGTTATGTACAGCAGAGTATATACAAGAAAGAATTTAGAGCTTCCATTGATGAATATTAGAGTAGAATTGTCACACAAGATTAGCAGGATCTGAATCCTCAGCCTTCTCTGAGTCCCTCCTGTATATATCAACAAATGGAAGATTGAAATCTCCACCATCCAAATCATCCATGTAGAAGGTCCGAGATAATCCCCTCGAACTTCTCAAGTCCACTCCTTCCTCCTCCACACTTCTATCCAAGAAATTGTCATAACGATCACGAGAAGCTTCGTGGTAAAAATTAGGAGGCTCAAGAAAACTCGTCTCCTGAGCTGGAGCTTGTTGCCGTGTTCTGGCCCACCAAAGGCTCTGAGCTGGTTGTCCAGAGTCATTTGATTCGTGATGATGTAGGACGCTCTCTTGGAAAAGTGGAGCTGAAGTTGAGGCCTCGAGATGGCTCCCTACACGATCTTCAAACAGGTTATCATCCCAGTTGTCATCATAATTTGCTTTGATTTTTGTCAGGTGGGATGGTGGCATCCAGAGATTAGGATTCTCCTCGTCATTGTCATCATGCCTAGATGGCATCTCTCTTAAATCAACATGTCTGTCATGATCTTGTGAGGCATAATACCACTCCAAAATATATGGGAAATTCTTCTGTTCGCCATCTATCAGCCACATTGAATCGAACTGGTGAAAATTTCCCCAATTGTTGAATGGTTGTTCCCTTGTCAAGAAGCTGTTTCGTTCAACCAAACCCAAGCCTCTGAAATTTGGATTGTGATGCTGCATCCCTGAAGGCATCTGCGTATTGAACATTCCATGGCCTTGCAACTTTTGATCTCTAAATAGTTTTAACGTTGCAAGAAATTGCTTTCCCGCGTCATCAGCTTCCCAGGTAGGATAGGCAATCTGAAAGCTGCATATAATCTCAGAAAATTTAATGGTGTCACAAGTGACCAGGCACCAGCTATCTGGTCTTTTGACAAATAAGGCAAGGATCAGAACATTATGCATAACAACTCAGTGCTTAAATGAACTAAGCCTCTTGAACTATTAAGAGCTAGTTCAACTCAATAAAAGCTCGTTCAGTGATGACCGTTAAAAAAATAATAAATAAAAATTCAAACTTGAGCTTGACCATATTCAGTTCACTGGCTCATGGCATGTTTGTTAGTATGCTTGTGAGTTAGGCAGTCAAATAAAAATTAATTGTTTAATATTTAATTTATAATCATAATAACAACTTGACAGTAGTTTTATTATTTATGGTACAACGAGTCATACCTCAGGAATGACTTTTCCATTTTCCCCTGGGAACTTCTTTGATCGCGAGTTGCACTAAATGGTGAACCATATCTTTTGTTTCCATGATTTTTAAATTCGAAGAGACTCAAACTGCCAGGAATAAATGACAAGTCAATGAGATTTTCAAAGATAAAACGTAATGGAGCTGAAAATGGCCTTACTTACACATACCTACAAACATGGCCTACACCTTCAACATCTACAGTGAAATCCGCAATGAACTTCAAGATGTCATCCACCCGCTGCAGTATCAAAACAAATTCAGCACTTTCGGAATACCCTCTTATGATGAAACAGATGTATGGAAACATGTTTCATAACAAACCTTAGGGACAACGAACAGAAGTAGATATGGTGTGAGAAAGATTGAGGCCATCTCCTCCAACAGCATCATTCCTGTGTACTGCACCAAGAAATTCATTTGCATGGGTTTATATAACAGATCATAGAATTTAAGTGGTCAATATATTTGTCATATAGCTCTTCTACAGCCTATGAGGTGGAAAATCTTACCCAAAACATCTTTATGAAGTTTGCAGATCACATATGGCTGCAACTAACATAATAAAAGTTGTCTATTTTTCTAAAGACAAGAAATGTAATGTTGCGGTAAAATAGTTTGACCATATTTCAAATATAGAGGTTTATTACACGATGAGCAGAGTAAATAAATAGTTATCAGTGAGTGAATCATATTAGGGCTCATTTAGATCAGCTTAACTGACCCAAAAGATTATTTAAAAATATTTATACTTGTCAGAACAATTACATTAAGCAATAAATAATAGATAAACTACAAAAAGGCCGAATTCAAACTCACGTTGGTTGTAAGTAAACCATGTTACATTGGACCAAAGTATAGGACTGCAGATATGCTTCTTCATCACTTCATCACAAAGAAACATTTTCCAATTTCTAGTGGTTCAAACATGTATTGTAAATGAAAAATGCCCAAGTAACAGATTGAATCTACAAGATAGTAGAAACTAAAGAAAACATAATAATATAATAATAAAATAGTAATGGTGATAGCAGTAGAGAGTGTCAAAATATGAACTATGAAAGAAAGCATCATTCAACAAACATTCCACATTATGTTATCTGTATCCTGGAAAAAACCTTGGACAAGTACATCATGCTAAGAACAGTCACATTAACATGTATATATGATGTGAATACCTGAAAAAGAGTTTCAAACTCCATCCGTACAGCCTCAGTGTTTTCTTTCCCACGCCATCTTTTTGGCATATAGTGTGTATAATGGACAACTTGGGACATAGCCCCCTGCGGATCAAACACAAGGAGCTCATCCATCATTGCAGCACGACTTATAGCTGTTATGGTTCCAAAAACTGCAGCGTACCAGAATAAGTTTCGACCAAATATCTGCCAAAGCCCATGAGAAAAGAGTTGGTTCCAGAATTACATCCATCAAATGACGTTTAGAAATAGAAATAAAGTTCAAGAGCCTCGTATTACATGGCCTTCCAGAAGAGACTCCTCTAGGAATGCAATGATTATAAGCACAGCAGCAAAGCCACCAGAAACAAACGATATGAACTTCGCAACAATAGTCAAGATAGGTGAAGGAAACTGCTTTAGATAATCAGAAGCATGCACAAGACTGCTGTTCATCCGGTGCTTGAACAAATGATCGACCTAGAAAACAAATGTAACTCTTGAAGTGACATCTTCATCATCATAAAGAATCTATTAGCATAATGAAAACAAGCTGAAATAGGAATCCAGCTGATATATTCTGATGAAAAAATAGCTAGAGCTTATACTCATACATATCCCTATAAGATAGTGTTAGCATTTTTTTTTGATAGTGGCTATCTAAACTTAATTCCTACAAAAAAAAAAAAAAAAAACATGGCGCAACCCCTTGAAGAACACACAGAACAGCCAGCTCAGCCCCCATCTAGAAGCAACATGAGACTGAGAAGAAAGGTGCTTTAGAATTCAAAGTCAGGATAGATTACACGGAATACCTCGTTGAATTCCCTGAACATCCACTTAGAAAGATTTGACCATCTCCGGGATGATGCTGTACTTGGGTGATTATAGAATTGCTCAGCATGCCTCAAGAAGAGATATGCCAACATGAATATGACAAGAAATGGAGCAAGGAGAAGCACAGCTAAGCCGACAATCATAAGCCTTTTCTTCAGTGTTATAGGATCAGATACAAAATCTCTACGTACACGGAAGTTTCTGTAGAAACAAGGCAGAAAGAGGATAACATATAAAAATCACAACAAAGCAAAGTACAGTGATCTGAATGACATTAACTTGAGAGACCCTGGAATACAGCTATTAGCTTTTGAATATTTGCAATATTTCTAGGACCAGAGACAGTGTCAGAAAAGAAAACTGCTACCCCACTACATGGATTTAGCTATGTGTTCAGTTAAGACATCTCCTCATTTCGATGCAAGTATAACATATCGTTTTTAAGAGTTTCTTTCCAAGTCTTTCAAGGTCTTCCCATTTCCCTTCTTATTTTAGGTAATGGTTATCTACTTTCCAATAGCTATACAGGAGTGTCTAAAAGTCTCCTATGTACATGTCCAAACCATCTTAAGCATGTTTCTCTCATTTACTCATCTATTGGGGGTAATCCCCCATTTTTTAAATGAATTCATAACTTATTCTATCTAATATGCATGCCCACACATCCATCTCAACATCCTGACACCCACACTTTTGTTCATGTTTGATCCATAAAGCATTTCCAGTCTCATGGTTGTTTATAAAATTGTCATTAGCATTTTAAAATCACAGAGAACAGAGGAGAAGCTTCTCCACTAGTTCCAACCTGCTTGAATCCTATGTGCAAGTTCTTCATCGATCACCCCCCCCCCCCCAAATTTTCTTCAATGACAGATAGTAAATATTTAAAACTTTCAAATGAATTCAGTTCATATACTGATATACATCAATTCACATTTATCATATTGCTACTTCGACGATTACTAAAGTGGCATTGCATGTATTAAGTTTACTCTACTAGTCTACTTATGATAAAAACTTCCGATTCTAATGTCCAAGATTCTAACTTGGCTTTTACTCCTCTAGTCTCATTGATTAAAATATCATCTGCAAATAACATACAACACAAAAGTGGACTGTACTGAAATTTCAGCTGGTTGGATAACATGTGAACAAAAAAAGTACATGTGAACATTTTGGTGTATCCGTATCTTAAGGGACAATGTCAATTCATACTTGCATTCCTATGCACAATTTTTGATAAGAATATTTTGCAGTAAGGAGTTCACATTTTTACCTGTCAAACATGCTCTGCAGTATGCACCAATTTAAGGTCCACTCAAGAGTCTTTGGGAGAACCAGACGATGCTGGACACCATCTGGACCAACATGACCAGTTGGACAAGAACCAGGGACCCACTGAGAAAGAGGAAAGGCAAGCACTCCTTTATTAATCATCCCAATTAAATAATTCTCCTTCCGCATCAATCTCATAACCACATCATGAATGGAAAGATCCTTGACCACACATAACTGCTGCATGCTTTGTACTTGAACAACTTTTTCAAGAATCAATGACCATGGCATTGTCTGTATTTCATTGTCTGTCACGTGGAGACTGCAGAGACATTGAACAGTTATGAACTCACAAGTTTAAGCACAAGATAACAGTATCATCTCATTTGCAGTTCATAGTATAAATGATGGAGGTAAATTGATGGTATAAGACTTTTACATGCCTTTCAGCCTTACAAGGTATGTCTTATCCAGTTATACCTGTTGTAGTAAAAACGACGGATCTTAAGAGTCTCCTTTAATTGAGCGAAAAACCTCAAAAAGCAGAATATGCAGTAGATGGAAAATATTCCCAGATAACCTAAAATTATAGCCTTGGGAAGAGTAAGAGGAGTCAATGGGTGCTTATGTAAAGCTTCCTCAGCCAGATCACAAGGTTTGATTCCAGATTCCACTGCATCCATCCCACACTTTGCATTGCGAAGGCCATTCCAATCAACGTATAGCAAAATCAATCCAGAAAAACAAATAGTGAAAGCCAAGCTCAAAAGCTCAAAAATCCACTTTATGATTATGCACCAAAGGCCTTTGTCACAGTAGTAGGTGTAAATCCTCTCGATGAACAGATCCAAATCATCAATTGGCTCGGAATTCAAAGTCTCGCCATCAAGAAGCCCAGAGGGGCTTTCACTACCAGGGCTTGGTGCTCTATGATAACCAGACAATTCAATTTCAAGAGGAACATCGTTAAGCAACCCAGTAGTCAGAGATGATGAACTATGCCTTCTCCACTTAAATATATCGAGGTCATGAATGCCCTTTTTCCCACTGAACATCACTCATACACACTGACACGATGCCAAAACAACGTGCCTAATCAGAGCACCATGCTGAAACAACAAAACACAACTGTGAAACTACAGAAAAAAACTAGGGCACAATTTTGACATAATCGCTTAATCCCATTAATCAAATAACCCAAAAGTCTTCTAAATTACGATCAAATTCCTAAAGAGAAACTTTCTAAACCCTAAAAATCAAGTTCCATAAATATCTGTTCATCTGCTCACCAAATTCACACCTCACGATTGAGCAAGCAATTCCGATACCTAATACTTATTCAGCCGCCAGAGCTGTACTTCTGCCGCCGCCGTCCCTTTTTACTTCCGCCGCTGCTTATTCTGTGTGCGGCAGCAAAGAAAGGAAGAAGAAGAATGGAGTCTTGGAGGGGCAAGAGAGATGAAGGTCGCAAAGCAAAGGAAGAGAGATGAAATACCAAATCCAAACTTCTCTCTTACTTCAATCAACTACGTATCACATTCTTATGCATATTCAATTTTAATAATAATTATTATTTTATGTAGATATCTATAATTATAAATAAATAAAACCTAAACTCTACTTATACATTAAATAAAACACTGCGTCACATAGTACTTTAAATTTATCTATTTTAGTAACAAAACCTAAAATACTATCCAAAATACTTCAACGATTTTTTTTCAAATAAAACATAACAAGGTGAATATTATCATAAACCATTCTAAATATCACAATTTGGTTTGCTTTATAAATTTAACGAGATGGTATCTGTAATATACCCATATAAAATTTAATAAATAATTAAAATATAATATTAATAAGAGTGCATTATAAATTAATTTGAATCTTATGATATAATAATATATTTTATATGTTGATATAAGCTCATTAAGTTGTTGAGGCCCATTACAAAATAGAATACATATATAAGTTTCATAAACCTAATCAAACTCAAATTCTACGTTCTTTTGATGAATAGAAATCCTAAATTCACCAGCTCTTTCAAAACCCTTTGATATTCATCTATGAAAATCATGATTTTCCAGCAACCAAATTCCATGAAAATCATCTTCTTTCATATCCCGTTTTAGCCATAACAAAGAGACAATTTGATCTTCAAAATAAAGGTATTCATGTTTTGTTCTATTCAAAATTCAATTCATATTTATACATCTCCGAATTTCATGAAATTTTAGTATGTTATCCATGCATGTCTTCTTAATATTCTGTTAAATTTTCAAGTCAATTAGAGTTTTATAGGATTTTAGTATGTTATCCATGCATGTCTTCTTAATATTTTGTTAAATTTTCAAGTCAATCAGAGTTTTATAGGATTTTAGATGATTTTTATATTCCTTCTAACCCTAAATCTACATGTTAAACACTTATAATTTAGAAATATTCAAAATAATATTTACCGACCTCCGAAATTTATAAAACTTTAATATATTATTCATTACAGTATATTTGAGATTCTGTAAAAAAAATTCACTTTAAACTGAGTTTTACACGATTTAATATGATTTTTATATTCCTCCTTCATAGAATTTGAAATGTTTACCGTTAGTGATTCCAAAATTCAAATAATTATTTATATGATACCGAATTTTATGAAAATTTTCCGGATTGTGTAATATGTGTGTTTTCATCTACAATAAAATTTTCAATTCAATCCAAAGTGTATTTCATTTAAAAGTTTATTAGTTATCCCTCTTTTAAAGACCAACAATTTACATTGATTCTGCTTTAAGAATTTAATTCATATAGCTAATGGTTTTCAAATGATCTGATTTTTGAAAATGTTGTATATTTACAAGTCATCTATATTTTGGAAAAGTTTCAAAATAAAAATATTTATATTTCTCAAGATATTTAATTTTCTTCTACAGCTATGCAGATTTGACTATTTATGCAATTTGAGTTTCAAAAGGAGAAACCTATAGTTATACAACTTGGAATTTTATGAAATTTATATGTCTTACTTATTTCACTCCTTATTATTTACATTTAAAATTAAGTCTTATATTTGTTGAGAAATAAATATTTCAAGTAATATTATGCTAGTAAAGTTGACATGTCTAGTTAGAGGTTTTTCTAAAATGTCCTCTTTTAAACTTGATGTTTTGAATTCTTCAAGTCCAATACATTATTGTATTTTCTTCAATGAGTTATAGAATGAACTTTTACATTCAAATCATGTCAAATAATTTTCTCTCCAAAAGTCTTATGTTCGATTTTAAAATTAATCTCTTTCATTTCGATCAATTAATTATTTTAATAATTAAAGGTAAGGAAGATAATAGTATAGATCCATTTACTAAAATTATATATTAGATAATGAGAACTTCGAGAAACATAGTGTTATGGAAATAGAAGATGAAGATATGGGAATTCTGATATACGATCTTGCATCCATGCATCAACGCATTCAAGGTTTTTTAGCTATTAAGGTGGGGATATTTTTTTCATGTACGTTTGTCTCTATTAAATGTTTTATGTGAGGTATTGATGAATTGATGCAATGCGTGTGATGATTTTCATTTATGAAAATGCTTGCTATGATTTATAATCTATGCATGAGAACTAGCCAGGGGCCGTCAAAGGTCCATGGGTCTTCATACACCTTCGGGTTTGCCCGCCGTGCTCAGAATTAGTCAGGGGCCGTCAAAGGTCCATGGGTCTTCATACACCTTCGGGTTTGCCCGCCGTGCTCAGAATTAGCCAGGGGCCGTTAAAGGTCTATGGGTCATAAGTAGGCATTCGGGTTTGCCCGCCGTGTTATTGATTGACCAATCCCAAGAAAAATGTTTTAATGCATGTTGTGTTATTTGTCTTGTTTTGCATGTTGCCTTTAATTTAGACAAACATGTCCCACTGAGCTAGTGTAGCTCATCCCACATTATTTCATTCTTTTACAGATGAGGAGTCGGATGCGGGGTACGGTGGATGCTAGTGTAAATATTTTTAATAATTAAAATAATTCTTTTACAGATGAGGAGTCGGATGCGGGGTACGGTGGATGCTAGTGTAAATATTTTTAATAATTAAAATAATTCTTTTACAGATGAGGAGTCGGATGCGAAATACGGTGGATGCTAGTGGAAATATTTTTAATAATTAATGACAAGTGGAGTATAATTTATGATGATTATGAACAAGTAGTTTATTGATTTCTTTTAAATACTTTTGAATTGTTAACCTTTTCGCTTTACTATTTAAATATTGTGGTAAATTTTGAGAAATATTACTTTATTTGGAAATAATATTCATTTGAGTTGCTTCCGCTAAATGTTTTATTAAATCTATGATTAAACGTTTTGCTAAATGATTTTGAAAATAATCTATATAATTTTATTTTTTTTAAAAATGGGTATTTATGTTGTATGTGCTTACATCCCTTTTCTTATGATCAAAATGTATTATTGTTTTTTTTTCAAAAATCGGGGTGTGACAGTCTCTTGTGAGGCCGTCTCACGTGCGACGATATTCATGTATGTTTTTAACAGATACTAGCATGTATTTATCAAGTATAAGTATGTGTTTTTACACGTATTACATGTATAAATATGAGTTATACAAGTACAGTCTTTTATAGCTATAAATATTTTTATAACCACACAAGTATGAATTGAAACATTGGTGCAAATATTTTTATAAAATCAATCAAACCAAATTAACGTCCAACACAAATTAATTTGTAGCAAGCAGCAATTGTGTTTGTCCGTTAATTCTCATCAGTTATCAGATATGTCTTTATATTGGAGATCTATATATAGGGACCATTATATAATATTCTAACACACGTGAAACCAACTTATATAAAAGTTTCTACTTGCATCAAAACTCAATTTTCTAAACACCAAGAGCTCTTGAGGTTTATGGTGGGATTGTTAATTCTCATCAATTATCATGTGTAACTTCATGTTGAATATCTATATATAGACGATCATCATACAATGTTTTGATACATGTGAAGTGAACTTGCATAAAAGCTTTTCCATTTGCATCAAAGCTCTGTTCTCAAGAGCTCGTGTGCTGCTACCTTTAAAAAGGAAATCATTCTGAGGGAGAAAAAAAATAAAAAAAATCCAGTGAAGAATACTGCACCATTTCTATGTTTGTTTTTGACATAGTCTCTGTCATAAAGATATTTATTTATATAAATCTCAATTAATAATAGTTAGTTTTGACTTTTGACTATGATTTATAATAGTTGCAGAAGTTAATTCGCCGTGCAAGTAACTGTTTTTAAAAAAATAAATCCATGTTACTAACACATTAAATCAATTAATTAACTCGCTCGATATATATTTTATGAAAATTGAAAACAATTTCATTTTATACTTGAAAACACGTGCAAGCCTATTTCAAGTAACACATGTACAAGCCTATTTACTCCTCTCTCTCTCTCGAACTCTATCTAATTATCCACTATAGTTTGTTGATATATCTCTTATTTTAATTTTTTAGTATTAATATATGTTACTTATAAAATCGTTTCATCAATATATATGCAGTTAGATGTAATATTAACGACATGATCACTGAGAATTAGGCATGATTTACGTCACATTTGATAATAACTAAATACAATCGAATACATAATTTAGTATACGTTAGTTTGGTTTTGATTGGTTAATTATAACGTGTAGTACATCTTTCGTGATTTTAAATTTTTATAGCTGAGCTTTGAATTAATACAGATATCAATAGATTTTGCTAATCTAGTTTTGAACTAAATCTCATAATATATATATATATATATATATATATATAAAAGTTCAAATTGAATTTAGAAAGATAATAAATATATTTAGTTATTCTATGCATGGTTATAGACAAAATTCGATTTTATCTTAGGTCATGATATAGTTGAGATTTGACTCTATATCTTGAGTGTGCAATCTAATTCAATTATAGTGTTCTCTTATTATTTTATTCATCTTGATTTACTAACCATCAACCACATATGCGTGACATATCAATTCGAGATTTCTATTAAAAAAATTTAGTCTAGAAAGTTATATTTTCATTGCATGTTCACTTTTATTAATGTCATTCTAACTAATTTTTATATCATTGAAATTAAACCGAAAACAAGCGTAACACCTCAATGACCTGAGATCTTAGTAAAATTCCAGATAGATATATATCAGTTTCAATATTATTCACTTTTATTAATGTAACGAAAGGAAGTTGGCCCAATCAACTAGTTGGGTCAAAACAAAATTATCATCCTTACTCATTATCATCATATTTTTAAAAGAATATTTATTTTTATAAATCAAGTAATTTAATTTTAATAATTAATATATAAGGAATTAACAAAACTAATCATAACTCCAGGGAAATTATTGCTTTAGCAACATTTTATAATATAATTTCGTATTAATTTTTAAACAGATTGGGCAGACAAAACATTTTAATTAATAAATTTTCTGCTTTCTGATCTAATCAATCTCCCTACCAGGCCGAAATGTCCATACTTGGCCCAATCAGAAACTGGGCATGGCCTATTCCATAAAATTCAACCGCATGTACACTTGGCCCAAATGTCCAAACTTGGCCCAATAAGAAACTGGGCTTGGCCCATTCCATGAAATTCAAACCGCGTAATGTGAAGCACAGCAAAACCCCCCATAAACCCTGAAATTCAGAGAGCCCCATTCCATTTCCATCAGCAGGAAAATCCCCAAAATTCTTGTTTGATCGCGCAAATATGGAGGTACAAGTTGGCACAGCAGTAGCACCCATGGAAGAAGAAAGAGAGCTGATCAACCGCGTAATATGCCAGTTGACTGATGCAGAAGGTACACCTCTTGGAGCACCGATTTTCCTCCCTGAAAGCGCCGGCCCTAAGGAACTCCAACAGCTCGTCAATAAGCTCCTCAACAACGTAAGTGGGTTTTATTTGAATTGTGGGACGTAAAATGTTTTGACTTTTGGTTTCAAATTGTTATTGATGTTTAACGAGCCTTGCTTAGTATCGGTTGATTGAATTCGATTATACATGCAGCTCATTTTTGTGGGTATGGTGTGATTGTGTATTTGATGTGGCTGTGGGTGTTTTATTTGTTTCAGGAGGAAAAATTACCTTACGCATTTTATGTGTCAGACCATGAGCTTTCGGTGCAGCTTGGATTATACCTTCAGAAGCATAAAGGTAAGAATTCACTGGCAATGCTGTTTACATGCTTTGTAAAATACCTGCTTTTCTTAACCATATATCAAAGAAGTTGCTGAGTTTTTGAGAAAATGCTGATGCAGTGTCCGTGGAGAAGGTTATCACAATAGTGTACCAGCCACAAGCAGTATTTAGAATACGCCCAGTGACTCGATGTTCTTCAACTATTGCTGGTAATATTTTTGTTTCACTTCCTTTGTATGTTGATATTGTTATCATGTCAAGTAATTCCAAGACTTTAATTTGTGCAAAATTAATTTACTTGTATCTTTATGAGTAATTCATATTTGTGTTCTGGTTTCATATTGATTTTTCGATGATTTGGATCTAGTTTTCATATTAACAGTTGAAAAGGTGCTCTGGTGGGATTTCAATAGAAAAGAGGCTGTAGTTCATTTAATTATGATGGTGCTACATTGCTTATTTGGTCCCTAACCGAGTAGGTCCCTTAGATATGGTGCAAAAATGGATATTCTTCCATCTTTCATAAGATTCCCAACTTCATGCTTCATGTCTTGTATGGGCTCTTGTCAATATCTTTCAGTTTCAGTTTTTTGTGAAGAACATACTCCCTAGCTGGGTTACTTAACTGGTTAGTTACAGCCAATTAAGCCAGGAGAGTGATGGAGTTAGGAGACAATATGAATTGATATGGGAAAATAAGCAAGGTGATTGTTACATAAATTAGGAGGAATGATTAAAATATATCCAAGAGTAAACTCCCCAGCAAGATAAACTCTTGCCCCTCAGCCTTAGCCGATTATTATGATATCTAATTCTGGAATAAATCCAAGAATTTCTTGGGAATCCTACAAGATCGGTTCATTCTTTTTTCTCTGATAGATGGTCAGAACTTCATTTGGGGCCCGACTCTCCTATGCATTTAAGGCTGTAATTAGTATTTACTAGTCTAGTGCAGACTAGGTAAGAAAATTCTGCCAAACAGATCTAACAATCATATTTTCTGAAAATACGCGACTCGCTACACCCCTGTCAGAGAGCTTATGCAGACGAAATTAGGCTACTCACCTAATTATTAGATCCTTGGAATCATGCTAACATATATTATGCTAATCAGTGCCTAATGTTTCTCCTTCCAGGACCAATTAGATTACCTTCTTATTTTCTCCTTTTGAAGCCAACTTGATCAGCTATGAGTTACATTCTCTTGGCAGTAATTAGATAACATCATCTCTATCACTGATAGAGATCTTAATCTGTATTCTGTTATTATCTTATGGTCATTTCATCTGACTCACATTAGGTTTTGATCACTTCACTGATTTTGGTATATCCTGCTCTGGATGATGAAAATGTTAACTCTATCACATAGTTAAGAAGTTGAACATTTTGAATTTTCTTCACCCAATGGAGGCTGGTGGACATTAGAATTATTTGTCAAACTGTGTGTGGTTTAGTGCAGGTCATACCGAGGCTGTGCTTTCGGTTTCATTTAGTCCTGATGGGCGTCGGTTGGCTAGTGGTTCTGGTGATACAACTGTTCGGTTTTGGGATTTAAATACACAGACTCCATTATATACATGTAAAGGTAAGAATCATTTCTTTTGTCAAAAGTTACTGCTTGCTACTATTTCCCAGTGTTTGAAGAGTTTACACACAATAGTTTATACTGAAATATGTTTCTTTGGGGATTTATGAATGACACTTCAGCACATAAACAACGTATCGTCCTAGAATGAAGACTTAACCCTTTATATTTCTATTAAATTGCATATTACATACAGTTGCATGTTTGTATAGTGTAAGGAGAGTTTTGATTAGAAAATTTGATGGAAAAAAGGTGTCTTTCATTAATTCTGAATACTTATTATGCACTGTTATATAACCTGCTATTGGATTGAAGTGTACAACTTTTGAACTTTGCTTTTCTGTCAGTAAGCTCACTGGATCACTGAGTAGGTCCTTTCATTGGAGGAAATGGAATCCTGATGCATGTCTTTATCTCTTAGTTAGTTCTGCCTCTGATGTTCAGATTCATGTTTTGCCATGTTGTTATTTATATAATGTCACATATCGTTTTTCGCATTGGCTACACAGAGATTTGCTGTGCTCTAATGGTATATGGCCTTATTACTCCCACTTCTTTTTTTTTGCTTTGTTTTCAGGACACAGAAATTGGGTTCTCTGTATTGCATGGTCACCAGATGGAAAACATCTTGTTAGTGGAAGCAAGGCTGGAGAACTCATATGCTGGGACCCACATACCGGAAAACCATCAGGCAACCCACTTACTGTAAGCTTATAAACAAATTATTTAGCTGAATGTCTTAGAATCGATACGTTTTAGTGGACTCCATTATTAATGACAAGTTCAATACAATGCACTCATCACATAGCTTGCGGAAACTGATGAATCATTTTAACATTTTTTCCATAGTTTATTAACTATAAGGGCATTGTGCATCTGCACATGTTATGTCTTTGTATCTCGTGAAAGTACTCATGTTCAGTTGAATGAGGGAATTCATGTCTCAGGGGCATAAGAAATGGATAACTGGAATTTCATGGGAGCCAGCACATCTTAATGCTCCATGCCGCCGATTTGTAAGTGCGAGTAAAGATGGTGATGCTAGGATATGGGATGTTTCATTGAAAAAATGTCTAATATCCCTTACTGGACACACACTTGCCATAACTTGTGTGAAATGGGGTGGAGATGGAGTCATATATACAGGGTATGGTTTTTAATTCTAAGAGAACATACTTGCAAACTGAAATTTCTCTACTGTTTGGTAGTAAAACAATCTAATTGCATATTCTATTCTTGACTTGGAACATTTTGTTTTTTTCTTGAAATCTATCATGCACATTCTCAGGCTTTCTTTAATGTTGTGAATAGGGTTAGAACTATCCTGTATAAAATGATTTTTCTTTTTGTACGAGGCTCTTATGATCTCATTGTTAATGTGTTGATTATGCACACTAAAATAGGCCATCTCTTCTATTGGAGATGTATGCATTATGCACATTTTCGGACGGTATGAGAATTACTCCACTAATAGTGTGTGTAAACTATCACGTCATCCCAAGACAAGCTTTTAGGAACTTTGGGCAGCCAAATGGAAATTTTTCTGGTGTAGAGTGTATGGGGAGGGGTTCAGTTATTTTATTTTATTTTATTTAAAGTGATGTAAACAGCAAAATTTTACATGGTAACACATGATTTCTCTTTCTCATTTGCAGATCCCAGGATTGTACTATTAAAATGTGGGAAACTTCACAAGGAAAGCTTATACGTGAATTGAAGGTATTCTCTCATTTTCTTAACTGTCTTTCTTTTCATCTGTACCCCCTCTTTTATAAGAGCATTTGTTACTAGTGTGCAAAGTAGTGCTTGTTGCTTGTATTCTAGTAGCCTTTGTAACATGGTCTTGGTCAAATTGCTTTGCAAAGCATCCTAAGGATGAATAAATTTATGGTGTTTTAGGAAATGAGGTATGTGTTTAGGTATTTCTTATAATGAGCTAACTGGTTTCTGTTTACTCTTAACTTAAATGTATTCTGCTATTTTGAGTTAAAAGATTTGTTATATATAGAAGGATGTGTGAAACTTTCTTCTCTGATTGCTCTCCTTTTGAATTTCTGTTTCCTCTGTGAGTGCTATCTTTAATCATTTGCTCATTGTGTGCAAGGTTTTGAATAGACATTGATTGTTGCCTTAATTTCTCTTCACCATTTACAAATTTTCTTGATTTTGTTAATCAGCCTTTTCATACTTGTTATGTAGGGACATGGTCATTGGGTGAATTCATTGGCACTGAGTACTGAATATGTCCTTCGAACTGGTGCCTTCGATCACACTGGTAAACAGTATTCATCTCCAGAGGAATTGAAGGAGGTGATTTGATATGATCTTTGACATTTTCTGTGCAAAGTGACACCGTGGTTTAATTTTCTGTGCATAGTGATACTGTGCAAAGTGACATATTTGACAGTTTCGGGTCTTCCTCTTAAACAGCTTTTGGTGAATGTAACTGCATAACAAAGCGAATCTCACTGAGCATGCCTCTAGTTCCTTTTCTGTTTCTTCACGCAACTTTTAGGAATTAATACCCAAAGTTGAAATGCAATTTTCTTTTTGGTGAATTAACTGCATATCAAAGTCAATCTCACTGAGCATGCCTCTTGCTCCTTTTCTGTTTTTTCATGCAATTTTTTGGAATTAATACCCAAAGTTGAAATGCAATTTTCTTGTTTCCTGTGTACCTTACACTTTAGATTGTATTTGTTATCAGAGTCACCATCTTAAATCCCATTGTTGTCATACCAGGTAGCCTTAGAAAGATATAATAAGATGAAGGGCAGTGCCCCTGAAAGGTTGGTCTCTGGTTCAGATGATTTTACCATGTTTCTATGGGAACCTTCCGTGAGTAAACACCCAAAAACTCGGATGACTGGTCATCAACAGGTATAGTACTCTGTTTCTATTTTGTCACATGTTTTTGTTGCAACATCTACAATTTAAATTCTTTTTTTTTTGGACTAAGCCAAACTCCGTTCAATTAGGGACTTCTGAATTAAATGAGCTATATGTCTTTTAAACAATTTCTATTATCTGTCCACTACACTTCTGATTGCCAAATCTATGCTGGCTTTTCATAAGCATAAGTTCTCGGACGGTGAAGGGTTGGGGTGGATTGGTGCTACTGGTCAGTTTACAATGAAGAACAGCAAATTAAAATTTGTTTCCTTGTTTATGAAACAAATGTCAACAGAATGATTGGTAATGTCATGACATTGATATTGTCAACAATTTAACCTAACACATTCATTGTTGAGGTCATCTACCCCAAAAATAGAACTACTCTACGAAACCTTTCTGCTGAATGGCCACTCAATCTACAATTGTTGATCCAGAGCCAATATCGTACACGGGGGCTTCCTTCTCTTTCTATGTTTTCACCATGGATATAGTAACATTGCAATAATGTTTTTGTTGCCCTCCTTTGTATTATATGTCCACACCTTTCTGACCAATGAAATGACTATTGATATTGATGTAGCCACACAAGCTGAGCACTTCATTCCTACATTCGGTCCTCGCCATTCTGAATCCCATTACCTTTATGCTTTTAGTTGACAAGGAAGGCTTTTCTCGACTGTAATTTACGACAGCTTAGTTGACTGGGATTGTGTGAAGTCCATTCATTTGAGTCAGGAAAGGTCCAAGTTGGCAGAAGTGATGATTATGCATGATCCTTCTGTCCCACCTCTTTTTCCCTTTCCCACCTACACTCCCACCCTTCCCCCCTCCCTCAAAAAATAGGTATCTAGCAGAACTATTTGCCTTCCAAATGAAACTTGGTTTTTATCTATGCTTAGCTGATATTTTAATGTTGCAGATGATATTTACTCGAACAAGAGTATCACTGCATGCTCAAACTGATATTGAAATCTGTTCTTCTGTAGCTTGTAAATCATGTTTACTTTTCTCCTGATGGGTTATGGATTGCAAGTGCCTCCTTTGATAAGTCAGTCAAATTATGGAATGGGGTCACTGGGAGTTTTGTGGCTGCCTTCCGTGGTCATGTTGGACCAGTTTATCAGATCAGGTAGGAATTAGTTTCTTTGAATGGTTATCCATCTAGAGGCTTTGGATCTAATTAGCATGTCTTGCTGCAGTTGGTCAGCAGACAGTAGATTGCTTTTGAGTGGAAGCAAAGACTCGACATTAAAGGTAAAGAAAACTGAATGTGCTCCCAAATAAATTTGTATTTGACTGTTATTTTGTAAGAGAAAGTACTATGATCTGGGCAGAAAAGTAGAACTTTATATTAAGGCCATCTGTTGGATGATTGCAGAAAAAGTCTCCTATTAGGAAAAGTGATGTGTTGGTTTATAAGGTTTCTACACATGTGTTTTCATGTATTACTGATATACTCATCTGATGCAGTGCCGGTATCAGATAAACCTAATTGACTAATATTAAGTCAAACAGCAACCTTTTTTTTTTTTTTTAAATATGGGTTATGTTTTAGTTTTTGAGTGTTTCTCCAGAATTTTTTTAGGAGGGAATTTGAAAAGAGGTACTGGAAAATCTAGTGTATTAGTATGTAAGTGTATAGTTTTGTTTAGGAAGAAACAATAGGGAAGAGTTTGATTTTGGGCACCTGGACATCAATATATATATATATATATATATAATGTGATATGGTTAAATGAAAGAATTAGTATGGTGTTAATTAGCATGACAGTAGCTGAGAAGTTCTTCGAGAGTTGCTAGATCTTTTTCAAGAGTGGCTATTTTATCTTGCTTAAAATATGCTTTACTTTATTCCCTGTATTTATCGATCTTATATTATACCATTCCCTACAGTTAGATATTTTTATACCAGTTAGTAATCTTCGGTCCAAACTTTCAGTGCTTTCTGAGTGTAAATTAATTAACAGCAGTTTGAATACCTTTGTCTTTAGAATGACTCATCTCTGCAAATCTTTGTTCCAGCAATGCACTGAAAAGGAAAAGTATTTGATATTACTATAGTGGGTTCCTATCAAATTACTTAGCATCTGTGATATGAATTCAGTGGCAACTTCCTATCTAATTTATTCCTTTCTGTCTTTTACATTCTGGTCTCATCTAATTTCAAAGTAGTTTTCGCATCTCTTAACTATTCTGTTCCATATGAAATGGTATCATCTTGCATAAAAATTTCCACTTATTAAAAGGCTGGTGGCGCTAAATTACTGGTGTGCATTTGACTATTAATGTGAGTTTTCTTGAACAGGTTTGGGATATACGTACGCAGAAGTTGAAACAAGATCTTCCAGGTCATGCCGATGAAGTAAGTCCTTTTACCCCCCCAACCCTAATAAGAGGATAAAAAGTTAAATACATTTTTTTGAGCTCATCTTGGTCCATCTATACATTTATAATCCTGTTTCCCTGTTTAATCTAACCCCCTTTCTTCGTAAAGGTTATATCTCGTGTGAGAAATGGGAAAGTAACATTCTCATCTGCAGGTTTTTGCAGTTGATTGGAGTCCAGATGGTGAGAAAGTAGCATCTGGTGGCAAAGATAGAGTTTTGAAGTTATGGATGGGCTAGAAAACATTTCACTCTGCTAGCCAGGTAGGTATAAAGTTTCATGCTTTGTGCCAAGTTATACACCTCTCAAATTCCCCTGTAACTTTTCATACCATTTGGAATATACGGTGTCATTTATTTTTAGTAACGTACTTCTAAAGGTAATATTTTTACTAGTTTTCTGATTGTGGTGTTAAAAACACTTTCTCATCCAAACTATATACCATGTAACATTTTAATGCATAAAATTTGGATCGTTCTATTTTGTCTTATAAACCTTTAGTTTGATGCATTTTACCAGACAAATCGTAACAAATGATTTTGGGCACGTATATAATTAGGATTAGCCTACCCACTTGGTGATGGATTGTGTTGCAATCTAGCTCGGATTCATTTGAAGATCAAAATCTCATGCAGTTCCTTGTATTAGTTGTACAGGTTCATTAATTTCATTGGACTTTCAATTAGAAATATTCTCTCTCATCTTCGACAATCATGTGGTTTAAAATAATGCCCAATAACATTATTAACTTTTAATCTTTCCTATAGAAAAAACAAGTTGGATCCTTGACACAGTCTATTATACTTCCATCACCTCAAATGCTTGTTCGACGCCCTCTTTACAACTTCTTGTCTCATTAAATAATCATCTCTTTGGATCCTATTAGCATGAAAATTCTTGATGAAAGTCAATTATTTCGGAGGTATTCGTGATTACAGGGAGTGTCGTTCACATTTTATAGTAAATGTTCAATACTTTCCCAAGTAAAACCTAGTACAAAGGAGATATAGGTTGCAAAACTTGCGAGCCCGAAACGACATGTCATATCCACAAGTCTTGCAGTGCAGCAGCTTCAAGCGCTATTACAGAAGATCATGATCTCTCGTAAATTGACCTTTCAAGCAATTGGGTAGTTTCTCCACTCCTAATGCGTGCAATCAAGACTATCAAACATAGCCAAGAATCTATCTTGATGTTTTAAAAGATGTTAAACATTTTTGCTATTCGACCTTCTCAAATATCTATAACCAAATATGAAAAAGATACATTTACATATTTTGAATGGGCACTTTACAGCGGCAATTTGAATTTTCACAGACTTTACATTATTGATAGTATTTGTCAAGACTATCAATAAAGACTTCATAAGTCAATACATTTCTAAAATGGCGCCAGTGCTTTTCTAAAATAGTGTTGGGTCTTTGTATTATTCTACAATGCGTTGATTATGTGAATAAATAAATCACCAAGCATGCGAAATCATCCACTTAACATGTTGTCAAGATATAATAAATTTTGATTTTGAGAGAAGTAATATTGGGAAATTTAGCATGTTCTTGATTTGTCTAGATCCTCTTCTTGTGTGTTTGGTCTTTGAGAAGTTCTTTTGAATAACCATTTGCATCATTTGTTAGAAATGTGAACCAGGTTGATCGTAGGTCAGATCGTCGGTGCCAGAGTTAGAGGAATTTGGAGAATTAGACATTATGAAGTAATAGATGAAGTTTCAAGTGATGTACTGTTCAAATGTTTGTTGTGAATACTAAAATAATATAATCTCACATTTATAGAGTTGGAGTATATGTGATTATTCCCTACCCATCATTAGAGGTGGGATCAGGTTAAATTTTTGTGGGTTTCGGATTTTCGGGTTAGGTACCTTATTTGTCGGGTATCGAATGATGCCACCCAAAATTACCGCTTTTCTCGGGTATGAGACAAATCGGGTACGCATCGGGTCAGGTTGTATCAGTTATCTTTCCCTTTTTTTCCTCCATTTGTCTTTGTTGTTTGACATATATATTTATGGTAAATTTTGTATTTAAATATACTATTCCATATTTTCATTATATTTGGGTACTGTGAAACCCGATCGGGTGATACGTGCACCCGACCCGAATTTTTTGGCTACCCGACCCTAAATACCCTGAATCCCGTAAAAGCCTAATGAATTCGACCCGATAGGATAATACTCGTGTGGGTCGGGTCGGGTATCCGATACCTGAAAAAGAACTCTCATCTCTACCTAATGTGGACATTTTAACATTTTCCTACAAATGTATACATTAAATATGAATAAACATGTTTATCATAATGTAATTTATTATGTCTCTAATCTAATATGTGTGTATATATATATATATATATTATTGCCTTTAAATATCCTCATTGATTCGATTGAGCTTTCAAGTTGTGTTGAAATCTAACAAATTTATTTCAAATCAAATAAACATGTAAAATCTTCACAACATAAAATTATATATACAACATTCAACAAATACACATTTTCTAACACAAAATGAATAAAATTTAACCTCAAAATAAGTAAGAACCGCTAAGTTATTAATGGTCTTACGTTGAAATAGTTAAAAAATATGACCACACATGTTAAGGTCAAGAAACATACATGCAACCTTTACAATAATTTAGTATATTGAACACCTTTTCTCAGTCAAAATATGTGTCACTATTAAACATTACCAATCAATTGAAACCAAATTTTAAAGTGGACAACCAATGATTACGCCTGCCCAAATTGACTTACGGGCACTTATCAAACTATTACTCAATGACCATGTAGACTACCTACTCACAATGCTTCATATCATGCTTGTTAAAAGCTAAGAGATCTACTTGGGATGATTGTTCTAGATTTTCCCCATTTTTGGCTTCTCTGTGTGTTGTGGGTGAGAGATGACTTGAGGGGGAAAAATGAAATAGAAATTGAATGAATTTGGGAAAATGGACCTTCAACTTTAGGTGTTAAAATTAGATCGGTTTTCTCCACGAGCATTATATAATAGTAAAATACGTTGTTCAACTGTTTCAAAGTCATCTTCTTAAACTATTGTTTTCATTCTTGTTGTGCGATAAACAGACTCTAAAATTGATGATTAAATCGAACTCTCTTTTGCCTTGTTTACGATCCATTTTGTGACTAATATGGTGGAATGATGCTTTTTTTTAAAAATAATAAGTTGGGAGAAAAGGAAGGGAGGAGATAAGAAAATATTAAAAAATTTGTGTTTTCCAGAGTATGAACTCGGATCATCACAATTTGTATCATTCGGTGGGATATCACTTACGTTATAAGACTCATGCTTATGGTGGATCGATGCTTGAATTCTCTTGAAACAAAAATTAATTTTTATACCAAATATGAATAAACTACAATTTGATTCAAACTACAACAATTGAGGATAGAGGAGAAAAAGGAAAAGAGAATTGAAGAGGAAAAAAAAGGAAATGTGAGTGCCATTATTACTTTGTATATAACTTTTTACTTTTTGAAAAATTTATAAGTAGCGTAGATGATACTTGCCTCATATGTTATAATGAGAATGAGAATACACAATAATGAATTTACTCAATGAGCACTCGATGATGTTAATATTTTTCTAAACATTTGTTAAGTGGAAAAAGCTTTGAAGAATGATTATCCTTTGTCTCTTTGCATTCATGATACCACTTATTTTATCAAGATTGATCTCTCTGTGTGTGTGTTTTTTTTTTTGTTTTTGTTTTTTTTGTTTGGAGATAATTAGGATTTATCTTTATATCAATCATGTTTTTTATATTTGTTAATGCAACTCATTTTAACGAGATGTCAAGATGAGGTAAATTTAAAATGTTTGAATTTAACTAAAGTATGTTACAACAATATGATACTCCAAAGCTAATTAATATAGAGCGAAACTTATGTGTACTTGGGGCACGAGGTCCTAAATTTGACCATTTCATGGTATTAGATATATACACTTTAGGTACCACGTGTATACTCTTAAAGTATTACTTACATATAGAACAAAAAAATCGATACATTTAGTGAATAAACAAGTAATACCTATATATTTAATACCTATCATTGGATGGAAAGTAATATCATAAAAGTATACACATGATACTGAAGAGTATATATCTAATATCACACTTTAACATGGAAAAGTAATGTCTTAAGAGTATACAATATACGTGATATCTGAAGAGTTAATATATTACACCACGCACGATGGGGTACGGATCTAAGATCTATATCCCAGGGTATATAAGTGATGCAACAGAAGCATGATACATGAACATAAATATAAGATTCTCTAAGAATACCAAAAGATACGTAGACATGAACATAATTAATATGTTGATTCTCTAAGAATACCGGAAGACTCGTAGACGCAATTAGAAGTGATAATCCATTGATTCAAAGAATACTGAAAAACACTAATAAAACACGAAAGGGATATAACCCAATTTCAATTCAATATTCAACTCCTCAAAATAATAAAATTAATATCTATTTATACTAATACTATGGAATCCTAAAAGATGAAATAAAATCACATAAAAATAACAATAACAATAAAATCAATCTAAATCCTATCAAACATATTTATTCCTTATTCTCCATCAATAAGTTGATAAAAATATTGTCGTTATTTTTTTTTCTTTCTTTCTTCTTTATAATCAAGTTCTGATATCAATGTTTATTTCAAAAGGGAGTAAACTGTAGTTTGTTTGTTGAGGATTCCAAGTTACATTACCAATCAATCAAGCACACTTGAATAATTCAACAACGCTCATTATAATTTTAACAAATTTCATTCAAATCAGATCTAATCGATTGTTTACGATAGGAATTATCATCGAAAATCAAATTTTCAGCTTTGAAAATAGAAAATAGAAAATATTAAAATTTAAAAGCCCATTATAGAAATCCGTGAAACTAGCTGACCAAAAGTAAATTAATTTCAGATATGTGATAAAAAATGATAATTTTCATGTAATATAACAGTTTAAAACAATGATCCCCTCATTTGAATTAGTGGAGAGCCTGAATGGGAATAATTATTTCAAACAATTACATAATAATCAATGGTTTTGTTTATCTAGAATAGTAATCTACACTAACCCACGATAATATCTAATAATTGAATCCTCTAATAATTTTGATTACCTAGGATCCTAGATTACATGAAATGTTAAAATGTTCACAATTGACAGTTCTTAATATGCTTGATGCTGACGTGTAATGATTTTTTCCTCTCGTATATATAAAAAGTGAATTAATTAATATGCTGGATATCTAATATGTTAGTGGACAAGGCTAGCAAGACTAGCTAGATTACCTATCTCCTAGCACCACACAAATTTAATATTTTTAAGCAACAATGTACAACTCTAATTGATTTGGGATATTGTTATAGACACATGGCTATAATATCATTCATCATTTACTATATATATGATAATATATGTGTTTTTATCTATGAATTTACGGTTAATAGGATTCACTGATTATTATTTTAGGTGGTGTACCATCCATATATTGATAGATTTATTGATTATTTTCAAACAATTATTTTTGTCTTCACATTACATTTTGATTTTGATGGTCTTTTTTTGAGAGGTAAACATTTTGATTGTCTTAGTGACAAATTAATAAGTATGCTGATAGTAATTATACTTTTCTATATAAATTGCGGAGTTGCAAAAATAAAAGATTATGATTACGAATCATTGATATCGCTAATAATCACATGTTACAGACAACAATGATGACTTTCTTTTTACCCTCTTTCTCTAAATTTATTGTGTAGAGTGAGGATGTAGAGTTGATCGAATCAGCTGTCACATAGTATAACCACTCAAACTATACTTGTTTTTACACTTATATTATTTTTCGATTGCAACGTTCCATCTCACTTTTGTGTGAGTTGCAAATAATCATTTAAAACCATAGGAACACCATTTTTGGGCCAAATTAAATTATGTACGAGATTTGCCCTCAACTTATGAAGGTATCTTTATCATTTTAAGTTTAATTAGGAAAAATAAATAGAATTTCTAAACTAAAGCTTTATTTGAATGTACAATGAGTATAAGTCAAAATAAGCAATGTTGCTACTAACAAAAAATATCGATTTCACAAATAAATTATAGAGTTTTGTTATTTCTAACATATAACAGAGATTTCAAAAATAAATTGGGGATTTTGAAACTAAATTAAGGATTTTCAATTGAAATTAGGGATTTTGAAATAAAAATTATGGATACTATTCGCAGGCCGAATCTTCTTCCAGAATTAAAATGAGTCCATTATGTGTTTATTTTAGTTGTTCAACCACAAAAACAAAGCTCCTCTATGATTATCCCCTTCTATTGTCCAGTTCGTATAATATTGAGGTTTCAGATTTAGAAGTAGTAATCCTATTTATTTTCCCTAAAATTAAACCTAATATGACAAAATTACCCTCATAAGTATAGGGTGTGTCATATAAGATATTAGTGCATACTTAGACGATATTAATTGTTTATTTAATGAAATGTATTGATTGCAATACTCTTATAATATTAATTGTATAATTTTAAGGTATCAATATATTCCAGAGTGAATTTAAAATCTTAAAATTTCAAAATACACGACTTTTGCATATTCATATTACTCATTCAGATTTTTGCAAATTTATATTACTCAATATATAACCATCAAATTGAAATATTTAAAACGACATGATGATATCATATATACTGATGTGGTCGAACTGACCACATTCGAACTATCCTGAAAACCCGACTCGGAATTGAATGCCAATCGGCGCGAACAGAATAAACAAGTAAGAGAGAACGTGTGAGCGAACAAGGATATTGAGCGAGAGAACGTGTGAGCGAACAAGGATATTGAGCGAACTGATCAGATTCACAGGGTAGAATGTCGAACCGTGAGGTGAAATGTCGAACTAAGTCCAGACGAACTAATTCAAATTTGAGGCAACTCCCACGATCGCGAGAATCTCGCCACTTTCCACGTTTTTAGGAGAAATCCTAACTGCCACATCTCTTTTCCAAGAAAACACGTTTCTTTCAGGGAGTATATATATCCTTTATCTTTTTATTCAAACACACACAATCACAATTATTTTCACATTGAGTATTAAGAAAAAGCGAGAGCAATATTTTTGGGAGATTACTGACTTGAGCGTCGGAGTCCCTTCACCGGGAAAAACCCCCGGTGTTCTTTGTTTTGCAGGTCTTTTCGATCGGAGAATTCCAA
This sequence comes from Scutellaria baicalensis, assembly GCA_005771605.1. Classification (NCBI taxonomy): domain Eukaryota; kingdom Viridiplantae; phylum Streptophyta; class Magnoliopsida; order Lamiales; family Lamiaceae; genus Scutellaria; species Scutellaria baicalensis. The sequence continues at coordinate 30,320,954 of CM016723.1, read as the reverse complement.
TCAACGCCGGAGAATTCCAATTGACGTTGGAAAAGAAGAAGATCGAAGTTGGAATAAATCATATACAAATAAAACAAAGAAAAACAAGATGAGAGTTCACGCATAGTGAAGAAGAAGAAGATTGGAAGAAGAAAAAAATGTATATAGAAGAAGGAAAGAGAAGAGAAGAGGAGAGGAGATGAGAGACATGGTAGGAAATAAGAACAAGAAGAAGTAGGAAGGATCATGGCACATATAAAAGAAGAAGAAGAAGCAAGGAAGGAGAACATGTCGTGAAGATGGAGATGAATTGTAAAAAAAGAATATAAATATAAATAAATAATTATATATATATATATATATACGGAGTAGGTTGGGGCACAAATCTAGGATCTATACCTCTGGATACATTAACCCTTCTCTCTTCATATTTGAATGCATCCTACTTCATCAGTATGATTTATAACTTACCATAATCTTTTGATAATATAGATTATGATTTGCATATGTTTTTAGTATATCAATTGCATAAGATTGAGTTACAATGATTGATACATAATTTTAGAAATGTATGGATAATATTTTGATGAATTTTGGTATCTTAAGTCAGTTTTAAATTTGAATTTGATTCACATGTTGTAAATGCTACTTAATTCACTTCATATTAATTGTCTTTTCGGAATTCTTATAAATATTGAATTTAGACAAATATACCACAACACAATATTTATCTCGCACACCATTCAAAAATCAGCTTGATTCATTGTTTATCTATTTCTTAATTATTTCATTATAATTTTCTCAACTTGAGATTGAGGATAGAAATAAAAAAAATAGTACCAAAATAGCCAAGAAGACAATAAATATGAAACAATATTTTGACTCCAAAAAGATAGCTAATATGAAATAGAGGGAGTCATGTATTAAGGAATATAAGATTTTTAGACAAATATACTCTAAGACAATATTTATCTCATCTCATCCATTTCAAAATTAACTTGATCCATTCTTTATCTATTCCTAATGTATTTCATTAATATAACTTTCCCCAACTTAATATAAATTATGAAATCTTTTAAAGATTGAGATAGAAGGTAAAATTGAAACAAATAGTGTGAAAATAGCCAAAGAGACAATTAAAATGAAACAAAAATTTGACTTGAAAAAACCAATCAATACAAAACAGAGGAAATATTCACCAAAGAGTGACTCTCTTGTGCACCAGGTGTACGGATTTGAGATCCGTGCAATCGGGACGTGCACGGGCTGGCGCGGGTTAGCCAAGCCCGCGCCACTTTACTTTTTCGCGTGTTTTGGTCGTGAACTTTACGTTATGTTAGTGTTACCTTCATATTATGTTAGTGTTACCTTCGTGTTATGTTAGCGTGACCTCATTTCCAAATTTCATATCCTTAGTTTAAAACCATTGAACTAAAATAACACAAAGATAACACTAATATAACATGAAGGTACCCCAACATAACAAGAATGTAACACTAACATAACATGAAGGTAAAAACAATGTTAATCATACCTTCATGTTATATTAGACTGACTTTCATGTTATGTTAGTGTTACCTTAGTGAAGGTAACATTAACATAACATAGAAGTAATTAACACCAACATAATATGAAGGTATGACTGCCTGAAGCGAATTTTGGTGGGTTTGAGCGCACCCACCAGACACGTGGAAACGCGTTGGGGAGCGTGAAAACGCTCGTGAGAGGCACGTGGAGTTGGTTGACCCGAGTGCATGGATATAATGCATGGATCTTATATCCATTCACAGTTGCACAAAATATTTTTCCTTCATGAAATTATTATTGGGCTACAATGGTATATTATACATTGTTTATTTCATCTTTTAACAATCATTGTTTCGGCTACCATCCAACAATGCCATTGCTATGCTATCTTCATGATATGGATGCATTAATACATGATAAATATTTTTTTAAAATTATCGTTTCATTCTATATAAAATATACACGTTTCATTTTAAATATAATATTTTCAATTTATTATGAACCAATATTTTCATGCTGATTCATTTACAATGATTTGAACTTATATTTCCAAAATAACTAACTTACAATGATTAATTAAATCAATAGCATCATGCAAATGAAATGCATATATCAACACCAATATTTTCGTTGTAATATTCATTTACAATTATTTGATTTTATATTTGTTAAGTAATTAATTCACAATAATTAATTAAATTACTACAATTATTAGTGTGGCGTGATTCAAGCAAAATGAAATGCATGTAATCAAAAAATCATTGAAAGATCTACGTGCATTGCAACCCAGTATTTAAAATGAGAGTAAATAGGCTCAATGCATTCCACAACCCCAAAAGATAAAAGTGACGTAAAGGAAAAAAATTGATATATTAATACAACTGGTGTACATTAGAATTACTTCTAATTATAAATGATGATTTGTTATTTTTTCATTACAAATTAGAAAAAAAAAAAAAAACAAGTCAGAATTTTTTTTCTGAAAAAAGTAAACTAAATAAATCACTTTTATTGAATGTTGCATGATATTTTTTTTATAAGGTTATACGATATGATTATATCACATAACCTTATGAAAAAGCATGTGTCGTTGATTGAAGATTGTATATATCCTTTGATTTTATAAATTACAAACATTTGTTTCATTAGTGTTATAAACTCGAGATTAAATAAAATTATCGAGTTAATTACAGGATTCGGGGTTATAAGATCAAGTTAATTCGTCCACGTTACTACTATGATTATCACCTTGGGACAAACCCGACAAATTAGACTGACAAAAATCCAAAAATTAGAACTATAATAAGTTTGGACAATATTAACACTATCTTTTTTAGCAAGAACAGATGAATTTCTTGAATATATATATATATATATATATATATATATATATACACACACACCAGAGGATGTCGATTTCTCAAAAATTGATTGAATTCTGTTTCAAATAAACAGGGCAAGTTTGCATCTTTTTTTTTTTTTTGTGGATAAGACTTGATGTTGATCTAAAGTTCAACCATAGTTAGCACAACTCACACATATATATGTATCAAAATACGTGAATTAGACCAATTAGTTTCAATTTGAATAAAATATATTTAAAATTACAAATAACATTTGAACTGGCGATTAAAATATATCTATCTATATATGTGTAATTATCGTGTTAAGAAGGATTATTAAGGTTAAAATAAAAGGGAAAAAAGAGATAGAAATAAAAAGTGGAGTAAAGCAGCTCCACAGCTGTTGAGTTGGTGAGAAATGAAAATTCCATTGAAATTAGGGGGTGAAAAGTAAATAAAAAAAAGATGAAAGGAGACAATAGCAATTGATGTGTGATAACTTTTAGCAGTAAAAATGATTGATGAAAAGGGCCTAATGAAAAGTAAAGATTGGTAGATGATGGCAAGATAAGAAGCATTTTATTGCCATACAAATTATTTTGTTTGCCATATAAGTGGACTATTTATATGACAAAATATTTTATGCAACGGTTGCATGGATCCCGGGTCGACCCACCCCACGCGTCTTCACGTGCCCCAACGCGCTCTCATGCGCCCCACGCGCCTGGTGGGTGCGTCCAAACCCACCAAAATTCCCTCCAGACAGTCACACCCTCATGTAATGTTAGGGTTACCTTCATGTTATGTTAGAGTTACCCTTATGAGGGTAACACTAGCATAACATGAAGGTAACCCTAACATAATGTGAGAGTCACTCTAACATAACATGGATGTATGATTAACATTGTTTTTTACCTTCATGTTATGTTAATGTTACTTTCATGTTATGTTAGTGTTACCTTCATGTTATATTAGTGTTACCTTCGTGTTATTTTAGTTCAGTGGTTTTAAACTAAGGGTATGAAATATGGAGATAAGGTCACATTAACATAACGCGAAGGTAACCCTAACGTAACACGAAGGTAACACTAACATAACGTGAAGGTAACGGCCAAAACACGCGAAAAAAGTAAAGAGGTGCAAGTTGGGCAGATAACTCAGATCCGTACAACTGGTGCACATGAGAGTAACTATATATATATCACTCCCTCTCATTTCTCATCATGGACTACACAAATACAATCTCATTTTACTCACCTCCACTTTATTAATCAACTTATCTTTTTTAATTGTAAAGTTATTAATTAACTTATCTTTTTATAATATATCGATGTGTGCTAATATATTTGGACCTAGTGTTGCATAAGATTTTATCACGAATCCCATTTCGTGAGACGTGACAAATTATAAGAAATTGCACAAATCCAAAAATAAATCATCATATGATATTTTATATGTTTAGGTAGGTAATATATTTTTATATATCAGTTAATATTTTTTTAATTATAAAATTCATGATGCAAGAGGGATCGAGTCAAGTCAGAAAAAACACATGGGTACAACTAGCCTGCTCTTCTCTTGGTTGTGTCACATGTAATATTTTTATGTATATTATGCAATATCTTTCTTTATAGCAACTACTAATTTTGTATTATGTACATATGTCACATAGAATATTCTTGTCAAAATTATAAAAATATTGGTCGGATTAAAAATGCTACATAATACAAACAAAAATATTACATAATAATAATACAAACATTAATTTGTCAGATTACAAACTCACAAATTAATTATAAACTTGTATAGTATTACTTGTTATATTTAAAGTATTACATTATATATACAAATAAAAGTATTATTTTCAAATTACAATTTATCAATCATAAACGTGAGGTCCACTACTTGTCAAATATAAAAATGTTACATCATATATAAATAAAAATGTTATATGATCAGAAGAAGTATTTTATTTGTTTGATTAAAATTTTCAAATCATAAATTTGAAGTGCAAATACTTTATAAATATATATATACATATATATATATATACACATGAAAATATTACATCATATTCGTAAAAGTATTTTATGTTTCAAATTGACCCATACTGCCGTACATTGACTTAGTTCAATGTGCGTTGATCAATGTGTTAACCGACCCAGTATCCATTGCATCTCACGGATGAGATCCATGAACGATTAAGTCATCCAAGAATTTGCGCCTTTAACTTTAATTCTATAATTAATAATAACATTTTATAAGTCATGTATCATAGATGGCGTATTGATTTCATGTGAACACTGCCAATAGGATTATCAAAGAATTGAAGGTGATGATTTGTGATGATAAAGTTGAAATATCATGTCGTAAATGAAATGTTGTCAATGTATATGCAAGAACCAACAAAAAAACTCACCAAAACTACTCAAGATTCTATGTGAAACTTAATTAATGAAGAAAACCCTAAACTTGATCCTATCAATCTATGAACAAGAATCAAGAATGAACACCAACACACAGCGAATTACGTGGTTCGACAACTTGCCTACGTCCACGGGAACAATGGGGGGATTTCTCTTATTGAAAAACGAAGAACAACACAAGAACTACAATTATCAAGCTCACACACACTCAACAAGTTTCTCTCTCGATTTTCTCTCTCTACACTTGATCTCAATAGCAGGAAATTACATGTCGATAAACTACATGATCTCAGCTATATATAGGAAAAAGAATCACCTAAAACCGATCTCTAATGAGTGAGATACAATCGAATAAAGATCAGATATCAAATCCAAATTCGTTGCTTTGAATCTGTTGCTTCATGCACGTGATCCCAGATAACAGACTTAACCACCGCCACGTGTCGCCTCCGGATTCGCTGAGCCATTCGACGCCAGTTGCTCCGAATTGTAAAACGCGATTCTATAAGTGGAAATGCGACTCTTCTCGGCCAATAGGATTGAAACGCGCTGCCACGCTGTAACGACTTTGTAAGTGAAAAAACGCTTTTCCTTCAGCTTATAAAACACATTCCACAACACACAATTAACTACGCTTTTTCAGTACCGTTGTAAAAGACCTGATTTTTCTTAAATCTTTTACAAACACTCCATGCATTGCTCAGCATATTCTCACAAATGTGTTAAAGATGGTGATTTGTCACGCAATACATATATGTTCAAGAATTAAAATTTATTTTTATGGAAATTAATATTTGTTTGGTTTTAATCTTTCTACTTCAGACTATTTGTATATATTATATTGTATACTATGTACCCAATACAATATTATTTTACTAAGTAAATTTAATATTGAAACTTGAAATTGAATCACAAAACTTGAATCATTTTCGTATTAAAACAACTATTCAAAACACGTAACAATTGTAAGAGTACGTAGGGTTGATAGATTAAAAATACACAAACTTAGGGTTTAGTTTCAAGAATAATATGAATTTTTTGATTATAAAACAAAAAACGCTCAATTTAAAATTCGTTTCAACTCAAGACATGTTTGAATTTTTCGAACTTTAATTGCTGACGTGGAGTCCATATTATATATGTTAATTGCCGATATGTAATTTTAATTACAGTCATCGTTTAAATGTAAATTTATACGTCAATAATTAACTTATACAATTTGAACTCCACGTTAGTAATTGAAGTCGGAAACATCCAAACATGTTGCGGATCAGTCATCATCCACATGTAAATATATATGTCAATAATTAACTTATACAATTTGAACTCTATGGGAGCAATTGGAACCCTGAAAAAATAAAAAAATGTCTCGAATTGAAACAAGTGTTAAGTTGAGTATTTTAATGTTTCAGTCAAAAGTTCATGTTGCAATTGAAATTGAATCTTAAGTTCGTGGTTTTTCTATGTAATTAACCGAATATATAATATAAAAGACATACAACTCCCAACTAAGAGTGCTCGATCAACAAAGCTTATTTAAACATTCTATAAGCTATTATAATTTATAAGGTACTTTTGAGCTTATAAGCTGTTGTATATTATTATAAAAATAAATAATTTAGTGAAATATTTGAATTGAATATGATGGAACATTTACAATATTAATAATTGCAATATATAATTAAAAAACAAAATTCAAAAGAGTTCGTAAAATTAATATCATAGTTGAAAAAGTAGTGGGAACCTCCCAAAATATTGTTTTATAAGGTTCAATTTGAGATAAAATGTCATATGCAAACATTTCTAAGAAATTTATAAGGTTTTACAAAAAAGTCCTACGTGCGAGTTGCATGAATTTAGATCTATACGATTCTATCGATCCGACCTTATATGCACCCCACATGTCTGAGTGCACAGAAAATCAACTCACTGTATTTTGCGTATATTATTATTAGTTGTTTCAAATAACTTATTACTGTATTCAAGCATCATTTAAATATTTCATAAAAAAAAAAAACAACATCGCTGCACTAATGTATAAAATTAATAATGAAATACGTAACAATTTTAATTTAATATAAATTAAGAGAAGTAAAAGGCATAATAGTCAAACTGAAAATGCGATAGGGGTATAAATGACATTTGAGTGTATGCGGCGAAAGGGCCTAAACATGATGGTGCGTAGAGCCCACCAGTCTTACATTGCGCATTCGACAAAAGCTTCAACTCTTTTTCTTTCTTCTGTATAAAATTGCAAGCTTTTGAGTTTCATTAGAAATGGAGAAAAACCTTTCCACTCCAATCTGAATCTCTCTCTTAATCAACCAATTTCATCCGTTTCAGCTGTTTTTTCCGCTGAAGTTGTAAGGATTTTGCCGATCGGAAATGGCGCCAAACTCAGTTGATTCTCAGAGATTTTCTTCTCTGCGGCGGAGGTACTCTTCCGAAGCAGTTTACTGTTAAAGAGACCCTGGATTGTTGAATTTCCTTATTTTATTTTATTTTTCGGGAAGAGATTCTTTGCTAGAGCTGAATACTAGTTGAATGAAAGTGGAATTGCAGATGGAGTGCTCCTTGTCGTTCGATATACGATAACTGAGGTCTCTCTGATCGGCCTTTTCAATTGAATCAAGCATATTTAAAGGTTTTGGTGAAATGTTCTTTTGGTTGAAATACTTTTGTTTACGTTAGAGTGTTCTTTGTTTAACTTTTGGTGCTTTCGACAAAGATTATCGCCTGGGGTAGTATCAGCTTTGGTGACAGTAGAACGGTATTCTATGGCGAATATGGAGATGGAGAATTATCTGGAGGGCGGGTCTAGGATGGGAATGTCATGGATGTTTTTGGTGGTTTCTGTTGCAACTTTGTGAGTTAGTGAAAGGAAATTCGTAGTTTCATTGGTGAGTTAGGGTTAAGGTAGAGTGTTCAAGTGGGGGAAAAGATGGGGAAAGATGATAGTTTGTTGCTTCCAACGGTGGGACCTCCTATAAAGAGACGGTTGAGAAGGAAACAAGCTGGAAGAGGATCTTACAGAGGGAGCTAGGATCTGGAATTGCACACCTAGGAGGGGGTGGAAAATAGGGATTTTATTGGGTTTCTTTCGAAATTAGATTCGTGTGGTTTTGGGTTAGGACTTTTGTCGGCTGGGAGAAGGAATCATGGGAAGTCGATTGCAGCAAGCGCTGAGGAGCCTTTGTTTCAACACTGGTTGGAAATATGCAGTTTTCTGGAAGCTCAAACATCGAGCAAGGATGTGAGTCTTTTATTTCCCCCTCTCATAAGGTGTAAATCTTGTCGAATATCTTGTTTTTAATTTGATTAAAGCCTGAAATCTTGCATGCACTGATCTACTTTTCATGCTGTTTGGTTTATGATTTTAGTGGCATATCATTTGTCTTGATATTATAAAATGAAAAGTTATTTCTATGTTCTAATATTGTCCAAGAAATTTATAACTTGATAACTCTACATGTTGTATGTCTAGTCATGGCTGTGTATTGCATCAGTTGGTCCATTGTTTCCTATACTTTCCTCGAGCTTCTAAAGTGATTCTTATTGTCAGTATACCTTTTCAATTCTACAATGAATTCATGCTAGCCTCATCTCTGTCTGGAATTGGTTAGACATGTAAGATGGCTCTCACTCTGTAAGAAATAACTTCTCCCAGTTGATCAGATGGACATCGCTTGATTGCATAGCAGAAAATTCATGTATCAGTTACTAATTACTCTGTTGAAATATCAAGCAAGTTGATGCTCTGTATAAAGCCCAAACATCAATGAAACATGTTGTTGGATACTGCAATTTTTATTTTTTTTGGTGATTGTTAAAATTATGTAATGAGATACGTCAAGCCAGGTATATATTGTTTTCATAAGTACAGGCAAGTGTATTTATATGTTAATGCCACTTAAATATTAGCTTGTTTGCTTTCTTTTTTTTCCCCCCAAAAAACAAAAGGGGTCTAGAGTGATTACGTCTCATTCCATTGGACATGGTAGGCTGCTACATAATTTCAAATTTACTAATGCATAGTAACCTTGGAGGATTTTTAAGCTCACTAAAGGAGAGTTCTTAGATAGAACTGTGAAGCATGTGCCTTCGCGAGCATCCCTTGAAGCTCACTAATTTTGTGTAGTTGAAGAACTAGAGAAGGTAGTTTCCTAGTGCTTCCATGAGAAAAGATGTTGAAGTTGACAGTAATCAACTAAGTTAGGAAGAACTGCATGGACAGTGAATTGAAGATACTGAAAAAGATGATGATCACCTATTCGGAAACTTAAGGGAATGTTAAAATTGTAAGCTTCAAAAAAGGTTCACACACAGAGCTTCTTAAGGCTGGAGTATAAGCTTTGTTATAGTCTTTATTCTTGAGAAGAACAAAGTGTAATTCATCAAGGTTTGCTCCCTATGATGAAAATTGCATGATGAATGTCTTCTTATTGAGTAATTTGATTTTCATATCTTATCAATATGAAATTTCTGCTTCAATGACTTTTTGGGACCTTTCTGACCAACAAGATAAATACATCAAGTAGTGTATAACTTAATGCTTTTTTTGACAATATGATTCTTGCAAAGGACATTTCATCTCATTCTGCAAATATTTTAATTATGGAAATATTCTCACCATTCTTATGGGTACGGTAAATGATGCAGGATGTGTACTTGGGAGGATGCCTATTATGGTGGCAACCAATACCCAGATAACAAATGGTCTAATGCAACAGCATGCAACTCGAATGAAGGTCCTTATTCACATGACCCATTGGGATTAGCTGTGGCAAAAATGTCATACCAAGTATATTCTCTTGGGGAAGGGTATGCCATTTATAGTTTATTGCTTCTTATCTCTCTTTTGCTTGGTTAGGTTTATTTATCTTGATAAATTTTAAGATAATACCCAAAAACTAATACTAGTGGGTGACTATTCATATTCTTGGTATTTTGGTGTTTTACGGGTAAATGCTTTAGAAAATTATGGTTTCTTATAGCTACTCTCTTGTACATGTGGCTTAGATATGCATAGACATTACAAAGATATTTACGAATATGCATATCTGATTTTTTTCTTTTGATGTTTCGGCCAGCAGGGTTGTTGGAAATGTAGCTGTTTCTGGGAAGCATTTATGGATATTTTCGGATCAGCATGTTACTGATTCATCCACCTCAGCTGAGGTAGATTAGTGCATTGCTGCTGTACGGAATTAATGTTAATTATATTTGTTTACTCTTTCTTTCTGTTGCACTTTTTGTCAGTGTGGTATTTAATTCTTTATTTTCCCTCAAGTACAAGAATTGGAGGTTTTTGAGAGAGTTGATGTGTAGATATCTCACGAGAGTGTCCTTCTGTTCTAACTATCCATTTGTTGCTTAAGAAGGCTGTTATTTGGCCATTTGTTCATAGGTGAATTTGTTGGATGCTGAGTGTTTTTCATCATTCATGAACCGAACCATTTACTGAAAATGCTTATCTGAATTTCAAGATCTTGGATTGAGGAAGAATATTCCATCTAGAGGAGTTGTTATTGGTATTTAACAACCTAAAAAAGAAAATATGATAATGTCATCTCCATATTTTGGTGTAATTCCTCCTCCAGTAGGCACCAAAGTCTGCACAACAGATTTCTTAAAGAGAAGAAAAAAAAAAAAAGTCTCAGATGTGGTGCTGGCTAAAATCTGTGCTATTCCTTTTCTTTTCTTTTTTCTTTTTTATTCGTTTCTTTTTTCCCTTATATTTTAAGTGTTATTAAATGTTTTAAATTTTTTATATGTCACAATTAATCTATCATAATTTCATATGAAAGTTATTTTATTTTTATGTAATTAAACTGTTAATATTAATGAATATATGACAAAAAAATAAAAACAAAATCTTATGGACTATTCATTTTAAGTGTTAAAAGTAGTGCAAATTGCTGGAGATGTATTCTAGATTTTACACTAAAATAATGCAAAATCTGCACTAAAATGATGTGAGCTGCTGGAGATGGCCTAACAGTGGAATGAAGTGTGCATTGTGTTTATTCCTTGTTGCATTGTGTTTATATTTCTCTTACTATTCCGTCTAATTGGAAGCCTTTTTGTTGACCAGTATTATGGTGGGTGGCAAACTCAATTTTCAGCTGGCATCAAGGTAAACTATGTCTCTTTTATGTTATTATTCAATGATGGTGCTCGTTTTGGTCCTTTTCTGTACAAAATCAAGTAACTGAGATCTAATTTTTACAGATCACTCTTTATACCCTCTTCAATAAATGTCAATAGTTTTTTACGTCTTACTGATTTATCATAGAAGTATAAGGTGAAACCTCAAGGTCTTAGAATAACTATACTTCCAGAGGCTGTTAAATCTCTGGGCACTTCTCTTGCTTTATGTTTCTTCCGAGCTTTATACTTTTGGTGGATTCTCTTACCTTTGCATTTTCTCTAGGAAAATGTATTATATGGGGATTTTTATTTTGCTTGCAGACTGTTGCAGTTGTGGCTGTCATTCCACATGGAGTTGTACAACTAGGCTCTGTACATAAAGTATGTCGACTGTACCTCTATTCCTTATCAGCATTTTGTAATTCATTCTTTTCTAATATGCTAAGTACACTAAGGAAAATATACATTCGCTGATGTTTATATCAATTGGTGTTTGTATGTGGGGCAAACTTCAGAACTTGCAATTGCTTAGTTTATCAGTAAATTTATTAATTTGAGATATTCAAACAAGCAGGCTAAAAGAATATACCTATTTTTTATGTTCTGGAGTATTATCAGAAGTTGTGGTGGATTGCCCTTGAAGATTTGAAAAATTCATCTCTCTTCATTAAGAGCACTTATTTGAAGGAGAACACTTATACTTTTACCTTACACCTGGTATTTCATCTTTGGGTGGATTAGATTGCTGAGGATTTGAAGCTGGTTAACCATATCAGAAATACTTTTTCCGAGCTGCAAGATTCCTTAGCTGGTTCTATTTCAAGATCATTGAAGAGTAACTTGGAGAATACTTCTCTGGTGAATACCCCCCCTCCCCCACTCTCACGTGCACAAACACGTACACACTCTAGTACATGCAAATTGATTCAATATTCTCTTCTCAGTCTCTTATACCCCTTGCATTCCTTATCAGTCAGATACATGCACAGGAGTTTCAAATTCAGCTGTTCATAACTGCTTAGCTAAAATGAAAGGGCCTGTTGATGAGGATGAGATGAATTTGTGGTCTCAGTTGTTTTCATCTCCTGGGGAATCTGTTAATCATTCACATATTTTCCTTCTGAAGGAGGGCTTTCCAAATAGAAGTCCTAAAATGAAAATGCATGACAGAGCTGAGTGCTCAGTGCTTGATAATGATATTTCACTGCCCTCAAGCTGTGAAAATGTTTTTACAAGGCAACTGCGACAAGAAGAGATGGAATCTCTTAACAGAAAATATGTTGGAGAAACAAATGACATCGGGGACTTAAGGAAGAGTTCAGAAATTGTGAGCGTGTCACTGCCTGAGAATGTTAGGATTGAAAAATCTAGTTTGTATAACACTATTCCAACTGATGGTTCTCAAATTGTCATATCCAACGCTACTTCAGGAATTCTTGATTCTACATCTTTCCTGGATCATGGTGATATAAGTGTTCCAGAACTTCCTAGCCTGCCGTTGCATCAAGATTTTGAGAACCTAGAACTGCCAATCGAGTCTAGTTTCATTGAGATGCAGACTCCACCTTTAAGTTTTTGTGGTGGCTATGAACTGTATGAAGCATTGGGGCCTTTTCAGAAACCGAATGCTACTGTCTGGGAGGCAGAAAAAACTGGTTCAGACATGGCTGTTGTGATTTCTGAGGGAATGGGCAGTTGCAGTCTGCTGATGGAGAACTCTGATATGCACCTTTTAGATGCAGTGGTGGCCAAAGCAAGTTACAAGGGGGATGACACAGGAAGCGAAATATCATGCCGCGACACTGGGGAATCCCTCCTGACTGCTGAAAGAACACCCTGCACTAGTGTAGATATAAGTTCAGCAGGCTTTTCATTTGACCGGGAAACGTCAAGTAGCTTGAACTCAGTGACATGTGGTGTTGAATCTTTTAAAGGTATGTCATCGACCTCCAGTAGAGGCAGTGAACACATGGAGAGGCACCGAGGGCCAGTTAAGGTAAGTAAGAAGAGAGCTAGACCAGGTGAAAGTTGTAGGCCAAGGCCAAGGGACAGGCAGTTGATCCAAGATCGAATAAAGGAATTGCGAGAGCTTATTCCAAATGGATCAAAGGTAATATCCACCGCCATATTATTCCTACTTATGATGCTTTCTGGGTTTCTAAATTGTCATCTGCTGAAACTTCTGAATCACACAGTGCAGTATTGATTCACTTTTGGAGCGAACAATCAAGCACATGATCTTTTTGCAAAGTGTTACCAAGCATACAGAGAAGTTACAGAAATGCTCTGCTTCCAAGGTGAATGATCTGCATGATTCAATAAGATCCATATGTTCTTCTATTTTAACATTAAAATATGGAGAGGACAAGGGAAGTTGGACAGTCAATGTAGCAGACAGATGAGGTCCAAATCATTAGTTACTTTTTAGAGGCTCAAAGTTTATTCTTCCCTAAATCTTTCATGTTCTGTGCCTTTTAGCCTCCACTTACCTCGCCTCCTGTTGCTTGGAGAGCAAGGGGGCAGATTTTAATTTCCAGTTTGGACCTAAAAATTGCTCGATGAGATTTTTTGCTGATATACTCAACATGTATGTATATGAATTTATGAAGTATGATGACAGTTATGCTTTTAAACAATAGTTTTAGTTCATGCTGGACTCAGCTTTTGTGTAGAGTACTTGGAGTTAGCCTAGGTGATGAACAGAGAATTTGAACCTGAATGTGAACAAATTTGACATTTCATGTCAGTGGAATTGAATTGTTACTTTGAGGAGGAAAATTAAAAAAGCTTTCCTCATAGCACACATCATATCATCATTTTTTGTCCTCAGATCTTTGGTTCATTATTCTATCTGATATTGCAACTTGAGCATATAGATAATATGATGCCTGCTAGATTTTGATAATCACAATTTTCATTGGTTTTAATCAGAAAAAAACATTTGTGAATTTTCAGTTGCTCGACAAGGACTCAGGTATGCGGAAATTTTCCCGTTTTGAGCAGGGATCAAGCTGGGCTGTGGAAGTGGGAAATAACCAAAAAGTATGCCCAATTATAGTTGAAAATATAAATATGAATGGGCAAATGCTGGTTGAGGTAAATGACATTTCTAGTTAATTTTTAATGAGTTTCTGATAACTAAGAATGAGAACTATTTGATTCCAACAATAAGACAAGTCTTCCATTTTCAAAAGAGATTAAAGAGGTCTAATTCTTCTTTTGTTAGCAGAGAAAGAACTGACCATGTCTCAAGACATAAAAACAGTGTAGCTTATTCTCACACTTATCTTGCTTTCTTGATGTAGATGCTGTGTAAAGAGTGCTGTCAGTTTCTTGAAATAGCAGAAGTGATCAGAAGCTTGGGTCTTACTATTTTGAAAGGTGTTTCAGAAGCCTATGGAAATAATGCATGGATGTGCTTTGTGGTTGAGGTACACACATATAAATATCTGTGGAATTTATGGATTAGAAACAAAAGGGTTTTAGTGCCCTCGATCTTTGTCTGTTATTTTGCTTAATGAAGCTTCATCATAAATCAGTTTCCATGTCAAATCTAAAGAACAAACCCTGCTTTAAGTCAGCTCATATATCAAATTGGACCACAATGCCACTTTCCAGATAATGTTCATGAAAAGATTAGCAACGTGGTTAACCTTTCTTTGCTTTAGTCATATTGCCAATATAAAAACAAATATTATTTTGTTTCTCTTGGATAATTGATCACAAACAAAATTGACTGCTGAAACGGAGATGTGAAGTAGGTTTTATTTATTAAAGAAGATAAAAGTGAAGAGTGTTGTATCAATAAATTAGTTACAGTAGTGAGGGTAAGAATCCAACATAGTTTGATTTAGAGGAGCGTTTGATTATTTACTTTCTGAAGTACTGTGGAGTGCACTGTTGCTTCATTTGTTGAAAACTTGAGAATTAAAAATAATCAAGTGTACAATTAATTAGCATCTGAGCAGCTAGTAAAGAATATTAGCCTAGTATCCATGGTCACACTTTGTACATAAGAGTAAAAGATTACATTGTCTCATCGAATGAACAAACAAGAAAGGACACAGGTTGTATAATTCACTAGGAATATGCCTTAGAAAAATCACGATGAAATTAAATTAATCCTCAAATACTTGTTTAGGTTGAAAACCCTGATCTCTGATTGTATCTTATGTCATTTCTGGTATAAATACTAAATTCTTTGTTCTTCTTAAACTTAGAACTCTTACAAGTTTCTGTACATGAACACACGTGCACACAGAGCTATGTTTTGGTAGATGTCTAATATATTGCTTTGGTAGGGGCAGAATAACAGAAGCATGCACCGAATGGATGTCTTATGGTCATTGATGCAGCTTTTACAACCTAAAATCTGTAATTAGTATGTCAGATTATGTATCAACGGCTGATTCTCATTGAACGATTAACTACTTGAAGAATGCTTATCTATCTCTGAAATGACTGATGAAGCTGTGTGTGTGGTTATTGGAATCTAATGTTGAGGCTTCCGTCGAAGAAATGGTGACAACTTCAGTAGCAGTTTCCAGCGTTTTGTCTGTCTGCTCTCTCTTGTCAAATGTAGCCTGTGACGGTCGAAGAAATGGTGACAACTTCAGTAGCAGTTTCCAGCGTTTTGTCTGTCTGCTCTCTCTTGTCAAATGTAGCCTGTGACGGTGTGATCGTATTATCTCAAATAATTTGAGTTGGGTGAGTTTTTTTGGTTATTCTGGTTTTGTTTTTGTTGTAACAATATCATCATATCTTTTTATATCATTATAGTAGTATTTGCTTGATGTATTTGTTTTCACTTTTCATCACCTCTGGTAGTTGTAGTTAGGCCTTGGAGATTACAACTTTAACTTTCAGATAAAGATTGATGATCAAAGAAACTACAAAAATTAGACTTTAACACACTAGTTTGTTTGATACATGAACTTGGATAGACATAACATACATATGTGCTTTGGATTCTAGTAGCAATTTAAAATTGTGAATTTTTATTTTTGCTAAATTCAAAATACTAATATTGAATTGCAATTGTTTTAAAAAAAGATAACTTGCCTTTACTAAAAAAATAAAAAGGTCAGGAAATAACTTAGAATTTAAAAAATATGGTTATTTTGTTTTTTTCAACTAGGCCATTACTTAAAACGCCAAAACTTTCGTATCCGTGTCCTCAATCTGGCCCGACGTGTGGGTCGTCTCTGTATGTCCCCACCAAGGATGAAAATATCGGTTTCGGTAGATATATCGATACATTAATTTTACGGAAATATTGATAGATATATCGGTTTCGGTGGAAATATCGGTACATATATTTTTTCGATTATTACCGATATTTTCTCGATATTTAACGATATTTACGGATATTTTCTCGATATTTATCGATATTTTCCCGATATTTAGTGATATTTACCGATATTTACCAATTTTTTCCTGATATTTATCAATATTTTCCAATATTTACCAATATTTTACCGATATTTCACCGAAATTTCCTTTATATTCATGAATTTTCTTATAATTTTTACATAAAGTCATCGATATCGAAATCGATACCGATATTTAACTAATAATTATTGATATTTCATTTATTTTTTTACAAAGAAATAAAAATATCGAAGCTATATCGTTACACCCCGTTTTTGTTTCGGTTACGTAAAAAAATTAATGTACCGAAATATCGATGGATATATCGATTTCGGTGGAAATATCGGTACATATATTTTTCTGATTATTTTCGATATTTAACGATATTTACGGATATTTTCTCGATATTTACTGATATTTTCTCGATATTTAGTGATATTTACCGATTTTTTCCTAATATTTATAGATATTTTTCAATATTTACCGATATTTTACCGATATTTCACCGATATTTCCTTTATATTCATGAATTTTCCTATAATTTTTACCTAAAGCCATCGATATCGAAATCGATACCGATATTTAACTAATAATTATTGATATTTCATTTATTTTTTTACAAAGAAATAAAAATATCGAAGATATATTGTTACACCCCATTTTTGTTTTGGTCACGTAAAAAAATGAAAATATCGGGATATATCGGAGATATATCGGGATATTTTCATCTATGGCCCCCACACACCCTATATCTGATTTGGTGTTCATCCACGCATACCCGATTCTATATTGAATGATTTAATAATAGGTATGAGTTGTATACTCTTGAATTATATGTATATTCTCAAGGGATTAGTTGTTCATTTCAATTTTTGTTGTAAAGATGTCCCATTGTATACTCTTTATGTATTAGTTGTTCAGCCAAGGTATCATTTTTTTTCGTTCTAAATGTATCACTTGTATACTCTTTAGATATCAGTTATATATTCTTAATGTATTAGTTGTTGATTCGGTTTAGGTATCAATTATATGCTCTTAAAGTATTAATTTTACACTCTTAAGGTATTACATCTGCACTTTAATGTATTACATAATGACTATAATATAAGTACTACATATTAACCTTTAATGTATTAATGTCTGTAGTATAAAATATTGTATTAATGTCTGTAGTATAAAATATTGAAAGGTACTAGTTTCAATACAGTATCAATTTTATTTTTTTAAGGTATCACATGTATACTCTTAAGGTATATATCAGTGCAATGTAGAGTGGGTTTAAAACCTTAAGATATTAAAAGCATAATTTTCATCATCTTCTTCCTTAATTTTCATACACATTGATTTCATATTAAATTTCAAAACCAATGTGTAAAATCACCGTCAATAATTTACAAGAGTAGTTGTGAATTAACACAAGATTAAAAAATATATTTGATTAAAGAATCTCAAAATCAAGATTTTGTCATGAAAACAAGAAAAAAGAGAAAAATATGAAAAAAAAACACTTTAAAAGTACATAAGAAACAGTTATTGGAGGAGGAGGAAGAAGTAGAAGTAGAAGAAGAAGAAATGAGAAGGGTTGTGTAGAAGATAGGAGGGGGCAGAGTGACGATAGAAGGAGAGAGAAAATATATATCTATTATTACCTATATAAAAGTATGAATATTTAATTCTTACAAAATATGGATTGCCTAATATATCCTTATTAAAGATTTTATTAAAGGTTATAATAGTAATTTATGATTTTCATATTTAAATCTTTATATATATAAAAACACAATAGTTTCTAAAAAAAGTAATAGCAAGATTTTCCCGCCAAAACTACATTGCCAAATCAGGAAATGTTTTTTATTTTATTTAATAAATATAAGTCATATTTAATATATTTATATATAAGGAAATTATATGTAGTAGTTAATTATAATTACATGATCTAATTACCTTTAAGTTTGTTTAATATTTCCATGTCTAGATCTCAATAATTATAATTATAATTATTATGTTATATAAATTCTATGTGATAAATTTATATCCGTGCAATTAAAGTTTGCTAAAATATTATATACATAAGGTGAAATATATGCTAATTATACATATCATATAGAAAAAAAATTAAATGATTTCATTAGATTAGATAAATCATTATAATTATTAAATACTAAAAAGATTAATCATTATAATTATTAAGAAAAAAAATCATCATATGGATTTTTTTCTTACATTTATAGAATTAATCTTATTTAAACATCACAAATGTCATTATATATGGAAGACTATTAATTTATGAGAATCAATTTATTATGTCATATTTTGGATGTGGAATGTTTATTAATTTTTAAGATGATATAATATTGTATTCAATCGAATAAATGTATATTTTTTAACTTATATAAAAGATCTAAAATTTGATATTTTTCAAAAGGCAACCTAAAATTATGTAATCACAATATCAATCAATTATGATCATATCATAAATAGTGCACTAATTCCATATTTAATAAACATATCATCCACTATAAATATGAGATCAGAATAAACTTGGAATTCATTCACACCTTTTCTATTCACAATTTAATTCTGCATTCCAAACATTATGTTTTCTTGGATTAGTGGATTGTTTCTTCTTCTTCTTTATGTATATTTATTTGGTTACGAATTGATTTCCGAGATATTTGTAGTTTGGATCAATAATTAATGACCATAGTGTTCATTTTTTATTGATTTAAGTTATTGTTATTTGTAATTTGAAGAAGAACAATTCAGATATGTATTATTTTATTAGTATTGTATATTGGTTATTCTTATTACTATGTAATATTATATTATTTCGTCAATTCAAATTATTTTGTGTAGAAATTTGGGTCGAGAGTCTCTAATTTTGGATTAGAGATTTTATAGATTTAAAATTAATATACTACAAGATAAATTTCTTTTTTGTTTTTGTTTTTTTAAGACCATTGTCAAAAATACTGATTTTATATTTCAAACATTGTCAAGAAAGGTGCTAGAAAGGTTATACATAGATTGCATCAAAATACAACATTTATATATATTTATTGTTAATTGAATACTTTGAATTGTGAAGAACACAATTCAAGAAAATTGTTTTCCATAGTAAAATTGACTTTGATGTTTCACAATATTTTATATTTTTTTTCCATTATTATTTTATATTGTGATGGTTGCTCTATAATTTATGAAAATCATTTTCCATAACAAAATTATTTTATCAAATTCACAAGTTTTTTTAATAGTGGAATATTGTAAAAATTATTCTGAAAAATTCAAATATATATGTATATGTAAAATATATAAATATATCACTTATATTTATTCTATTAAATTTATATATTATTATTTTAAATTACAAATATTTATACTTATATTTTAAAAAAGTTTAATCCGTGCATCGCACGGGCACAAAACTAGTAATTTTAAAAGAATTTTAAACTAAAATCATATAGAATTCTATTATGAGCTGAACACTAACTTACTATACATTTAATTTAATTTAATTTAATATAGATTGTATATCCTTATAAAAATTATTATTTAAGGTTAAAAATATTATACTATTTTTTATTTAAATAATTTATCCTCGACATACAATGCATGTGCTGATACTCGTATATATATATATATATATATATAATGAGTGAGTGGGGTTGATTCGTACCTTCAAGTGCTCATCTACTATTTGTCTTTACCAACCTCACTTTTAATAAAAAAAAAATATCAATAATGTTGTATTGAGGAGCCGATTTTATATACTTGATTATTTAATAAAAAACATTTCTACTGATTGTCTTCTATCAATAGAGGAATATTCTAATCAAAACAAATCAATTCGATCACAAAAACTTATATAAGATCGTTTTATATGTATAATAAATATAACTTGTAGTTCTATTATCCCCAACTCTAAAACATATTTGTATATATCAGTCTCTATATTTTAGAGAATACAGATTATAGAGCGATTCATTTCACTAAATTAGACGAGTAAATCAACCTTAGAGTATTCTTACCTAATTAGTTAGACATTAATCTAGAAGGTTGAGAAAATAAGAACACCCCTCAAATCATTCTAGAAAAAAGTTAAAGGCACTAGTAGTACTCCTACGCCCAACGTTTTACACAAATATCATTAACCTCCCTCTTTCCTCTCTCTCTCTCTCTCTCTCTCTCTCTCTCTAAACTTGGAGCATCTTTGAATTCAGAATCGTGTACCCACATGGATGTTACTCATGTCTAACAAGAAAGGTGAAACTCATGGAAAATGATAAAGCATTCACCGTTGACAACTTCTATTACAATGATAATGAATAGATCTCATCCTTTAAGTATACAAAAAGTAAAATGAATAAATAGATTGGATATCCGACAAATCAACGATTAATACACGATTGATTAATGTATTCAGAATAGGTATCTTATATTTGATATATGATATATTTATGTCCAAAAAAAAAGAATAAGATATAAGAATATATGGCCGGCCTCTGCTGCATATTTATAGCTGCATAACCCCTCACATATTTCATCCACTCTAAAACAAACCACTAAACACTGCTCATTGCTTCTACTTCATTATCCTTAAAATGGTGGTTTCTGGACATGACTACGATTGGTCGAAACAAGTGAAGGAATTCGAAGAAACAAAGGCTGGTGTTAAGGGTTTGGTGGATGCTGGTGTTGCCAAGCTTCCGGAGCTCTTCGTGCATCCTCGCGACACGTTGGAGAGCAATCCAGTGGCTGAGGGTGCACAGCTGGAGCTGCCAACCATCGACTTTGGAGCAAAGAGGTGTGAGGTGGTGGAAAAGATCCGTGAGGCGGCCCAACATTGGGGGTTTTTCCGCATAGTGAACCATGGCATTCCGTTGGAGACGATGGATGCCATGTTGGAAGCTTCTAGGAGGTTCCATGAACTTCCATGCGAAGAGAAGATGCCGTATTATTCGGTTGATAGGAGGAGGAGAGTGAAGTTCAATAGCAATTTACCTGTGAGAGAATATGATCCAGCTTGTTGGAGGGATATTTTGAGCTGTGTTTTTCTTGATGATCAACTTGACTCTCAACTTATACCTTCGGCTTGCAGGTATTAAATTCTTTTATTTTCTAGTTATACAGCCTCCACAAATTGCAAATTACATGCCATATATAAGTTTGTTTGGGTATATTCATTTCGTCCCATTATTAATTAAATTAAAGGTCGATGCAATTGTGAGACAAATTATCTCAATTTAATTAGGACAATCAAATCTCCCTTGCTATGCTGACCAACCTCCAGTTTGGGGATTATGGTTCAGAAATTAATGAGACGTAATTTGCAAATCTCCAAGAAAGAAAACAGTAGAAACATTGTTTGATTCATTAATATATAAAAAATGAGTTTGGAATTAAAAACACTAAATTAGAATGAAAAATTAATGCAGAAAAGAAATGCAAGAATACGTGGAACAGATGATCAAGGTGAGGGAGTTGATGGCGGAGTTGGTATCGGAGGCGTTGGGGCTTCGTAGCGACCATCTGTCGAAGATGGAGTGCATGAAAAGCCAGGCATTGGCTTTGAACTATTACCCAACATGTCCTGAACCCCACAAAACCTTAGGCACATCGAAGCATTCCGACACAACTTTCCTCACCCTGCTGATGCAGGACAACAATGGAGGCCTCCAGATACTCCACCACCACCAATGGATCGACGTCCCTCCCCTTCGTGGCGCCCTCCTCGCCAACATTGGTGATCTCATGCAGGTATACCTAAGCATGCATGCATATAATATGTTTTTTCTTCTCATGCATGATCATAATTTGAACCTTAATTGTAGATCATTAGCAACGACAAGTTCATAAGCGTGGAGCACAGAGTGGTGGCTCAGACGGAGGGGTCCAGGATATCGGTCGCCAGCTTCTTTAGTCCCAGTAGCAGCGCTGCAGCCACGCCATTTGCTCCCATTCAAGACCTCCTGTCTCATCATAATCCACCCATATACAAGGAGTTCATGTTTGGACACTACTGTGAACTGTACAAGACTAGGTTCCATGGTGCCACCTCAGCCTTGTCTCATTTCAAGATTTGATCCATTTTCCTTTTCTCCGGCCCCATTATTAATTTGCTTTTCTTCTTCTTCTACTTCTTGTATTCTTCTCTTCACTTCACAATCTGTATCATCCATGGTGATCTATATATATTAACTGATCAACTTCATCCAAAATTTGTTTTCCTGCAAAGTTTAATCAAAATGTGTGTAAATTCTAAAAAAATTAAGAAGTCATCTCATTGTTAGAGTAACATCATAATTAAATTAATTAATAAGGTCATAACAATTGGTTGTGTAGTGACTAATATTTGTAGGGACGAATCCAGGATTTTGTTTCAAGGGGGACAGAAATCTTCATTTTGTAGTGTTATTCAAAAAACGTTCCCAATTTAAAGTTCATGAATATATAACACTAAATATAGTGTTATTGAAAAGAAGTAACTTAATTGACATCCATAATTTGATAAAATATTTTTCTTCTACAATATATCATAAAGTCTATACAAAAGATAAACCATCATTCTATTTTTCTAAGTTCGACATCTTGAATTGTATTATGTGATGTCTCAAGAGAATTTGAATTTGACAAGTTGCCATAATCTACTCTCTACTCTCTTCTCCCTTTATCCCCTTTTAATAGATGAGCTTCAAAATTATAAGTTATGAGGTATTATAAATAAACTAGTAATTCACCCGCGCGATGCGCGGTTTATTATTTATTGTTGTAGTATATATAATTTGTAATTATACAATAATATTGTTATTTTACAAAGTTATCCAAATATATTTTCAAACTATATCATTTCAAACTTTGTATAATTTACAAATATATTTTTCATATATCTATTAATTTGTGTATTTTATAATTTAAACAAATCGTTGGGTAAAATAGAGTTTTAAGTGAAGAAAGTAGAGTTATGTTCAATCCCATCCCACCCACCAGCAGTCCAACCCCCATCTCTTCTGTATTTTTCAGGGATTCTTTTATTTTTTGGTATCGTGTTATTTTAAATTCAAATAATACAAATTTATATATGTCATTTTTAATTATATTAGATAAAATGAAAAAGTTTGAATACAAAATTTATTAATAACTTAAATAACGAACTTAAAACTTTACGTTCTATATGTTTGTTTTTTGTAGAAATTTTCCATGCTCAATAGATATTTTGATAAGTAAAATTTTGAGTTAGTTAAAAGTGGTCAAATAAGGAAAAAAGTTTTAAATATAGCTAACATAGGCTTTAGTAATTTCTGAGAATCAATGATATAATTTCAAGTCAAAAATAGGGTCTTTTGGACAGCAAGGGGAACGAAATTGTAAAGTTAAGACTGGTCAAACGTCATTTAAAAAGGTTTTTGATGCATTAGTAAGTCTCATGTAAGACCGTCTCACTGATCTTTTCATGTGAGACGAGTCAATCTATGACCAACATTTCACAATTCGCATATAAATTCATGGATATGAGATTTCTTAATGGTCAAAAAGGATTCGTCTTACGGAAATCATCCGTGAGACTCTAACACAAAAATAAGAACACAAGTTTTGAAATATTTATTTATATACAATATATCTCACAATTACAAAAGATATATTAAAATTTCACTTAATTTTAAACATTAAGTAATTAAAGTTTAAAAAAGGATAAATTTTTTGAAAGCTTACATTCTAATTGTTTCTATATATTTTTTGTTGAATTTTTTTTAATGGCTCGATAAATATTCGATAAGTTAATGAGTTTTTGAATTGGTTAAAAGTGACCAAATGACAATATAAGTTTTGAAATATTTATTTTCATACAACATATCTCATAATTACAAAAAACATATTAAAATTTCTTTAACTTTAAATTTGATATGAGAGTAAAATTGTAGACATTAAATAATTAAAGTTAATAAAATTTAAAAAATAATTAAATTATTGTTCAACAATGAACAACAGTCTCAACAACAACAAATAATAATTCGTAGTCTTAGTAATATATTTTTAATAATTCTCAATATAATTATATTTTTAATAATTCTAAATATAAATATAAACATTGAAAAGATCGATCTAAATAACACAATCATTTTTATTGACAAAACTATTAATTTTTGAAATTCCTCCATCAACGAAAATATTGATATGACATTTTGAAAGTGATAAAATTGTACCAACTTTACTCTTTTTATATATAGATATATTTGAATATTAATTGATACATAAAATAAATCTTATAACTTCTTTACATACAATTACATTAATTAGTACATAAATATAATTAAAAATAAAATTGATATATAAATAAAAACAAAGAATAATACTAATATTTGACGGATAAACATATTTATAACTTATTTATTATGACTATAAAATTTTCACTGAATTTATACCGTCCACTAATAAGTTAGGAAACTGAAGAGTTGAAATAAATATGTACACGGGATTTATATTCAAACTCTTTAAAATAAACTTTATAGTATTATAAATTTACTGCATTTTTGAAATTTCATTTTTTTGTTTTTGTAGTTCAATAAATTGTATCCATAAATATGATAATCAATTCCAATTAATTAATTAAATATTTTAATCTAAAAAATGAAAATAAAATGAATTTCTATGAATAGAAATGTTGAAATTATTCATTGAAAATTTTATTTTGTTTGTAATTTTTAATTTACAGAATTTAGTTGATTTGTTAGTTTTCATATATATTTTTTCCTAATTAACATAATATCTGAATGAGTTTGAATTTTATTTTTTTAATTCTATATTCTTAGATTTATTCATGTGATCTTATATATATATATATATATATATATATATATGAGATTCTTATAAAATTTCTCAACTTTTAATTTTTGAATATTTTTTGTGTTCTTTTAATATAATTTAATCATTATGTTTCCTAAAATTTTATATTACTTTCCAAATGGGTGATTTAATAATTTCAAGTTTTCAAACATACTAAATAGATTTATTATTCTCTAAAATTTGATCAATTATTCTTTGTTATTGTAATAAAATAATCTGATCAATTAGTATGCCCCAAAAAATATAAATAATAAGATTTATAACTTAAAAGCTCAATTGAATTCCTTTTAAAGCCCATTATTATGACAAGACAACTTTGGGAGGAAAAGTGACACTTTTGTAAATTCTCTCAACTGTCTTGCTTTTATATAAGTATAGATTGAACTTATAATTTGGACCTTTAGGCTAAATTGTGTCTTATAAGTTGTAAATTTATTTAACTTATTAATTTATTACAATCAAATTAAATATGATTTAACAAATTGTGGACTATTTATTCACAAATTACTCCGATTTTATCACAATTTTATTTTACTATCATTGATTCAGTGCTAAATCATATTTTTAATTACAATTTAGGGGGAGTGAAATTTTAGAAATCAAGGAGGATGAACTCTTAAAAATTAAATATCTAAATAACAAAATTTATATATAAATTGAAATTTTATAAAAATCCAAGGGGCGACCAACCCGCACCCCCTGAATCCGTCCCTCGATATGTGCAAGAACCTTTGTTTACAACATTTTGATGCTTAATTGGCCTTTTTATGTGGAAGATACTTAGAAGACAAAAAAAAAAAAAAAAGATATAAAATATCACGTCAATACAGAGATCATGAAGCATTAAAAATGATGGTGCTAAGTGTCATATGTAAGTTTGTATCGTCATTGATGCATATGTTCGACTAATTAGGTGTCTTAATTTGGACCAAACTTTGTCGGCCTAATTCATTTTTACCTAATTAGACCTCGTCAATAACGTGTTACCACTTTTTACACTGTCAAATTTAATAATGAAAATATAGACTTTAATAATACGAGGGATGTGAATGCACCTGGTCATCATATATATTCTTCGACTCAAAAATTGTTGAGCAAGTCTTGTGTGAGATCATCTCACGAATCATATTTCGTGAGACAGGTCCACCCACAACCTATATTTCATAATTCACATATAAATTAGTGGAAATGAATTTGATTCTTGAGTTAAAAGGGTCCGTCTCACGAATACACTCCGTGAGACCGTCTCACGCAAGTTTTTGTGAAAATTGTTTGGATGTTTGGATGAGGCCGTCCACATATACTATTTAGTGAGATGAATCGGGTTGGGTTAAATATAAAACATATCTGATGTGGGAAGGACGAGAATATGGAGAATGGTCTTTGAATTTATGCTATTTCGATATTTTATCTTTAATGAACAAAGGTCACAAAACTGTGAAAAACCTCCACGTATGCAGACGTGAGTGCAGAAGAGAGGAAGATATGGTGAGGAGTAGACGAAAAACCTCCACATATGCAGACGTGAGTGCAAAGGAGATGAAGATATGGTGAGAAGCAGACGAAAAACTTCCACATATGCAGACGTGTGTGCAGAGGAGATAAAGATATGATGAGAAGCAGACGAAGAATCCCTGCATACCTAGACGTAAGTACAGAAGCGTCAGAGTCACATTAAGCAGAGGTGCGCAATGAGAAGCAGACGTGGTAGTTTGGTATGCTCAGCGTAGAGAATAATAACTCGAAGCAAGGGTGGTAAGCATGTTGCAAGGCCTTGCTGACATGGCGGAAGAAGACAAAAAGAAATAATTCCCTGCATAATAGAAAATAGAAGGATCTAGATGAGAGCAAGAGTACCAGAAGCAATGAAAGGAGTACTTTCATAGAAGGGATATTTTAGATGGCTTAGAAAACAAGAAAATACTAAGGGGGGAATAGGCATTTCTGCCCTTCTATGTAAAAGGATAATATAAATAAGAGGAATGATGTCACTTTTTTTCACCTTTTTCAATCAAGGAAATATATTCTCTCTTTCTTCTTTAGCAAGTAAAACTATTTTCATTCCTTTCGTACTTTTTGTATTGCTTACTTCACTGTAGCATCAATGGCGCCGTCTGTGGGAAACTAGGCAAAAGAAGTGAGTCTCCTTCTTTTCCTACTTATTTTTCATTACTTCTGTTTATCGCGCAGAGGATATTTTTTCTACTTTGCACATCTGTTCTTGTGGGGAGTTAGAAAGATAGAGTGTAGTTAGTGAAGTTGATGGCAGATCGGTTGATTCGAGAAATGCAGCGCACACCTGATCGAGAAATGCAGAAACAAATGGAGGAGATGTAACGGGAAATACAGCAGCTGCGACAAAGGATGAGTGCTGTGAGCCAGATCCAGGTGCTGGGAGGCAGCCCATTCACAATGGCCGTGTGGATGGATGAACTGCCAGCGAGTTTTAAACCCCTTACTTTTGAATATGATGGAACCACTGACCCGTACGATCACCTTTTACGTTTCGAGAACGTGGCCCTTCTTCATCAATATACAGACGGAGTCAAGTGCCGGGTGTTCTTAACCACCCTTACGCAGGCAGCTCAGAGGTGGTTCGGACAGTTGGCAGAGGACAAGCATTCGCTCGTTTTATGACTTCAGTTCTGCTTTTCTGTACCAATTCGCTAGTGCGAGACGTCAGAGGAGGACTTCTCAATCCTTATTCATCTTGAAGCAAGGGGCCGAAGAATCTCTGAGGGCATTCATCAAGCGCTTCAGTACTGCAGCTTTAGAAGTTCCTTCCGCCACGGCGGAGGTGAAAATCAGCGCGGTTGTCCAGGGATTGCGAGAGGGTGATTTGTTCCGTTCTCTAGCGAAGAGGCCGGCTAACACGTTCGAGGAAGTCCTTGCTCGGGCCGATAAATTCATCAACTTAGAGGACGTGAGCCGAGCTAAGAGGACTGAAAGACCGATTTCTAAAGACATCAATGCAAGAAGACCGATAGAGCCTCGACCTGAAGGCAGAAGACGTGAAGAGGATATTGGCAGAGGAGATTATACCAAGTATACCCCGCTGAAAGCTCCTTTGGCTAGGGTGTTTCAACTCTCTGAGAAAACAGCCCCGTTCAGATTTCCCCCAAATAGAGCCCAGGCCCCAACACGACCAAAGGGTCGCTACTTCTGCTTGTTCCATAACGAGTATGGGCACGACACCAACGAGTGTCGTCATCTGAAAAATGAAATAGAGCGGCTAGTCAGGGCAGGAGTATTGAAAGGTTTCGAAGATAGAAGTGGGGGGTACACGGGAAACCACGGAAAAAGAAATGAGAGGCCTGAGGAAAGAGAAGCCACACAAAGCAAAGAGAGAAAGGAGGAGGAAAGAGATCTGCCACCACCGCCAAAGAAGGGCTACATTAATATGATAGCAGGTGGTCCCCAAGGAGGAGACTCAAACAGGGCTAGAAAGTCGGCTCTAAGATACGCACAAGGATGACATGACCAACACATGGAGCTGTCCGAAGTCCAACCTTCTCCAGATATTGTATTTGGTGCAGCAGACGAAACCCCAATGTTAAAACCACACAATGACTCTTTGGTGGTGACAGCAGAGATAGTCGGATACGATGTGGCGAGAGTGTTTGTAGACACAGGCAGTTCTGCTGATATCATATACAAAGATTGTTTTGAAAGGATGGATATTAAGACTCAGATCCGTCCAGTGAACACAGCGTTGTATGGCTTTACGGGTGGAGCAGTTCACCCCTTGGGAGCAGTGACCCTATATGTCCTAGTGGGAGAATGGCCAAGGCAGAAGCGGTTGATGATGGACTTCCTAATAGTGGACGCGCCGTCCGCATACAATGTCATATTTGGGCGCCCCATACTGAATGAACTTAGAGCAGTGGTCTCCACCTATTACATGAAGGTCAAGTTCCCCACTTCTGCTGGAATCGGGGAATTAAAGGTAAATCAAATACACTCCCGGAAATGTTACGTAGAGTCCATAAGAGTAGCACACAAGTGGGCTTTGCCAGTTGCAAACAGAACAGCAGAAGAGGATGCAGGGGTGAAACGGCAAAGAGTTGAGAAAGAAGAGGAAGAACACGGGAAGATGATAGTAGAAGGAGAGTTCTCGTTGATAGAATTATATCCTGGAAAATAAGGATTTTGTACAAAAATTGGTGCAGGGATTCCGGCAGCAGATCAAACAAGACTGATTGAATGCCTCAGGAAAAACGCTGATCTATTCGCCTTCCAGGCAGCCGACATGAAGGGCATTGATCCAGAGGTGGCAATGCACCGTCTGAACATCTGCCCGGATGTTCTGCCCGTTAAACAAAGACTGCGAAACTTTGGGGCAGAGAAAGATAAAATTATACAGACAGAGGTGCAAAAGCTGTTGGATTCAGGACATGTCGTGCCCGTCCAATTCCCCCAATGGTTGTCCAATGCCGTCCTAGTGCCCAAGCCCAATAAGAAGTGGCGCATGTGCATTGATTTTCGTGATCTGAATAAAGCTTGCCCTAAAGATCATTATCCGCTGCCCCGCATCGATCAATTGGTGGACTCTACGTCTAGATGTGCACGACTGTCCTTAATGGACTCCTACCAGGGGTACCACCAGATCCAATTGGATCCAGCGGATG
Organism: Scutellaria baicalensis; assembly: GCA_005771605.1. Lineage (NCBI taxonomy): Eukaryota > Viridiplantae > Streptophyta > Magnoliopsida > Lamiales > Lamiaceae > Scutellaria > Scutellaria baicalensis. The sequence goes on along the minus strand of CM016723.1, from coordinate 30,290,687 downwards.
TGGGGAAGGTCTGCTTTATCATGGCTGCCGGCACATATGGATATGTACGAATGCCCTTCGGGCTGAAGAACGCGGGAGCCACATACCAACGTATGGTGGATAAATTGTTCAAACCTATGATAGGGCGGAATATGGAGGTCTACGTGGATGACATGCTTGTTAAAAGTAAAGAGCCAGAGCAGCACATTGCAGACCTGGAAGAAGCCTTTGCAATCATACGAGGTAGCGGGATGAAATTGAACCCCGAGAAGTGCAGTTTTGGAGTAACGTCAGGGAAGTTTCTGGGTTTTATGGTTACTAAAGAGGGGATAGGGGTTAACCCAGAGAAGGTAAAGGCTGTGATGGATATAACACCACCTAGAAATGTAAAGGAGGTGCAGAGGTTGCTGGGGAGAATAACGGCGCTAAGTAGGTTTGTCTTCAGAGCAACCGACAAGAGCCACCCATTCTTTAAGATCTTAAGGAAAGGATGTAAGTTCCAATGGACAGAGGAGTGCGACTGAGCCTTTGAGGAATTAAAAAAATATCTGGCCAGCTTACCCCAGCTCTCTAAGCCCGAAAAGAATGAAACCTTGTTTATGTACATTTTAGTAGGAGAAGTGGCGGTCAGTACAGTATTGATAAAGGAGGTGGGGCCTCAACAAATGCCTGTATATTATGTTAGTCACATGTTGCAGGGCCCAGAAGTTCGATATGCAGAAATTGAGAAGACTGGCTTGGCAGTTATTATTACAGTCAGGAAGCTCCGTCCCTATTTCCTCTCGCACAAGGCCATCATGCGTACTAATTATCCATTAGCTCAGACCATGGGCAGGGCCGACACCTCTGGGAGGATGGTGAAATGGGCGGTGGAGCTTGGGGCCTACGACGTAGAATTCGAACCACGAAAGGCCATAAAAGCACAGACTCTGGCAGATTTTTTACAGGAATCTCGAGCTCTGCCAGAAGATGAAAGGGTCTGGAAAATTTTTGTGGATGGTTCTGCAACCAAGGACGGCTGTGGTGTAGGAGTTTTAGTGGAGTGTCCGGACGGGCAAAGTATGCAGTACGCCATCAAATTGAACTATTCTGTATCTATTAATGAGGCAGAATACGAGGCCTAGGTGCGGGGTATGAATATTGTGAAAGAAATTGGTGGAAGCAACCTAGTAGCTCACACCGATTCACAGCTGGTGTTTCAACAGCATGAGGGGTCGTACGAGGTGAAAAAAGAGTCATTATCCGAATATTTGAAGGACATCGCCAAGATCAAGCTGTCCTTTGAAAAGTTTGAATTAAGGCAGATCCCGAGGGCAGAGAACGTTCAAGCAGACTACTTGGCAAAAATTGCCAGTTCATACCCGCTTTTGCAACCAAGAAGAATAACCCTATTAGTAGCAGAGAAGTAGGGCGGAGACGCAGAAGTCGCAGAAATGGAAGAATTAGATGATTGGAGAACTACCATCAACAATGAATTGAAGAAAACAGGAGCATCAGCAAGTCAGGGATGGACAAAGGAAACGCTCAAATATTGCATCATCGGAGAGCAGCTTTTCCGACGTTCCTTTTCGCAAGCGTACCTACGATGTCTTAGTAGAGAAGAAGGATTATACGTACTGCGAGAAGTGCATGAGGGATGTGGGAGTGACCACGTGGGATCCAGAGCATTGGTACGAAAAGTCTTACGTGTGGGATACTTCTGGCCTACGATGGGCATAGATGCAAGAGAATTGGTGCAAAGATGCCATAGTTGCCAGATCCATGGTCCTCTGATCCATAGCCCAGCAGAGGAACTAGGAAAGATGCGTTCCCCATGTCCTTTCGCCCAGTGGAGAATAGACTTGGTCGGACCACTGCCGTTATCTAAAGGGCAGAAGAAATTCCTGATAGTTGCAATAGATTATTTCACAAAGTGGGTAGAGGCAGAACCATTGGGAAAAATAGACGAGCAGAATGTCATAAAGTTTCTGTGGAAATAGATCTGTTGTCGATATAGGGTTCCACGAATCTTAGTTTCAGACAATGGTACGCAGTTCTGCGGAAAGAAGATAAAAGCCTGGTGTGCAGAAATGAAAATCACCCAAAGGTTTGCAGCGGTAGCACACCCACAAGAAAACGGTCAAGTAGAAGTAACCAACAGAACCATAATTAACGGGTTGAAGACGAGAGTAGAAACCCTCAAAAACAGCTGGGCAGAAGAACTAGATTCAGTTCTGTGGGCATACAGGACAACGCCCAGAGCAGCCACTGATATGACTCATTTCAACCTCGTATATGGGGCTAATGCTGTGATCCCAGCAGAAGTGGGGATGGACACTCACAGAGTGATGACGTTTGAGGAAGGACAAAATGAAGAGCTGATGAAGGGAAATTTGGACCTATTAGAAGAAGAAAGAGAACTGGCACGGCTGAGAATAGAGAAATTCAAAAGTAAAGTCAAGGCAGTATATGACAAAAAGGTGCGGCTACGACGTCTGGACAAAGGGGATTTAGTCCTCAGAAGAGCTGATGTACTAAAGCCTAAGGGAAAATTAGAACCAAACTGGGAAGGCCCATGCATCGTATCAGAGGTATTAAAAGGTGGAGCATATCGGCTGATAACAGAGGAAGGAAAGAGGTGGCCAGACCCTGGAATATCTGCAACCTCAAGAAATACTACGCTTAAAGAAACAAGTAAGAAACGCCCCTTGAACTCTGCGAATTTGCCCTAGAAAGCAGCCACCCTGGCAGAGGCCAACCTCCGAGTCTGGCACACCTCTGGCTAAGGGTTGGTGGGGCCAAAAAAGAAAAAAAAAATTTGCCCTAGAAAGCAACCACCCTGGCAGAGGCCAACCTCCGGGTCTGGCACACCTCTGGCTAGGGTTGGTGGGGCCAAAAAAGAAAAAATTTGCTCTAGAAAGCAGCCACTCTGACAGAGGCCAACCTCCGGGTCTGGCACACCTCTGGCTAGGGTTGGTGGGGCCAAAAAAGAAATTCGCCCTAGAAAGCAGCCACCCTGGCAGAGGCCAACCTCTGGGTCCGGCACACCTCTAGCTAGGGTTGGTGGGGCCAAAAAAGAAATTTGCCCTAGAAAGCAGCCACCCTGGCAGAGGCCAACCTCCGGGTCTGGCATACCTCTGACTAGGGTTGGTGGGGCCAAGATTGATGTGATTCATATGGAAATTCAAAACAATATTCTTGATATTAACAAGAGTGTAATCCACGTTTCCATACAGGAAGTAGATAAACAGGAGGGCCAGCAAAAGCGATGACGAAGAGAAGTAGAGGAGCCGTTAGAGTTACAAATTGATGTAAAAGGAATGAGAAAACAAAATCTCTTTCTGGGGAAATTCAGCTTAGGGGAATATTTCTTTCTTTTGTTATTGTTATGAATTTGGTTTCCAATGTTCTTTAGCTTACATCTGTATGTTTTGGTAATTGTTCATTATTATTCGATTAAGGTTGATACATGATGGAAAACTAGTTATATACCCTCTTCTCACAATATAGACAAAATCACAACGAGATTATATTGAAAATTGATTAAAGTAAATGCAGAAATTGTCGTAGATATACGAATAAGAGTCAAATGCTCATAGAAGCAAGGAGAATAGAAAGATGAGTTGTTTCAACTGAAACATATTACTGATAAAAAATATCTGGAAAAGAAAGAGTTTGGTTAAGGGTCGGCAGCAGTAGAGTCGGCAGGGTCGTCCAAAGAAGCAGAAGGAGGATCAGCGGAAGAGCCAGTAGGAGGAACTGCGAGGGTCTCAACTCCTTCGGAAGAATAAGGAGGCACACCCTCAAGCAGTGACGTTTGAGGAAGGTTGGCGTCTTCAGCTAGAAGTGATGAAACCAGGTCAGGAGAATCCTCCCTAACCACGATTAAATCCACTTGATCCCCAGAAGCATTCCTAAAAGGTGGAGGCGCCGTGGCAAGTGCCTTATCAGTAAGCAATGGATAGGCAAGCAGCTCTGGGGCAGGCAAGGACTCCAAATCCACTTGGGATGCTCGAAGGTCAGCATGAGCCTTTTGAAGAACAGGAAGCCACCATGGAGCCTCGCTATCTTCATATGGATCACCCTTAAAAAAGGGCGAAGCAGGCACCTCTGCCAATGGCCCATTGATATCGAAGTCGCCAGAAAAGCCCTGATCTTCTGCCTGTTTGCGAGCAGAACGGAAGCCGTAGGCATAATAATGGCCTATGTGGGGGCCAAAATCCGCTAGTGAACAACTGCTTCTCAGATAAGCCTCTTTTAGGCCGATCACCAGGTCTTTCAGAAAGGCTTGCCCAGCCTCAGTGAGGTGAAGATTATGGTGGCATGCCTCAACCCCTTCAGCATACTTCTTGGCTCTATAAAGGCGCAGCTTTGCTTTTTCCTCGGCCACCCGTTTTTTCTGAAGACTCACCTCCTGCAGTAATTCACTCACTCACTTGGACAAGCCCGCATTGCTTTTCTCTAAAGAAGCCACCTTCTGCTTAACGTTAGCCAGCTCTACCTCTTTCTCCGCCAAATTTCGAGAGGTCTCAACCTGATTTACGGCAGAAACTCTGGCTTGCAACTTGCTGAAATACACAGCCGCCTGAAAATGAAAAGTCGTAGTAAATACTATGCGAAGGAATAAATGTAGTTAATTCAAGAATGTAAAGATCAAACGAAGAGGAGACCTTGGTCATATGGTGGGCACCCATTGCCAGCTCATGGTCCAAGGGCTGCTTGCTGAGAAGCATGTTGTCAGCAGAAGTGACAATCAACTTCAGAAAGTGGCACGCCTCATCAGCTGTGAGCTCCAAGATATATTTTGGCAGCTCAAGAGTGAAGGCATCGTTTGCAGAAGCTCGGACCCGGCTAGGACGAGAACGGTCACGAGGAGGATTTGCAGGGGTTTCCAGACCTCCTCGAGGAGGAGACCGGAGGCGCTGGCGGCGTGCATCTGGCTGGGGTTCTGAAGGACCAAGGACTCGTTTTCCCTTATCAGTAGCAGTTTTGCGAGCGTCAGAAGAGCTAGGGGCAGAACGAGTTTCAGCAGAACGAGGAGCTCTGCGTTCAGAACCCGAGGGAGGTCTTGGAGGAGAGTCCGAAGGCAAATTAGGGAGCGCCCTTCTCCATGCTTGATCTGCAAAGAGGCAAGAATGGAGTTAGAAACTTGAAATGGAAAGAGAAACATTAAACCTACGGATCTTAAAAAGCAAGGGGAATAAATAAACTAATACCCAAATCTGGCGTCAGATGAGCTTCTTCCTGAGAAAACCCAAAGTGGGAAAGAATGGCTGGTTGTTCTACCAGTCCAGCCAAGTCAAAAGGACCCATATCGAAAAACGAGAGGTTCAGTTTTTCTACAATTATTCGGTCAGATTTGGGGAGAGTGTATTCGAAGGCTCTATCCAGAGGAGGCTTATTGTATAACCAGGTATCTACAGGGAAATCCCAAATGTTCCTAGGGACTGAAACAAAAAAAAATATTCCTCTTTCCAGTTCTTATCTCGACTCTGGGGTTTTCCTAGAAACTTTATTAGGCCACGAGGACCAGCGCTGACGTAGAAAAAAGGGGGTTTGAACTTCAAAGAAAATTGTGAGTAAAACATCTCAGCTGTGGGGTTGCCCCCATGTCCCTTCAGAAGGATGAAGAAGCCTAGCATCATTCAGAATGCTGAGGGAACAAATTGGTTCAGAGGAACTCTGTACAGAGAAGATAGTCTACAAAGATAATCGGGAATGGGGAAGCGAAGCCCTGCCCGGAACTGGGTTAACCAAAAGGACAAATTATATCCATAGGGGAAGTTGGGCCTCTGGAAGGAGGAGGGTTTATACAGAGTAAAATTTAAGGGAATACTAAATGTAAGCTGAAGCACTTCTAGCCTATCCGCTGTCATCTGAGAAGGACCGCAAACGAAATTAAAATTAGGATCAGAAGAGGAGAAGTTCAAAGGATCGGCAGTAGAAACTGATTCTTCTTCATCGAAATGAACAAGTTCAGGAGTCTCAGATAGATGAGCGCTCCTGGTCGGGCTCATCGACTCAGAGAGAACAAGACCTTCTAAGATCCTATGGTCAGGAACACCCGCCGATGTACTACTATCAGAAGAATAGGAGGATACAGGGGAAGACATGGGAGAAGCCACAAACATAAACTCGGATCCAGAAATGCAAAAGAACGAGTGGAGGAAGATATAAACAGAAGATTGAGCCTGAAAACCTAAATGCTTCACCACGCACTACCCTACAAATATAAACGCAGCAAGTAAAAGATCAAAAGTTTAAAGTTTACCTTTCGCCATGGAGAAAAAGAAGGAGCAAGAAGCGAAGAAATAGATGTGAAGAAAGAAAACCAGGGTGGCCGGAAGGACTACTGCGCTGGGAGAGGATATCGCCGGAGAAGAAGATGATGAAAGCGCCGCCAAGAGAAGAGAGGGAAAGAGGAATTTTTTCTCGTCTTCAAAAGTAAAATTAGGGTAAATTGAGAGATGGATGAAGACGAAGTAACCAAAAGGTGGAAGTTGAAAAGACTTACCTCGAAAAAGGGCGAGACAGGTACGATCAAGGCATCCCTCAAACGACACATGTAAGGTGAGGATTAAATACAAACTGATAAGGACACTAAGGAGGGAAAAACGAAATTTTGAAAACATGGAGAAAGAAGTGCGAGAAGTGCTGCAGCCGACCAGCTCTGTCAAAACAGCTCTGCTCGACCACACCAGGGGGAGTAGCTAAGGGGAAAATTAGATCTCTGCTCGAGAACAGAATATACGAGAAGTGCTACAGCCGACCAGCTCTGTCAAAACAGCTCTGCTCGACCGCACCAGGGGGAGTAGCTAAGGGAAAATTAGCTCTCTGCTCGAGAAAAGAAATACGAGAAGTGCTGCAGCCGACCAGCTCTGTTAAAACAGCTCTGCTCGACTGCACCAGGGGGAGTAGCTAAGGCGAAAAATAGCTCTCTGCTCGAGAAAAGAAAATACGAGAAGTGCTGCAGCCGACCAGCTCTGTCAAAACAGTTCTGCTCGACCGCACCAGGGGGAGTAGCTAAGGGGAAAATTAGCTCTCTATTCGAGAAAAGAAATACGAGAAGTGCTGCAGCCGACCAGCTCTGTCAAAACAGCTCTGCTCGACCGCACCAGGGGGAGTAGCTGATGTGGGAAGGACGAGAATATGGAGAATGGTCTTTGAATTTATGCTATTTCGATATTTTATCTTTAATGAACAAAGGTCACAAAACTGTGAAAAACCTCCATATATGCAGACGTGAGTGCAGAAGAGAGGAAGATATGGTGAGGAGCAGACGAAAAACCTCCATATATGCAGACGTGAGTGCAGAGGAGATGAAGATATGGTGATAAGCAGACAAAAAACCTCCACATATGCAGACGTGTGTGCAGAGGAGATAAAGATATGATGAGAAGCAGACGAAGAATCCCTGCATACCTAGACGTAATTACAGAAGCGTCAGAGTCACATTAAGCAGAGGTGGCGACAGCGCAATGAGAAGCAGACGTGGTAGTTTGGTACGCTCAGCGTAGAGAATAATAACTCGAAGCAAGGGTGGTAAGCATGTTGCAAGGCCTTGCTGACGTGGCGGAAGAAGACAAAAAGAAATAATTCCCTGCATAATAGAAAATAGAAGGATCTAGATGAGAGCAAGAGTACCAGAAGCAATGAAAGGAGTACTTTCATAGAAGGGATATTTTAGATGGCTTAGAAAACAAGAAAATACTAAGGGGGGAAAAGGCATTTCTGCCCTTCTATGTAAAAGGATAATATAAATAGGAGGAATGATGTAACACAAATGCACTTTTTTTCACCTTTTTCAATCAAGGAAATACATTCTCTCTTTCTTCTTTAGCAAGTAAAACTATTTTCATTCCTTTCGTACTTTTTGTATTGCTTACTTCACTGTAGCATCAATATCTAATATTTTTGAGTAACACTTATGTGTTCCGGGGGTACATATCTAAATTAATCATCATATGATGTTAAATACATCATATAGGTGTTAAATATATATACTCTACAAGTATCACATGCATACTCTTATATGCATATGATACTTGTAAAATATATTTATAACACCAAGAAACATAACACCTATAGAATATATTTATAACACCTGAAGAACATATATATAACACCTAGATCCGTACACCTATGTGCTCTAGGGGTATATAAGTTTTTGCCAATATTTTTATGAAACATAAATCTTATCAATTCGGGATTCCAAAGATTGAAAACTATCAATTTAAGATATTAGAATGAAATGTCGTTAACATATTCTATCACAACGTTATCTTATTGAAAACTATCAATTTAAGATATCATAATGAAATTATCACGACGTTATCTTATTTCTCTCTCAGCTAACGTGACTCTCCTTTCTATCACGGCATGACTCTTCCTCAGCTGATGTGGCTCTCAAACAACCTTACATTTGACTCTCAAATCACGCTTACTTGGATATTAGGTCACACGTAAATTAAAAAAAGAAAACAAATATCATTTTCTTTTACTAGTTATTATATTTGATAAAATATTCAATTAAATACAAAATTTACTGACTTTTATATAATTTCAATATACATTCAATTTAATTACTGTTATATATATTTAAATAATATTAATCAAAGAGTGACACTTGTGCCCCAAGGGCATGGTGCCCCAAATCAATCATCATATGTTGTTACATATAAACTCTATAGGCATCATGTGTATACTCTTCAGGTATCACATGTATACTCTTATATACATATGATACCTGTAGAGTATATTTATAACACCAAGAATCATAACACCCATAGAGTATATATATAACACCTGAAGAACATGTATATAACACCTAGATTTGTGCCCCAGGGGTATATAAGTTTTTGCCTTAATCAACAAAATCTATTATCATACAAATATTTTTTTAATATATATTTTCAGCAAAAATAAATATGGTCAAGTTATAGTTATTATATAAGATACAATATTACAAAATATTGATATTAATTATAGACTATCAATATATATATATATATATATATATATTAGTGTGCATAAATGAATATTGAAAAAATGTAAATATATCAATATTATCATGTTATTATTTGTCGATATATATTATTGAACAAAAATTAATATAAAAAAATATCGATATTAATTGCGGATAGTTGATAGATATTATCATACTGTTATTTGTCGATATATATTATTGAACAAAATTAATATCACATATTATTATGCTCTTATTTGTGCATATATATTATGGAACAAAAATTAATATCACAAAATGTCGATATTAATTGCGGATAATTGATAGATATTATTTGACAAAAATCAATATCACAAAAATGTCCATATTATATTGGTACAATATTACAAAATATCATTAAATGTTATGTAGATAGAGCATTGTTCTTGTGCACCAGTTGCATGGATCTAGATCCATGTAACTAGGTTCCCACGGGTCGGGTTGGGTCAGATCTGACCCGGATCCGTGCCCAGTTTTTTTTTTTTAATTTATGCGGTAACCTTTATGTTATACGAGTATAACCTTTATGTTATATAACTATAAGCTTTTTGTACAAATATCATAACCTTTAAGTTAATATACTTAAACTTTTTTCAATATAAAATGTAAGATAATATAGCTGAAAACCTTTATGTTGTGATGATTTAACATTTATGTTATGTTGTATGTAACTTTTATATATAAATATCATAACCCTTATTTACTTAAAGAATAACATAAAAGTTGTGTTAATATAACATAAAGGTTAATATTATTAGGCAAAAACTTTTATGAGTCAGGTGCATGGATCTAAGATCCATGCACCTGACCCGACCCGTTCACGCGCCCAAAACGCAAACGCACCTTCCACGCGCCTGCACGCACTCCCACGCGCTGAAGACTTGTGCTGAAGCTCATTCAAAATTCGCTCAAATAGACCAACCTTTGTGTATAGCTAAACCAACCTTTGTATATAGTTAGACCAACCATGTGTAGGTAGGTCTAACTATTTACAAAGGTATGTCTAACATATATAAAGGTATGTTTAACTGTATGCAAAAGTATGTCTAACATATACAAAAGTATGTTTAAGTATACATAAAGGTATGTCTAACACAACGTAAAGATATGTCTAACATAACGTAGTGGTATGTGCCAAAATTCAAAAATTAAGCCAAAAAAAGACAAGACATGGAATCTGGGCAGAACTGGTATGTTTAACATAGCTTAAAGGTATGTCTAACATAACGTAAAAGTATGTCTAACATATACTATTGGTATGTGATTTTTTTCAAAAAATCATGAGCGAAAAAAAAAAAAAAGAGGGTGCGGGTGCGGTCCCCCCTGACTCGGATCCGACCCGGGTGCATGGATCTAAGATCCATGCACCTGATTCACAAGAGACTTACTCATATTATTATGTGTAAATGTTGCATTATTACAACTTAAAAGGTTTACAATGTGTTAAAACTTTAAAATTAAATACTTATAATTATTTTAATCATGTAATATAACTGAAAACTTTTATATTCTTATAACTTAACCTTTATGTTATATTGATATAACCTTTATATACAATTATCATAACCTTTAAAAAATATAAAGGTTATATTATTAATATAAAAGTTAATTATTATAACGTTAAGGTTAAGTTATTATAACATAAAGGTTTAAAAGGTAATAAATATTTATCTTACTCTGTAAAATATTAAACTATCAGGATAGAAAGGTTATGCGAATATATCATAAAGGTTATGTAAATATAATGAAAATGTTACATGAGCATAACTTAAAGGTTAGGCTAAATAACTAAAAGGTCATGGAGTGAAATTAGGGTTTGAGTGCGATTTGGGGCGCGTGCCAGCGCGTGGGCGTTCCAGCGCGTTTTGGGCGTGAAAATCACCTCCTGGGTCATATGACCCGGATTGCATGGGTTATGACTCATGCACTTGGTGTATAGAAATAATTGTGATGTAGATATTATATTGATGAGAGATCAAATGTTTTGTTTTTGGATATATGATATCACGTAAGCCTGATTTGAGAGTCACATCAGTTGAGGGAGAACCACATCAGCTGAGAGAGGAAAAAGTAACGTCGTATTCTGTTGAGGGAGAGCCACATCAGCTGAGAGAGGGAAAAACATGATATAATACATTAACACCGTTTCATTCTCATATCTATTTTTGGAAACCGGGATTGATAAGAGAGGGAAAAATGTGATAGAATACGTTAATGCCGTTTCATTCTCATATCTATTTTTGGAAACCGGGATTGATAAAATTTATCTTTCATAACCTTCGTTGATTTGTGGCCTGGATAAATAAAAGCCTTTTTTTTTTATTAAAATCCTGTCATCTTACTATAACATTTTATATCTTTTTCTGAACGGATCCTCAAAATTGATAAGGAGTTTGAATTAAAAGTTGAAAATAGTCTAAATAGAAATTAAAATTCCCCCAAGGATCTAAGACCTGAATTAACATTAGAATATCTCACGACCCTAACAAGTAACAAGCGCTGAATCGTGAGGGCGAGGTGGTGGACAAGCGGCGGCGAAGCAATTTAGGCGAGGCGGCGAGACTGATTGTCGACTTTCTTCTGCAAATATTTTCGAATTAATTCAAGGTCAGTCGAAGAACTAGGGTTTTACTGATTTTCATTCTTTTTGATTAGATTCTAGGGTTTTACTGATTTTCATTCGTTCTGATTAGATTATAATTCACGTGAACATTCGAATAACTAGGGTTATGTTAATTCTAAGTGCTGCAATGATATAACTTTGTAACTATATGAATGCTATGACTCCTCATTATTCTAATTACACGCAAAAAATTTCCTCTTAATTCTTCTTTGGACAAAGCTAGTTTCAGGTTGCTTTAATTGAATTTTTTATTTTTATTTTGTTTTCTTTGTAAAACTAAGATTCTCACTGGAACCATATTATAGTCATGTTGAAGTTTTATTGTGACGGAATGAAACCCAATTCTCTTGTTTTACCACCTGTGGATGTGGTTTCTATAATTTTCTATTGTCAACGACTTGTTGAGCTTGAGTTCTATCCATTTATGGTAACAAACCTTTTTTAAGCTGAGCTTGAGATGAATTTGTTTAGCTTGTAATCGAACTCAAGTTGAACTTGACCCTGGATAAAAACGTATGAGCTAAACTCGAGCTTGCTAATATTCAGCTCAGCTACATTCCTACTTATTTTGAAACCATTAAATGAATTATTTTTAGGAAGCTAAGTTTATGAATTTTTGCAATTTTAAATATTTTAGCAAATGAAGTTTTGTTGAGTTGAATTTTTAAGCATGTGAATTTATGTCTTTGAGAAATATTTTCTGGCAATGCAATGTACTGACAAGTTAATACTCTATTTTGTTGTTTCCAGTTTTCGACCTTCTTCTCTTCATTAAATAAGTTTTTTTATTCAGATATGTAGTCAGAATTCAGTTCACTGGGGTTTGCACTTATGCATATTTTATTTTTGGGAAAATTTCCAAACTACCAAAATCTATAGGATAATGAATTTTTTTACCCATTTTTTAAAGAAATATTTTTTTTTATCCAATTTGGGTAGTGAAATGTCTAAGATACCCTCAACTTATGTTTATATTTACATTAAGAACAAATTTTTATTTTAAACACACTAAATTCATAATACAAAATACATGTTATATTATTCTAAATAGAAAAATCAAAGTACAAAATACATGTTATATTTTTTAAAATTCAAAATTCAAAATACAAAATATTAGTTACATTATCTAATATTCAAAATTCAAAATAAAAAATAAGCACAAAAAATTTGAATTTTTACTATTATTTCCCCCCACCCCTCCCAATCCCACCAGTTGGCCCCGCCCACTATCAGTAACAGAACAAACCATAACATCTCTATATTCAGAAGAAACAACTAGTGAAAAGAACCAGCCATATCGTGAACGAGTAATCATTATAATAAAGAGCATATCGTGTTCATACAAGAAGTGCAAAGAAGAACCTGAAAATGCAGAAACAAATGGCTAGAAAATCAAGAAAAAGATTCAAGACCATCACCCACGACGGCGTAAGACCACAAATCGGAGGTGGTGTTTCTAGTTGCGGCCAGTTTAGATGCACCGGAAATGATGCCAGCTTTAGAGGCGCCGCCCAGTGACCCTAATCCACCGGAGTCGGTGCCGGCTTTAGAGGCACCGCCAAGTGACTCTAATCCACCGGAGTCGGTGCCAGTTTTAGAGGTGCCACCCAGTAACCCTATTCCACGGGAGTCGGTTCCAGGTTCAAAGACGGTGCTCAGTAACCCTAATCCACCAGAGTCGGTGCCTTTTTCAGAGCCGCCGCCTAGTAACCCTAATCTACCGGAGGTCTTGCCGGTTGCAGATCCGTCCCCCAATTTAGAAGTTCCATCGGAGGAGGTGCCGATTGCAGAGGCCAATTTAGATGTTCCACCAGAGTCTCAGCCTGCTGCAGTGGCGGCGTTGGCTATGACCTCTGAGATTGATTCATTTGTTTCTTTTGTGTGTTTCAGTTTCGAATTCGAATCTCGCGCTTCACGATAACTGTGAGTTCTGTAAACGATATCGAGCACCAAAATAGCGTTGTGAATACGATATAGATAGATATCGTGATTTCTTCTTATATCGTGATCACACACCCGTGTAAGAGAATAAGAGATGTTGTTCTGTATCCACATATCGTGTCCACACATTAACACAGTAAAATAATATCATGATCACGCTTATAGCTGTGTCTACATATCGTGTCCACACACTAAACCATGATGAATGTATATCGTTATCTCACTGCATATCGTTATCACACCTAAGACAGTGTCCACATATCGTGTCCACACATAAAACCATTATGAATGCAATGTATATCGTTATCTCACTTCATATATATCGTGATCACATTATAGCTCTGTCAACATATCGTGTCCTCACATTTCTAATTATGAATGTATGTCGCTGCATATCGTGATCACACTAAAAACATATAAACATATCGTGTCCACACATTAAACCAATATGAATGTACTACTATTGTCTCACTCATATCGTGGTCACGCTTAACGCTCTTTCCACATATCGTGTCCACACTTATTGATCTGTCCACATCGTGATCCCATGTTTTGATGGATCGTACATTTAGATCTCCGTCCACATATATTGATCACGACATAATTTATATCATGATCACAAAATGTACATATCGTGCCCACACATGAAATTATTCTTAATTTACTTTTTACTTTATATCGGTATGACAATTCTGTATCTTCATCACAATTTTATTTTTCTATTCACTTATCATTTCCACACAGACATTTTCATGTACAATGTATCGTTTCTGATTAACGATGTTCATATATCATTTCTGATTTCTTGTACCTTGTTTGATTGTTTTGCGTTAGAATGATTTTGAATGGATCAGAGGTCATGCAAAGGACTTCATGTATAGTATCAATACATACGTCAAGTCCAAGTCTATTAATGAGATTGAGATGTATCTAAAACAAGTAGGAGTTGATACCTTAAATGCGTTTCGACGTTCATGTTTTGGGCATTTTCTAGATTTCAACGATGATGGAACGAGCTCAAACATTGACTTACATTCTCTTATTGCCAGAGAAGTAAAGAAAGGCGGTAGCAGTGAACCTGATGGCCTGTGGTTCAGAGTTGGTGGCCAAAATCTGCAATTCTCAAAGTTTGAGTTCGCACTTACAATGAGTCTGAAATTTGGAAACTCCAATTTCAACCCTAATGAAAATCACTTGTTGAGTGATACGAGTCTCTACATGAGGAAAGTCCATTCTGGGCCGAGAATGACTGTTGAGTCATTGAAGAATCGATTTGTACGAGGGGATTTCCAGAGCTTTAGTGATGACACATTGAAGGTGGCGAAAATTCTTTTGTTATACCTTTTCCTTCTTGGAGTTGATTCCCAATGCACAACCAGTGGGTAGGTGGGTTTGGTGCTTAGTGGAGGACATCGATGCTTGAGAGAATTTCCCTTGGGGGAAAGTAGTTTTTCAGAAACTGCTACACTCAATCTGAAAGGTGCATATACCCGAGACCAACACCAATAAAAAAAAGGCCTACCACCTATACGGATGCACCACAGCCTTACTTGTAAGTTATTATTTACTTAACAATCATTGAACCCTATCTTCATTTATTTGTTTGTTTTGATCGTATTCAATCCAATATTCTCAAGGTATGGGCATACGAGACCATTCCAGTCTTGGGGACCATTTGTGGCCGGCTTGCGGTGCCAAAGGCTCGGCTACGTTGCCTCCGATGAAGATTCAAAGTTGTGAAGATTATTTCATCATCTATATCTGAAGATGCAGATGTAAGTCGTTGTACAAAATTACCCATCCTTTTATTCTAACAATATGACAACGTCCATTTTACTGTCCTTACAACATTTGTAGGCCCAAAATTTGAATACACTCGTTGTCACGGACTTGGAAATGCAGATGTCATACATGTTCGGTATTCATGATGACATGGGTGAAAGAATTCAATAGCCGTTTTCATCGAGGAAGAGTGGTGACCGGTGATGTGGTCCAAGGCCAGGGGTTAATAGAAGGAGTAGAAGTCGGAGAGGCAGAAACACGTGTCACAAAAAGATCAAGGCCCCAGCCGCCTATAATGGAAGCTCCACCCTCCCGACTTGAGAAAGATGAAGCAGTTCACCACGAACCTACCATTCCTGGACAAGAAGCTTCATGTGCTCGTTCTCTCCGACATGCCAATAGTCTTACTACTCAGACCCCCGCTGATGAAGATGGCCGTGGTGAGTGTCATGAAGTTGCAAATCGACATGATGAGGCCTTCTGGACACGCTTAGAGAGGCTATTACAAACTCATATGCAAGCAATGGAGGCTTGTATTGAGCTGAAGCTTCGAGCCGTTGTGTCTGAAGAGTTGGCGAGACTAACCACTGCTCTTAGGCACTCTGAGCATCCTACGGCTGACCGTCATGAGAAAGGTCATCTGGATATTCCCGGCCTTCATGATGACACTCCTAATTTGTTTGTAACACCGACACCCACCGAACGAGTGAGGAGGATTGAAGACGTCGGTGCAGAATTGCCCCAACCTGGAAATGCTAAAGGTCCTCGCTTGTTTGATAGCTTTGCTTAGACGCTCCTGAATATAGATGCTTTGAATGAGGAGTCACGTCGTCCAAAGTGTGCTCGACGACCACCACTTAAACTCATAAGCCCGTTCAAGGAGAACAAGACCCGTCTTGATAAGGCCTTGAAAAAGCAATTCACAAGCTTCCTGAAGAGCAATGATAGGTGCGCATCTTATACATTGTACTGATAACGAGTCAATTTTCAATTTATACTCTATAATGTATTTTAGGGTTTAGGCGTCACAATAATGAATTCGGTACTTTTGGAGTAGTCGAAACGTTGGCCTCTTCGAGTGTGTGGGGGCAGAATGATTTAAGCAGTTGATGGACCCGAAAACACATATGAGTGATGAGATAGTCTCTTGATTGAACACCACTAAACTGTATTAATTCTTGTGCTACATGATATAAATGTTTAACATTAACATTAATATCTTCGTTGTACCATTTGAATGTGTACATGTTCATCATGGCTGGAGTGGAATTAGTCATGAAGACCCCTGACAATCCTAGAGTAACCCTTGTTGATACATTATTCTTTGTAAGTGACCGAGTAACTTCGTCATGTAACTGATTATTTATTTGGTTTATTCTTTTTCTTTGCATTAAGCTGTACACTGTTTTTTCGGTAGAACTGTTACAAGGACATATGGAAAGACAAATTTGGTGTAGATTGGTCAACAAATGTGCATGATTCAACAGTGTTGGATGACTTCACGGAGGATGAACTGAAATTTTTGATTGTTTACGTGCATGGGCTTAAACCCAGATGGGCAACCACAAGCTGTGGTCCGAATTCGACCATATATGATCTTATTTCTTACACAACCTATGGTCCAAATTGAACTATAATATCACTGTTTAATTGTTTGATTGGTGGGATTATTTTATGTTTTGTAGGTTCTAACCATTGTACACTACTCTGATTCGAATGTTGGGAACGGCAGTTTACAAGGTCATTTGATCCTATGTAGGATATCATTCAAAGGTGGATATGTAGCTTTGTATGACCCGATTAGCTATAGAATGGAGAAGGCTTTGTGGGATGCCCGTGAGAAATATTCAAACCTTTGTACCGTCTTTTACCTTTGATTCTTCAAAAATCGGGTTTTTACGAGGATCGACCTAACGTACCCCATGAAATGAAGGAGTGACCACTGAAACGACCCGTCCCTAAATTGATCTTCGAACAGAATGACGACGTGAGTTGTGACCCTCTTTCACTGATGACCATGTAAGCGCTGATAAGAAGATCTATCAACAAAGATCTTGCCGAGGTTTCACTTATTGCACAATATCGCAAGGATGTTGCTTTCACAATCTACAAGTAGAGCACGACTCCGGATACCCATGACATGCCACTTTTCTTTGAGGATTTGTAGACATGATAAACATGTAAAGTCTTGTGTTTGTGTGTTGGTTTATATAGTTGTGAATGGAAAATGTTTCTGGTTCATACACTGGATTTTAAATTTCATTTATAGTATGAATGTCGATATCATAATGATGTGTATTTCTTTTGTACAAGTACTTAATTCTGATTACAAAATTGCTCAGATTAGGGTTTATATATGAGCCCTAAATTCAATCTTGGTCAAACGAAAAGCCCCAACATGTCGAATTCCTAATTTCGAGGAACCCCAAAAATACCCTAACTCAGTTTGTGTGAACCACGCTAAATGAAATCGTGGTCATAAGATGGGAAAATGATAATCACGATTCAATATATCGTGATTATGCGTTGTGTAATCGTGATCACGATGTGCGTCATAGAAATCACCTATATGTGTTCATTTGAAAACAATTTAACTCGACTCGAAGGCGTCTACTCGAGTCGAGTTCATATCGCTGGCATAATTTGCACTTAGGAGGTCATGTTGAAGATGTGATCATGCAATATGATATCGTGTTAATGTATGGCCACGATTTGCATTATATAAATCTGCTATGGGTGTTTTTTTATGAAAAAATCCAACTTGAGTCGATTTTTTTTTGCTCGGGTCGAGTTCCTAAATGAAATCATGGTCACGAGATAGGAAAATGATATACATGATTCAATATATAGTGATCACGTGTTGTGTAATCGTGATCATGATGTGCGTCATAGAAATCACCTATATGTGTTCATTTGAAAACAATTCAACTCGACTCGAAAGGGTCTACTCGAGTCGAGTTCCTATCGCTGACATGATTTGCACTTACAAGGTCATGTTGAAGATGTGATCACGCAATATGATATCGTGTTAATGTGTGGTCACGATTTGCATTATATAAATTTGCTATGGGTGCTTTTTAATGAAAACAATCCAACTCGAGTCGATTTTTTATACTCGAGTCGAGTTCATATCGCTGGTGGAATTTCCTCTGACGATCACGATATCTCATATCATTTTCACGTCATAGCCTGGAGAGGTGATATCGTGATGACTTATCCGACCTTGTAAAAAATTCAAATTTCGAAAAAAGAAGAAGTTAAAATTCAAATTCAAAACTGATCTAAAAATAAGTAAGAAAATAAATCCCACAAACTAGAAAGAAAAACTGCCCATTACCATTTTCTTTTAAAACCAAACCAGATGGCCCCACTCCCTATTTGAATCAAACCTTTCATCTCCCTAAGGAAAAATCTCCCAAGTTATTTGAATTATATTTTAGTGATTTTTTGCTATTTGTATCGTGAATGTATCTTCACGCTATATACATTTTTCCAGTCACGATATAGATTTCAAGTGGAGGAGCACATTATCTTTCTACACCTTGCAACACAATTTCTAAGTTTATGACCTGTGAGCCCACATCGGCCATAATGTTGCGGTAAACCTCTAGTCGATCGTCGTTGTCCACTTGTTTGTTCAATGCCATTGCGAAATCGACAACATTTAGGGCGTCCTGCTTGCTTTGGGGCATTAGGGGGGTTGCATTTTTGTTCTACACATATTAAAATTCAAAGAATAATGTTAAAAATATGGGCACCAAAGGGAGCAAACTTACACACTTACATTACAAATAAGCAATGTAAGGGATGAAGGCTCTTACGAATAAGTTCCCAATCTTCAAGGCAAGAAATTGGTGTAACTTCACCACTCCAAGTTGGCCTCAATGCATCAGTTTTGAAGTACTCTGAAACAAAAGCTTCCAATAAACACTTTGCCTTCCTGAAAAAAATAATTTCAAACAATAGGCAAATGTGAAATAACCATGACAAGCACCACTGCATTGATTATAGGAAAACATCTTTTGATCAATAATGTGTACTAACCTGATTGCAGATACAACATGTGCACAAGGAATCAAGTCTAATTGCAATCATGAGCACGTACATGTTCTAGCGTATAGATCGACAATGTAGACATTACGATTACTTTGAACCTTATATTTATGGACATTCAAACCATGAACTATCATGTCAGCACTGTGAGCCACATTTATGTTCAGCCATGTGGAAACAGCTTCACTTAATACTTCGATACGTGCAAGAGCCATATTGCGTCGTTCAAAAAACCACTTCTCGATTATAGTTCTTGCACACTCCAATACTGCACAAATATGAAGACCCCTTGCCCACAACAATCGATTGTTGAAGCTTTCAGCAACATTTGAATTCAAGAATTCGAAACGTAGGACAGCGCACTGGGATCGAGCCCAACGAGTGTATCCTATAGTGGCTAGAGTCTTGAAGGCTTCAGCACCACGAGGGAGACCCTTAAGAGATGAAATATGCTTCTCGAACTCGGTAGAGGAGTAACAATATGCAGCATTCTGAAAGTTCGCAACAACTTCTTTACCGTACTTGGGCAGGTTATTTTGTAGATGACAACAACATAATCCATGATGGGCTTGGGGATAAACTTCTCTCACCATCTTTTCACTGTCTTTGTGTTGGTCAGAGAGAATTAGAAGGTCATTTGGACAACCATATGCAAGCCGCGTCTGGTGTAGAAACCATTTCCATGACGCTTCAGATTCAACATCACCAACACCAATACCCAATGAGAATATTTGATCATTTCCATTAAGTGTGACGACAACAAACAGAATACCACGGTATCTACCTTTCAAATGTGTGCCATCAACTACAAACACTGGTCTACAAGCATTACGGAAACCTTCGATGGATGCTCCCAATGCATAAAAGACATATTTAAATTGATCATTTACAGTTAGGAGCTCTGCGTCAGAACCAATTGAACCAGGATTCATCAATTTCAATTGGTTCAAATATGAAAGAATCTGATGAAAACTATTTTGGGAATCACCGTATACGAGAGATATGACATGATGTTTCCCCTTGAGGGCGACTCTATACGACACATGTACTCCGTGATCTCTTTCCAAATCAGCCACAATATTCTTCAGGATGACGGAGTAGTTTTCCTTCACTAATCTCGATGCAAACTGTGCACCAACCACCTTTGATTTGATGGTCCAGTTGAGAACACGGTTGGATCAACAACACACGAATGAGGACCTACAAACGTGGTCACTCTCCAAACCCCCCCCCCCCCCCCAAAAAAAAATCCCTGAACACGTAGTGTGAAAGGACACTCGGATTTAGTGGATTTAATGTACAACTGGGTACTATCAGAACAGACAACTTTACAATCAACCTTATTTTTTAAGTGATATAAACCAACTTCTTTAACCAACTGGTCTTTTGACCAAAATGTCGAACCCTTTAACAAAGGGTTTTCACATTGAGAAGTGGATTCCGTTTCAACATCTTCAATATGATTATCATTCACAAATGTAGACTCAAATGTTGATGCAATACGATGTTGATCAACAAGGACTTAACCATCGATGTTTGGCTGACTGAATGGGCATGTAAAGAACATAGAGAGGGCACCACCTTTTTGCATAACATAAGATCCGAATTCTTCGAAAAAAGCTCTAACGTCCAAGTTGAGTCAACTTCAATTCGACTATCAGGAACTAAAGGCTCTTCATAGTCATTATCTTAACCAATATGCAAATCTGACTCAGTATTCATATCATCTCCACTGTTTTTATAATGCTTCACTTCATGGTCAGATGCATACTCAGGTACGTCACCCCATTCGCCGTTATGTGAACTTTCAATATTTGAAACGCCTTGATCCAATGAGTTAATAGAATCATCAAAATCACTAACCAAATTCTTGTTCATCGGTGTACAGATATCATCATCCAATGATGTAGGAGGAACACTGAGATTCAGGCTGATCGATGGATGATGTCGGGATGAAGAGTTACGACATTGATAATTGCATTTTGTTGTCCCTATTTGAACACTTTGGGATTTCATTTGCTCAACAAAACCACCTTGCCTACCACAAGGTTGTTGCATGACAAATTGATTTGTTGGGCTCCTTATGCTTTTAAGTGTAACATAAACGATCGGCATATCTGAGCTAGCTAATACTCGATCCACATCATGAATTGTTTGAATCATTAATTTTCCGGTTCTATAGGAAACTATATTAATCAAAGCATGAATGATGTATGTTGTAGTAGCTTTATCTGCTTGAACAACACCGTGGACCAATTCAAATAACTCATCACGGGTAATTCCATTTGGTGGAATTGTTATGAACTCTTCCTCCCAACACTTGTATTGTAGACCTTCCCAATACCCCCAAAATGAACAATCAAATTGCTCCATCATTTGGTCTGAAAATAAAGTACATAAATTTTTGAAGAGTACTATCTACAACGAGGATTTAAATATACATAAATTTTATATATGGACATCATTCTCAATGTGCACATACACACACATTTATATGTATTACATGTTAATCGAATGAAATCGCGAAGACATACATATCATGACAATGATGATGGACGTTTATATCGTGAACATGTGTTGTCAGTTCATATAATTAAAGTTTCATAAATTAATATCATCAAAATGTATGAAAAATTCATAGCGTGAACAAAATTATTCAGTTCAATATCGTGATCACGTATTGCATTTTCATGTCGTGAACACTCTTGCTGAGACATTATCGTGATCACATATTACATTTTCACGTTGTGAACACACTTGCTAAGTTCATATCGTGAATATGTAATAAAACTTCATGTCTTGAACACACTTTCACCGTCCATATCGTATACTAAATTTTCATGTCGTTTAGAAACTTCATCGTTCATGTTGTGACCGCACCGTCAACAAGCTTCATCATTTCATATAGTGAGACGTTATTCTCAGTTCGTAGCATGATTATCGGTCAACATTAGAAGTTAGAAATGAGAACTACCCAATATCAATGACGAAAAAAATAAAAGCTAAAACATAAAACAAAAGAGTTTATGCTATTATACACGTTACATCACTAAATGCTCAGAAATTTTACTTACCATTTGCAATGAAACTTCAGTTGCTTTTAACGAGGATGAAGGTTTCAATGGAGAAGAGGATCAGGAAAAGTTGATGTTTCAATGGAGATTAGGATCACAAAAAAATGTTGTTTCCATGGACATGATGAGCTTCAAGATTTCAATGGAGATGATGATCATGTAAATGTGATTGCAAAAAGTGGGTTATGATGTTTTGATCACGCAAGGTTACTTTCTTGAAATACATGTTAAATTATTTATTTATTTATTTTGAATACAATGTATTAAATTATGTATTTGAATTAAATTTCAATGTATTCATTTCAACAATAATACAAAGTTAAGTTGAGGGTATTAAGGACATTTTACTAGTCAAATTAGATAAAAAAAATTATTTCTTAAAAAAATGGGTATAATAGTTTCTTGGGTCATCAAATTGGGTAGAGAGAGTATTTCCACTAAAAACTAAATTTTTGGGACTTGGAAACTCCCATCCTCTGAACTTTATTTTTTACAGTTTCGAAAATAAAAATAAAAATTCAATTCCATATTACCCCCAAAGTTTTGATTGTAAATTTTCACAGTCGAGTATGTTAAAAGACCATTACATAATGTCTCATCTGCCTCATCAAATCAGTACCAAAAATTAGGGCAAGATATCACAACATAGTGTGTGAATTAACTTCAACAAGGTATGTGTTTTTTCGTTGTCATGAAGATGAAGTTCATTCCTTGTATTTGAATTTCTGTTATTTCAGTTATGAAGAGTAAGGTAGAAATCGTGAGAAATCGTGTTTACTAATAGAGGCGTGTGCACGTTTGTATGTTAAGTACATGCGGCGTCGTTTAACCTTTTGTTCAATACGTCGTCATTTAGCTTTGTGCATGGGTATATATATGTAAACCCATGCATGCGAATGAATAACAGAATTCTATATATTTTCTTCTCAATCTCAGATCTCTTTTCTCTCTCCTCACATCACACAATACACGTTCTGACATTTGGCCTCAGAGCCAGCTGTGTGAACTCTGTATCCATGGCAGGGAAGAATCACACTCAACGCATTGATGCACTCGAATCACAAGTAAACGAATTGTTGGCTGGACAAGCAGCGGTGATACAAGCTCAGTCGCGGGTGGAGGCACGACTGGAATCGAAGCTGGATAGTTTGGGTGAAATGCTGAAGGCTCAGATATTGAATGTTATAAAATATCAGCAAAGTCAATCATTGGGTAAAGGTAAGGAATCTGCTCATCCTTCTAATTCATCTGTAGCAATTGGATCGGGATAGGGTAGGAGTGATGCTGGAATATTATCCATATACCGATGACTAGGATGAACGGGGGACAAGTAATCAATAGTGGAAAGTTTCCTATGCTCGATTTTCCTAAATTCAATGGAGATAATCTAAGGATATGGCTTCAAAAGTGCTATAGGTACTTCTCATATGATGATATAACAGATTATGATAAGCTCAGCCTAGTTGCTATGAATTTAGAAGGAATTGCAGATCATTGGTTTGTGGATTATGTAGAAGAGAGGAGTAATCTATCATAGAATGAGTTCACTAAGCTTGTTATGGAACGGTTTATGAATCCAACTGGAGGAAGTTTAGTGGCTCAATTCAATCGGTTAAGACAAACAGAAAATGTGCAATCATACATTACTGATTTTGAGGAAATAAGAGCATTGATGAAGGAGAATAACAAAGCCTTAACTGAGGAATATTTTATGGAGAGTTTCATTAGTGGATTGAAGGAAGAGATCAGTAAGTTTGTATCCATTCAAAAACCGGTTACACTATTGGCTGCTATTCAATTAGCTTTACAAAGTGAAGATTTGGTTCATTTGTTGACCAAACATCAAATGATGACTCCTAAACCCTTTCAATCAGCTTCTGGTGCTAGTGCTAAGGCTGAAAATGGAATGATGAAGCCTAAAATCCCACCTATTAAGAGGCTTACACCAGAAGAAATGAAGATTAGAAGGGATAAGAACCTTTCTTTTAATGCGATGAGATTTTTCACATTGGTCACAAGTGCAAAATATTGTATCTAATTCTAGCTGAGGGTGATGAGGAACAATCTGATGATACCTTGGAGTTGGAAGTAATTGAGGATGAGTTGAAAGAGCCTCAGATATCTCTCAATGCAGTAGCAGGACAATCTCACTTGGATACTATTAAACTTTTGGGAAAATCAGCTAAACAAGAACTGATCGTCCTGCTTGACTCAGAAAGCACTCACATCTTCTCAGATCCTTTAACCGCAAAGAAATTGGGGTGTGTCATAGAGTATACTTCTCCTTGGATAGTTACAGTTACAGATGGAAACATGGTAGAGTGTAACTCAAGGTGTCCTCAATTTGAATGGGAGATGGGAGACTGTAAGTTTAGCACACCAGTGAGATTACTCAGACTAGGGGGATGTGACATGGTGATTGGAGTGGATTTGCTGAGTCAATTTGACCAGATTCTTATGGACTTCAGGGAGCACACTGTCCAATTCAGTATCAGAGGCAAGGAAATTAGATTGAAAGGTATCCAACACCATTCCCAAATGAATCTCATATCAGCTGAGCAACTAAGTAAAGAAGTGAGGGGAGAAGAACATGATGTAACAACCTATTTGTGTTTAATTACTACTCAGAATGAAGAATCAAAGGAAACTAACCATCAGTTGGTTGATCCTTGTTGAAAGAATATGCACATCTTTTTGATATGCCTAAGGAGTTACCATCTACAAGGAGTATGGACCATAGAATCCTTATTAAACCAGGAGTGGAACCTATTAAGCAACATGCTTATAGGTATCCATTACTTCAGAGGCAAGAGATAGAGAAGCTAGTGAAGGAGATGTTAAGAAGTGGCATAATCAGACCAAGCAACAATCCATACTCATCACCTGTGTTATTGGTAAAGAAGAAAGATGGGAGCTGGAGGTTTTGTATGGATTATAGAAGACTCAACTCAGCTACAGTAAAGGATAGCTATCCTATTCCTTTGATAGATGATTTGCTGGATGAATTAAGTGGAGCACATATCTTTTCTAAGATTGACTTGAGGGCTGGTTACCATCAAATTAGGGTGTTGGAGGAGGACATCCACAAGACTGCTTTTGTCACCTCATAAGGGCTCTATGAATTCATAGTCATGCCTTTTGGTCTAACCAATGCTCCAACAACTTTTCAGGCAGTGATGAATCAAGTCTTCAGTGAATTTTTGAGGAATTATGTATTGGTGTTCTTTGATGATATACTTATCTACAACAAGAATATGGAAGATCATTTGATCCACCTGAGATCTGTGTTTAACACTCTTACACAACATAGCTTATTTGCTAAGCTGTCCAAGTGTCTCTTTGGGAAATTTGAGGTGGAATACCTAGGACATCTAATCAGTGGACAATGAGTTAAAGCTGATCTAGGAAAAAATAAAGATATGGTTCTCTGGCCACAACCAATCACTATTAAAGCTTTGAGGGGATTCTTGGTTTTAACTGGATATTACAGGAAGTTTATCAAGGGATATGGAATCATAGCTAAACCCCTTACTGATTTGACCAAGAAGGGTAAATTTCTGTTGAGCACTTTAGCTGAGGAAGCTTTCTCTAATCTTAAGCAAGCTATAGTTTCAGCTCCAGTTTTGACACTTCCAGATTTTAGTAAAACCTTTATTCAGGAGACTGATGCTTGCTACAATGGGTTGGGAGTAGTATTGATGCAAGATCACCATCCATTAGCATTCCTTAGCAAAGCATTGAGGGCAAAGAACATGGGATTGTCTATATATGAAAAAAAGAGTTCTTGGCAATTATATTGACTGTTGATAAGTGGAGATCATATCTGTTGCATGCTCCTTTTACCATAAGGACAGACCAGAAGAGCTTGAAATATCTCTTGGAACAGAAAATCTCTACTCCACTGCAGCATAAATACCTTACTAAATTGTTGGGATTCAATTACACAATTGAATTTAAAAAAGAAGTTGATAACAAAGCTGCAGATGCACTTTCCAGAGTCTATTCAGAAGAGGGTGAGTGTCAAATTATCACTACATTTAGACCAATGTGGATGGAGGAACTCATACTCAACTATCAAGATGATGCAGAGACTCAGAACATTATCACTGAATGTGTGACAATGCCATTTAATGTATCTTACTACAGTTATTCAAAAGGATTGCTGAGGTTCAAAGACAAATTATTGGTGGGCAGTCATGGTACTTTGAGGAAGCAAATCATCACTTATATGCATGATTCCAGTGCAGGAGGACACTCTGGAGTTAATGCCACTTACCAAAGATTAGTAAATGTCTTTTGGTGGCCTGGGGTAAGAGCTCAAGTGCTACAACATATCAAGGAATGCCATACCTACCAGATTTCTAAACATGAGAATGTCCATAACCCTGGCTTATTGCAGCCTTTACCAGTACCAGATCAGGCTTGGACTCAAATCTCAATGGACTTCATTGAGCAGCTTCCTATTTCTGCCAACAAGGATACTATATGGGTTATTGTTGACAGATTAACAAAGTATAGCCACTTTATTGCCCTTACCCATCCTTTCACTGCTTCCAAGTTAGCTTCTCTCTTCTTGGATACAATATATAAGCTTCATGGCCTACCTCACAACATTGTCTCTGATAGAGATAAAATTTTCACCAGTCAATTTTGGCAACATCTCTTGAAACTGATTGGGGTGGAGCAGTATTTGAGCACAGCCTATCATCCTCAAACGGATGGCCAAACTGAAAGAGTTAATCAATGTTTAGAAACCTATTTGAGGTGTATGTGTGGAGCTAATCCTAAGAATTGGTCTTCTTGGCTTCCCATGGCTGAATTATGGTATAACACCTCCTACCACACTGCTCTAAACCTTAGTCCTTTTGAAGCATTGTATGGTTTCAAGCCTATCTCTTTCATGAGTGGTCCTTATCTTTCTACCATTGTGGAAGGGGTTTCAGATCTTTTAAAAGATAAGCAACTGGCTCAGCAATGTCTTAAGGATGCTTTAAAGAAGGCTCAAGAAAGGATGAAGTATTATGCTGACAAGAAGATGAATGATAGGATATTTCAAGCTGGAGATTGGGTCTATCTTAAACTCAAACCTTACAGGTAAAGAACTTTACACAAAAGCCCAGTTTGGAAGCTTAGTCCAAAGTATGCAGGACCTTTTCAGATTCAGACTAAGGTTGGTTCTTCTGCCTATAGACTTCTTCTTCCACATACTGCCAAAGTTCATCCTGTGTTCCATGTTTCGGTTCTCAAAAGAAAAGTGGGTCCTATTACTGCCATTACTACCACTTTACTTGAGTTTGATGAAGATGGTAAAGTTCTTTTGAAACCACTCAAGATCTTGGCTAGAAGATTGGTAAAACGGGGCAAGGATCCAGCCACACAACTACTAGTTCAATGGGCACATCTACCTGAGGAGGAGGCTACATGGGAGTTTTATGAAAATGTTCAAGTTAAGTATCCGCATTTATTGTCTTGAGGGCAAGACAACTGCAATGAGGGGGTATTGTCATGAAGATGAAGTTTATTCCTTGTATTTGAATTTTTGTTATTTCAGTTATAAAGAGTAGGGTAGAAATCGTGAGAAATCGTGTTTACTAATAGAGGCATGTGCGTGTTTGTATGTTAAGTGCGTACGGCGTCGTTTAGCCTTTTATTCAATACATCGTCGTTTAGCTTTGTGCATGGATATATATATATATATATATATATATATGTAAACCCATGCATGCAAATGAATAACAGAATTCTAGATATTTTCTTCTCAATCTCAGATCTCTTTTCTCTCTCTTCACATCACACAATACATGTTCTGACATTCGTCTTCGCCAGAGAGTTTGATCTTGTTTCTGTTATTTATTTTTCGGTGGAAAACCGACTATTCAATCCCCTACTGCCTACTGTACAGCCAAGGCCGTGGTCGCGGCGTGATGCTTTCTCCATTTCTGTTTCTTGTTTCTTTTTAATTTTTAATCCTTTCATTTTCATTCTTATTAAGAAAACCAGTGATCTAGGGTTGCGTTTCTGTTCTTTCCTCTATAATCCTGCTCTGTCATTGTCCAGACATTTCCTCCATAGACCATCTTATTAGATTCTTGTTGTATTGTGTTGTTAAACAGAGGTTTGAGAATGACACCAAATGAAGGGCCTTGCAATTGTAATGATTCTTGGATTATTAAGTATATTGGCTTGGTTTTTTTATGTTAAGGGGTCTTACTTTCATGGCAGCTATTTCTGTGAAGTGAGACAGACTTCTTATGGAAAGGGTAGTTAATCACTTATAGATATCAAGAAACACTTTTGCTTATGCTCGTTAATTGAAATTCAGAATCTTTGTTTCTTCTCATGTATTATTTGTGTATGTTAACTGCCTATCTCATTTGTTTGTGACATTGTGTGCGCTAATAAGAAATGAAATATTATTGAATTATAAATAAATTTGTCTGGGAAAGATCAAATATTCATGATTTTATGAATATGTATGTCTGTAAAAACTCTGATCAATGAACCATAATGTATATGTGCAATAGAGTGTAATAAACTCCGATTTTGGAATGGTGCTGCTATTGAACCCTATCAAATTCCTTATCTGCTCTTTCCGTTTGTCACATCTTTTATCTTGGATTCTCTTATGGCAGATTTCTAACCAAATTAACTGAACTACCCTTTGAACCATCTATCCTTTCCAATTTTGATTTTTTTTTTTTTTTTTGAATTCTCTCACTAACCTCTCTCTCCTTGCTTGCTCCTCCCAACTTGTAACCCCCTGCCCCCCACCCCCAGAAAAAAAATAAAGAGACCTTATAAGTTTGTATAAGGTATGAGCCCCTGAATACACTCCCCAACACAATATTTAAATAAGTCACAAAAATGAGTTTGCACTATGTATAATTATTAATGTAAATTTCAGAAGGATGCCAATTAAGTGCAGTTACCAAACCGACACTTGAAGAATCTATGAGCAATGCTAACCCATCATCATGTCTTAACAATATTGATTATCCCACCCAAACGCACCCTTAAAGTGAAAAGTAAGAATAAATTAAGTGATGAGTTAAATGAGAGCATTTTTAACATAACATGAAAATCGGGGTGGACTGGAACGTAGACCCTTAACTCCTAACAATGGTTTAGGTGGGTTAAGAGACCCTAAATGCAACCCAACCTCCAAATCAAATGCGTATATAGTATCTTCCATCAATTTTATTTTATTTATTCTCCATTTCAAAATCCAAATACATATATTCCCTTAATTCTCCATACGATAGATCTTGAGTGTTTATATTTATTTTTTGCAGGATAGTTATTTGCATCATTTGATTTAATATGTCTTCAGCTCAAGACCCTTTTTACATTGTCAAAGAGGAGATTCAAGATTCTGTAAGCTTCTCTTTTTTTCTATGAGTTTTGATTTACTGTACGCCTCAATCTGAGATCATTTGGTCGACTTGTTTATTTCTTTGACCGTTTTTTAATGTAAGCGGTGTATTCTTTTTTCCCTTTGATTTTTCTTAACAATTTTACTAGATTTGTTAGGTTGAACTGGGTTTTAGATAGATTGATGAACCCTTGTCCTCAATTGTGCCAGGATTTAGGGTTTGATGCCAATTATTTACAATTATGCCTTTTTTTGTAATGAATTTTTGTGTTTGGTTCTGGAGGGTTTTTATGGTGTTGAACAAATTATCAATGAAACTTTTTGGGTTACACAAATATTATAAAATGAGTTACCCTACTTTCTTGTTTCAGAATTGCAGCTATATGCTTTAGAAGATGTTTTTCAGAATGTTTTATTATTTAGTATGATTTTGAATGCCTTATGTTTCATGGGTTTTGTTGTACAAATAAGGGATTTTCTAATGTGTTTCATCAGTCAATGGTTCATATAGAAGACACCCGTTATGAACAAAACTCCCTTCCTAATACTTTGATCTTGCCATACAAGGGATCTAAATACATTATTAGAGGCTTCTCATTATGTTAATTGGGATGGTTCTAATGTAAAATATGAGTTATGATTATTTGTTTTGTAGATTGATAAGTTGCTCTTAACCTTCCACCGATGGGAACGAATGCCTTTAGATAGTGGGGAGAGACCACACCTCACTAAGGAACTTCTTGCTAGTTGTGAGAGCATTGAATGGCAGGTATCATCTTATCTTTGAAACTTTCAGGAGGTATTTCTGGATAAGTGTCTTAGGGTTATGTGCATAAGTGTTGTTTCATAATTACCTGTGAATGAAAACGGAAATTATATTAAACCATTTACCTTGTGCAAGAACAACTGATTTCGTAATAAATTATCAGTAATATATTTGGTGGTAATCCTCTCCATGCTTGTTACGTCATCTCTGATGACAAGGATTAGAACAATGAGTACTACTGTTTGATAATAACAGTGTGCTTGGCATGAATGTCTCAGTTACTTTCAGAATATTTTCATAAGTAACATTCCCTCTGTCCCGATTATAAAAGTCCTGCTTTGATAACTTCCCGACATAAAAGTCCTGTTTCGATAACTTCCCAACATAAAAATCCGGTTTCATTAACTAGTTATAGAAACAGGGCTCGTATTTTGTAATGAAGGGAGTATATTATATCACATAGTACTAAAAGGTTTCCTGATAAAAAGGTAGATGAACTGGACAAGGCAATTACTGTTGCATCTAGAAATCCTACCATGTATGGTATTGATGAAGTGGAGCTTGATAAGCGTAGAAGATGGACTAGCAGTGCTCGTGATCAGGTATCAACTATCATCTGGCTTAAGATTAGTTACTCTATTTTGTTTTCCTTTAATTTAATTGGAAATTTTTTCATTATCATAATTTTGAAATTTTAGGTTAACTTATATGTATAGTGATGAATTCTTCTCTGGTGATTATTTTCATACACCTCATTTTATTTTAATCAATAGGTGAAAAATGTGAAGAAATCACTAGTGGGTGGTAAGGAGTTGAACGACACAAACACCTCTGGTTACAGTGAAATGCGTCGTGAGCTTAAGAGACTGCCAAATCCTCATCAACCTGATAAATCGTATCATTACAGTGAACAAAATGATGATTTCGTATCATCAGAATCTGATAGACAGCTTCTTCTCATGAGGTAAAGTTTTATTTTAAACTGTTGTTTTGTATTATTTCCTTTTAGTCTGAACTCAAAACTCTAAGGAACAGTGTATTCATTATACCATACACATCTTAGTTTTTCAATATTGATAAACCCTGCCTTTCCTTTATCTATGAGGACCATTCTCTGTACATATGGTCTTTTTGCTGTCATAGATGATTTAATCTCATACCTACTCTATCACGTTTTGAGACTCATGGTTTTCCCCCAGCACCTTGGGACCCCAAGCAACATATAGTAGTTAAAGGCGAGCCTGAGGCACACTTAAGGCTGGACAGCTATATCGCCTGGTCATGTTAAAGGTCTTGCATTTTATAAAGGCGTGTGTCTGTGAGCGCCTTTCCACACCTGATAAAAGTGGCGGCTGGGGTTTTGACTATTAAGTTTAGGGCTCTGGTTATGATGTTTACAGCTTTATTCTTTTAGTGGGAACTTTGTTGAACGTGATCTTGATGATGTGGAGGAGAGGGACTAGTTCTATTAAAGGAGGGAAACATCCTTTATGGAATGTTTGGACTAGGATTCATTGGGATTCTAAATCTTGGGTATTAGAAAGTTAGTGAATAGTAAGAATCCTGGTTTGTTGTAGGATTGAGAATCATGTTCTGTAAGCATCAAATTGTGCTGGAAAATGTGTGATATTGCATTGTTATATTATATTAGTTGTGCTTTTTCAATATAAATATAAACAAATAATGGTGAATCAGTTGCAAATGTTAAATATGTTTGAAAAGTGGATAATGTTGTATTATTATATTTAACAGAGGGTAAATTAGGGTTGTAGTGGTGGATTTTGAGCCCCACCAAATTGAGCCCTACAACAAATGAGGCTTGGGATTTGAAATGTCAATTCAGGATTGGAAATAGTTATAGGAGGATAACCGATAACTAAGTATCAAGTATTTTTTCTTATCAATTGAGTATTAAGCAGCACCCCCTCTGTTTTTAAAATAAAACCTGTTTCAACTTTGTGCCTATCTTGTTTTTGATAAGTCAAGGTCAGTATCAGTAAGCGTTTCTCTAAAGATGAATTGTTTAGTCATTTGTGATGCTGATAGGAAGCAGCTCAGTGTTCTCTCAAGTGATGTGGTATCATTTGACTAATTTCTGGATATAAGATTGATTTTTGTAAGAGTGAATCACTTTGAGGTGCTTTTTTGGAATTGGTGGAATGTTTAGCATGGGATTTGTGCCAACTGTTTATGAGCAATCTGTTCAGTTTTGGGGTTCAGTGGTACTGAGGTTTTTGATTATACTAAACTCTAGCATCAGTGGTTAACCGGTGGTTATGAAGGTTCCAGAGATATCAACATTCTTTGTCTTGGAGACGGGGGAATGGTTATTGCCTCAATGAAGAGCATTTGGTGAAAGCCAACTGGCTAGGTATGACGACTGGTATTGTGATCCCTGCTGTCCACAGGCTACCATTCTTATGGGTGATTTTTTGTTAAGTAGTTGGTAAACACTAGAGGATGTTTCTGTCCACTTCATTTAGGCAGAAGGATCATGTTTTTACTGATGTTTTGAATAACTGATATAGAAGATTTTCTAGCAATGAATACCGTATTTCATGTCTCAAATCTTTTAATATGTCACTCAGAAGACATGACTTGCTTGAAAGATTCTAGTAGTGTTTTTATCTGCTGTATAATTGTATTCCAGGTTGAGAAGCATGACTGTAAAGAGGCAGCATATGAATATCCATTTGTGCTGAATGGGTGAAAGCTTGTGCGTTTTTGCATCTTATGTTTTGGGAGGTTGCTTTTCATGTGAATGTCTGAACTTAAGAAGCAGCGTTTGAATATCCATCTATGTGTTTCATCTTGTGAGTTTTCTTGTATGAATGTTGCTTGGTATGTATGGCACATGTCCAGCTACCTTCTGATATTTTTAAATGCAAGAAAAGTGTGGTCTTGGGGGTTAGGGCCAAGATAAAAGAAATAGAGCTCTTGCTGCATTTTTGACTTTTTAGTATGGATGATATTTAGGGAAATAATGGTGGGTGAAGGATTGTAAAAGACCTTTTTTCAGGATCTATAACATTTAATTAGAAGTAGAGTTATAGAGTTCTAATATAAGTTTCAATCTAAAATTGATGTGATATTCGGATTCAGTTTCAGATTCAGATTTGAGGACTTGTTCATACTTTTGCATATTTAATAATCACTACATTTTGTTCAACAAGTAAATCTGTATACAAAAGGCCTGTACTACTAGGTAAAGCAAAGGATCTCTCTTATAATCAATACTGGTGGCAATGCTCCCCTCTTTATTGTCAAGTGGGTTTATGGTATCCTAACAGTTTATAGTTTTTCTTCATTTTTTGATCTGATGCAGGCAACAGGATGAAGAACTAGATGAACTGAGTGCGAGTGTGCAAAGAATTGGAGGCGTAGGGCTTACAATACATGAGGAGCTCCTTGCACAGGTAAAATTTTCCTATCCTTATTGTTAACTACTTGTGAGTTTATGCTAGTTTTCGTTTGCTTCAAGGAAATAATCAATCAATTAAATCGTTCATATCTCAGGAGAAGATTATTGATGATCTTGGCCTGGAGATGGACAGCACATCAAATCGTCTTGATTTTGTTCAGGTACATTATTTTAGATAATAATTGATTGGCAACCCACAATTCTTATGCTCTTTCACACTTTGTGCAGAAAAAGGTTGCTGTGGTTATGAAAAAGGCTGGTGCTAAGGGTCAAATTATGATGATTTGTTTTTTACTAGTTTTATTCATTATTCTATTTGTGCTAGTCTTTCTAACATAGTTCACTATAGCTAGAAACCCACAAAGCAAATGAAGGAAGCATGAGGAGATTTCTTACAGAATAAGTATTGTTGTTTGTGTTAATGTATTGTATTGCTTGTGGGGTTAACAATTGCAAGGCTTGATATATGATCCAATGCATGCATTAAAATCATACTTGTGCTATCTGAATGGATCGTGAACATTCTCTTAATTGATTTTCAAGCTTGTTGGTTAGCTTGTGACACAGTTTGATATAGCTTGCAAAACATTACTAGTCAAACTTGTTTAGTAGCCCTTTGATAAAATGTTTGAGGAGGTCTTGTGTGAGATTGTGTTCGCGAAATCAAGTGAGATGGGCTGATTCTTATGTGGTTAAAAGTTTTACATGATGTATATAACAATAATATTTTTATGTATTATAATTTGATAATTTTTAAAAATTATTAAATAATATACATAAAAGTAAAGTATGATATGAATAAAAATACTACATAATTTATATGAACACATCTATATTATATATAAAAAGGAACCAATTAGTAAAATATTTGCCACTTTTTTTTTCTAAAAACGTCGCACCAATTTGATGATGAGTAAATAATTTTAATTTGTTTTTTTTTCAATGTCATTATTTTTCTAAATTAATTTAAAAGATTTAAATTACACTGTCAAATTTATATGAATCTACATAATATAATTTCTATAGAAAAATTACTTTTTCATGTTGATGTACTCATGTGTCTTCTTTTTAAAGTGTTTTTTTTATTTTAATATAAATTTTGTGATAAAATATTTAATAGAAGAAAATTACTATTTTTTGAAATTGATGTACTTAAACTTAAATGTTTAAAATAATATAAATATTTAAAGTTTTATAAAGTTAGAACTTAGTTCAAAAGTGTTTTATATTAGGAGTTGGTCTCTTGTGAGACCGTCTCACGTGCGACAGAATTCAAGTATGTCTTTTATAGTTATAAGTATGTGTTTTTCAACTATAAGTATGTTTTTACAGATATAAATATGAGTTTTAAAAGTATGTTTTTTACACTCATAAATATGTCTTTTTCTATTATAAGTATGTGATCTGAAATTCCGTCGCACGTGAGACGGTCTCACGTGAGTTTTTGCCTTATATTAGAAGTATGTACTTCATAATGTGTAATACAAAAAGTAATTTTCTATAAGTGTGATGTTTTTTAATATTACAATATGCATTAAAAAATATGTAAAGTATAATTATTTAAATTCATATATATCTTCTTAATAATCAAATATCGTATATATTCATGTTTTACCTTTAAAAAATTGTTTATAACGCATTGCGCAGGTGCACTACTAGTATTACATTTAAAAGTTAATGATTCGGTGTTGTCTCAAAGGTCAGTTTTAATATAATTGTAATTTATTCTGATCATGATATCAAGTCAATTTGAAGACGTCAAAAAATATAGATTTGTACAATAAGAATTTATCATTTTCTTTGCTCTATCAAGTGAAAGTTTGAATTAATATAATTTAGAGTAAGTCTTGTGTGAGATCGTCTCACGGATCTTTTTTCGTGAGACGGGTCAACCCATAACCCACACTTAGAAATTCATATGAAAGTTTGTGGATATAGATTCAATTCATGGGTAATAAGGATCCGTCTCACGGAAATTATCCGTGAAACCGTCTCATATGAGTTTTTGCGTATAATTTATTGTTAATTTCGGATAATTGAAATATTTTGAAAAATGCACAATACGATATGTTGTTAATTTTTGTGTAAGATTTTATTGTAAGATTCTCAAATTACATTAGACTATTACAAGATATATAATACTATTTAGTATTGTCAAAACGTGTTGGTTGGGTGGGTCGGCCCACAATCCACTATAACCCACCATTTGACGGGATGGGACGGCCTATCATTTTGACAGACTGGAAAAGCCTCGACCCTGCCCAACCCACCGGTGGGCTGCGGGCTAGGCAGGACAGCCCACTTTAATTTTTATTTTTATTTTTTAATTTTTAAAATTATTAATTTTAATTTTAAATTTTAAATTATAATAGTTCTGATATTTTTTACTCTATATTTAACCTTATATGCATTGAATTATACGTAAAATATAAAAAACACATTATAAAAAGAAGAAATATCGTTATAATTCTTCGATTCCTATAAATAAGTGGCCAAATTTAATCTATTGAACATCATTATTTCCATTACAAGGTAATTTTATCAATATTATATATTTTACATAAGTGTGTTAAATAAAAAAATTTAAATTTTCTTTATAAATTATTTTTGAAAAAAGGTGTGCCAGCCCATTGGCCACTTGACCCGCGAGCTAGCCCACCAAAAGCCCACCCTGCCTAGGAGGCGGACTTCTAAATGCTAAGTCCAACCATTCATTTAGGCAGCGTGGGACGGGCTGGGCAGCTCTAATACTATGTAAATCATATGTAAATAATATATTTAACTGATCTCTGAATCCTTATGTCACAAGAAGTTTTCCGTCATTAAAATTTTATATATATTTCGATCATACCATCATTATATATGTGAGATTTTGCGCCTACTATCTATATCTTTAAAATAATTAGTTTTGTTCATATTGTGCAGTAGCAGATATGGCTTCAAGTGCGTTCAATGTCCTTTTTGTCATCTTCATACAAAAATTTGTGTGAAACAGTCTCACGGATAGTTTCCATGAGACGAATCCTTTTACCCATCAACCAAATCCATTTACACAAATTCAAATGTGAATTGTGAAGTGTGAGTTATGAATTGACTCATCTCAAATAAAATAATTAATGAGACGGAATCATATAAAACTTATTCATCTCTTTTATCGCTTAAGTCAGGATTTATTAGATGAAATGTTTCCAAAATAAGTCAATTTATATCTGACAATTAGTATTAACTGATCATTATAAATGACGAATCATAAGCCCATGTGTGTTTTGGAAAAAAAAAAAAAAAGTGCAAAAAGAAAAAAGTAATAAATAAAACTCAGCTAACAAGTTAGTTATTTCCAATGAATCTTGATGGAGAACATTGTTCATGATTCAACTTTGGAGTTGTAATTCGGGTAAAATCATGAGGACCCCTTATGTTATGGAAAATTTGCATCGGTCTCCCTTGTGTTAAGGAAATTGCGGGGCAAAAACCTGTGATTTCAAAAATTCGGCGCAAAACCCCCAAAATCGTCAGACTTCATGGCAAAGATGAAAATATCGATATCGCATGTCGTATCGCAACTTTGATTTTACGAATATATCGATGAATATATCGATATCGCATATCGATATCGTAAAAAATTTGAAAAAACAACGAAAATTTTATTAAAATTCTGGAAATTTAATATGAAATTTTAGGGATTATTTTTACACTTCATTACACATATATTTCACTCAAAATCACATTAAAATAATATATTTAAAACTAACATATAGATAATAAGCATTATAAATACTGTTTTTCGAATGAAAACTGATAATATATTACATAATACAAGACAAAATTACTAAAATTACATCACACAATACACTAGTACTAAAAGGATGACCTTGGAGGTTCAAACATAGTAGATGGAATGTCATCTTGATCCAAGCAGTACTGATACTAACTCATCATATTAGAGTACTTATTAATATAGTTATGCACATGTCATTCATAAGTTGCTCTATCTCGTCCAACTGATATATTTAAAACTAACATATAGATAATAAGCATTATAAATATTGTTTTTCGAATGAAAACTGATAATATATTACATAATACAAGACAAAATTACTAAAATTACATCACACAATACACTAGTACTAAAAGGATGACCTTGGAGGTTCAAACATAGTAGATGGAATGTCATCTTGATCCAAGCAGTACTGATACTAACTCATCACATTAGAGTACTTATTAATATAGTTATGCACATGTCATTCATAAGTTGCTCTATCTCGTCCAACTGCTTCACCATGAATTGGATAGTGTACACTAATCCAATCATATTGTTGATACTCATTTTGATTTCCATACGACATTTGAAAAGGTGGGTGATGAAAAACATCTCGAGTACTCCAACCAAATTGTGAACTTTCAAAGGTGTGAACAACATATGAATCTTGAGACATATCACTATGTTCATTGCTACCCATATTCATGGAATCAAAACTGACTGAAATTCGTTCAATATCAATAGATGAACTTTCTTCTTGATTCCAGGCACGTCTTCTAGTGTATTCTTTTCCAATAGCTCCTATCCCTGGACCTCCTTCTCTGCTTCCATGATTCATATCTTGTGTTGCATGACTAAACTCGGCCTCACTAGTGAATGGACTCAATAACACTTGGTTTGAAACATAATCCTCTTCATCATTTCCACCATCACTATTTCCACTATTTCCTCCATCAGTAGAACTATTTGATTTTGAAGTAGAAGATGTATGGTCAACTTCTTGGTGTAACACTTTATCAACATCAATGCCATAATCACGAGCCATAACAGCTACTTTTGGATCAGGGTTTCCTTCATTGTCATCTAAGTGTGCTATAAATATGGATATGAAAGATTAATGTGAGAAGAAAATATATTCCTTCCACTACCAAACAAAATACACAATACAAAGTAAAAAAAAAA
Organism: Scutellaria baicalensis; assembly: GCA_005771605.1. Classification (NCBI taxonomy): domain Eukaryota; kingdom Viridiplantae; phylum Streptophyta; class Magnoliopsida; order Lamiales; family Lamiaceae; genus Scutellaria; species Scutellaria baicalensis. The sequence continues at coordinate 30,251,751 of CM016723.1, read as the reverse complement.
TCACATAGTTCGCTCATTTTGATATACATGCGATATTTTGCGATATATCCATGATATTTCCCAATTTCCATCCAATTTTGTACTACACTGAACCGATATCGAAATCGATATCGATATTTTGCGACATATCTGCAATACCTAGGAAAAAAAATATTAACACCCAAGATATTTCGCGATATTTTCATCCTTGGCTGTTAATGTTTTTTTCCTAGGTATCGCAGATATGTCGTAAAATATCGCAAAATATCGATTTCGATATCGGTTCAGTGTAGTACAAAATTGGATGGAAATTGGGAAATATCGTGGATATATCGCAAAATATCGCATGTATATCAAAATGAGCGATTTTGATTCAAAAAATTGAACTATATGATTTTTTTTTTAACTTTGTATTGTGTATTTTGTTTAATAGTGGAAGGAATATATTCTCTTCTCACATCAATCTTTCTTATCCATATTTATAGCACACTTAGATGACAATGAAGGAAACCCTGATCCAAATGTAGCTGTTATGGCTCGTGATTATGACATTGATGTTGATAAAGTGTTACACCAAGAAGTTGACCATACATCTTCTACTTCAAAATCAAATAGCTCTACTGATGGAGGAAATAGTGGAAATAGTGATAGTGGAAATGATGACAATGATGATGGTGGGAATGGTGGATATGATGAAGAGGATTATGTTTTAAACCAAGTGTTATTGAGTCCATTCACTAGTGAGGCCGAGTTTAGTAATGCAACACAAGATATGGATCATGGAAACAGAGAAGGAGGTCCAGAGATAGGGGCTATTGGAAAAGAATACACTATTGGAAAAGAATACACTAGAAGACGTGCTTGGAATCAAGAAGAAAGTTCATCTATTGATATTAAACGAATTTCAGTCAGTTTTGATTCCATGAATATGGGTAGCAATGAATATAGTGATATGTCTCAAGATTCATATGTTGCTGACACCTTTGAAAGTTCACAATTTGGTTGGAGTACTCGAGATGTTTTTCATCACCCACCTTTTCAAATGTCGTATGGAAATCAAAATGAGTATCAACAATATGATTGAATTAGTGTACACTATCCAATTCATGGTGAAGCAGTTGGACGAGATAGAGCAACTTATGAATGACATGTGCATAACTATATTAATAAGTACTCTAATGTGATGAGTTGGTATCAGTACTGCTTGAATCAAGATGACATTCCATCTACTATGTTTGAACCTTATAGGTCATCCTTTTGGTACTAGTGTATTGTGTGATGTAATTTTAGTAATTTTGTCTTGTATTATGTAATATATTATCAGTTTTCATTCGAAAAACAGTATTTATAATGCTTATTATCTATATGTTAGTTTTAAATATATTATTTTAATGTGATTTTGAGTGAAATATATGTGTAATGAAGTGTAAAAATAATCCCTAAAATTTCATATTAAATTTCCAGAATTTTAATAAGATTTCCGTTGTTTTTTCAAATTTTTTGCGATATCGATATGCGATATCGATGTATCCATCGATATATCCGTAAAATCAAAGTTGCGATACGACATGCGATATATCCGTATTACAATATCCATATCCACGATATATCCGCGATATTTCGTGATATTTTCATCCTTGCTTCACGGGAGTGCGGGCTACGCGCCTGAAGTGCGATGTTGCTTATTTTTTGTCCGTTATGTGGGCTTGAAAATACAAAATTACCCCTGTTTTTCAATTATATATGTATGTGTATGCTCTATTTATTTAGATTATGTGACATTTTTTAAGAATATAAATAAACATTAAAAAATAAAAATAAAGTAAAAATAAATAAAAAATAAAAAACAGGCCCTTTCCCCTTTCCCCCGATGCCTCCTTTCCCCACCGACCAGCACCTCCATTGTTTTTCTTTTTTTGGATAAAATGTAAAAAATTTATACCATGTATGGGTCACGAATGAGTACAATAAGGAAGCGCCCTATACTAGAGCACAAAGAACAAAAAGGTCCAAACAAGTGACCAAGGTGTGCAAACATCGCAACAAGAAAATACATGAATGCCCACCAATCTATGAATAGACGGGTGAGCTACAGTGGAAATACAAAAGAGCGAGCAAAATACATTGTCAATCGAGGCATACCCCAGACAAAGGATTAAAAACACATAAAATTAGATTAGGAAAAGCTGCAGCACCATCCAAGAATTTTGAAGTAGATAAGGAAGTGTGGATCCATGCAAGATTATGATGAAGTGTGATTCTTGAAATTAAGAATCATAACTCAAAATAATCCAACATCAAGAGAGAAGCAGAATGATCAGCAGCAGCAAAAGCAAACAACAGCAAAACAAGCAGCCATAAGATCAATAATCCACAACCAAACAAAAGGCCATAAGATCAAAAATCCACGGCAAACAAGCAGCAACATTCACATATCACAACCCCAAGATCAGCAAAATAGATACATAGCAAGACAAAAGGAGAAAGATAAGCATCTTCATGTAACCACAAGGGCTGCATATAGGAGCCCATCCGAATCTGCAAAACCAAAAGAGTCGGGGCTGCATCGAACAACAAAATTGGGTTCAGAATCTGGACGGAGGAAGAAACGGTGAGGTCGCGATTCAAAAGACTCTGCCCCATGAGTATGAATCAAGCCACCAACACCTGTATCTTCGCTCTTCCAGAGAACCCTCAGAAGCAGAATGTTTGCAGCAACGGCAACCAGCAGGGATGCAGATATGCTTTCCATTGAGCACAAAATCTGCACATCGGAAAGAAGCACCTCTATTGTTATCCGGTGACGGCAAGCCTCAAGTTCTCTCACTGAAGTGCATCGAGCACGCCATCAAAGCTATGAAACCTTGTACTTACCACATCAATGTCCACCCTCAATCTCTCCGCTTCAGCCGCCGCCATAAAATTCCAAAGAATTGGGCAAAATTAACATTGTGAAAACCCCAACTCAAGAATGAGGCGAAGAGAGAGATGAGATGTTTCAATAGGTGGTTGCCCCTTTCATTTCGCCAATGATCTCCACAAAATCAACAACCCTGTTCTGCAAATCGTTGCCCAGGTCAGTTCGAACTCGTCGTGCGACTATGTTCAGAGAAATGAGGATTTGACGATGGATCGATTCCATCGACTTCTCTGAATCACCAACTAATTGTTTTTTCCATTATCATCTTTAACTATCTGCTTCCAATCAATATAAACCCTTGGAATTTGTTCAACTCCAAACCCATCATCATCATCATCCAAACAATACCTTTATGAATATTTACTATATGGTTACAGATCTGGTTACAGATCTGGCCCGTATCTTGGCCTGGCAAACCCAACGCGGTGGTGGTGATGTCGACGGTGATGAGAATACAGCGAGACGAGAGATGGAGACGCAGGGGGTAACAGTGATGACGACGAGAGCAGAGAGAGACGAGAGATGAAAGGAGAGGGGAAGGGGCGGTAGGGGAAGGTGGTGGCTGGTGGGAGAAATCCTTTCTAGCCCTAAAGTTTCTCTCAGTCCTCTATTACGGTATATGAGGGACGTAACGGGAAAGAGGGTGGAAAAATATCATGGCGTTAACACCCGTTAAGTTGTGTAGGACGTGTGTCGAGTTTCTGTTATCACACGTGTTTAAGTTGCAATTTCCTTATCACAGGGGGGACCGACGCAAACTTTTTGAAACACGAGGGGGTTTCGCGCAATAAACCCGTTGTACTTCTATACATCAAGGACACATGTAATTGGATCAAGTCCGAATATATTTGGATGTGGATTTTTTTTCTTTCTTCGAGTTGAGATTTTTATATTATATTTGTATGACTTTTATGTTCAATTGTGGTGGTTAACTTTGAAAAAAAAAAAGAAGAATTTCAGCAAAATCTATATATATATATATATATATATATACACCTTTATGTGATATTAGTTGCACCTATATGCATCACATAAATGTATGAGTAATATCATATAAATGTATGTTGATATAAAAATGCTTTGAAATTTTCTAAAAATCTTCATTCTTTTTCCAAGTTACAGAACATAAAAGTTATGATATTTATATTAAAGGTCATAACAATACAACATAAATGTTACACCAAGATAGATGTCTCAACCTAAAGCAAAAAAAAAAAAAAACCGAAAATGTTCTTCTCTTTCTAAGTTACGTACTAAACATAAAGTTCATGACATTTGTACATAAAAGCACAACAATACAACATAAATGATCATATCAATACAACATAAATGTCTCAACTTAAAGGAAAAAAAAACCAAATAAACACGAGTCAGAGTCCGATCGCTTCAATTGTATGAATTTAGACTCATATAATTGATGCACAAAAGTTTTTGCCCCAACTTTGAAGTTGATGGATTTTCCCTATAAATCACATAATTATATAAAGCAAATCTTTAATTAGATGACAATCATATATTAATTGATTATAATATAATAACTCATTATCGAGTAAGTCTCTTGTGAATCAGGTGCATAGATCCATACACTCGGGTCGGATCCGGGTCGGGGGGACCGCACTTTTTTTTTTTTTCGCTCATGATTTTTGAAAAAAATCACATACCAATAGTATATGTTAGACATAGCTTTACGTTATGTTAGACATACCTTTAAACTATGTTAAACATACCAGCTCTGCCCAGATTCCATGTCTTGTCTTTTTTTGGCTTGATTTTTGAATTTTGGTACATACCACTACATTATGTTAGACATACATTTACGTTGTGTTAGACATACCTTTATGTATACTTAAACATACATTTGTATATGTTAGACATACCTTTATATATAGTTAAGCATACCTTTATATATGTTAGACATACCTTTATATATAGTTAGACCTACCTACACATGGTTGGTCTAACTATACACAAAGGTTGGTTTAACTATACACAAAGATTGGTCTATTTGAGCGAATTTTGGGTGAGCTTCAGCACAAGTGTTCAGCGCGTGGGAGCGCGTGCATGCGCATGGGAGGAGCGTTTTGGGCGCGTGAATGGGTCAATCCGGTTGCATGGATCCCAGATCCGTGCAACCGGTGCATAAAAGTTTTTGCTCTCATTATCTTATTTACTTCTAAAAATAGCAATGGGGCTTGTACGCATGAAAATGATTGTCTATTTAGTTTTGACAATGTTCTTTGTTTATATATACACAACAATAGAATTGGAACAATCTAGCTAACAATGTTTTGACCACTGGCCTCCAATGATTTAAAGAATGTACAAACACTATTTATTTCAAGTGATCACCACAATGAACAACAATTTGTAATCCAAAAAAAGAAAGAAGAAATTAAGAAACAATGGAGCTAGCAAAAGAGAAGAAGGTTTACAGATGAATTGACAAGAAAGGAATGAAGCAAGTTAAGAAGAAAATTGATGATGAGTGATTTAGTGAAGCTTAAAATGAGCAAGTGCAGAATGATGAGCGGGTCGTAGGCTTATATTCTGGTAATGTGTGACAAAATCAATGTAAGTAACTTGTGTGTAGATGGGATGAGGATGATCTTGATTGAGAAGCTCTTTTATTGGGCCATATGGCTTCATCATACAGTGTGCACTAGGGTAAAAGAAGCATGCTGCAGATACCCGGCTCCCCGTCTCCCTCGCCACCACCCGGTGCTCCACGCTCACGAACTCGTCGTTCGTTATAAGCTACGTAGGCAAGAGAAACTCTAAGTCAGTCAAATGGTTGCAGCACTTTTAACAGATCAGCTATATATAGCTCCTTAATTACCTGGAGAAGGTCTCCGATGTTGGCTATCAAAGCTCCTTGAATGGGAGGCACGTCCACCCAATGGCCCTCGTGATGAATTTGGAGCCCACCACAGTTGTCCTGGACTAACACGGTTAGAGTCGTGGGGTCCGAGTGCTTGATCGTGCCAAAGGTCTTGTCGGGTTCAGGGGAGGCTGGATAGTATAGGCAGGTTAGATATTCACTCTTTATGCACTCTATTTCCTCCAACAAATCTCTGCTTACACCTAAAGCCTCTGAGATTAGTTGTGATAAAATGTCTCTCAGATTACGCATGTACTTCATATAATCTGTGATCTCATTTCTGCAACCAACCAAATTCAAGAACATCATTTTGAATTGCCAATTAAAAATGTTATATAGTTCCTACAATCAAAACATTATAGAATAGATACCTGCATATAGGAGGAATGGATTGAGGATCAAGAACACCATTCATAAATGAACAAGCAAAAGCATCTCTCCAACTAGCAACATCTCCCTTTTTGAGATGTCCATTTATGCTATAGAATCTCACATTAGGCCTACCATCCGACGAGTAGAGGTCCATCTTCGCCTCCGTTGGTTGCTCGTGGAATCTCCGAGTACCATCCAATATAGCATCCATTACACTAACAGGGACACCATGGTTAACCATTTGGAAGAACCCCCAAGTTTGTGATGCTCGACGAATCTCATCAGTCACCTCTTTTCGTCGAGCACCACAACTCTCCACCCCTTGGAGATCAATCACAGGTATCTGAAACTGGAGCCCTTGTTTCATGTAGGAGGGCTCAGCCTCAGGTGGGCTAATGAAGAACCTTGGAACCTTCTGGATGCCGGAATCAACGAGCCCCTTAACACCGGCTTTCGTCCTCTCAAACTCCTCCATTTCCTTCTCCCATTCATAGTCATCACAATCAGCTTGATCAGTTTCCATCCTATTTTGGTTTGTTCTTCTAGCTGTGTTTGAACAATGCAAGTATTTATTTATTTAAAGTAGATGCAAATTTGTGGGTTAAGGAAACATGTGGGGAACATAATTGTTCTAATACTGCTGTTATTTCATCAGTGACAGCTTACATAGTTGACTAACTACATGCTTTTATTATACAATTCCAATTCATCCTTTTCTTTAACACAATTTAAGGTTGAAATGTAGCAATCATGCAACATCATGCTAACAAATTATTTGTTTTCCATTATATATTAGCAGCCCAGCAGGATTAAACAATTGCATGCAGAACTTCACCACACACATAAAGGAAGACCATTTCTGGAAATTAAGGGAAACCATCAACCATGATCATGTAATAAACATCTTCTTCCTAGCTAGGACTATATATTCTACAAACATTTTAACTCTTAATAACATGAATGTAATTATAAGAACAACAAATAGTGAATTCAACAACATATTAACATGTTAGAAAGGATTGGTAATACCTGTTGAAGAAAAAGAGGGCCTTTCTTCCAAAAGAAACGGGAAAAGAAATGGGTGTGGAATGCAAGAAAGTTGAAGAAAAAGGGGTGATTTTGTAATATTTTGGGTGATGGGAAATGTCGGGAAAATGGAGATCAAGAATCAGTATTTTATAGATAAGATAGAAAAATATAAGAATGAAAATAGAGTTAGGACAAAACATGATGGAATAGATATAACAGAAGGGAATTGGAGAATTCTGAAAAAGGCAAGGAAATTTATGTCATTATCTGCATTCCCATCATATATATGTTTCCTACAACATTTTTACTTATAACTAAATTTATGTATATCTATTCCATTTGCATGTATCGAATTATATTTCATTATTTTTTATATACACAACGTATTAATTAATGTTATCATATATAAATATGATGTGCGGAGATTATTTGAGGATATCATATGAAACACCAAAATAAAATAGAATACCTTGTTTGAAAAAAAAAATGCTTAAAATAAGGAAAGTATTTTTAAAAGTAACATTTATAGTCTTTCCGGGTGCTTTAGGACAAGGGCGTAGATGGAGTTTGCAAGTTTTGAATTTGAAGATATTATGTTTGTTTCTAGAATTTTTCATTTGGTTAGACGGGTCTACACACAACTCACACTTCATAAATCACACATAAATTAATAACAATGACTTCATAATTCGTACGTGATACCTGAAGAGTAGATATCTACAACTTTTAATAAGGAAAAACACTATACCTTAAGAGTACACATCAAATATCACGCTTTAAAAAGGAAAAATAATATCTAATTAAAAGCACACGTGATACCTGAAGATACCTTAAGAATACACGTGATATCTGAAGAGTACGAATGTGTACACGTGATACTTAAATAGTACATGAGTATATATGTGTACACGTGATACCTGAAGAGTATATGAGTATATATGTAACATAAGTGCATGAATGAGTACGTGATACCTGAAGAGTATATGAGTACATATGTAACAAATGTAATAGTACACGCTGAGGGCACAAATGAGTACATGATATTTGAAGATAAAATGAATACATCTGTAACACTACGCGTTGAGAGCACGAATCTAAAATCTATATTCAAGGGTATATAATTTTTTTTCTTAGCATTTTTATATTTTTAATAAGCATTTTTATATTTTTAATAAGCTTGGCCCCAATTCAGGTACAAATTATAAGGTTTTGCCTTGGTGTTTTTAACTTTTTAATAAGCTTGACCCCACTTCACGTAAATTAGTTTTTTTACCCCACTTCCCACTTCAGATATAAATTGTTTTTTTTAAGTGTTTAGTATATTATTTTTTAAATAACCTTACCCCACTTCAGGTATAAATTGGGTTTTTTATCCTGTGTTTAGTATTTTTATATTTTATGAATGATTACATAATACCTGAAGAATATATAAGTATGTGTCCCCACGCCTCATCAAATATAAATTTTTTTTTTTCAGTGTTTAGTGTTTTTACTTTTTTAATAAGCTTGACCCCACTTCAGGTATAATAAAAAAGCTTGACCCCATTTCAGGTATAATTGGTTTTTTTTTCCTGTTATATGAGTATATATGTAACACTACGCGATGAGGCACGAGATAAAGAAGGTTTTGCCTTAATATTTTTATATTTTAATAAGCTTGGCCCCACTGCATGTATAAATGATAAGGTTTTGCCCTGGTATTTTTAACTTTTCAATAAGTCAAAAACTTATATACACCTAGGCACACAAGTGCCACTCTTTCAATAATAATAAGTTTGGCCCCACTTCAGGTATAAATTAGTTTTCTTAGACCACTTCCCACTACTGATATAAATTGGTTTTGAGTAGGTTTGTGTGAGACCGTCTCACGAATCTTTTTTTGTAAGACGAGTCAATCCATAACACACATTTAGCAATTCATATGAAAATTTGTTGATATGAGTTTTTCGTAAGACGGGTCATCCCATAATCTTAGCAATTCATATGAAAATTTGTGGATATAAGTTCAATTCCCACACTTAGCAATTCATATGAAAATTTGTGGATATGAGTTCAATTCATGGGTAATAAGAATTCATCTCGCAATCTCTACTATAAGGTGGATACCACTTAAGTTATAAGTATTGTGGTTATGTTTAGTATAATTTAGATATATATAACCTCAGTCAATTAAGAATTAAATAGTGTAATAGATGAACACAAAATATTGTTGTGTAATTCAAGGATGGGTTGAGATTTGGATTTTGTAAGTTCTTATCCTTGCATTAAATTTGACGCATCCTAAATTGAGACAGGGGAATGCTAGTCTAGTCTTAGCCATAAATCAAGGGGGAAAAAAGAAAAATATTTTGTATGGTAGCTAGATAAATTTCCCTTCACGAAATTGGAGTCATAACATATATCAGTGGGAAAAGCCCTATCTCTATCTCTATATATACTTTATAAAATATAGGTGAGACTTTTATCTCACGAGCTTCATGAGGTTGGGATATTAAATTATATATACACAAAATTTGAGTTATATATATTTAAATGATATGTATCGCAAAAAACAATTAAATTTATGTTTTTCGTAAATAATAACATCTAAAATTTTCTAAAAATAGTAAATTTAATTTATTTATTTCATAAATTGAAGCACCATCTTTCATATATACTAAAGGAATAATCATCAGAGGACACATGTCACTCTATGGTTATTCCAAATTTTCCCTCCACTTTTTTAATTTTTATATATATATATATATAATTTATAGTTTAATTCAATAATTCATTTAATGATAATTTCTAACAATTAGTAACCTTTGAAATTTTAATAATAATTAATAACAATTTGTAACTTATGAAATTTTAGTCAAGATTTTTTAATATAGGAATTGATTGTTATTTTAATGAGGCCGTACATTTAAATATGTATAAACTAATTGTTAATAAATTTAATCATTATAAATTGGGAAAAAAAATTAAATCAAGCATATCATGAATAAGAATATTATGTCTATATACTTTTTAGGTCATGTGAGTATATAAATATAATTTTAAGAACAACAAAAATCAGTAAATTCATGAAAAAAAGTTATTGATTGCTAATTAATATATGTTAATATTAAAATTTTAATGAATATATGTTAATATGAATATAGTAATATACGTTAAATTAAATATTAATAGAAAATGAGATATTAATATATGTTAATACAAATTAATAAACAAATACTAAGGGGGTGTTTGGTAAGTCAGTTTAGGGTTTATAGGGTTTGTTAACTAAACTTGACAGGTGTTTGGTAAGTGGGTGTAAAGCCCGGGTTTACCACTTGGCCCGGGTTTGAGAATGTGGGTTTATGGTGTTTAATCGGTAGGATTATAAACATGGGCAATAAAGTGGGTTTAGTCTATGTGTACAGTAACTTGTTTTGAAATTCATTTTTGGCCTTCCAATGCAAAGTAATTTTTCAGCTCCCCCCCCTCCCCGACCACTGAAGAAGCTCGACGACAGGCTCATCTCCCTCTCCCAATCAGAACACCGGCGAAGATAAGATTCAACATGCACTTCCCTTCCCCTATCGATTTCGTTGTTGTTTCGACATTGTTGTTTCGTTTCCCTTCGTATAATACCTTCCTAGTACATGAAACACAAAAAAGTTTTTGAAACAAAGTCAACTTCTTCCACTCGCTCGCTGTCGGTGACCTTCGAATTCTGCTGGAAGATGAAGTAATATTGAAACAAAGTTTTTTTCTTTATTTTTCTTCTTTTCAATTTGCCATGGAAAGGATTTATTTGTTTGAGGTTAATTTAGTAAATTCAAATGTTATATCCTTATTCTCACATATACCAAACAACAAATAAAAAACAAACCTACTTTAACAAACCTCCAAACATTCATATCAAACAACAAATATTTAATCAAACATACTACAAAACATCCACACCAAACAATAAATTTACAATCATGAACAGTGTAATCCCACCTTTTTTATCAGTCCCTGACAATCCCTATCCACCTATCATACGGCCCCTAAATATAATGCATTTTATGTATTTTAATTTTACTTTAATTTTAATTTAAAAATATGGCTAAAGTGTATGTATTACCTACAAATTAACAATACAAATACATTTTAAGTCATGTGAATATGAAAATAGTTTTCGTTAAGTAACATTTTTGATCTAGCATGTGTTTTCGGTGCATCGTTATTTTTTACTCAAAATGTATTACATTTTTATGTTAATTTTTTAATAATATTAATTTTGAAGATATACCGTGTAATACACGGGATATATATTAGTATAATATATATATTTATATAAAGTATGATTTAACGAAGAGGTTTGGCCAAACCTAGCAGGTCCAAAGAGTAGAGCTGGATTAGCTAGCCTATATTAATATTATATGCTACTATTTTATTTTGTTATTTTCAACTCTATTTTAATTTAATGTCTTTTATGATGCCCAATAGAGTGCTTCCATAGACACTCTCAAATATTTTATTTAATAGTACAATTAAATAAATATTTAAAAGTTTGAAAGGTCATCTAATTGTTGATAGTTGACAAATGTCACACTTAGGGATTGTTGGCTCATTTTCTCTTTATTTGGTTGTAAATCTTGATTTGGATGTAAGATTAAATATAAAGGTTGTGTATTTTTTAATCCTCTTTATGTTGGATGATTTTGTTTGAAAAATTAATAAGTCTGCTAATTTATAATGTTAAATATGATCTTACTTTTATGGATCTTTAAGTGACGATTTCAATTCTAAAGTTTTATATCGATAGACTCTTTTCTTTAGACGCCATATATTTAAATTACCTATCTTTCAAATTTTAAATCTATAAAAAATTGTTATTTCTAAACAAAAATATGTTTTATAAAGTGATTAATAGAGGCCGGGGTGCTTTTAGGTAATTGACCTTTAAAACCTATTATTTTGACAAAGTGATGATTATTTAACGATAAGTGATTAAGTTCCAAAATTTCAATTTTGGCTAATCACTTGAATTCTTATACAATTTATACCTTATAAAATAATTTTTCTACAATAATCACTTGCAAACCCAATCCTCTATATAGAATCTCTCTGATAATAATAATAATAATAATAATTAAGTTTTCACAAACTCAATATAGGATGATTACACATATATAATTTTATAAAATAAACTTTTATTGTTGTCAAACAAAATCAAATTTTGCAGATATAACGAAGGAAGGATGTACAATTGGGCTTCAATTGTAGGAGAGATCATTTCCCCAATTGAACCCTTATATAGCCCAAGTCCATTAAATAATTGGATACGAGACATGGGCCAGCCCAAAATATTTTTATATTTATAGAGGAAGCCCATTCTCGTGGAATTAATATTGTCATTAATTAATCTTGTATTAATTAATTTCTCACATCAAAATCAACAATCTTAGCCACCTCAGATGTAAGGGTGAGAGCCCATTTTTGTTGGACCAGCCCATGGGTTAGACTGAGTAATCCGATTTAGGTGGGTTTGAACTGTGCTGATGGGTCAAGTTTTTTATGGGTTAACTCGCTTATATTTTATTTTATTTAATTTTTTACTTTTGTTTCTTGAAGATATAGATTAAAAAAGAATAATATGATACAAATTATCAATGCAACTATTGATTTATATAATATTGATATGAATCATTTAATTTTAATAAGGAACTACTTTTTTCAAAAAATTGATTATGTATATTATATGTAACTGAACCCGTATTTCTTAATAATAATAATAATAATAATAATAATAATAATAATAATAATAATAATAATACTTTTTTCCCTCTCGAAAAATAAAAAGAGAGCACGTTGACCTCTTATGAGACAGTTTTACATGTGATGTGATTCAAATATGTCTTTTATAGGTATAAATATGAGTTTAAAAGTATATCTTTTTTTGATGTAAATATACCCATCTCACAGTGCGACAATTGCATCTGTATTTTTATGATAGAAAAGGTAAAAGTTTCAGTTGAACAATCCAAGTTTAAAACCCACTGAATTGAGATTTTGTCAAGTTGTTAGGTAGTATGAACTTTAAGGTTAATAGTACAAAAAAAAGTGAACTTTCGAGACTAATTATTGAGATAATGATAATTGATATGGATGAGCCACTAATGCCTATGTTAATGATTTATTTTAGGTAATTATTGGGCTATATTTAGTGATATGGCCTAGGGTTTGTACCATCCAAGATAAAGTAAAAGTTCACTTTGTCTAATTATCATATCCAGAATGCCTAATGTTTTTCACATTTTGATCTCTTCATGTCTCACCAAATTTAGCTTAGAAATCTAAGTTATTAGACTGAAAAGGCTCCACTTAAATACATCTAAAGTATGAAATTATAATCATAATACAGTTGAATACTTTAGAGAGAAATTGTCCTAGCTTCTCTGTGGCCATATAAATTATAAACCCGATATTACATATCATGAGATAAAGACTCATCATCCACAAAAAGATGAATTGTAATGTATGAATTGTGGATTGATCGTCTCACCTAATTAGAGTTATAAGATGGTTTCAGAAAGTCATACTTCTTTTAAAAATGGCTCTTCCAAATTGTAAAGAGAACATATTACAACGTTTCTCGTACGATTTAATATGAGTTAATTACAAATAATCATCTAAATTATATCATCTTTTACACTTAACGTCTATCTAAACATTTTTTGGTTGCAATTAGTCATCTAACCTTTATATAAGTTACAAATGACCATCCAAAATAATCGAAAAAACATTTTTCGGCCAAATCAAATCATCTACAAGGCACAACCTCTATTTATGATGGTATTTTGTCATTTTAGATTTTAATTAGAAAAATAAATCAGATTAATTTCTTAAAAAATTTAAAATTTACCGTGGATACAAACTTAAAGAAGGATTCAGTGTCCAAATTTAACAATAAATACAATGAGTTCATTCAAAAATTGTAGCATCAGCAACAATAATTCTTTTAGACGACAAAAATGAAATTTTTAATAGGTTTTTCAGCACTGTTCTTTTATGGTACTCTTTTGTGGTAACTTTGTCATCTCATTTGATGGTTCTAAATTAGACTAAAATTTTAGAATTATTATTTATTCATTTGTCAATTTTTGCAAGTTTGATATTATATTAATATAGCGAGATAAAATCACATTTGGTCCCATAAGTGTTGCCTTTTCCGCAATTGGTCTCAAAGTTATTTATTTTTTTAATTTAGTCTTGTAACTTAAATAATTGCTCAATTTTATCTCAATGTTGTCGGAAATCTCAAATTTGACCGGAAAATTGTCATGTGACATCCAATTTGTGGGTTTCCGGCGAGAATAATGACACATTTAATAAATATAAGACATTTATTTACTGTTTTTAGAATTTGTTTTAATTTTGGACCAATAGAATAATTACAACTCATGTTACATCATTATTTATCACCAGAAACTCTCAAATTGGATGTCACATGACAAATTTCCGGCCAAATTTGAAATTTCCGATGACATAGGATTAAAATCGAGCAATTATTCAAGTTATCAGACTAAATTAAAAAAGTAAATTATTGTAAGACTAACTGAAAGTGAAAAGTTATGGGACTAAATGTGATTTTATCCCTAATGTAGGCATGTGAAATAGTCTGTAATTATCTTGCTTTGATTGAGTGCTAGAATAATTGCTAATCTAAAAAAAAATTATGGTTGTTGATGCTACGATTTTTGAATGAATTGCTTTTATTTATTATTAGATTTGGACTTTGGAGTCTCCTTTTAGTTTGTATACGAATAAATTTTAATATTTGTTTTAAATATTAATCTAATTTATTTTTCAATTAAAATATAATATGACAAAAATACTCTCATAAATAGAGGATGTGTCTCGCGCATGATTTGATTTTGGCCAGAAAATGATTTTCCGATGATCTTGGATGGTCATTTGTAACTCATACAAAGGTTAGATGGCTAATTGCAACCAAAAAGAGTTTAGATAGTTAAGTGCAAAAAGGAGTATATGGTTATTTGTAATTAACCCTTTTAATATTAACTTCTCATCTGATATACGACATTACGAAATTAATGTGTTGCAATACGAAAAATTTCATGAAATTATAGTTGTGAAACTATTTTAAATTAATTTTTGTAGAACTATATTCCGTTCTACCTATTTATTGAAAGAGGATTAATATATAATAAGAGATAAAATATAGAATAGAGTGAGTTATGAATAGACTACTATATATGGAAAGAAACAATTTATTTTTAACTAAAAATTTGAATATTCATTTGTAGTCAAAATAATATTTTTTTAGATAATTGTATCTTTAACGATAACAACCATGTACAACCATATATATGCTTCGGTCTGTACCATCGTATTACAATTTGTACCATCAGCAATGCAGTTCATATTATCATTTACAACTCGTATCATTAATGTCATCATTATGTACCATCATATACTTCAACAGAATGTCTCTGATATACAAGTTGCATGTATCTAAATATGTGAAAGTGTTTCCTTTTCTTTTTTGTATGGTCTTTAAGTTATGTTAGTCATATATTTATGTTATATAGTCATGCATTTATTTCTAGATACCAATATCCTTATTATAATACTTTAAGTTTAAGGAAAAACCACCATTGACCTTTATACCATGTTAGTGATACATTTATATTATAAGTCATACCTTAATATACAAATATCATACTTATATATAATACTTTAACTTTAAACAAAAAACTCTAATTTCGGACACAATTTATAAATTGTATACCTTTATGTGATGTTACGTAATCTTTATACCAACATAATCAACTTTTATAAAATATATAAAGGTACAACTAACATAACTAAAATGTATGAAATGTATAATGGACTGTCTATAAATATGTTAAGATACAACTAAAAATTCTAAAGGTGTAACTGACATAACATAAATATACGACTAATATAATATAAATGTACAACACCTGAAAGCGAATTTGGGTGGATTTAGACACACCTACCCAAGCACGTGGGGAACATATAAGACATATACGGAGACGCGTGAACCGAATCGACGTAATTGCATCAAATATTCATGCATTCTATGGGTAAAAGTTTTGCTGATACTTTAATTTGTATCACTGTATACTTAAGCCCTTCCCACCAAATGTTGGAAGTCTATCACCGGAGCAAAATCATTATTGTAAATAATAATAAGAATAATAAAACTGATGTGGTCGAACTGACCACATTCGGACTATCTTACCAAACTGATCGACTTTAAGGATAATTAATGCGAACAGAACGGAGAAGCAGGAAGAATATTTTGGACGAACAAAACAAGTCAAGCAAATTGGCCGAACAGAGCAAATTAAGCGAACTGATAAACTTCGCAGGTCGAAATACCGAGCTGTAGGACGAAAGGTCGAACTAGATATAGACGAACTAATTCAAACTCAGGATAACTGCCATGATCGCGGGAATATCGCCCACTTCCCACCTTTTTCGGAAGAATCCTAACTGCCACGTTTTCAGGGAGTATTTATAGAACTTGATCTTTCTATTTTCACACACAATCACAATTTTTTCCACAATAATTACTAAGCAAAAGCGAGAGCAATATTTTTCGAGATTACTGACTTGAGCGTCGGAGTCCCTTCACTGGGAAAAACCCCCGGTGTTCTTTGTTTTGCAAGTCTTTTTGATCGGAGAATTCCAGTCAACGCCGGAGAATTCCAATTGGCGTCGGAAAAGAAGAAGATTGAAGTTAGGACTAATCAAAAACTATATTTCCAAGTAAATGTTAATGAGGTTCCTTGGTATGATATTAATTAGGGTCTCAACCAATGAATAGATTTGAAATTTATGGTATCAAATTATTCAAAACCCATAGTTTCCATAACAAACTTTGAAGACATTTGATAAATTTTAAATCTACTCTAGTTTAATGAATTTAAAATTCATTCATGTAAAATCCGAAATTTCAAATCAATTTATACAAGTGAAGCTTAATAGAATAGAAAATTAATTAATAATTCAGGTATATAATAATGGCACACGAGTGAGGGGCCAGGGTCATAGGAAAAAGTGGGTTGGGCCATTGAAAAGGTGAAAATAAAAGTTGGACATTAGAAGCCCATTATGAATAAATAAAACAATTAATAAAATAAATCCATTATAATTTATGTCCACTCTTCGAGTCAAACAAATGTTATACATTTGATGTGGCCTGTCTTTTCCCTTTGTTTTTTTGCCAATTTATCTGTAAAATGTGACTACTTTACCATAATTGAAATCAGAATCTAGTACAACCAAATTTGGGTTCCCATTACATGATTATTTTCGTCATCAAGGATTATAAGTATAATAACTCAGGTTTAAGACAATACTAGGTTTTAATTAGTGTAAAGCAAATAGATTAACATAAGTACTAGGGATGGTACAATATGATGTAAAATTAACGATCCAACTATATTTCAAACGAAATAAAGTAGTACAACCTAAATTTTGGAAATATGAGTTAGTGTAGATAATACCAATGTGAATGATGTAACAACAAATTTCATGTGTTGCTATATCTAACGAAAGAAACAAAGTGATGCAAATTAAATATTTTTGAATTAGAATTAAAGTGGATACATATGTATCTCTATGAACTCCTATGATTCTCCTTTTCGGATCGATAAGAATTTTGGAGTTGTATCCTTGGAGCAAATATTCAACAATAATTTTGGAAACCTTCCCGAAGAACACTTTGACTTGAAAAACGCCAACAAGAGGATTTTAACATCTTGATGTCTCTTATCGAACGTCGTTTCTGGTGACTTTCCATGAAGAACGCGTAGAAGACCTTTTGAATTTTGGTTAGAGAAATTCTTGAGTCATGAAATCTTAACTTCACGCGAAGAGCACCTTGAGTAGTCTTGGTGAGAGAAATTCAATCTTGGTTTTGTCTCGAGTTTTGAAGGATAAGATTATTCCTTCAACTGGTATTAATAAAACAGTACTCATTAGATTTCTGAATCTTGAATCAAATGTTTAAGTACTGTTTTTTGAAGTTGAGTGACTAAAACTTGAGTGAACTTGAGAGAGCTTCAAATTTCTTGCTTGCAGTTTGAGATCAATTAAAGTTTCGGTGGTAATTTCAATCTTCTCCTAGCTTTTCTATTTATATATAGGTGTTGAAATATGTGAGTTGAAGGAGACACATTAATTTCATGATATTTTGAATCCTCTTTTTTTTTTTTGGTGCAGAAGGTTGATTAATTATCTAATTCTCAAGTACTCATGAGGTTGGGATTGAAGGTTTTTTGTCTTATTGTATAGGTTCATTTGAAGGCTTCAGGCTTATAGAGTATAAGTGGTACTGCATTGGTTCATTTATCTTCCTTTAATTTTGTCTCTATAAGTTATTATATATTTTATGCTTGCTTTTGCATGTAATAGCAGCCAATCTTCTATTTACTTCCATCAACTTTTAACAATATCGTATATATGCACTCTGCATGCTTCTTCAACTTACACTAAACTCAATTCTAATATAACTCGATCTATGTGAAAAATCATGAGCTACTCTAATTTTTTTTAATTATTACACTTGTGTTTTGTCTAATCAAAATCTAAACATTGATTTCCTAGCATGATTAAATACAAAAATCAATCTAAAGTGGTTTCTTTTCATTTTACACCCTTTTTTTTTTTTTTAAATTTCATTGCAAACTGAAGTTTTAAAATTTATCAAAATGTAAATTAAATCAGTTTTCTGACAATTTTTCTGACCAAATGGTGACCACATGGCTCGTAAGTGATTTACTTTTTCACTTTGCAATCTAAACTTTTGTTTTTAAATCCAAACACAAACCTCAAGTTTTGACATTTATCAAAACTGTATCACATGTATCAGTTTTATAATGATTTTTCCACTAAAGTGAAGATCACGTAACTTGTACGTACTTCTTTTTTTAGGATGGAATTGTTATTCAATGTATATATCTTTAATTGTTTTTTTAAAAAGTGAAAATCGTTTAGCCCTAAATTGTAGCATGGACTGTCTCTGCCACTATGCATGGTCTAACTGCAGCAGAAAAAAACTTCATGCACGAAGCTAAATCGGGGGAGAGGATGTATTATTCAAGTCAAAATTATCGAGTAATTAGTTGCATTACAAAGAAATATAATGTTGTAATTAACACACTGAAATGAAGATGAGGAAGTTAAATTACTCTTCAAAACATGGTTTCAGCCATGAGCTTAATTTCGAATAAGAATGAAATATTTAGGAGTATTAAACCCTTATTTTGCAGCTTTTAATTTCAATAATTCGACCCTGTGAAGTTGGAAAATATCAGAGAATTAACAAGTTCATTATATACGATTTGAGGCTGAATATTTAGAGTAAAAATTTGCATTTTTTAGATATATAAATTAAAATGACAATTTCGCACTTAAGAAGGGCATGCATCTTCACATTACTTGAAAAAATTATCGCAAATTTGTTTATCATAAATTTGATAAATTTCAAAACTTGATGTTGCAATTAAATTTAAAATAATAATAACAATGTTTTAAATTGCAAAGTGAAAAAATTAAATGACACGGAAATCACATAATCTTCATTTTGCTGGATAAATAGCCGGAAAACTAATCTATGGTTCTTTTTGACAAATTCCAAAACTTCGTATTTGGATAAAAATAATAATTTGTAAAGTGAAAAAACCAATAGTCGGGTTGATATTCGTATTTAACCCCTTTCCATAAATAATTATTCAGTCTATCAACATTAGGGAAAAAAAAAAAGACAATCCAAAAATGTTGAAAAAAAATGTTTGAGCTGTGATATACAAAATGCGGAATTTTCGAAGTTAAGACAAAAAAAAAAAAAAAAAGGATGGTTTTGAAATTGTAAAATTTAGAAGAATATAATATTTATATAATAATATGAGAAAAAGACAAGGTAGACATATGTGGATTGGTGGGACTTGAGTTCCTGAATTTTGCTTATGTGTTTTGCAACAAACAAAACTTGTCCAATTTGCTTTCATCCATTTTACACACATGGTGACAAATTTGAAGACCAAATATTGCATTTTATGGCTACTATATTTATATACTTTAATTCAATTCGGCTACAATATTTATATAGGCCTTCTAATTCCCCTTTATAGTCCAACTAGATTTCAAAATAAGTTCATCTAACTTGTGGTCGATTCAAATATCGACATATATACATATATATATATATATAATATTCTAATCTTGTATATATTAATTGTTACACGTTACGAACTATGTGCAATGTTAAAATTATAATAAATATAATATAAATTAATAAAGTGAAATTTAGAATTATAACATTATGAGGAATTAATTTTATCAATATATCACAATAATAAATAGTAAAAGACACATGTGTAGTCTTCTTTCTTCAGATTGCATTTACAATCACGATTTGCAAACGATTCTTTTAATCTCATATATATGAACTTCTTTCTTTTATCAAGATATAGTAATTGGATTTATAACTTAGAATTCACATGTAGCTCTATTTATTTATAGGGTAAATGGACCTTAAGGATATATTTTTATACTTGCAAACTGCAATCTAAATTCTATAGTTTATAACAATGCAACATAAAACATTATTTTTCTTATCCAATTAGTAACCTCAAAGTTTGAAATCTATCAAAATGTATCTTAAATCAGAGATTGTAATTGGATTTTAAAAAAAAGTTTAGGTTGCAAATTAGTGAAAAAATTAAATCATATGTTAGAAAATGATTGTAAAAATGATTTAGATTGCATTTTGATAAACTCCAAACTAATTCAAGATTGCAATATTCGGATAAAAATAATTTAGATTGTAAAATAAAGAGGGCCAATACTTTAGGTTGAATTTATTTATTTTTATATAAATTATGGTATCATAAACCAATACATAAATACAATACGAAAAACATAATAAAATGATATCACCACATCGATGGTCAGTTAAATTTAAATTCTTAATAATTAGCTGATACCAATTATAGAGTGTAACAAATGTGTCTTTAATTAGTATTGTATTTAATATAAGTTGATATATTAAATATCAATCTTTGAGAGTTAATGGTTGTCTTATTAGACTAATTATATATAAGTACTCAAAACTCAATTAATTATTCAAAGGTTCACTAGTCTCTCTTGATGAACAAAGCCAAAAACATCCCTCTCAACTATCCCTCACTTCATCTCTTGAAATGACATCTCAATGTCCCTAATTTGGTTTACTAATACTAAATATTATGATCAATCCTTATATTATGGTTTGGACTGGAAGATTTGCCTCCTATTCAAACTACAATTAGTTTTAATTAACTATATATTACATAATCAATGAGTTTGGAAGAAATATTATAAAAGTGAAATGAATAAAGTCTTGAAAATGAAGCTCCCTAAAATTGTCTGTAAATCATTAAGCAACGGCGTTTTCTTACCCGATCTTCTTGTCGGATCGAAGATGCTGATTCAAAGTCTTAGTCTCTCTTCATCACGAGCTGTATATTGGGCCCTCCTTTTTATTCTACATTGTAACTTGTATAAGAAAATTATGTTCCATGTCTACGTTATTATATGATGTCTAAGCATCGAATCTCGTGTGAGACGAATTTTCACTGAAATATTGTGGATGTTTTTTCTGTTGGTTTTCTCCACAAACGTCTACCATTCAAGTATATTTCTCGATTTACGTTTCATCGGACTGAGGCACCTATGGTCGGGTGAAGGGAGTTCTTCATCTCTCCCTAACCAAAAGAGTATGCATACGATTTTTCTATTTATCCTCATCGGGAAATGATCGGATTAGAGTGGAGTTGGATGAACGAAACCAATGTTAAATGAACTAGGTTTACCAATGTATACAATTTTGAACGGTCGTTAACGAGTTTTTGCCCTAACACATATATGATCAGAAGGTTTCATAATATAGATACTATGGACTTCATTCTTATTATTCATAGACAAAATTCACTTTTTAAAATTTATGTGTAATTGTAAAGTGTGTATTGTTGATTGATCCTATCACATAACGAGATTAATCCATAAGATATCTCATAGAAGACCTAGACGAATTTTTTTTAGTATGAATAGTAGCTGATGTGACATTTCTTACAAATTTCTACGTTTAATATTCCAGTTGGGATGCGTAAACAACTACTACCTATATTATAATTACGTTCATTTGTTATTTCAAAATTATTGTTTGCTATCTTTATCATTTATAGTTTCCAAAAGTCACGATGATATTAAATATTTGTATCAGATTTCTATTAAGATTCGATTGAGCCTATGCCAATCTTCATATGAAATACTAATAAAATGAATATGGACATTTAACAAATATATATATTCTATATAAGTAGCATATCACTACTAGAAAACAATCAAATTCCAACAGAAATAATAACCGTTGGAATTTCCAACGGAATTCAACGCTGTTGGATATTCCGTTGGAATTTTTATAATTTCCAATAGAATTTCCAACGGAATTTCCAACGGAATTCAACGCCGTTGGAAATTCCGTTGGAATAATGTTGGAATTTTTTTTGTGATTGTATATTCCAACAGAAAAGTACCGTTGGAATGTTCCGTTGGAATCGTTTTTCCGTTGGAATTTCCGTCGGAATTTAAATTCCAACGCCCCTTTTTCCGACGGTCCACTTCCGTTGGAATGAAGAATTCCAACAGAATTTTGCAAAATTCCAACGGTATTTCACAAAATTCCAACGGAATTGTTCCGTTGGAATTTAAGTGATTTCTAGTAGTGTATTTCATTTCATAAATGATCTTATATAGAATGTAATAGATCATAAGGGTTTCACAGTTGGGGTAAGATTTAAAGTCCAATTCAAGTTGAATATTTAGGTCATTGTGAACTGATTATAGAGACAGTATACATTTGATATTATATATAGCTTGAGGAGTTTTACAACGTGTGAGGCATATATGTCAACATCTTATCAATCATGATTCTTTTATTCCGTCAATAAATTAATCATACATCTTAAGTTAAATTTGACTCCATCAAAAATTGGATTAGGAAATCATTCATAGAGAAACAATGCCACTTATTATTATTATTATTATTATTATTATTATTATTATTATTATTTCTTTTACATTTTGAATCATATTAACTCAAAAGAACACTTGTGTGCCTTGGGGGCACGTTACCCCCAACTTGACAATCATATGGTGTTTCATATATACTTTACAGATCAACTGTATAGTCTTCAGTTATCACATGTATACTCTTATTTACATGTGACACCTAAAGAGTATATGTATAACACCAAGAAACATAACACCATAAGAGTGTATACATATATATATATAACACATGAAGAACATGTATATAATAATTAGATCCGTGCCCCATGTGCTCTGATATATAAGTTTTTGCCTAACTCACAAGCTTACACATTAATCACTTCATTGAAAAACATTACCTTTTTTGCTAGACCTGAAAAAAAAATACAGCTCTTATGTTTAAACCTGTTGTAAATTAATTATAAGATACAACTTTTTCTTTGGACGTAGGAAATATTAAATTTGGTGAGTTTTGGGTCTTTTTCTAATTTGGAATATTAATTTATTTTATATTAGATTGAAATAACAAATTAAATTATGTATATATAACTATAATTATATATAACCCTAGATACATTGCAATCATCCACACGTGTGCTGGGCCCACGTGCAAACTCATTGTCTGCTTGACCAGTCACTATAGCCATATGTCTTCATCATTTTCCAACACCAATCTTTTCTCAAATTATTTCAACTAATTAAACACAACCTTTCATTCGTGCTTATTATAATTAAAATAAACCCCATTATATAACTAAGTATATATATATTGGTAATAAATTCTTTTACCCAAAAATTCTTTATGAGTTGGACTAGATTCTGTAAATTTGGCCATTTCTGTGGGTACAACAAGATTGAGATATATATGGAGAGAAAAGAATAATATTGGCATATATTTTAATGAATTAATTTGAAAGATAACATTTTCTTGATAGATAATTAAATAATAAATTTGAGTTATTGAATGGGATTTATTTTGTTTCCTTAAAGTTAAGCTGGTTGTCACGTTTGCCCCCCACTTATATCTGATACCTTGTAAATATGCATATGGACAATTATGATTTAATTTATTGTGCAAAAGAGGTACAATGCATCTCTTTATTCATTTTTTTTCTTAAATTCTTACTACTAAAATTATTCTTCTTAATTATTAATTGCACGGAAATTAAATTCCAAATTTGATAACTAATTAATTAAAATATGATCCTCAGAAAAAAATAACTTTGACATTGGAGTTCGTTTAATTAAATTTTTGGAGACTGTGAAATGCTGTTCGTATACATTAGTAAATGAATTAAAAAAAATCAGATACATTTGAAATATAACTATTCATTCATGCATTGGATGATGATTTTTAAAAGTTTCCTACTTTAATTAAAATTTATATCATTATATATTTTGGATCATAATTTTTATTTTATTTTATTAATATATGTGCATGTAATGATAACATGATCAATTTTCACCTAATTTTAATTGATGAAGCTGAATACAAAATGAATTTATCGTAATTTTGGTTGATATAATTCGAGTGGACATGATTGTGAAGCATTAGTATGATTTTTTTATTTTGGTTCATTTTCCTAAATTGTAGCTTTTTGGGTTAATTGTTGATATGTAATGCCAACATTACTTTTGGGAAAAATTGTTTCAATATTTATATAATTGGTATTGGCTCTCCTTGCAAATAAAGGGATATTATTTTATAAGTCGAGAGAATTATTTGTCGAATGCCTGTCGTAAAACCAAGATCAGGTAATTTATTCGAATAACTTTTCATTTTAAATTATGAAACCAAATATCATAATACTATATAATAATTTGAATTAATATACGAACTTCAAAAGCAATAAGAATAAATTATTATATTCTATAGGCTTGGCAGTAGGATTAATTCTCAACTGAGTTGAAGCTCGTGAATGAATGCAATCTTATCTATCCTCGATTTACATAAAAACTCATGGGTTTAGGTTGCACTTATAATCAAAAACTAAGACATATTAATAATTGTAAAAAGACATACTTAAAAAACATGTATACTTTTTACATACTTAAATTTCGTCCCATGTGAGGTGATCTCACAAGAGACTAACTCATAAATTTAAATCTATCAAATATAGCATCTACAAGATGAGATTCCATTTATTGATGTGAAATTTGTATTCGATTATGTTCGTTGGATGGGTTCGAGAAGAATCCTAACTAATCAATGTTGTAATAAGGGTTGTAAATGAATCAATAAGGTCTAATATATTGATATTCAACTATATCAGTATATCTATTATTATGCATATTCGTTTATATTTGAATCACAAATCCTATTATATTTGAATCAATGTAAGATATTCGCAATCATATTGTAAGATTATAAGAATACACATTTAGTGCGATTGTGTTATTCCCACCATTCACTAATTTCTAAGACAGGCATAAAATACTCATTGTTGGACGTATAACTCATGGATCTTTTGGTATAATATAAGAACTAGTAAAATCTGATTAATGTCATTTCTGTAGTTTTCTCTCATCCGTTTCCGATACAAAATGTATATAATTCAAGAAAAATAAATTATTAATTTGCATAAAATCACTTTTGTGCAATTTTTTTTTATTTCTTATATTTACTGTTAGAATAGAAGATATGTAAATATTCTGTAATTTTTGTATTTTATCTTCTTTCCTTATTTTGTGCTGATTTGTTGTAATCTGCATCTATATATTGCAACTGTGAATATACGCTACCTCAATTCAGGCTTTCCAATCCTATCACATGGTATCAGCCTAACTCCAGAAACCCTTCCCAAATTCCGCCGTCGCTGCTGTTCTTCCTCCATGGCTGCATCGGCTGATTTTTCACTCTCTCTTTCTACAATGGTGCATATGGTCACCATCAAGTTGACGTCTTCGAACTATCTCCTTTGGCATGCGCAAGTTCTGCCATTATTGGAGAGTCAAGATCTGATCGGTCTTGTTGATGGCTCCTCTAAACCGCCGCCTGCTCTTACTACCGATGCAGATGGCCGTTCCTCGCCCAATGCCGATTACACTAAATGGAAGGCTCGTGATCAATTACTCAAGGCTTTCCTTGTTTCCACTCTCACTGAGGAAACAATGTCTCAAGTTGTTGGGTGTTCCACATCGCATGATGTTTGGTCGTCTCTTTCCCGTGCATACAGCCACTCTTCGAAAGCTCGGGAACTCAGCCTTAAAGACGATCTGCTTTCTACCAAGCGCGGTACACAGACTGTGGCCGAATATGGCCGTCATTTTAAAGCTCTATGCGACCAATTATCTGCGATTGGTCGTCCGATCGATGAAGTTGATAAATCCCACTGGTTTTTGCGAGGGCTTGGACCATCATTCTCCAACTTTGTGGCAGCGCAGATGGCACAGGAACCCTTGCCAACTTTTGCAGATTTGTTGTCTCGTGCATCCAGTCACGAGTTTTTCCAGAAAGGACTTGACGATTCCGCTTCCACTCAGGCCGCTTTTGTTGCAACAAATAGAGGTCGCGGTCGTTCTTTGTCATCTCGAGGCCGTGGTGATCAGGCCTCTCGTGGTCGTGGTAGAGGACGGAGGAATTTTGTCCGTCGCTGTTTTTTCTGCCGAGAAGATGACCATGATGTATTTGATTGTCCTCGCCGTTTCGATCGCTCCTTTGATCGCAATGCTCGCAACAACCTCACCGCCAATCTTGCAGAAGCCTTTTCTGCAAATTGCAATATTTCTAATGCAAATGCTTCTGATTGGTTTCTTGATACGGGTGCGTCCGCTCACATGACACCTGATGCTTCAAATCTGGACACCTCTTCCTCCTACAATGGCTCTGACAATGTTGTCGTCGGTAATGGTGCTCCTCTTTCCATTACTCGTACTGGCACCCTATCTATTTCTTCTTCCTTGCAATTAAATGATGTGCTTGTTGTTCCCGCTTTAACTAAGAATTTATTATCGGTCAGCAAGTTAACCACTGATTTTCCTGTCACTGTCATATTTTCCGATGCTTGTTTTCGCATACAGACTCGGGACACAGGCCGGGTCATCGCCAGCGGATTTCGTGAGCGTGGCCTTTACCGTCTCACTTTGAGCAACTCGGTATTTTCTGCTATTTCCAGATCCCGCATTCCCAGTGGCTCATTTGACCTATGGCACTCCCGTCTTGGGCATGTTCATCATTCTATTATTTCAGTGTTACGTACTGTTGGTTGTTTAAACACTAGTTCTATTTTGCCTTCGCCAACTTTGTGCTCATCATGCCAATTGGCGAAGAGCTCTCGTTTGCCATTTCGCACTAATGATAAACGCTCTTTGCGAATTTTAGATTTGATACATTGTGACTTATGGGGCCCTGCGCCAGTTCTGTCTACTTCTAATTTTAAATATTATGCTGTATTCATCGATGATTATTCCCGTTTTGCTTGGTTTTATCCTATGGCTGCAAAGAGTGATTTTTATGATGTGTTTGTTCGCTTTCAACGCTTTGTGGAAAATCAATTCTCGACAAAAATAAAAGCTTTTCAGTCGGATGGGGGGACTGAATTTACAAATAAAAATTTGCAATCCTTATTTGCATCTAGTGGCATTCGACATCTTATGTCTTGTCTATAT
Source organism: Scutellaria baicalensis (assembly GCA_005771605.1). NCBI lineage: Eukaryota > Viridiplantae > Streptophyta > Magnoliopsida > Lamiales > Lamiaceae > Scutellaria > Scutellaria baicalensis. The sequence goes on along the minus strand of CM016723.1, from coordinate 30,223,864 downwards.
ACACCGGCGCAGAACGGACGTGCTGAACGAAAACACCGGCACATTACTGAAACTGGACTTGCTATGTTATTTCACTCCTCGGTTTCATTATCTTATTGGGTTGAAGCTTTCAGTGCTGCTGTCTTTATTATCAATCGCTTGCCATCGATCATTTTGGACCATAAATCTCCCTATGAATTGCTCTATGGTACATTGCCGGAATATGATTGCTTTCGGGTATTTGGTTGCCGTGTTTACCCTTGTTTAAGAGATTATGCGCCAAATAAACTGTCACCACGCAGCTTGCCATGTGTTTTCATGGGGTACAGTTCGCAACACAAGGGATTTCGGTGTTTTGATCCCTCCACAGGTCACACCTTCATTACCCGACATGCTCGCTTTGATGAACTTTGTTTTCCATATGCTGCTGCTCACATTTCACGGTCCATCACTGACCTGGACATAAGCTCTTTCAGTGATCCCTCCACACATGCCAAGTCGGTTCAATCTTCACCATCTTCGGATTCCATCACTACTCCCCTGCCTATTGAATCCCCTCCATGCACGATGTGTGATACACCCGCTGCTGCTGTTCCGCCCACTCCGGAGATTCCGCTACCAACTCCGGCTGACAATCCTGTTGCGCCTCCTCCTGACCAGGTTGCGCCTCCTCAGGTCCCAGGTCGTATCCACTCCATGCGCACCAGGTCGTAATCGGGCATTTTTAAGCCGCGTTACCCGGCTGATGTTGCACTCGTCCGCACTTTCTCTCTCTATAATGCTCTTGTTGCTGCTTCCGAACCTAAAGGTGTTAAGATAGCGATGAAGTTTCCTCATTGGGTACAAGCCATGGATGAAGAGATGGATGCACTGCGTAAAAATAGCACATGGGAACTCGTACCTCGTCCGCCCGGTGTCAACATTGTTGGCTCGAAATGGGTTTTCCGAACCAAATTTCTTGTTGATGGTTCCTTGGATCGTCACAAAGCTCGTTTAGTGGCTCAGGGTTTCTCTCAACTTCCTGGGTTTGACTTCACACACACGTTCAGTCCGGTTGTGAAAGCTTCGACAGTTCGCGTTGTTCTTGCTCTTGCTGTCACGAGATCTTGGCCCCTGCATCAATTAGATGTCAAAAATGCGTTCTTGAACGGTTTTTTATCGAAGCCCGTCTATATGGAGCAGCCTCCAGGTTATGTCGATCCTTCCCGACCGAATCACGTCTGTTGCCTAAAAAAGGCTCTCTACGGTCTTCGCCAGGCTCCTCTCGCTTGGTATCAACGGTTTCGCACATTTTTGTTGAAGACTGGTTTCATTTGCAGTTCTGCAGACACTTCATTATTTGTTTTTCACAAGGATTCGGTCTTGCTATATTTACTCGTCTACGTAGACGATATTGTCCTCACTGGAAACAATTCTGCTGCTATTTCCTCACTCTTTGCACGCTTCAAGATGGAGTTTTCAATCAAGGATATGGGTCGTTTGGGTTATTTCCTTGGCTTAGAAGTGTCATACCCATCTACTGTACTCTTTCTAAGTCAGTCAAAGTATGCCAGGGATATTCTTAGTCGCGCTGATCTTTTGGAATCCAAGCCTGTATCCACTCCTCTTGCTGCTCATGCCTCGTTTCATGCCGATGGCACCCCCTTCTCGGATCCTACGTTGTATCGGTCGCTCGTCGGCGCTTTGCAATACTTAACTATCACTCGTCCGGATCTGGCATTTGCTGTTAACACTGTCAGTCAGTTTCAGCAACGTCCCACTGACGATCATTTCCAGGCAGTCAAGAGGATACTCCGGTATGTCAAAGGGACACTCGACTATGGTCTTTCTTTCACTCCAGGTTCGACTGATTTGCTCGGGTACTCCGATGCCGACTGGGCTAAATGTTTGGATACTCGTCGTTCTACTTATGGGTATACTATTTTCCTTGGCAACAATCTAGTATCTTGGAGTGCGAAAAAGCAACCCACTGTGGCTCGCTCAAGCTGTGAATCTGAGTACCGGAAATCATGTGGGTTATCATCTTCTCCGTGAGCTTCATGCTTCTCCTTCGCAGGCTCCTCTCTTTTTATGTGATAATCGCAGTACCTTATTTCTCACGCAAAATCCCATCTCGCACAAGAGAGCGAAGCACATTGACATTGATTATCATTTTGTTCGGGAATTGGTTGAGAGTGGACATTTGAAGACTCAATTTGTTCCTTCCTCTATGCAATTGGCGAACGTCTTCACCAAGAGTTTGCCACGTTCAGTGTTCGAGCTCGTTCGCACCAAGCTCCGCGTTGGTCGCAATCCCACGCTTCACTTGCGGGGGGATGTTAGAATAGAAGATATGTAAATCTTCTGTAATTTTTGTATTTTATCTTCTTTCCTTATTTTGTGCTGATTTGTTGTAATCTGTATCTATATATTGCAACTGTGAATATACGCTACCTCAATTGAGGCTTTCCAATCCTATCACATTTACAAAACTAGGGATGGCGTGATGCGGGGAATCCGAATAGGGATTCCCCGAAATATACCCTGTGGAGGTGGGGACGGGGGTGATTTTCTCTCCGACTAGCGGTGTAACGCCCCGTTTTTAAAATGCTGTTTTGGTGCTACTTATATTAGAAATTGACTCTTTAAATAATAATAGAGATAAACAGATTCAGGAATAACCGTGAAATATTATTTCATAAAATATTGTTACGAAACACGAATTTTGGAAAAATGCAGCGGAAATGATTTTATTGAAATTCCTTTCTTTACAGACACATTTTTGATACATTGAAAAGAGCGATAGAATAATCATTTACATAAATAAACATGTTTGGAGTTTATAAAAATAAAACTTTTTATTAAAATCTTCTACGATCTTGATAGTTCACCGCTCACACACCATGTCCTGAATACTTTAAGATGAAAACATTTTTACACATAGGGGTGAGTGTCAAATGAACACTCAGTGAGTCGACCTGTACTGTGATAGGGACATATAATACTATAATCATATACTATACATATACATATTACACATTGTGGACTCCCGAGTAGTCCCCTGCAAACCTCTGGATAGGTTTCCGAAGAAAAGCCTATCGGGGCCCCAAGCCGACCCCACCTGTAACGTCCTGTTTCTTCAAAGAATAAAATCTCACTTGGGCGTTAGTTTACATTAGAAATTGCCCCTTTAAAAAATAATAAAGATAAATAAAATCAGGAACAACCGAGAAATATTATTCCATAAAATATTGTTACGAAACATGAATTTTGGGTCGACCTGTACTGTGATAGGGACACATAATACTATAATCATATACTATACATATACATATTACACATTGTGGACTCCCAAGTAGTCCCCTGTAAACCATATGGGATAGATATCCGAAGAAAATCTATCCGGGTCCCAAGCCGACCCTATGGGTTTTTACACCCTTCATGTGGGGTTTCCGAAGAATACCCGATATACTTGGCGTGAAAGCGCATGCGCAGTTACATTTCACATAATGGTTCTCACATAACACATAGTACACATTAATCACATTCACGTAGGTTCATATAATTCATGACTGCAAATTGGCAAATAAATCCCTTGACATGTATTGGTTTCTAAAGAAACCCTTCTTGTACGGGTACTATCCCGACTTTTCATCATGTAAAACCAATCGCATTTGTATCCCTCGAAAAACATTAGTCCTTGAAAACATATAATTTACTCGAAAATCAATCATATACTAATGACGTTCAACTTGAAATAGACTTCTCATGAATACTGAATTTAAAGTCACATAATGCATAAAAATTCATATAATAAATTGTATAATTAAATACATTTATTTGATAAGATTTTACCCCCACCTTTGATAACGACACTTCATCGGTGCTTTACTTCTTAGGTTCTTTATTCTCGAGCATCTTCCGTATCTCCTATAAGCCAGAGAAGCTTGTAGTTACGTTAGTTGCTAAGCCAAGCTTTTCTGGCTTATAGGAGATACGGAAGAGGCTCGAGAATAAAGAACCTAAGAAGTAAAACACCGATGAAGTGTCGTTATCAAAGGTGGGGGTAAAGTCTTATCAAATAAATGGTTTCGTTTAAATTGTACAACTTGTTAAGTGACATTTATTGCTATATGTGGCTTTAATTTCAGTAATCAAATGAAGTCGATTTCAAGTTGGTTATTATTTTATGATTGATTTTCGAGTAAGTTATATGTTTTCAAGGATTAATGTTTTTCGAGGGATACAAATGCGATTGGTTTCACATGATGAAAAGTCGAGATAATACCCGTACAAGAGAGGTTTCTTTAGAAACCAATACATGTCAAGGAATTTATTTGTCAATTTGCAGTCGTGAATTATATAAACCTACGTGAATGTGATTAATGTGTACTATGTGTTATGTGAGAACCATTATGTGAAATGTAACTGCGCATGCGCTTGCACGCCAAGTGTATCGGGTATTCTTCGGAAACCCCACATGAAGGGTGTAAAAACCCAATGGGGTCGGCTTAGGGCCCCGATAAGCTTTTCTTCGGAAACCTATCCAGAGGTTTGTAGGGGACTACTCGGGAGTCCACAATGTGTAATATGTATATGTATATTATATGATTATAGTATTATGTGTCCCTATCACAGTACAGGTCGACCCACTGAGTGTTCCTTTGGCACTCACCCCTATGTGTAAAAATGTTTTCAGCTTAAAGTATTCAGGACATGGTGTGCGAGCAGTGAATGCAGGTAGCCGATACTATCAAGGTCGTAAAAGATTTTAATAAAGAGTTTTATTTTTATAAACTCCAAACATGTTTATTTATGTAAATGATTATTCTATCGCTCTTTTCAATGTATCAAAAATGTGTCTGTAAAGAAAGGAATTTCAATAAAATCATTTCCGCTGCATTTTTCGAAAATTCGTGTTTCGTAACAATATTTTATGGAATAAATTTCACGGTTATTCCTAAATCTCTTTATCTCTATTATTATTTAAAGAGTCGATTTCTAATGTAAGTAGCGTCAAAATAATATTTTAAAAACGGGGCGTTACAAGCGGGGCGGGACGGAGACGGGGATCATACTCCCTACCCCGTTCCCTGCGGGGCCCCACCAATTTATATATATTTTTTCAATATATATTTTTAATTAAATTATTATAAAATATATATTATATTTTAATATACACATCAATAATACAAATCTCTCGTTTCTCATCCTTTTATAAATGCATTGAAGTATTGAAAAAATTAATGAAAATGTAATAATATAATTTATCGTTTTACTTTTAAGATAGTATAATTAAATGATATTTTATCATTTATACGAATTGTGTCATTTTTTGATGATTTTGTTGACATTTTAGTTATATGCAATTTTTTGGTGATTTTCTTGACATTTTAGATGTAATTATGTGGATTGTTTTTATATATTAAAATATTATTTTTTCTATACATTAAAAAAATTAAATAAAAAAACATTTTGTAGGTCAGGGAATCCCCGCGGGGGACAGGGAGGAAATTTTCCCCGTAGGGCGGGGATGGGGAAAAAAATTCCTACGAAAGTTGGTGGGGACGGGGATGAGGATTGCTCCCCAGCCCCGTCCCGTCCGTTGCCATCCCTAGACAAAACTCTAAATCACTTGTCATAAGATGAAAAACATAATTTTTAATTACAAATATTAATTTAGATTTGTTTGATGAAGAAAAAAGAAATTTTCTGAGAAATTAAATTGTAACTAAAAAGAAAAAACTATATAGTAGTCTACTATTGTAGGTAAAAAGACTAATGATGATATTTTTTAAATATAAAATATTAATAGTTAAAAGATAGATGATTGAAAATCTAATGAGGTAAAAATAGAAAACTTAAAATCAAAAGTTAAAAGATAGAGAACTAAAATTTTTATAAGAGTACTCAATGTAGAAGACTAAATATTAAAAACTGAAAATTAAAAAACTAAAAATCTAACAAGGTAAATACAGAGGAGTTAAAACTAAAACTTTTTTTTTTCTTCCCTTATTTTCTTATGGGGGGGGGGGGGGGGGGGGGGGGAACAATTATTGATTTAGAGAATTGATAGGGCTATGAGTTGGAGACCGTACGGAATTAAGACATGCTGGCACTTAAATCTGTGAAGATAATGGCCTCAGGTGGTTTTGGAGGGTTTGGTTTACATATATAACTATATTTTTCTTTCTTTATATATGAGTTTCATAAGAAAATTAAATTATTGTTGTTTATTTAATTAACATTAAGAAAATTAAAACCATCTATACAAGAAAAGTTAAATATTATAGCACATTATACTATTTATATTCATACTAAGATGTTATAAGGTGGTTCTGCAGTACACCAGGTGTATTAATGCAGCAGACTCTCCACCCATTTTCAACCATCAGATTTGAGATTATTGATTTCAGATCTAATTAATGATTGAAAATGTGTGGAGAGTCTGGTGTATCTATACACCTAGTGTACTACAGAAGAACCCAATGTTTTAATTTCCACGGTGAGCAACTTTTAATATGTCCATCGATAATGTATAATGATCTCATCCTTTAAAATTATGGAAAGTAAAATTAATATATATACTAAATATCTGACATATCAACGGTAAACATATATTAATGTGTCCTTGATGGGTAGAGTAAGTAAGTGAGTAACAGAACTCACTATTAGTAATATCTTTTATTTTTTAAGTATAAGTTTTATTATACTTCAATCAAAAATGCAAGAGTTAGTCTCCTGTGCAACTGGTGCACATACAATTCGGGTCGGGTCCTGGTCGACACAGATCCGCGCACTTTTATTTATTTTATTTTTTTTGAATTTTATTTTTTCGCTTTAGATTGTTACCTTTATGTTATATGCTTGTGACATTTGTGTTATATAAGTGTGACATTTATATATAAATGTAATGACCTTTATATATTCTAATTTAGAAAAAAATGAAGAATTTTAGCAAAATTTGTACATATTTACGTTTATGTAATTTTAGTTGCACATATATTCATCCTTAAAATGCACTGAATTTTGAAAATTTCAAAAAAATTTCAAAGTTATGGATTATAAAGGTCATAATATTTGTACATAAAGGTCACAAGAATTGTACATAAAAGTTACAACAATACAACATAAAGGTCTTAATCTAAAACGAAAAAACCTGAAAATCTTCATTTTTTCCTAAATTACTGGACATAAAGGTCATACCAAAGGTTACACAACCCATACATATTACAAAGTCCACAACTCCTATAGTCCAAAATTCAAAAAGTTACTTTAAAAAAAGTTACTGCGGTAAAAAACTCTGGTGTATTAATACACCAGGTGTACTATAGAATTACCCCATAACATTTATATATAAAGGTCACACTTATATAACGTAAAGGTCACATCCTTACAACATAAAGGTAACAGCCTGAAGCAAAAAAAAAAAAAGAAAAAAAAAAGGAAAATCAAGGTGCGCGGATTCGGATCGGGTCGCCCCAATTGCACCAATCCAGATCCATGCACCTGGTGCACAGCAGCATTTGTCAAAATGCAATTTGCTAATTCCGTTCTATCTATTATGTTCTTTCCTTTTAATCGTATCCACATTTTGAATTAAATTTTATGAAAGCAACTGATCGATACACAATAATTTCAGTTTTTTTCCATATATAATATATAAGATAATTATGTCAATTATAAGTATGTAAAACTACTTCATTAATATTTATAAAACTATACAATTTAAAACGATATATTCATATAATGAATCGAAAAAGAGATATATTATATATATATATATATATATATATAAGCATTGGTAAGTATTGGTTAGTGGACAGCTATATTTGAATTTATGAGTGCATGCTAATTAATGTATGTCCACTATCGATCACTATGGGATTAACATATAATATTAGGTTCCTAATCCAGATTAGCATTACTTATTCAGTCCGTACACTCAGAATTCGAGAATTAATGAACATAATATTCCTTCATATCTAATTTCTTTTTCTTGTCAGATTTTTATGCTTCCAAAACTGAAACTCATAAAAGAACTCATTATGTTGCAGCTTTACTAATTCAACTGAATATTCTGTTTAAAGTGTTGATCATTGACAACCTTCATCACTACAATATTCAAGTATAATAATATTGTAGAATTTCTTGAAATTTAATTTCACAACATAAAATTCATGTTTACTAAACTATACAAACTTTCAAATTGTTAGCTGATTTGACATTAATTTGTCCTTTTTCGTAATTTTTCTTAGGGATCTGTATAATTAATGTTTATAAATTGAAATTAAGAACTATTAAAATTTGATAAAATTAATCTTCACCGAAATATATCTCTCTTCACTCATTCCTTGATTTAAGGTGTGAGATATAGTAATGCAAAAGAATTGAATACTGTTAGGTTGGAAAAGTAAAAGATTTTTTTGGGATAGGGAATATTGTTGTATATAGTACTTGAAAGAAAATTTGCATAATAATTAAAATGATAAGTAATTTGAAACACGAATTCATTTGTGTGAGACAAAGAAATTAAAGTACGTAATATTATTCCCCTTCCAAAAATATCCCAATTAGTAAGAATCATATTTGTAGAAATAAATTTAAAATTTTAAATAAGCAAATTAAAATCTTATATGAGCCTCCTTACGTAAGATGAAATCATATATGGATCAGTTAAAATCGAATAAATATTAGTCAATGCGGTTAATGCAATCAACACAATATAAAGTTTACAGGTCAACACAGTCAAAAAATCAATAAACATATTAGTTTTTAACCTTGAAAACATTATATGTTTTTACTCCTATATAAGACTTAAAGAATATTAGTTTTTAATATAAAAATATTTATGGTTTTTAAGAAGTATGGTTTTCTATTTATATTGAAAAAGAGAATCAAATCAATTTGAAAAATGAGTAGTGCTATCAAATATTAGCTAAGAAATGGTAACAAAGATAATATTGAAATGAAGTTGAATAAAAGGTGAATAATTAAAAATAAGATTTGATATTTTAAAACGACACTTAGTTCGAAGTGGAGCCGTGGAGGTAAGTACTACTCTATGCTAGAAAATTTAGAAGTTATTATATTGGAAATGTATTCTCATTATTGGACATATTTACTTGTCTTATCAAAATATTAAGTAAATTCATAAATATTTGGATAGGTTAGAAAATCCATCTCATAAAATTATATCTCACTACACCAAAAACGCTTAAAGACAACAATTCTAAAGTGTTGTTGTTCTGGGTATAAGAATGTAGTCTATGTCACTGTTGTCGAAGAGGGGCGCCCAAAGACAACACTTCAAAAGTGTTGTTGATTACTCATAGACAACACTTTGAAAGTGTTGTTGATATATGCCAAATGTTATCTTTTACATAGAAAAATCGAACATAGACAACACTTTGGAAGTGTTGTTATTCTCGTCGTATAAAATAATTCACAACACTTTGGAAGTGTTGTTATTTCTCACCACTGGGATTTGAACCCTTGTCCGCCACCACTAGGATTTGAACCCTTGTCTCCCTTGTCCGCCACCACTGGGATTTGAACCCTTGTCCGCCACCACTAGGATTTGAACCCTTGTCCACATATATGAAAGCAACTCAAGTACCACTAGACCAAAGATGTACATTGATTTATTTATTATCTAATATATATATATATATATATATAAAGTGAAAAAGATAGACCTCCAATTTTCTTATTTTTTCCACGCGGAGTTTGACTGACTCGTTTGCTTTTATAAAAGGTTCGCCTCATAATGAATTATATTATCCACCAAAAATTAGTACATCAACCTATCACCATTCAAAAGAATAAATATGAATAAACAATAATTTACTTTCAATATCAATGATTAAATAATATCAATAAAAAAAGATCTCACCAATTTTAAGTTAAGATTCAGCAACATCATCAGTATTTGATAAACCAAAGATGAAAAAGATAAGGAAATTTTAATCATTATAATAATAATAACAAAATAACAATAAATATTAGTATATTCCTCAAATATAATTATAATACTTAATTATTAATAAATATTTGAACAGGTATGACATCAATTTCAATATAAATTAATTTCATTATACAAAATTAATTTCTTAAGAATTTAAAAATAAAGCAAAGTTAAAGTAGTAATCATAATAATAATATAAAAAAATAACGATAAAATTATATATTAACATTATTAATATATAATCATAATTATTAAATATTAACAGTTATTTTGGAAAATGTAAGACATCATTTGTATATCAATTTACCACATTTCAAAAATGATTACTTATAATTAAAAGATAACATTTTTCAAGTGTTTCCATAATAAAAAGAGTATGCTTAAAGACAACACTTGTAAGAAATGTTGTTATTATCTAAGAAATGGAGCTCAAACACAACACTTCTCTAAAATTGTTGTCATTGACAGAAAAAAACACGCCCAAAGACAACACTTTTCTAAAATATGTGGGCATGGATTTGAGGAACTGACTCCTCTATTTTAAGATGATGTTTCATCTTGTATTTCATTATTTTTAATAGATGACAAATGTAAAGTGATGATATCATCTTTTACACTTGGTGTATAGTGACTATATTCCAAATATGATGGTTATATTGACACATTAGATTAATCGCGAGAAAAGGAGGATCCTTATTTGTAGATGTGAATGGAGGTAGCTATGATAGCTAGAATTATAAGAGGGGCACTGTCTAGTCTAGTCCAGTCTACTACTCTAGTGTAGTTAAATAAATAACAGTAATGTATACAGTATGGAAACATGCATGGCTTCAATTGGTTAAATCATGAAAAAAAAAAGGGTAAAAAGAGTGGAATTAAGTAAATAAATATATAGAGGTCTAAATTAAAAGATGAATTAGGAAAAGAAAGAAGCTACATTATTGCTCCAAACCAAAGACGATTATTTTAAGGATCCCAATTAGTTAACATGCGTTCTTGTCTGCATCGATCATTCTCTCACTCCTTTTGATTTAAGTGGCAAACAAGTACACATGACCAAAACCCCATTAAGAGAGAGAGAGAGGTGGGGGGAGAGAGAGAGAGATAATGGGAGCCAGGAGGGTGATGCCATGCACGAATGGGAACACTGTTAAATTAATTGTACGTCCAAAACTAATTCCTACTTAATATTCATTTAGTTTTCTAGATATTTTTCCCCATTTCTAGACACCATTTCTCAGTTTAACATTCTATAACCTATCTCTTCACCTTGCGTGTCACCCATCTATCTAACCACTCTATTTCCGAGCCTTACAAAAATAATTTTCTTGTTATATTCTATAAATATTGCATACAATTATATAATAATGTATAGTATAAATGTGTGTTTATATTTAATAAAATAAAATATGAGTTAAAGAAAAAAGACTTATAACATGCCAAATAAGTTTGACCAGTTGAGTGCCCGTGATTCCTTATTTTATAAGCTTGTGTTTATCTTTGTTTATAAGTTGAGAAGTTGGATCGTGTGCGTCTATATATATATATATATATATGAGTCTTGATATGCTGAGCGCTCTCTGTGAGCGTCAATCTGAACGACAGCTTACGTGGCAATCTATTTTCTATTTTTCTTCTAATATTTTTATATCTCCTGTAAAAGCAACAATACAACTGCTTTGAAAAGTCACAAACACAAATTTCTCTTTCTCATTTTTCACCCGCTGCAAAGATACAACTGGCACAAACGCAAATTTCTCTCTTCTCCTTTCTCACCTGCTGCAACTCCGACGTCGATCAAATCTCTCTTCATCCCTTCGATTGTCGTCTACCGTGCCTCTACTCAATTTAGTTTTTACAGGCGGATTTGGTTTTTATAGGCGGCTTCGGAATCTCGAATCGTATTTGGTGAGTATCTGATATTGCAAGACTTTCATAATTTTCATCAAGTACATTTCTCCAAATCATATAACTTTTACGATTCGAGATTCCGAAGCTGCCTGTAAAAACCAAATCGAGTAGAGACACGGTAGACGACAATCGAAGGGATGAAGAAAGATTTGATCGACGACGATAGTCAGAAATATTTGATCGGCGACGGACGTCGGAGTTGCAAATGGTGAGAAAGGAGAAGAAATAAATTTGTGTTTGTGACTTCGTTGCTTTTACAGGAGATATAAAAATATTAAAAGAAAAATAGAAAATGAATGACCACATAAACTGTAGCTCAGATTGGCGCTCACAGAGAGCGCTCAACATATCAAGACTCATATATCTATTACCTATATAAAAGTATGGATATTTCTTACAAAATATGGATTGCCTAATATATCCTTATTAAAGATTTTATTTAAGGTTATAATAATAATTTATGATTTTTATATTTAAATAATTTTACAAAAGAATTCTAAACTAAAATCATATAGAGTTCTATCATGAGTAGAACTCTAATATACTATACATTTTTTTAAATTTAATTTAATTTAATATAGATTGTATAACCTTATCAAAAAATTATTATTTAAGGTTAATAGTATTATAATATTTTTTATTTAAATAATTCATCCTTCACATGCGACGCATGTGCTGATACTCATATATATATATATATGTATATACATATATATGTATACTTCTATTCCTAATGAATGCATACATAATTTAATATATAATCATGAGTTTATGAATCTATTAACATAAATTGAAACAATTATTTTACAATTTGTAACTGAATTAATTCATACATAAATTATTGAAATAACTTAAATTATATGTGTTTATAATCGCATCATCCACAAATTTATACTCCCTTCTATCAAATATAAACATCATTATGAAGTTTGAGTTTTGTTTCAAAGTATTTGTTATTAAAATTTTTTTTATATGCAATCACATTATCAAATTATCCATATTAACTAAAACTCAAGGATTTAGTATGCAATATTTTTATGTTAACTATGATCATTCTCTTTTCAATTTTGAATTCAAAATTCCTTCATTATTTAAAAGTACATTTAGTCAATTTTAAAATCTAATCTATAATAAAAACTAAAAAAAAACATTTATTTAAAACGGAAGGAGTATTCATGATAGAGTTGGTCTCAAGTGAGACCGCCGACGAGATTCAAGTATGGCTTTTGAAAGTATAAGTGTGTGTTTTACAATATATTTCAAGTAAATAATTTACAACTATAAACATATCTTTTTTTTTTCTTTTTCTGATAAGTACGGTACGATGGTTACACATAAGTTATCAAGTTATAATAGTTTTAAAGAAATATGTGTGTTTAGAAGAGGGTTGAGTTGGAGGAAAATGGTCATGGTTCAATATGTTTATCATTAACGTGTAATAATTATTACAATGTTAATGTACCTACTGTGGATAGGATACGAGAAATGACTATTGAGGGGATTGGAGAGTGATAATAAAGGGTATGGAAGAGGGACCCACTAGCACATTTGGGAAAGGTCTACATGTTGGTGCCTATCTGTACACAGGAACCTCATTCTCATAATTTATAATTGCATATTAGTATAATAATACAACATTAATTAATCATCTTATTTCTCTTATTGCTCGACAAGCTGTGACCTCCTACACTTAAATAACTACTACTCTAATTAAATTTCTAAACAAAAGGGGTTTGCATTTAATTAAATCTCCATGTTATAATGTGCTTTCCCCAGTCAGGTGGTTCTATTCCAGCGTCACTTCCTTTTGTTTCATTCCATTTTGGAATATGCCCCCTTTTTTTTTTCCCTTCTTTTTATGACTATATATGTTTTTATTATCAATTTCATATACAAATATATATATATATATATATAATACTTAGAACATTCCTTTTATACAAGCTAATGAAAATGTGTTTTTTACGATGGATGATAAGTATATTTCGTTAAACTACAGTAGTGCGTGTATATATAACATTATTTTGTACAAAAAATGTTACATATTCTATTTCGATTCTCTGCATGTGTATTAAATAATTTATGATCAATATACATGTCAGATGTATACGTTTGATATTTTTGAAATTTATTTATGACAAAAACTTTTAAAATTCAAATATTATAAAAAAAACTTTTATTGTAGTTGATGTTGAATTGAAAATGATATAAAAGCATAAATGTAAACGATTATATATTATTATAAATAGAACGATAGTATATACTATGTGAATATAAATATATATATATATATATATATATATATACTTCTTTTGATTGTAAAATTTTGACGTTAATAAATTTAAGCCAACGTGTATAGACCTCTTATGAATGCAAAAATTGGTATATTAAAATGCTGGAAATGTGCTAAAAACCAATATCCTCTAAAATAATTACTCGTACACAATAATTTTGTAAAAATAAATGAAAGCTATCCTCGTGATTTCATCTTATATTATCTTATATATAATGGTCACCACATATATGCTATAGATATATAGTAATTACTAATTCACACATAACATAAGTATTAGTGAGTTTTTGTGTATTATATAACAATATGGAAATTAATATCAAATTTTAATTTGGCACATGAATTTTGTGGAGATTTAAGGGATTGAAAAGAGAGTTGGCAGATGATGCCTATAATAATAATGATGATGATGATGATAAATATTGTAGGAATTATTTTTTATTTCTTGGGAATGATGAAGCACAGAATTAATGCATATACTACTATAAATTAAAATCAATCAATCTCGAAATTCAAGAAGGTTTTCAGCTTTGTCTTGTTGCTGCTTAATCAAAGACATTGGTGTTAGTGATTTTTAATTGATAAGATGAATTAATTAAGACATGAGATAAACTTAAACTACCTAATTGACAAAGCAACAGAACCCTACAACTTAGCTAAGTAAATTAAATACGTACCTAACGTAAACATTGTAAAAGTTACTGCCTTTTCAGTGGATATAGAATTTTTCTATAATATATAGTGAACTTCCACATCAAATATATAGTGAACTTCCACATCAAATACAGAATTTGGGGAAAACTCTTTTTTCATCATTTTCCAAAGGCACATGTTCGTTATTAGTCATGTAAAAATAAAAATGAGTTTTTCAATTAATTTTGGTCCTGTACTTTACAATTTTGTGCAATTTTGGTCATTTTTCATTGGATTTTCGATTTTCCGACTATATTCCGGTGAGTGCACTACACTCGCACCCCCAATCAGTAGCCAGAAAAATTCGGCGAAAAAAGAACCAAAATTGAACAAATTTTTCAATCACATAACCAAATCAAGAAAAAAAAATGTCTTTAACATAGGATAAAAAATGGACAGTAGCTATGAGGAGGACGAAAAACAAGTTTTTCTCAAGTAATTTTTATTTAAACAAAAACATCAAGTCATTGTACTACGTGTGTGTATATAAAGAGGGGTGCATGAGATTAGTCTTTCATCTCAAGGCGACATGATCATTTTACGTAATTAAATGATCCCAATTATATATGAAAATAAAAAGTTAATTAATATCTGTATTCCATCATTGTTGAACAATAAAATTTGATTCTTTGGAATATAGAACTGACTTCATACATTTTTACTTTTTTATTATAATTACGTATTTTGACATCTTCTAAATCGTTTGTCATAGACATATTTAATCTAGGTAAGTACTCAGAAGTATGACTAGCTAACTAATTGGGTTTTGTATTTTTGGTCCTACCCAAAAACTTATTAGTATCATTTTTGATCTATTATTAATTTTAGTCCTATCATGTTTCAGTCATTTTTCAAAGAAATTAATAACATTTTTCTTGATATGAAACTGGACGGCAATTGTGTGACACTCGTCAATAAGTGGTCGGAAAATTGAGATTTTCTGACGAAAAAAAGATTGAAATTGTACACATTTCTCAACTATAGGACTAAAATTTATAATTGAATAAATAATGACCAAAATTGGACAACATCTTTAAAAGAGTATCAAAATTAATGAAATTAAAATCAATAGTCGATCGAGAAAAAAAATAAGTACTAATTATACGAGTAGTTCTTAAGTTGGCATTTCCTCAACTAATCTTTACAAAAGAAGCAGAGCTGATATATTAGAAATGCCAATATATATTATTTTATTAAATTATTGATTTACAAGTTTTGATAAAATATCCTAAGTAATCATTGATTCCAACCCAAAATTCAGTCAAAAGATTTGGAAGGAGAACAGTTGATCTAACTTCAAAAAATATATATGGACTATTATAATTTCCTATTTTATCAATAGTTGAATAAATATTGCAATCTATTTCATCATGTTTGTTGCTTTTAAATTATCAAAATTTATCACTCGTGCTTTTTTATCTTACCCCTATCTTATTTTTGGTTCATGTCTTCTCTTCTTGAAATTAATTAATTTATGGAGAAATACGTACTTATTTTTTTACCATCAATCAACATTTTTTTTTTTTTTTTTTGTCTTTTGAGCTCATATTTGGGCAATTTTACACTCTCTGTCTATTTATTAGGTCGTAGACTCGTATGACCTTATCCGTGCATCAAATGAATCGAGTTTTTTCATTTACATCAGTTTGTACCATTCAAATTTAAGTTACATCACTCTATTTCTCATGCGTCACTTTTGTTCATTTCATTAACCCATATAATTTAAACTTATTGAGGCCCTATATATCATCATCATCCCTAACACGAAATGAAAAATATAAATTGAATGCATGACAACTACTTAGTCCCCATTACCATAAGAACATATATGATAAATTATATATATATATATATATATATACGAGTATCAGCACATGCGACGCATGTGAAGGGTGAATTATTTAAATTAAAAATATTATAATATTATTAACCTTAAATAATAATTTTTTTAAGGATATACAATCTATATTAAAGTAAATTAAATTCAAAAAAAAAAGTATAGTAAATTAGAGTCCTACTCGTAATAGAACTCTATATGATTTTGGTTTAGAATTCTTTTGTAAAATTATTTAAATATGAAAATCATAAATTACTATTATAACCTTAAATAAAAAATTTAATAAGGATGTATTAGGCAATCCACATTTTGTAAGAAATATTCATACTTTTATATAGGTAATAGATATATATATATATATATATATAGAGAGAGAGAGAGAGAGAGAGAGAGAGAGAGAGATTTTATGGAGAATATTAACATGAATTAATAATAGTCAAAGAATTCTCTGATTCATATCGACACCGTGAACTGTATGCATGATAACTACTTATACTAGAGAATGAAATACCAGTCAAAGGTTAATTTTTGGTGCATTATTTATTTGGCTATAACTTTCATAAAATTTATAATTCATCAAATTGGTTTTGAATAATTGATTTGGAGGGATAAGTAAGCTAATAAGCATTATGATTCATAAGTGATATACCCCTAGGCACATAGGGTACGGATTTAGGTGTTATATACATGTTCTTCAGGTATTATATTTTTGGGTGTTATAAATATACTCTACATGTATCATATGAATATAAGAGTATACATGTGATATCTGAAGAATATATACACAATACATGTAGAGTATATATTTAACATCATATGATAATTAGTTTGGGGGACCGTGCCCCTGGGGCACACAAGTGTCACTCTAATGCAAATATAATTATTTTGTTAAAATTTTCCATCACCGCTAGATATAATTTATATAGGCCTACTCACAGCCAGCTAAAGTCATATACTCTCAAGTAACAATTAATGAATGCCAATTACTTAGAAATTCCAACGGAAAAATGATTCCAACGGAACATTCCAACGGTACTTTTCCGTTGGAATATACAATCACAAAAAAATTCCAACATTATTCCAACGGAATTTCCAACGGCGTTGAATTTCGTTGGAAATTCCGTTGAAAATTCTATTGGAAATTATAAAAATTCCAACGGAATTTCCAACAGCGTTGAATTCCGTTGGAAATTCCGTTGGAAATTCTGTTGGAATTTTCCAACGGTTATTATTTTCGTTGGAATTTCTGTTGGAATTTGATTGTTTTCTAGTAGTGGATCATGATGAATTACATAATTAATTGTTCTTATAAAACATCCATTCACACATAATCACATGATTCAATTGTGGATAAATATTTCATTTGATTAAATGCTCAACGATCGAACATAGGACGTGTAATGTACCCATTTCTTGATTTGCTCAACTAGCCAAAGACAAAGCAATATGTAATGAAAAGACCTGCTAAACTAATTGTGTGAGGTGTTAATTAAAATGGTAACAATCCATATTCAACAACATGTCTTTTATATATATGATTGAAATAGTCTTGGAAAATAATGGCAGGTAAACAAGCATATTCAGTGGGAAAATTGTAAATTTATAGATCACTTTATACTATTCACCAGTGAAGGACATTAGTTTTTCGATTTTAAAGATTTTAGGGAGAAAAAAACAACCTGAAATCATGAACTTGAGGCCAAATTACTTCAGCTACAAACCCAAATCTCATGTTACTGGATACAAATTTTGTGATTTCGGTTCTTTTCATGAAATTGTCCGATTTAAAAAGTTAGTATCCCAATATTGGATCCGAAAAGTTAGTTTCTTTCAATTATGAACGGGTGGGGTGTCCTAAATTTAGGATCAGAGATTGCAGTAGAAAATATTACTGACAAAAGGAGATGAGATGGATGGATGAATTAATAGTATATAAATATATAAGATCCAATGATGAATTAAGCAAAGAGAATTGGGTTGGGTTTATGTTGAGCTCATTTGTCCTTTAAGGATACTGAATGGAATCTTAAACCAGAGTATAATATTTTGGAGGGAGGGTTAAAGAGATGATTTATTCAGAAAAAATATTGCAGAAAGTGTAGGCCAATAAGGGAACCACTTGTAATAAAATAGATCAGAATAATTAAACTTTGATACAATCCACCTCTCTCTCTCTCTCTCTCTCTCTCTCTCTCTCTCTCTCTCTCTCTCATCTTCTACTTATATACATACCCTGGTCATTCCAATGCTTCAACTCAATTTCCTCCCAAGTTTTATATATTAGCAAGCTAGCAAGAAGTATAAGATCCTGATCATTAAAATAAGAAAATCAAGAAAATGACAGGGACTGGATCTCCATGTGGTGCTTGCAAATTCTTGAGAAGAAAATGTGTGAGGGGGTGTGTTTTTGCCCCATATTTTTGCCATGAACAAGGTGCTACTCATTTTGCAGCCATACACAAGGTTTTTGGGGCTAGCAATGTGTCCAAGCTCCTCTCTCATCTTCCGGTCACTGATCGGTGCGAGGCCGCCGTCACCATCTCCTATGAGGCCCAGGCCAGGCTTCAAGATCCCATCTATGGCTGTGTTTCTCACATTTTTGCTCTTCAACAGCAGGTTTGTTCAATTTTAAGTTGAAGCCCTTTTGATGGACTTGTGTTAGGTTTGGGTTTTTGATGGTTTTCTTGAATAATTTTTCAGGTAGTGAATCTGCAAGCCCAATTAGCATCTCTGAAAGAACAAGCAGCTCAATGCATCATGAACAGCTCTGCAAACCCTAATGAAGACCATGATCACCATTCTCATCACCATCGCCTCAAATTCTATGGGGATAGCCATTCCAACATCCCTCAAGATATTCAAAGCTGGTTCCAGAATCAGGGCACAATGAACATGCCTCAATTTGATGCCAATTTCAATGCCCCAATGAATCAGAACCCTCCAATGAAGTATGAGAACTCAAGCTGTTTCCCAGAAGAAAACACCTCATTTGGCAGCATGGATTCACTTGAAATGCAGTCTAATGAAAGGCAGTGGCCATTCCAAGATGATGCAGATGATCTCCAATCACTGGCCTTCAGATATATCCACCATTCTTGAAGAAATTAATCATCTCATTAGGGCTTTACTTAATCATGGGTGGTGAACAAAATACTTGTCTCAATTTTGTATTAGTTTAATCATAATCTCTGCAAACTTTCATGAAAGAAAGATGGAAACCCTAGAAATGTTCTGCTGTCAGAAACCTGTTTTCCACCTATGATTGTTTTCCTAGACCATGTGTAACCTTGGATATATATATATATTTATGTAGAATAATATATATAGCATACTTTTATTCATGACCTGGTTTTTCTTGAGCTACTTAACTTCCTTTCTTTTGATCTCTTTTCCCAATTCTCCTAGCTAAGAAGACCTACCTAGCTTCATCATCTTAAACCTAATTGAGAAACTAAACTTAGTTGCTTCTGTTATATACTTTCCCTTTTCATTAACCTATATTACCTAATTAATCTAGCTGCTCTTATTTTCAATGACATCAATTCTTGTACACATTAACTACCCATGTGTACATGTGTGTGTTTGTGTGTGTCTGCAGTTTCATTAGCTGATGAGCTTGAAAATGGTCTGGACTAGTTTTTCATTCTTGAACATACATTGAATGCAATGATTTTGGTTTGAGTATAATGGTGAAAGTGGAAACTAATGATCAATGTTTATCTTTTGAGACTTTTTGTTGTCTCCCCACACTCATACCCCAGAATCCTTTCCTCTTCTCACTTCAAAAATGAGTTCATCTTCAATCTGTTTCTCATTAGTTTGCTCTTGTTATTGCATATTTAACATTTATGAAACTGCTAAGTATGCAAGATGGATCATGATCATTATAAGCATGATCTAATTCTTGAAATTAAGTTCGAGGTGATTAGCGAAAACTAGCTAGTGGTAAACCTAGAGCTTCAGATAAGTGCTGCAGATCATATTATGGTTAATCTCAGTTATTAATAATTAGTTATACATCAATGTTAATATCATGTAGTTGTTTATCATGTTATGTTATCAAAGTTATTAATCTTGGCAGTTTATATAGTGATGCAAGTGCAATCAAGTTTGTAGAAATGATAATCAGACTTTGAATTTGTGGCTTTTATAGTATTTTTTTTTTGCATAATCTGAAGAGTAGTTATGCTACTAAACACTACACATTGCCTAATTATCTATGTATGATTTAATTGTTTGTTAGTTATATTTGATAAAATAATGGAATCTGTTTAGCTAAAAGCCTGCAGGATTTGTAGATCAAAAAGTTGTTTTGTAGCGAAGAGTATACATGTTTTTAAATTATAAGATGCTACTAGCTAGCTTAAAAGCGTTCTTTAAAATTAGTGGAAGCATAATTGGTCCTCATGCTTGAAATCTTGAATACAAACTGTTTTATATATTTCAATTTTCAAGATATCATTTTTTATGCATTATAATATCATGTGTTTAGTCAGATAATTAAGGTTATTATAACTTGGATCAAGCAGCTAAATTGATTGTGATTTTTTCAAGATTTGTTGAAGTTTTGAGGCATCAATTGTGAGAGGTTAGATTCTTGATATATATGATGATCTCTTTAGTTCCTCTCTACTTCATGACTTCAGTAATGCTTAATTTGGACCGCTACTAAATTTCCCTAAACCTTACTAAACTTAAAAACTTTTGACAATCTTAGCTGCAACAACATCCAGCAAAATGGATATATATAGTATCAAATATCATTCATCTACATAGAATATATATATATATATATAGATACAGTACTTTTTTTTTTTTATGGAAACATGGTCCAAAGAAAACAATTCAAAGATATATAAATCATGAATTTGCAAAGTTGGAAGACTATATATATATTTCTTCGTTGCTCACTAGGTTTAGGACAATTACTTTGGTTATTAATTATGGGTAAAGTTTTCTTTACCTACTTTCATAAGATAATATATTTTTTGACCTATAATCTTAAAATATACTTTTCTATTTATTTAAGGGTAAAATCAATATTATTTTTGCAAAAAGCCAATATAAAAATAATATTTATTCGTTTTTTAGAAGAGTAATTATTCATTAAGGATAATTTATACATTTAACTCTATAAAAATGAATAGAAAAAAATTAATTATGACAATGGTAGAAAAATAACCCTCTTAGAAGGTGCAGTATTTCTATTTATATTAATTATTGTATAGTTTAAACTTTTATAGCAAGGAAGATGGGCTGGAATTTCAAGCAAGCCCATCTGGCTTTTCTTTCATTTACTATATTAACCATCTGAAAATTAGTTTACATAAATGTTTTTCCTATTATTATCATAGCATCAACAAATTTTGTTGTTTAATCTTCTATATATCTTTTTTTTTATCTCATTTATATTTTTCATGAAATATATAATTTAATAACAATACTATTTTATTCTTATAATTACTATATTAATGCACCTTAACATGACTTAATAAAATAGAATTTGAGATAAAAAAATTATTTCGCATTATAATATCTATCTAATGCATTAAATCATGCATAATTTTTTATCCACATGCATGAAATCGTGCATTTTTATCTATTTTTCTTACGACTTGGTCTCTCAGTAGCATTGTTTGGTAAACTTCTGAAATAAAATCTTATATCATCTCAAAATAAGATATAATTAGAAGCTAATTGACTATATATATGTTATTTTGTTTACGATGTTAACGCCTTTAAATTTGAATTTTAAACACATTAATACAATATAATAATATTTTAATCTCGCTCCATGAATTATTATAATCTTGCTTTACCTAAATACGTCAATAACTCTTTTAAAATGATTCAAATAAATCTTATAATAAGGTTAAAAGAAACACGTACATCGGATTTTTAAAATAAGTTTAGATATAAATATTCTCTTAATCTATCCCATCTTTTCCGATCATTCTTCATTCACCTTTTTGCCCACAACTTTAATTTTATCCTTTCTTCACAAACTAATATAATATCTGTAACATGCATTTATATATAAGTATAAACATTAAAATTCAAAAGGAATATATATATATATATATATAGTTAACTTTAATTTGCAGTGATGGAGTGTTGAACAACAAAAAAGCATGAATTAATTGTTTAGACAACTTTTCTTTTGTTGTCTTCTCATAATATTATTGAATTCTCTTAACGCCGAAATCAGGCTTTGAAAGTGGTCACATGCCGCTAATTGATTTTAACTCTTTTTTTCCCAACACTTTGTAAATTATCTTACTTTTTCTATAACAATTTTAAACCTAATTCTCTTCTTTTCATTATCTTCACTGGTTTTCACTTTCCATTTATTTTAGGGCAATTCTATACACACCCCAAGCAATACTAAACACACCCCATCTATACACATGAAAAATAAAAAAATAAAAAAAAGAGTATATGTATAGATGTGGTGTGTTTAGTATTGTTTGGGGTGTGTATAAAATTGCCCTTTATTTTATTGTTTTATTCGAGGCTTATTATTTTAATTAACATTTCCAATCTCTAATAACATATATGATTGATTTAACATTTAATTACTAATATAATATTGTATCATACCTTAAATAATAAATAAAAGAAATTGCTTTGTACCTAAAAAAAAGTAAAAGTATAAAGATAACTCACTATAAACGTACCCACTAGGCTTAGAAACTAGTGTTTCAACTTTCATCGGAATTTGCAATATAAATTACATTTACCTTTCTTTCTTTCTTTTGTAATTATTTGCGATGAAACTGTGTTATATAAACAAATGCTTTGATTTACATAATTCAATTAGACCAATTAACTCGACAACAAATTTGCCTACATAATGACGCTTCAACTAATAAATCAGCATTTAATTAGAGCATTAATTAAATAAGTATGTGGATTTGGACAAAGATTATTATTGGACTAGTTTAATTTGTTAAATAAGTTGATAAACTTTCCAAATCAACTATATATATATATATAGAGTAAGTCTTGTGTGAGACCGTCTCACGGATCTTTTTTCGTGAGACGGGTCAACCCATAACCCACACTTAGAAATTCATATGAAAATTTATGGATATGGATTCAATTCATGGGTAATAAGGATCCGTCTCACGGAAACTATCCGTGAGACTGTCTCATATGAGTTTTTGCGATATATATAAGCAAGCATGTGGCTAAGTGCAGTGAGTAGAGGGAACACATGGTCTATGTATTTGAGTACAATGAACATATGGTCTTTGTATTTGAGTACAATTAGTGTTAATCAAAGATTAAATTTGAAGATTAATTGTACTAATATTAGGTAAACCTACTCATAAGATCATAAACCCTAGACCAGTTGAGCCCACATTATTTTTTTATATATATACTTTTCTCAACCGTGCGCTTGCTTCTACAATAATATTACCTTTTTAGCTTTTTCCCTATCCCAACCCACAAAGTCAATAGGACCAAATAATAATTGAATCATATATTCTCCAAAAATAATGTTGTTTTAGAATTTTATATATAGATTAAAAAAGTGAGAAAATGAATAATGTCATTTAAGTACAATTATTCATGTAAATATCCAACAATCACTTTGTGTCTCATTTTAATTTGAAAGTAGTATATAATGGGGGCAATTCGAGTAAAATAGTACAAATGTATTTTTATTTTTCTTTTGGTTAAAACAACGTTTATTTAGAAATGGAGGAATATTACAATGTTCTGCTTTATCTCTATCTTATTTAGTTAACTGGATTTTAACATAAGATCATATATGACTTAATTAAGTGAAATACATAATAAAGGTGATGTGTATGAAAAATCATCAAAGTGAAACTATGATCTATTTATTTGTCCAAATATATTTTGTAAGTGTATATAATTTGTAGGCCCATGGTCCTCATCACAAATATTTAATTAGTGTATGATCTAATTCTAAACTAAAGTGAAAAAAACATATAGAACACAATGTTTGTATACGTTATTGTTGTTTAATAAACTGATGCTGGCTGATGGAAGGATTGATAATATAACCGTTTTTTTTATTCATTTGAAAATCATAATTTATTAGGGACTTAGTGTCCCATTTCTTGTATGTTTGACAATTTGTTAAGTATAAATTTGCCTACTTTAGAGAGATTTTTATAAACAAAATGTTCACCATAAGTTCTATATTCTGCCTTAATTTAATCCAAAATCATAGATCACGGCTTCACTTTGATATTTTGCAAAACCAACAAAGGAAAAAACAACAAAAGAATATAGAGCACAATTAGTAAAACCAAAATAACACAATAAAATGAACAAAATAGAGACATGATAATATTGAAGGTTAATCTAGCTAGAATCGTGAAAAGCAAGAGTAAGATCTCCAGCAAACCCCAAAATGAGATCCAACTCACATTAAACTCGACTCAGCGATGAACGCAAAAACACAGAGTGCTCGATTCTTTACATTATTACTACTACTGCTACCGTGCATCTTCAAATTTACCTCTTGTGATGGAACCTCACCTTCAACAGGAACTGCATTTTAACCTGCATCCAAGAAAATCCATTGTAACGTTCGTAATCCCATGCAACTGAACCTATCTTTTGAGAATAAAATTCGTGTTTCATACTGGGAAAGCTTCATCTAATCTATCAAGTGACGTGGAAATCTTCAGTTAAAAAACTCAAAAGTACTCAGAATCAATTGAATAGGATAAGAATGTCACACAGGAAAATTCAATTCTATGTTAACGTAAATTTGTATCACTGCCTTGATAAGACGCTATGATTAATTGCACTACAGTTCCAGAAAAGTAAGGAATTAGCAGTGTAATACTTACTTGAGCTGTATCGTAGACAATATATTCATTATACATAAGCTCCGAAGCTTTCACATTTGATGTCACTGGTTTTCCACATGGTACAACTACATCGTCCCTCCATTTCACATGTTCCGACTCAAGAGGCACTTTCTTGCCCAGGCCCTTGGTGGAGTGCTTCTCTCTAGGAGGCTTATCCATATACTGAATACAAGTTTAAAATACAGCAAAGTTGTGTAAGAGAATAGTTGAAAGTATGTTAGCATCAAGAATGTCATCAAAGTTGCGCTTGAATATTGAAATCCTCTCATGTGAAGTACGTAAGGTTGTGTTATAATTGATATGGACTGGAAATCCATCGACTTAATTTTGAACTAATTTTTTGAGCAATTTGAGTAGATCTTAAATGCACTCTGAATTGGTAGATTTGAAATACATTCATTTTAAATTCAATCCAAACACAACTCAAGCGAATTAGTTATAGAATAGACAAACAAACATCTTCACTTTTTACCTTTGCCTTTGTGAGCTCATAAATTTCACCTAAAGCAACTTCACTTAGAAGCATCAGCCCCACTGGATTCTTCCGGTCCGTAAAACAGTACTGAGCACTTTTACTGACCAAATCAGCAAAGTAAATTCCTTTCCCAAACTACACATCACAAAAGCCTTTTAAAGTAAGTTTTGAAAAACTACTGATCAAAATCTCAAACAAATACAATTGAGCATCAGAAGCGAACCATGTAGCCTGTTGCTGGGGCTTCTGGAGGAGCAATTCTTAATCCTTGGCTCAGAATACCAATGAAGTTGGTTAACCGTGATCCTGTAAGAAACAATAATATTATAGTCGTCACTGCATCTCTGTATTCAAATCCGAGTATGTGTTCCATTATGTAGATATAATAACTCACCGTGCCAAAGAAGCATCTTGTTCTTGAGTTTTGCTCGATATGGAGCATACTTGACTATTTCACCTTCTCTTTCAAGAGAAAAAACTTCCTCCAATTCGAGAGCCCATTCCTGAGAATGATGAAAAATCAAAAGTTACTATCCTTGCAGATACACCAAAACGAGCACAAATTTACCTTCATCAGTCCATGCACATGCACACAATATAGAAAATGGAATTATAAATACAAAATATAAGTTAAACAAATTTTAAATAAAATAAAAAATAAAAAGAGGATAATCTTTCACCAATCAATCACATTTGCAGAAGGTTCAACAGAAAATATTGAGGAAAAAAAAAAAAGAGTAGCTAGAAAAAGGGACTCACAGTATGTGTAGGAGCATGTGTACTGTGCAGATACTTCTCAATAAGTCGAAAATCTTCACTATCATGAGAAAGAGGCGAAACATGGCACCGTAGCTTCTCGTACTTCTCATCAATAGACTCATTGCTATCACCATCAAAGCCAACTAGTTTGGAAGCTATCTCAATATCCTGAAGTGCTTCCAGCATTTTCACCTGGGAAAAAAACGTAGTATAACTCTATACAGGAAAACTAATGGAGGACAGGGAAAACATAATTGGATTTTTAAAAGGAGGCGGGTGTTTGTCATAGAGTATCACCCACAACTTTTGCTAGATGCCTTAGTCATTCCTAATCTTCTAAAATTTTGTTACTCAATCTGTCCACCAACAAAACAATGGTGTGTTTAATCGTGCTGAATGCTTTAAGCTCGCTGATAGAAACACTTCTATCAGAAGTCACACACTCTTGCACAAAAAGAAAAATCTACACAGAAGTGAATTTTTTTGAAATGAATTAAAATTCAACTAATGCAGGCCACTAAATTACAAAATGTGAATAACTATCTAGTGAAGGATGCCCCACTAAATTACAAAATGTGAATAACTATTTAGTGAAGGATGATGTGTGGTGCATCTTTAAGTCTCTGTTTACTTTGGCAAACACAAATAAGGTAATTATCTAGCCAATGAGATAATTTCATAGGATAAGATATAAATTGTTATCCACTTTCCAATGTTTACTCTAAACATATAATATCCATCATTTACTATGTAACATACGAAGGTTAGGATAAGAGTGACATTTCCAAAATATCCCTCTTGAAAGCATGGATGTTTATTGTTTTACAAGGATAAAAAATGTAATTTTCTAATGTTATTCCATGTTTAGGGTAACTATCTTAGGGGCTGGATCGTTATCCAAGGTATTCTCCGGATTTTGGCATTTTATACCTAGTCGGAAGGATAACCCGACTTTTTTTTTTTTTTATTTCCAGCAAACACTAGATAAAATTAGTTAACATGTCATCGTCCAAAGTAAACGGAGCCTAAAGGTATTAACATGCATATGTAACATTAAGAAGTGACAATAATTGGCAATGCAAGAAGAGGATATAAGAAAATGGCATTATAAGAAAATGGAGTTATTAATTGCTTATTTTGCCTAACATAAACTTAGGTTATAAAGCAAAACAATGGTAAGTCTATTTGGAGATTCATGAGTAAGGATTTGAGATCCTTGTTTGTTAGGGATTTAGATTAGAATTATAAAATCCATTCAAATACTACCCTATTTTACAAAAAACATCATAATTAAACCTACACTCTAACATATTAATAAACAAATTTCAATACACCTAAATTTCTGCTATGACTAACATCTACTACTACATCAACTAACAATATAATATTACATATACTTACCTTTTGCAGCATTGATTTGACATTTGCAGTAATAATCATATCCTATTAAATCTCATAGCACACATATTTTAACTATTCACCTCTATTTACAAATCGTAGGATTTCAAGGTCGGATTTCCTCAATCCTACATAATCTCCAAACAAGTTAACTATATAATCATTCGGGGGCATGTTTGGAAGTTTTGGGTTGAGGAAATAAAGGTGAATCAAAAGTGAATATTTGTTTGAGGATTTAATAGGTAAGATTATGTTGTAAATTTAAATCAATGTTGAAAAGGTTGCTTGTTATAATATTTTATAGTAAAAAGGTGGGTTAATGTGTTTTATTGTGAAAATGTGTATGTAATGACTGAATGATTGAATATAGCTAGTAATGATAGTATCCTCTGTTATCTATTTTTAAATACCAAAACAAACATACTTTAGTATACTGGAGACTGAAGAGTATAAAACAACCAGCTGCAACAAGGAGCTCAATTAAAGATGAGCTCAATTAAAGATGAGCTTCACGCACTAGCTCAAGGAATATGTGAAGTGAACTATTATGGATATACACTCTTAGAACTCCGGATGAACATGGCTCTTCCTATGATGATCTACAGCAACAACAAAGCAACTATAAGCATAGCCTATAATCCGTCCATCATGACCGGACAAAATATCTGAATAACATTGGATACTTAATCAAAGAGAAGGTGGTGTCGGGCAAGGTTAGCATTGTCAGCGTGCCTAAGGTCATCAAGCAACATATACATTCACTAAAGAATTGTTTGGTGAAAATTTTGAGTTCCTGATAAGTTGGACATAATTAACAAGTAGAGGTGGAGTGTTGCGTGTATATAACTATATACCAATCAAGCGTGAATTTTTAACTGTCTAAAAAGAAATAAACTAATCAAGCAGAATCACCAATTACCTTTGACTTAAAGTCATCCTCATCCTTAATAACATGTGGATGGATAGAAGGAATGACAGTGAAGAATCTGTTGCTAGCATCGACTATACGACTCTCTTTAATAGCAGGAGCATATTCAGTGCTATTTAACAAATTCTGGATCTGTGTTAAAGCCTCGAAACCTGAAAAATAAACCATAAACGTTACAGCTAACAGATTACTACTCAGTTTCCTGACTGAAAGTAATGTGGTACAATTAAACAAAACAAATTCCACTGAAGTATTCTGGATTAACATTTGATAAAGCTAGACAAATGCACCTTTTTGGATATTATTTTTGCTAAGTTTCCCCAGTGGCATTTCAGACAAATTGATCTCAAATTCCATCATAGCAGCCCTGCATTACTCTGATCCTTCAGGTATATATTATAAAATAACAAATAATAATAAAATTGCTATTAAAAAGAAATTCCCAGACCTGTACGTCTCCACATTAAAAAGCATCTTCATCAATTCCACCAACTGAGGCGCAAGTTTGCTGGCTGAGAAATCAAGTTGTTTCTTCTTGGACAAATCTTTGACCCCATAATCCTACATATCAGAAAATTGATCAATCAAACTGGTAGCATTTAAGAACATTAATATTTAATTATTCCAGCCAAAGAAGAAAAATAAAAAAAACAGAAAACAAAAAAGGCAAGGGGAAAGGGAAAAAGGGTTAGCATACAATGTCCAATGGATAGAATCTGCCAGGTCGCTTGTGAAAATCCTTTTTATGCTCCCATGCCTCCCACGTATTCCCAGTCTTCTCTAGAAATAGACGTTTGAATTCTTCAATTGCATCAGATTTAGAAAATTCGTCCAACTTGTTCCGCCCAATTTTCTCATTTCCAACTCGGCCCCATTTCCGGAACACATAGCAATCGGAGCTTTTGTCATCTTGAATGATTTGAAGAATATAGTAACTTCACAAAGAGGAGGAAAATGATTATTTCAGCAAGTATGTATATGTGAAAGCAAACATCAAAAGAAAATAACAAGCCACATATCAGCAATAATTTGGAACAATAAATAGATATATGTGTTTTCCATTTTCAAATAGGGAGTGAAAAACACTATGTTTCTAATTATTGTTTTTAGGGATGCCTTCAAATTTTCATTTACTTATAACATAGAAGAGGAAGAAAGCTCTCAAACAAGGAACAGATTGTTGGAGAAACTCATCAACTATCAAAACGACTGCACATTGTTATAAACTAGCTTTAATAGCAACGCACTAAGGTTTGTAGTCCTTATTGCATAATTTCAAAAGATTGCAATACGAAAATAATTATACCTATTTATGCCCGTTGATAAGTCAGACATATTCAATGTTGTATTATAGATACTGTTCCCATCCTCAAGAACGTGGCCAGAATCTTGTAAGCCAGACTGCTCATGCACGGCACTTTGCCCTTTCACCTTGACAGTTGCCACATTATGAGATTTTTCGATTGATTCTACTCGATATGAATCGAAAGGGAGTTTTTTCTGTCTCTTTATGCAATCAACCAAATAATCCTCCCTCAGAATTGGTAACTTCATCCTCCTGTCCAGATGGAATAGTTCAGCAAGATAACAATTAACAAAAAAAAAAAAAAAGGAACTAATGTTGAAAATGTCTACATATTGTTACATTTTAAGTTAGCAGGATTACCTTGCCTTTTTGACCTCCGTTGCAGTGTGATCCAACAAACCAGCTACAACTAAGCAATTGGTGTCTGTAATATTTAACCAGAGTAAGGAACAAAATCTTTTTTAAGTATACAAGTCAAATCAATTTAATCACAAACTATGAACCTTTCTTTATCTTTACATGAACTTGTCCACCTGCTCCCTCAATTTTGTTCTTGAATTCCTCCTGGGGAAAATAAATATGATTATAAATAATAAATAAATAACTGATTCAGGAAACCCTTCAAAAAAGAAAAATTAGAAGACCGCAAAATGGGCTTTGGCTGTGTGGGATACAACAGGGAAGGAAAAGTAGGTACATACTAAAGTTCATACCATTGATTCAGTAGAGACTCCAGCAATGGCAACTCTTAGATCTCCAATATTTTCAACCTTAGATGATTGACTTAGCCCACTAGCAGGTCGACTGCCTGATGGCCCACAGGGAGAAATTGGAGGAAGCATTCGTTCTGCTTTTTTCACTTTTTGCGACTTAAACCACTGCAAATATCGACATAACACGCCTAAGCAAATCATGAAAGTAAGATACATGAAGTAATGACTTATTTAGTCATATTACCTTGAGTAGAAACCCATTGCTTGTTTCTTCAGGTATTTTCCATTTTCCTTTAATGCGTTGAGGTTCAGATGTAGAATAAGAGCACCTGGTCCATTCTGATAAATACCCAGAGCATCTATACATCCCTGAGGAATAATGGAGCCACCCAGAACACATGGGGCATTTCGCAAGTGCTCCAAATAGCATTCCATCGGCACTGAGCTCAATGAATCAGAGAGAACAAAAAAAAAGATTTTTATATAAATATCATGATAGATTTAGCATAAAAATTCAGCATTCAAATTTTGTAAGGACTAGAAAACTGGGATATCTGCAGTTGAAGAAGACAAGCAATAAGTAAAGCATAGTACTGATACCATCGAATTTCCCCTAGAAGAACATATATAATGGATTGTTCAAGCAGTGAGGGTTGTCAAGCAAGAAAAATTAACATTTAAGACATAATAACTCAAGCCTGACACCAGAATTACTTAATCTGTTGTGTGAGAAAAACAAAACAAGGCACCATATGATAGTTCATTTCTATTTCTGACAGTACTGCATCAAATCATTAAAATTGGCTTGAATAATTTACTCATTATCATAACAAGGTTAGATATCATATTACCATCTTTCTCGCAAATCAAGCTCCGATCCTCTTGAATCTTGCTCATTGACTTCAAGCATCTCTCTTAACTCAGATGTAGTGACGTGCTTCTTTAGATCATCTTTAAGAGCCCACAGAGCCCTGGTTTGCATCTCCAGTTGGTTTTCCAGGACACCTGCTTTAGGGTTTTCATCTTTCAGTTCATTAGTTTCCCTTAAAGAAGAGCCTTCAGCTTTAACAATTTTTGATTTCTGATCACTTTTAAGGGCTTTTTTCCTCTTGGAACCAGCTTTGGATGTCGATTGTTGCAAGAGTTCCTCCTCTTCATGCTCCACTTTTGTGCCTGAAACAAGAGCTTGTGTGACATAGACAAGGAAACCACTTAGTCAAACTAAATAAAATGTGCAACCTTTGGATGTGGTATGTGTTGCAGGATTCTTCTTAACGAGCGACAGAAGTGTAGCACGGTCTGAGGGTGAAAGACTGTCCCATCCAGAAAATTTCTCCAGTTGGGGTGTTGATGATGTTTCCATGTAACACTTCGCATGGTTCCAAGACAAGGCTCTGGCACCTTGACCTTCAGGTTTGGTTGATATGCGAAGCTAGAGAACATAAAAGAACACATGAAGGATAATCTACAACAAGAACCACACCAGCCAAACAAGTGTATGTACCAATTATCCTTTTACAGCACTACTTCAATTGAAGTTTCAATAAGATAAAAACATAATCACATCCAGCAAATTTCTTTATATTGAAACATGTAAATACTGAGTTAGTGTAAAACAAGATACGCAGCACACAGAAGTTCAACCGAAAACCATTCAATAAGTAAATGATGGTCAGAAGTACAACATAATTCATATACAACTCATTTGTTCAGTGACTTAAAAAGAAGTATAAGTAATATGATCATGTATGACAGAATGAGACATAAAGAAGCTACCACATGTGTAAGAACAAATACGGAAAGGTTTGAATAGATGGCACAAACTCTAAAATGTATAGGGTTTTAAGTACCCTACCTCTCCCTTCATAATCTTCTGGCTGCAGCCGCGACAAGTAGCACGAGATGTCTGCGAAACTTCAACACCACATTCTACGGCAGCAGAAGCCGAAGAATTTGACGCCACTGCAGCACCATCAACATACTTCCTGATCTTCTGCTGATCTTCCCAACGAAGCAATTCTAACCCTTCAACATCATCAACTCTGAAACCGCAGCATTGTGCATGAACCAGAAAGAATCAAAAAGACAATTATTTGCCTTATTTTCTCATTAAGTAAAGATGCAAATTAGTTTCACATTAAATGACGTACGATTTTATCTGATTCGCTTTCCTTAAGATGCAAGCAGCATGGTTCCACATCTGTCTCCAGAAAAAAACTCAAATTAAGAGGCATAAAAGTATCAAAGTCCACTTTTTTCACTCTCCCAAAAGCAACAACAAACAACTTTGAGATAGCCACAAATTAGTCAGATCATTGAATTAACACCAGAATACATAGAGTTAAAGAAAACAGTAAGCACATTTGAAACTACCCAAACTGCATTTCCGAACTGTCAGCAGGCACAACGTCAAATCATGAAATTAAACCCCCAAGAAAAGAGTGAGACAATTGACCCATAAATAAACTTGAAACAGGCAAATGCATACATGATAAAAAAAAAAAAAACGGTGAAGCAAAGATACAGAACCCACAATTCAAGGAAAGTGGGAAAAAAGTTTAGGGCTTTGTCGAGAAACAGTAAAAGAAGGAATATATACAGGCATGAAACCATCAAACTGAGTGGCCTGAACCATCTTGCCAAGCCTGAGAATCTCCTTATCAATGGGGTTCTTGCAAGTCTTGCATGAAGATCTTGATGACTTTGCATACTCTGCTTTCCATGGCTTTGGAGGGTTCGCCATCATTCCCCCTTTTCCCTTTCTCTCCTCACTGGACTGATGATTGATACATAGCCAACACTGTGTCTAATATGTATATATATTGTGGAGAGAATATTCATTAATTAATTTAATTTATTTATTAGTTTAAAATAAAACATTCAATCAAGAGTGCTAAGGAAGAAACAATATATAAATCTTAATCCTTATTCTCAATTGACAATATATAAATCTTCACAAAAACTTTTATATTTTAAAACAGAGATTAAAATGTCTTCGGTCAAAATTGCCCTTATACATATGTACATTTCCAACCAATTTTTTTGTGACCTAAAATCTAATCATCTATTTTATCCATATCCTACACCTATATAAACTATTTTTTCAATATAATTGGATACTTTATATTTACGGAACACAAAGATTATTATTGAGAGTTTTTTGTTGACTAAAATAATTTTGTATTATTATAGTATAATAATATGAATAAAGAAATTCTGATTTCTTAAAATTCCTGAGTTTTTCAATGTATTGCATTAGATTTCGTGTTATTATTTTTTATTTTTAGATAATAAATTATGAAGAGAAAAAATCAATTTATTCTATACTTTGAACAATATATCAATGTAAACAATTGCTATAAATTTATATTTAAATGATAGTAGATCGTATTAAATGATAAATAGAGATAACATATTAAATAATATATTTTTTAATTATTAAAACAATAATATTGTTTATTCCCGCAATAAGAAAAATTACAATTTTAAAGCAAATAAAGACACCAGATAGTGCATTATCTATTTCAGTCAATTAAAAAAACAAAGTTAAGTAGTTATAACTCAATTTCGAAAATCATCGTATATATTCTCAAACGTAATAGTTTAAGAAATTTCACTTTTGTTTTAGTTTTCAAATAACTTTAAATCAAAATATAAAAATACCTTAAGAACAATTAAAATCCTTGGTAAAAAAAAAAAAAGAAGAAAGAAAGAAAGAAATCAGGGGTCATTCACGTAATTTCGGAAAACCTTGGAAAAACACATTAGAAAGTTCTAAAAAGGGATCTTTAAAACCGCTTCCTCTCTCGCGCGATTCTTCTCCTGTCCCTCTCTCCTGGACTCAACACACACTGTGCACACACACGCCGGAGATCGACGCGGCGGAGGCTGGCCGGTGAGTGTCAACTGTTTAGCGTATTCCCAAATTTATCGAATAGTTACCGTTTTCAAATCAATTCGCACTTCCAAACGGTTTCGGTTTCTTTTATTTTCGTTTCAATCACTGTCAGTTGAGTAGTTGAGCTTGCTCTTGAACTAGGATTAGTAACAGAATTCAAAATTTGAAGTAATTATATGTTTGTTAGTTGAACGAACGTCTGTCATTGTCTATGGAATCTTCTCCTTTTCCTCTCTGCAATTCGACACATCAGAATTTCTGTCACTTTGGCCTGAATGTTACAGTGAGCGGAGACATAGTGGCAGCACTGGCGGTGGCAAATTTATTCAGAATCTCATTGATTCTTGGTAGAGTATCTAGTTATTTTGTGATCTTTGATTGTGCCATAGCACCTTTTATTATTAATAACATTTATAGTATGAATATATGTACGTTGATGTAGTGTTGTCACTATTAGGTGTTTTTCTTATGTTTTATTTTGATAATGCAGAGTTCAGGATTGAGGTGTTCAATATATGAGTTGTTTAGAAAAGATTTTTGAATGTAATATGAAATGCCTATTATAAGCCAAAAGTCCAAGTGTACAACACCACTAAGATATATCAATGATTCTGTATCATATTGTAATTCGATCTGATGTAATCCATTCCAAGAACCAAAATTCTATTTATTGTCGTTTGTGCCTGGCTTTCGGTTTTCATGATATTAATATGGCCTAGGAGCAGCTATAGATCTCATTTTTGGAGGAACAACTTGTTATTGTATTTGCAAGGTATAGTTGTGCTGGTAAGATGACTAGCTCGTACAGTGAATTGTTGTTTATCTATGTGTTTCACAAATTTCCTTCACTTTTTTAGTTTCTTGATTGTCCGGAAGACATTACTTTTGAAGTTAAATATTAGTTCAACTTTGGTGAGCATATAGTTTCATATTAATTTACTTTCCAGATTACTCTGGCAAACCAGAAAATTTTCACATCAGTTCCGTAGATGAGAACCTACGTTCTACTCGAGAAATTTCATATACTTGGTAACTAGGGGATATTTGTTCATGCTGCACTTATTTTCTCTTCTATGTTTTGAGGATGTCTGGTTGTATGCTTAAGATTTGATTGAGCTGGAATGCAAGAGAATAATTTTGCATTGTTCGCATTGCCAGCCAGAGAACAAATCGTTTGGAGTTCAACTAAATGTCTGTCAAAAAATTTGTTCTTGAAGTTTTTTGTCCTTTGATACTGCTATTTCTATATATGCACATTTCAGCTGTACGTTTGGTTCCATGATGATGATTCATGAAATATATTTGCATTTATGGGTCATGTTTATAACTGTCTCCGGTAAGAAGGATTCCTTTTCATAACTTTTTTTCTCCTCAAGTGCATGGTTGTGAATTTTTCTTTCCTTTTATATTATATCCACATAAGTATCAATTAAGAATCCATACCTGTGCAATAAACCATTTAGGGCGTGTAAAATCTTTTTATTAAAAAGTCAAAAGATAGAGTGAGGTGTTGCACGTATGCTAAACAATGTTTCGATTTGGAAGCCAGGGTGCTATCCTTTAAGTCTATGATGGATGACTATTTGATTATTCTGATAATTTTGTGTGAAGGTTAAATATTTATTAATTTATATTTTGCTAATTATCCAACTATTTATTTCAGTTGCCTTGATTGGCTGATTCAATGTGTTCTTAAGAATCAGCAATGGGTTTGAGCAAAACTGAAGTGAATTTGAGAAGGTTACTTGCAACAGCTCCACAACAACAAAATCAAACAAAGCTCATACATGTATGTTCTCAGTCTTCTAAAGTCAGTTGTCACTCATATTCCAATATAAGTTCTTCTTTATTTACAGTTAAGAAAACATTTTATATGCCTTTGTCAATTAATGTAGGGAGAATTCAACAGAGTATGAGAACATAACTTTTGCATTGTATTGCTAATATAGAACTTCTTTGTTTGATTTTTGAGTTTCTTTAGATTTCTGATTTACAGTCGAGATGTCTGGAATCAGATTGAATGTATATGTAGGTTTTGGAATAAAAGATTAACCATTCTTTTTTGTGCATGGTAATTATTATAGTATGTTGCTACTCTACGTGAGCAACTGGAGCAACTGGCTGTGGAGAGGAGTCCTGAAGGTTTGCCAAGGTATGTCTAATTCTTTCGTAGGAATTCACTTGATAGTGCCCTTAGGATTTCAGTTGATAGTACTCTTGCACTTGCTTCAGCTGCTACTATGTACACAAAATTGGCAACTAATCTTTGATTTTGTTTGGTGGGCCTATGTATTCTTTTGTGTATTATTTTATATAATATAATCATGCTATAATGTTCTGTTTTTACCCCTATTGATTGCATATACTCATCCAGCTAGCTGGTTGATCTGCACTTAGGCATGTGATTTAACATTGGTGAGCTCCATAAAAAGCCATCAGACACTCCTATTCTATCCGGAGCTTGACATGTATATAGGATGTTGAAATTGTAATGAACATTTCTGAGAGAAAAATATTAGAGTTGATGTTCTCATAGTTTTAGACTGACCTATCTACCAGTTAAAAACATTTGTTGTTTGTGATTATAATAATTTATTGTTGTCATCTGATTGAAAAAATTTAAGATAACATCACCTTATAGAGATTCCATATTAGTTCCTTAATGAAGCTATCCATCTTTCGCATAGCCCCTCGTGCCTCACAAGCAACTGGAGAAGACTCTTTTTAATTGGTTGATTACTATCTGCCAGAGTGAACGCCAATCCATTTGACTAATAGATGGCAATAGCTTCAATAAAATCCATGAACTATTAGATTTCCATTTTAAAGTCCATTATTGTTGGAAATAACATTATACTTTTTAGCTTCTGCCTGCTGGTATTTGCATCTTAAAATTTTATATACCAGTGATAGCAGTGATAGGAACATATGTTTTTGCTTAGCCCCCTCAGTCTCACAATTGACTAGAAAGTTGTCCTTGCTATTAATTGCTGGGTAACAGTTTCAATAAAAACCTTCCTGCGTGGTGCTTACCTTGTAAGAGTCATTCTCAACTTCTCAATAAGATGATGCATTTAAATAGTGTATAGCTTTGTTTCTTGTATGATTAACATTTAATGTGGAATTATTTTGTTTGCTACATTTTTGCTTTTTTTTTTTCTTCCCATTATTACCTTAATCTGAGTTTTTATAAATTGATGTGATCCATGGATTCATATATCAAATGCTGCTACAGGATTTCAAAAGCTCAGTT
The DNA here is from genome assembly GCA_005771605.1 of Scutellaria baicalensis. Lineage (NCBI taxonomy): Eukaryota > Viridiplantae > Streptophyta > Magnoliopsida > Lamiales > Lamiaceae > Scutellaria > Scutellaria baicalensis. The sequence goes on along the minus strand of CM016723.1, from coordinate 30,185,620 downwards.
AAATGAATATTCAGAGAAAATTGAAGCTATAGCAGCCAAATTAGATGTCACTGAGGTGTGTTTTAGTTTTTTGAGCCGCTTGCTTGTTGAATTTTGGTTTCCCCCATTATTTGTTTGCAGAGACAGTTTTTCTAGTTCTATATAGCTGCACTACGTTTATAAAAGAAAAAAAAAAAAGAACTTGTAAGGAAAACGGAACATGCATTCTCTACTGTTGAAGATGAATGTTCAATGTGATTCTCAAAACTAAAATTTTGTTTATGGTTATTATCATGTTAAACTTCTGGATGATATATTTTAGTTCATCTTTTTCTTTGTCTTTGTTTCCTCTTTCTCCCAACATTAAAAATCTTTCTTGAAGTTGTCTATAACTATAGTTTGATCCTTTATTGTTTATACCTAATAAGGTCTTTTTAGAAGGTTGATTTAATTAATACTGCCATTTCAGTCGTGCTTATTAAGTTTGAACTACTGTAAAATGGTAATCATCTCTAACATTACCTTTTGTCCTTCGCAAATTCCAGAACAGTTCCATTGCTGAAGCTTCTGAGGAGCCTTCCTTTGAGGCTAAGATCCGGGACTCCCCTACTACGTCTGATGGAGAAAGTATTCACTCCCCAAAAGGACTGAGGAGGAGAATTTTGTATGTCACGTGACAGTCATACAACCCTTTTAAATAATACCGTACCTATAATGTTCCAAAATTGAATCTCAGTTGATGCAGGCCTCAGTCAGAAGGTAGATCCTCCAGTATTGTTGAGGATAGTAACTCTACAAAGTCCGTAAAATTGGATGCTGCAGCACAGGCTCATATCGATAAACACAGGTATTCTTATATTGATGGTATTTGCTGATTTTTTTCCTTAAATGGGCTTACTCGTGATAAGTTAGTCCATGAATAAAATAAGATCCAGATTCATATTTGTGATAAAGTTCTAGGTACAATTCAACCAAGTTGCTATGTGCATAAACTTGCTTTAAAGATCTCATAAGATGTTTTCAGAATTCATAAAATGCTGATCTCATTTAAACATAACTTGCTGAAATATTTGTTTAACTAGAAAGTAGAAACTGTGGAGTTTTGGAGATGTTGGACGCTACAGTTTGGTAACTGAAACTATCACAAATGGTGGAGTTATTAGAATAATAGATTTATTTTCCCACAGAAATTATGGTCATACATGTATTATTTTCTACAGAAAGCTACAAGAAGATTTGACGGATGAAATGGCTGATTTGGCGCGGCAACTCAAAGAGAGTAGCCTTATGATGAGTCAATCCATAAAAAACACTGAGAAGGTGAATGGAGTGTTGTTTGCTTCTACTTTTTCTCGTCGGAAATTGCTCTCGGAGATTGTCACATTCATCCATCGTTGCCTGTCCATCTAAACCAATCATAATTGATTCTCAATTGATTTGTGATCTTCTTGTTGTAGATACTCGACTCAACTGAGAAAGCAGTTGAACACAGCTTGGCAAGCACTGGACACGCTAATGCCCGAGCAATGGAGGTATACTCGCAGAGTCTGAAAACATCATGCTTCACATGGCTGCTCATCTTCGGAATGACATGCGTATTCGTCATGGTTGTACTACTTATACGTGTTACTTAGAAACTTTGTCGTTGAACTCTAAATCTCCGAACACTACATCTTATTATATATATATGTTCATTGTACTCTAAAAGCTGTGATGTTGTGTGTGTATGCTAAACTGAATAGAAAAAATTGATAGCTGAGAGTGGTGTTTTGAAAAGGAGAGGTTTTAAATTCTGAAGTCTCGAAAATGCAACTTAGTTTTTTCAAACCCCCAACCATCTTACATTGTGAATAGATGAATAATAATTTATTTATTTATTTGAAAAGAAAAGAAAAGAAAAGAAAAGAAGATGAAGTGGTGTTGGATTATGTGTTTGTCTTATTGTATCTGTTTGTAGGAATGATTTAGTGAAGAAGACTGACTAGAGAGGGTATGAAGTCTGTTTGTCTTCTCTAATTACTACTTGGACTCTGTCTCCAATATGACTACTAGAAACACAGTGGGAAACTAACATACAAATAACAAAAGGACAAAGCATTACAATCTGCAATTTACTTATTTCAAGCCCACTCATTTACTTGATAAATATAATTTATTTTCTAATTTTAAATTTGAAAGCACAAAAAACAAAACAAAGTTGCACCAGCCGGGAATCGAACCCGGGTCTGTACCGTGGCAGGGTACTATTCTACCACTAGACCACTGGTGCTTCATGGTAACTTCAATAACTAATATATATATTATTAATAATACCTAGTAATCAATGATTCAAGTGCTTACATTACTGGTGTTCTTCATTAACAATTTAACCATATTATAACTTCATTTAAAATAGATTTAAAAAAATTGAACATGCATGACGCCATAAAATCTTCCATCACCAGTGAGGAAGGGAATGAGTACTGAATAACAAACACACTCACACACACACACACACATATAAGTATATATACACATATAAAAAGCAATGGTGAATCTTATCTAACATTCTCCATTTGTAACATTTATCAAACTGTTCATCTTTTAAGGACCCCGAACAATGGATATGCATATAAAAAGTTATTATAGTTTATCCACCATTGATACCTGATGAAGTTAGCTTAATTAAGTAATCTTAGTACATGATGTGTACAGTTAAACATATCAATCTTTGAAGGATTATGATATGCTCAAATGCTTTAGCTACTCTAGTAATAATAGTACAACAGAATTTCCTTTATATATAGCAAGAAACATAGAGTTTATAAATATAGATCATCACATATACTGTCGAATTGACGAATGATCTTCTGGATCAAGATATATATAACTAAAATGACCAAGAGGTCAGAAATCAACGTGTCCGAATCACACTTCGATTTTGATCATATTGTTCAAGGCATATATAGATCACTCAAGATATCGTACTCTGTTGTGGTATTGCAATTACAAATTTAATCAAAGTGTGGGAAGAAATAGATATATGGGGAGATAGTGATCATAATTTTACTAATTTGATGTTTAACCAGCTGCTAGATTCAGTATATGTATTTTTACAATATTTGTTAAGTTCTGATCAAACAATTACAAAATGTGAACACAATTGAATCCCTTCATTTTCGTCATCATATAAGTAGATTAATTAAGCAGACTATTAATTAGAGTACTAAAGTTAACATATAATTCATCAATTTCACCTTTGCATCAAATTTGAACAAATCCAACAATGATCAGAAGAGTAGTACAAAACCCTAATGCACATCCAAATTAGGGTTCTATTGTAGAGGACAAGTACTAGGTTAATTATTAGTACAATTAAAAGAAGCTCTTACCAGAGAAATGATGATTTTCCCATCAACAAATCTTCAATATCGTCACCACGAATCTGGAGACCGTACATACACTACGATAAATCTTCCTTTATTACAAAAATCATCAACATATATATCTTCACTTGTATATATAATCATAATATCTAACATAATAAGCAGTTAATTAAAGAACACTTGTTCAAGAATCATAACCAAGTCGAAGCTCCAAATCCAAATCTTTCTCCTGATTCATTCCCTCCCTATTCTTCTCCACATGATCTTCCATAATCCTAGGTGGGAACTCCAAGCTCAAGCTCATTCTCCAATCAACCGGGGCTTGACTGATGGATCGAATGATCACTTTGATGATGGTAGAAGCCACTATCATACGAGCTGGGCCTAGTGCTCGAAGGGGAGGCTGGAAAGTAGGTAGCACAAGTCAAGATGGACGGGTGATCTTGAGACGAAAACGAATGGTTGGACGAAGCTGGAATCATGTGGTGGTACAATCTAGGAGCAGTGTAAATCTGGTGATGATCATGTTGAAGCTTGTTGGGATTAGGTTTGGTTCTTGCTCTATCTTTGCGATGGATGTTCATGTGGCCTCCCAAAGCTTGTGCAGTGTTGAAACCCCTCTTGCAGAAGACACACTCATACGAACGCCCCACGCCTAGATCGTTGTTTTCTTGATCCGAATGATGCTCGATTGCTTCTTCGCTTGAGTTTGTGGACTCTTCATGATAGTTGATGGACTCCATGTGTGTGTGATCTTGATCTATTCTTGTAGAGAGAGAGAGAGGAGGAGAGGGGGGGGGGGGGGGGGGAGAGAGAGAAGAGGAGGTGAAGTGGAGGTGGAGGGTTATATATCTGTATTGAAGAGGAAAGATTCAGAGATAAAAGGGTTTGATGAAACAAACAATATAAGGTTCATGAGGGGTAGTATATTTTAGAGAGGAAGATATGTGATTGGGAATATAAGACATGGTCTTATTTGAATTTTATTGATAGACTCTTCCTACTTAAGGCCGGCTATTGTAGATCCCCTTTTTTATAAATTATTTTACCAGCTCTCTCTCTCTCTCTCCCCCCATTTCTTTTATTAATTCAATATTTCTATTCTTGTTTTGCCATTTCTTTTATAATTGGATTATAGGAAAAAGAAAGAATGTTAAAATGTTCATGGTGTGGAGCTATTAATGAGGTTTTCCATCCCCTCCTTATTTGTCCTTTAGGACATTCTTGTTCTTGATACCATTAATGAGGTATTTTCACAGTTACTCACTTTAACTTAATACTTTATATTAGATGGATTTGTTGATCTCATGTGGTCGGATCTTACTAAATCTATTGTATTAGATGTTTCATCTCGCGTTTAAATATTCATGAATTTAATAGAAGTTGGTTTCAGGGAAAAAAAAAGAATTTAATTGAAGTTAAGAGTTGATATTTAGTTATATATATGTTAAGTGATACACACATGATCATTTGTGGTGATTATTTAATAATGATATATATACAATGAAATATAAGATCTAATATATGGTTTATCTTTATATAAATACAAACACAAATGTTCCTGTGCACCAGGTATACGGATCTGGATTGGTGCAACTGGGGCGACCCGACCCGGATCCACGCACATGGGTCACCTGAGTTTTTTTTTTCGCTTCAGTCGGTTACCTTTATGTTGTAAGGATGTGAACTTTATGTTATATAAGTGGGGAAAAACTCATTTTTGGTCCACTTAAAGGGCTACTGTCCGTTTTTGGTCCATGTATAAGCATAATTTCAATTTCAGTCCAGTTAAAGTCAAAATTTGTCCAATTTCAGTCAAATCTCGTCGAAATTGCAATTTGCCGGCCGGTTTCCGACGAGTGTCATGCACTCGCCCCCAATCTGAGATTTTCCGACGACAGAATGATGATATGGCATTACTTAGCCCATGTGGCATTTATTTATCATTTAAAAATAATTCCAAAAATTCCACATCATTATTTGCACAAATTAAAAAAATGATGATATTTAATTATTGATAATATTATATTTTTAGTATCAGATTATGTTTTTGATATGTGTAAAATCATCAAAAGAGAAATCCCTAATTAAGCCTTGATCCCAATTCAATCTCATCAGTCTCTTCTCCATCTTCTCCAAATCCGTCCCCGACACGTCGACGACGCCATTCCCCCTTACAACAAGCTTCGTAACCCCAGGGTAGATCTCCACCGCATCGGCCCTGACGTCGCCGCCGATCCCGTCAGTGGCGGCGGTGAATCTGAGGAAGTCGGGGGTTTCCATGATCAAAACGTCGCCGTCCGAATGGAACGGGAGCTCGAGAACCTTCGCGAAGATGTGCGGCAGCCGCCGCAGTTTCTTTTGCCGGCGACTGTTGGCCTGTGCGAGCACCGACGCGACGATGTTGGTTCGGAACGTTCATTTATGGCGGAATTGGATTTTTGCTGAATTGGGGCAAGATATTGAAGCAAATATGCAATTTGAACTACATAAAGAAACACTGCATTTCTTCCTTATGTTTCTGGCTGAACTTGGTTCGGAACCGCTTTCTGCCACCTGGGGTCTCCGCCGTCGGAGAGAGCGATGAGGAGGCTCGTTTTGGCTGAGGAGGGGGGCGGAAGTCCAGGAACGGTGGGGTTATCACGGCGGTCGGATAATCGCTCGCTACGACGTCGTTTCCACCCTTCCTGTTCCCCGACGACGCTTCCTCCGCCGTCGGCCCCCGCCCTTTTGCCGCCCCCGACGAACCATTTTCCGAACTCCCTTCAAAACCCCACAAGAGAGATGGAATAAAACCAGATATTTGAGCAGTGAAAATCAAATACAGAAACAAATTAAGATGAATTAAATAAGACGTGGTGATTGCATCGTCGTTGTTGGTTGAGTTTGGAGATTAAATTAGGGTTCTTGCTTTTCAAGAGTTTGGGGCTTTCGATCCCCTTTCTTCAATCTGATTTAAGGTTTTTTCAATTAAGTTTTAGATTTAGGATTATTTGATTTGATGTAATTTTATTTTTCATTTTTGATTTCCACTTTTTTTTTTTATTTTGTACAAGTTGGCATTATTTTAGCTTCAATTTAAAACTAGAAGAAATGCCACATGTCCAATAAAAATACAAATCAGTGCCACCTCAGACAGGAGCCAAAGATTGGGGGCGAGTGCATGACACTCGCCGGAAACCGGCCGGCAAATTGCAATTCCGACGAGATTTGACTGAAATTGGACAAATTTTGACTTTAACTGGACTGAAATTGAAATTATGCTTATACATGGACCAAAAACGGACAGTAGCCCTTTAAGTGGACCAAAAATGAGTTTTTCCCTATATAAGTGTGACCTTTATATATAAATGTTATAACTTTTATGTTCAGTAACTTAGAAAAAATGAAGATTTTCAGGTTTTTTCGTTTCAAATTGAGACCTTTATGCTGTATTGTTGTGACCTTTATGTACAAATATTATGACCTTCAGTGTAAAATTCTTCCTTTTTTTCCAAGTTAGAGTATATAAAGGTTATTACATTTATACATAAAGGTCACACTTATATAACATAAAGGTCACATTCATATAACATAAATGTAACAGTCTGAAGCGAAAAAAATAAAATTCAAAAAAAATTAAAAAAAAAAAGTGCACCGATCCGGGTCGACCCGGACCCGACCCGAATTGTATGTGCACCAATTGCACATGAGACTAACTCAAATACAAAACATATATAACCTGTAAAGTAGTTACGTAATTAGTAATTAAATTTTATAGGTTTAGAAAGATTTGAAGAATCAAACCTTATTGCATGGGGGGGGGAATATCGAAAATTAATACCAGAATTTGTAGTTTTCAGTTGTCTTTTTAAATTAATAAATATTCTTAATCAAAAGTTGTTCTTACATCAGGTTTTTATCAGTATGTTCATCGTCCTCGTTGTCATCACAATCTCCATCACTTAATTAATATCATAATCATCCAAATATGTTGTTTAAGTTAATTATTAATTAATTTCAAAGTATAATTGCTTGCTGAATCGAGCAGCGACGGCTTTTGATATTTAAATGAAATTTTCTTTTACAAATTGATATTTATATACGAAGTTAAAATGATTATATGATCAAAGTAATAAAGCTATATATGATCTCAGATGCATCAAAATCAAATACAATAATTTTAGCTTTGTTGTCGGATTGATTATAGGAAAACAGTTGATTGAAAAACCCCTTTCACCTAATACAATCCTTATTTGATTAATTATTTGTATAAAATGGTATTCACACTATACCGTTAATTAGTTGATCATGACATTACATATGCAATATATATATATATATATATATATTGTGGAGTTGGTAAAATCGAAATCGAGTGCTAATTAAGTTAGGGTTTATGTGCAGGAACTATCCTTCCAACAAAAATTTGCGTCGATCAAGCAATTTCTTGAAAATTAGTTTAGATTTTTGATCAGTATACTGCATAGATTGTTCAGTAATATTCAATTAACTGATTGAGAGAGTTAAAGATTAGGGTTCATAGCCAGCATTTGAGAGCTTGAGAGAAACCCCAAATTTTGGGTAATTCTTCATTGATTTTAGTGGATTAAATCAATCTCATACAGATGTGGAATGAGGAAGCTCTCTTTCATTGTTTTCTTGCTTTCATCTTTTTTGCTAGGTAATTAATTAGGGAACTTTCTTGTGGTTGCATTGATGTCATTTGTTTTGATCTGGTTCTTGAGTTGATCGGGCGATTTCGGCTTAATATATATATATATTTCATAAATAAATAAATAGGTAATTATATATAATGGTAATATCAATTTTAGTTTTGTAAGTTAGGCTATTTCCAAATTTGGTGTATGAAGTTTAAACTTTCTAATTTTAGTCCTTTGCCTATCGATTTTTTCCCATTATAAAAGAAAAAAATGAGTTTTCTTCCAAATTATTATTACTTTCCAATATTATTAGAATCAACGGATCGTAATATTTTCTATCACGCTTCTACCTAGATCGTAAAGTTAAAAAAATTGTCTACTAATCATACCTTCCCATTTCAAGACAATCTTAAGAAGGTTACTTAATAACCCACACTTGCAGGCCAAGATCAAAAATTGGTGTAATAAAAGTGTGTTGGAGTCTAAATTGTCTATTGTTTTCTAATAATTAATTAGGGCAAAAACGTCAACAGTCAAGATTCACAGTTTCTCAACCCTGCGGCAATTTTCTCTCTCGTTAACGAATAGTATATATGTTGACCAAACTCCAATGTTTTTAATGTTTTTTTCTTTTTTCTCTCTACCACTTCTAATAGACAATATGAAATTAAATATTTAGATATAAATTCCCGAAACGTTATATATTTTCATACCTTAAAAAGTGATAGGGCTCTTGTGAGATTATTTCATGTGCGATGAGATATAAATATATCTTTTAAATATGTAAGAAAGTATTGTTTTTTAATTAAATATGTGTTTTATAAGTATCATGTTTCCTACATATATTTCAAGTATATGTCTTTTTTTACAATAAGTGTAACTGTCGTGCGACGATTGCACATGAGTTTTTGTGTGAATGTTAATGCATGACCAATCAATAGATTTAGGGGATGTTTAAATGGAATGTATGTCCATTTGAATTTGGGATGTGCAAAATCCTAATAGTGTTTGCTATGTGATTTCCGAAATCCTATTACTCTTACCATACTTTGTCTACTAATTTCTTTCAATTCTTGATAAAATATTTATTTTTCAAATAAAGTAATAAAATTCTATCATCTACTGCTTCTACAATTTTCAATATGTTTGCAACATACTAACCATGCATCCTTAAAAATCCATCTTTTGCAAAATTCACCTAAATCGCAATCCTGATACACACATCAATATCTAATTAATAAAATCTTAATGTTTGTGAACTCTTGTTAAGCGACGTGTAAAATAGGAAAAAACTAGCTAGGTAGTCAAAACGTGGTGTAAATGGTATGAAGAATTAAAGTCCAAAAGTGTGAAGACATTAGACCATAGACTCTAATTATGGGACTAATTATATAGTAGTATATTGTTTGTGATGATATGATAATTATCAATTTCCTTGAATTTAGGGTAGACAGAAGAGAATTAGATCAGGGGTTTAATTGAAGTAGTTGTTGGCAAAATTAAGGGCGATGATAAGACAAAACTCTCTTTATTCTGCAATAATGTGTTTAGACGAGACATTTGTTAGTGCTTTGTGATGTTAATAATGGTACTCTATATATATATATATATATATATAATTGACTTGGTCTTTTTTGTTTATTTACTTGGGCATTTGTTGAGGAAAATTCTTGGCTTTTTAGTTATAGACACTCACTACATTAATGGAATTTCCTAGAAAACAACGTCACTCATCTTATATAATTCTACCAAATAATTCGTCTTATGTGCCTTGCATATAATATACAGCACATACATATATATATATATATATATATAGCTAAACTCCCACTAATTGTTAATCTCTTTTTTAAACACTCACAAGTAATTTTAGTGTAAAGGCAATATAATACATGTGTGTTTTGTTTATTTATATTTGGAAAATTTTGACTGGTTGGATTAATTCTGATCTCTACGAAGTAACAATCACCGATGATATATGTATATCGTTCATGAAATGAAAAAAATTCAGCCCATACTCTATAATGTTTAACTTGTAATGAGTTTATTGTTATTAATCATTGTTAGTAATTACTGTAACCCAAAAACTTATTGAGACTGTCTCACAAATAGTTTTCGTGAGATGGATCATTATTACTCATATGTTGAATTCATTTTCATAGATTCATATGTGAATTGTTAAGGGTGGGTTATGGGTTGACCCGTCTCACACAACAAGATCCTTGAGCAGTGTCACATAAGACCTAATCATTATCTAATTGGAAAATATAAAGTAATTACTTTTTTCCAATTAATTACATATAATTAAGTAGCTAGCTAAAACCAAAAGTGTACAAGGACGTGGATAAAAGCAAGTAACGTATGTTCCACAAACATCGAGACTAAAGCCTAATAAATGCCGCAATTATGACAAATTTAAGATTTCAATCATGAACTACACAATCAAAACAAATACTACCTCCATCCCAAAATAAATGTCATTTTAGCAACTAAAATTTGTACCAAAATAATTGTCGTTTTCATATTCCAAAGCATATTTACATAGAATATATCATATATGCCCCTATTTAATCATCTCAATTTAAATGTGTTTAAGAAATAAAAACTCCTCATTACTTAAACTTAATTTATGTGCAAAAGACTAAAACGTCATTTATTTTGGGATGGTGGTAGTATATTATTAACTCTAAAATTTAAATTGACAAAAAAAAAAAAAAAAAAAACTAACACAATCAAATGAGACAAAACAAATCATGAGAGGACTTCTCGGTACTTCGATTTCAATTGCAATCATTTTTCAGCTTCATTTCAATTATTCTAAGTTCTTTTAATTGATTCGATTCTCTATAGAACAACATCATTGAATATTTATGGTTTTTACAATTATCTCAATTTTCTCGATTTTACAAATAATTATGGTTCATACATTTAAGCTAACAATTATAAACATTTCTCTCGATATATTATTTGTTATAGGTAATTCTACGTGGGCAGATTCTGCCCAGACAAAAGAGTGTATATCTGTGATAAATGACTATCATGTCCTCGATGAAAATATGCTCTGAAACTATATTTCTCTCCTCACTAATTAATGAAATCATTCTCTCTCCACTAATTAATGTGACCATAATTACATCTCCAACAACTAATCAAATCATAATCTTTGTTCATAAATTACTTATTAAATTAATATTTGAAATGAAATGGACAATTACATTAATAAACAAATCTAACAAAGATATGGATAAAAAAAATTAAAAAATCAATGTAATTTTGTCTCCATAATTAAATTACTTATTAAATTAATATCTGGAATGAAATGGACAACTACATATTATAAATTAACAAATAAATCTAACAAAAATATGGATAGATTTAAAAAAAATCTACTAAAAAGTAGGATAAATTAAAAAAAAAAAAAAACATGAATTTGGGGGCGGAGGAAGATTTGACTTGGTAAATATTTTAAATTATTGATTAACAGACAAATATATTACTTATTAAATTAATATTTGAAATCAAATGGACAATTGCATATTATAAATTAACAAAGAAATCTAATAAACATATGGATAGATTTAAAAAAAAATCCATTAAAACTAAGGATAAATTTTAAAATATTTGTAATAGAAAAAAACCAAAACGTTTGTTTGTTTGTTTGAGAAGGGAGATGAAGATTTAACTTGATAAATATTTTAAATTGATTGATTATCTTACAAATATTTGTTTGAGGAGGAGAAGATTCGAGTTGATAAATATTTTAAAATTATTGATTTAACTTAAAAATATTTTTGAATTACAGGTATTTTTTCACTAAAATATATAACATAACAGATTTTTTTACTATCATTTTAGAGTAAGTCTCATGTAAGAGCTCTCACAGATCAAGTCTCATGTGAGAGCGTCTCAAATCAATTCTCATGTGAGAGCATCTCAGATTAATTCATGTGAGATGAGTCAACTTATGAATCACACTTCACAACACGAGTCAACTTATGACTCACACTTCACATTTCATATATAAATTTGTGGATATGGGTTTCTCAGATTAATTCATGTGATACGAGTCAATTTATGACTCACACTTCACAATTTATATATAAATTTGTGGATGTGGGTTTGATTAATGTGTACAAAACCCGTCTCACGAAAATCATCCACGCAAGTTCGTGATCATTTTATGAGGTTGTTGATCCATTTGACCATATATTTCCTTTTTAAAACCTGATCTTTATATTTATGTTTAATGTTTCCTAAATTAATTTTGATTTTTTACCTTATAAATAAACACAAAAACTCATGTGAGACGGTCTCACGGATAGTTTCCGTGAGACGGATCTTTATTACCCATGTGTTAAATCCATTTTCACAAATTTCAATATGAATTGTTAAGGGTGGGTTATGGGTTGACCCGTCTCACACAAGAAGATCCGTGAGACGGTCTCACATAAGATCTACTCATAAATAAACTTCTCATCAGCAATGATAGGAGAAATAACCATTTTTTTCTTAAACTGATTTGAGAAAAAATAATAACAAGACTAAAAAGGATCTCAACCATCTAATTTTTTTTAGATGAGTTTAGAACTTGTCTAGAAATTGTCTAAAAAATCTCGTCAATATCTTAATTTCTTTTCCATTCTCAATTATATAGAATTTTTTTTCAATCTTCACCCTTAGCGTTATGAATAATCTCAACCATCTAAAATTTTAATTTTAAATGAATTGAGACCATGTAATTTTTTAATTTTAGATAAATTGTGAACTTCTCTAAAAATTGATTGTCAAGCATCAATTTTTTTTTTTTTTTATATCTTTGTTCTCAAACTAATTTTATTCTAATTTTAGATAAATTGAGAACTTTTCTCTTAGTCATCTTTTTTACTATAATTTTATAGAAATTGATAACTTCCTTTTGTTTTTAATCTTTGATCTCTATCATCTACTTTTATTCTCAAAGTTCTTCTTCATAATTTATTTTTATTCTAAAAGTTTTTATATAATCTTTCTATCAAACCATGTCTAAATTTCAAAATTGTTCTAAAAGTTCTTCCTTATAATTTGGTTTTCATTTTTGTAGAAATATCACATTTTATGCATAACATTGTTCTATAAATCTTTTCCTTCTAAATCTCACATTCTAGATAAAAATTTGGTTTTCATTTTTTGTACAAATTTGTAGAAGGACAAAACTTATATACCCCTGGGGCATATAGGGGCACGGATTTAGATGTTATACACATGCTCTTCAGGTGTTATATATATATTTTATAGGTGTTACATTTCTTGGTGTTATATATATACTCTACAGGTATCATATGTATATAAGGGTATAGATATGATACCTAAAGAGTATACATATGATACCTGTAGAATATATATATATATATATATATATAACACCATATAATAGGTTAAGTTGGGGGCATCGTACCCCCGGGGCACACAAGTGTCACTCTTTGTAGAAATATCACATTTTATGGACAACATTGTCATATATAATTCTTGTGCAACATAAAATCAATGAAAAATATTCAAATATTGTCCCATATAATTCTATGAAATCAATGAAAAATATTCAAATCATGTCCTATATAATTGTTTTGTAACTTGAGATCAATGAAAAATATTCGAATTAATCTCAAATTTATTCAAATCAAATTTGACTACTTTAAACTAATTTTTTTAATCTCAATTAAATTAATTAAATTAAGTTATCTCATCTAAAAATGATAATACAAAATAAAATTAAATTAACATAAATAAAATTATCTCATTTGCCACCTCAAGAGAAAAAACATCTATTAGTCTCCTAAAAAGTCTTCTACAACGTAACAAAAACACAGTTAATTTAAATTAAAATTGCTTATATTATTCATTCATGTCCCCCTATTGGTACGACCTCGGCCTCTTCCCATTCCTCGTGTCCTTCCTCTCGCTCTAGCTCTTTGAGCAAATTCACAAGCTGACATCATACAATTATGTCTAGACCTTCGTCGTGAACGAGTCCTCTCGGGGTCGTCATGTAAAATTATGACCGTTGATTTTTTTAGAGTTATTAGATTTGTATTAGTGTTTATTAATTTAATTTAAGAATTTAGTGTTCATTAATTTAATTTAAGAATGTGAAAGATTTTGTGATAAAAATTAATTTTAATTTAAGAATGTGAATGGTTTTGTGATAAAATTAATTTAAGCATGTGAAATGTTTTATTGGAATTCACATAATCATAGTAAAGATGGGCGCTAACTCAATTACAATGGAGCCAAATAATATCAAATGGAGCAAATAGTATAAAAGGGTAGGATAGTCATTTAATAATATTGAGAACATTTGTAATTAATTCTTATTATTTCTGGCATGACAGAATTTGTCCATATAGCACGTCCCTTTGTTATATTCTACATTAATTGTAAATCATGTCCATAATTTCGAGGAAGTCACATTTTAGATCTCATAAAACGGGGTCTATTGATTTAGGTCTCAAGTTCGAGTCTCCCACCCTCAATTGTAACTGTAATAAAAAAAATTAATTCAGTTATTTAATTTAAAAAACGTAAGCAATCTTTGATACGATCCAAGCCCAAGAGTCCTAGCAATGAATATGAGCCTAATTCTGAAATAGTTCATGATATAAGAATATTTATTGGTCACCTTAGGTTGCATCATCCCATTGAAAGACGAAAAAAAATAGTTTAATAAAATTCTTTTTGACAACCGATCAAGGTTGGTCAAGCTCTTGTCCATACTTTACTCTTTCTCTCTCTTCGTTAGATTGTAGCACTTGTCACAATCTAATTAGTAACCATAAATTTTTTTGTCGATATAATTTAGATTGTTGATATTGAAGATAATATTTATAAAAAATATAAACAAATTATCAAAATTCATGATTTTTTTACTCGATAAATAGAGTCCAATATTGATATATTTTGAAATACAATTGTTCTGATCTCGTCTTCTTCATAATCTGAAATTCTCTCATTTCTCACAAAATTTTTATTATTTCCTATTATGGATCCAAATAATCCAAATTATTTTTCAACCTCCCAAAATTATACAAACTTTCAATCATTTCCAAATTTTGAAGATTATCTAAACACTCAATATTATCAAAACTCTCAATTTTCTCCAAATCATAATCAAGTTCATATCATTGAACAAGTTCAAACTTCACAAAATATCCTTCAAAAAGATTATCGAGATGCTCAACAAACAAACACAAATCGGGCTGAGGGGGGAATATTAGTTGGTGTGTGAAAGAAGATGTAATTTCATGCATCTATTTGTAGTTTGATTAGTTCTTCTTCGATTTCGTTTTTCAAATGTTGTATTTTAATTTCATTATTGTGTTTTTAGCATTTTTTAGTGTATGTTAAAAATCAAATTTAGAATATCAAATATTGTTTATATATTTCTTACATTTTAAAAAAAATTTGATTATATATAATATTCAATAATAAATAATGAGAAAAAAATTATTTTAAAGATTGAGTTGATGTCACTAATAAACGCTTAAATAATTGGAGGTTGGGTTGGGTTGGGTTGTAAGTTGTAAGAAATGAATTTTTAATTAGACTATGTTTATTCACAATCCAACTCAATTCAACATTCTAATAAAAAATCATTTCTCTTTCATCCACATATACAAATTACAACTCAACCCAACCTAAAATAAATATTAATTTCTCTCTCATCTACCTATCCAACCTACAATTCAACTTAACTTTATCTTTTTTATAACCACATCCACAACCCAACCCAACCTAAACTAATAATAATAATTTTATTTTTATCAATTACATATATTTTTAATCAATATCTATTATATTTAAAATGTATAAAAAAGACATTAAATAATTTAATATTCTAAATCTATAAGTATATTAAAGAAAATAATTTTAACAATACATTTAGAATAAGATACAATAACGAACATAAAAACTTTTATGTATCGATTGTACGAATCTGGGATCCGTGCAACCGGGTCGACCCATCCACGCGCCCCAAAATGTGCTCCCAAGTGCCCTCACGCGCTCCCACGCGCTTGAGTGGATGCGCTCAAATCCACTCAAATTCACTCGTTCAGGATACATTTTGGTTATGTTAAGGATACATTTAGGTTATGTTAAGGATACCTTTGAAATCCTGATTCCAAGTTACATATCACGTTATGTTAAAAATACTTTTAGGTGATGTTAAGGATACCTTAAATGATGTTAACAATACCTTTGAAATCCTGATTTCAGGTTACATACCACGTTATGTTAAGGATATCTTTGAAATCTTGATTCCAGGTTACATACTTTTACGTTATGTTAAGGATACTTTTAGGTGATGTTAAAGATATTTTTATGTGATGTTAACAATACCTTTGAAATCCTAATTTGATACCCTTATAATTCGCTTCAGGTCACATACTTTTACGTTATATTAAGGATACATTTATGTTATGTTAGGGATACTTTTATGTTATGTTAGAGATACCTTTGTATACAAAATGTGTAACACAACTATGTTATGGATAAGATATCTCTAAGATAACATAAAGATATCTCTAACATAACCTAAAATTATGTATAATGTAACGTAAAGGTGTGAAACTGGGCATAAAGACATCTTTAACATAACCTAAAGGTATCCCTAAACATTACATAAAGGTATCATTAACATAAAGTAAAAGTCATGACCAAAATTTCAAAAAAGTAGCGCGAAAAAAAAAGAAGGAAAAGTTGGTCGGGTAGCCTGGATCCGACCCGGTTGCTTGAATCTAAGATCCATGCAACCGATGCACATGAGAATTACTCATAACGAAATTATAATTACAAAAGTTGAAATACAAAATTGAAAAGAAATAAATCAAAACTGAGAGGTAGAATCTTGATTTAGACTCAAAGAAAACTGAGAGTTTTGATAATAGCTTGGATAATCCTTTGAGATAAGAAAATATTGAGAGTTAAGAGTTGATTGAAAGCTTTGATAATTTTGAGAGTTTGGATAATCTTGGGAGTTTGGAAATAATTAGGATGATTTGGATCCATGATAGAAATTGAGAGATGAATAATAAAAAATAGAAAAGAAAATAGAGAAGTTAAGATGTTGTTCCAAAATATGTCAATATTGGTGTCTATTTATAGAGAATTAAAAAATACGAATTTTGATATATATATATATATATATTAAATACATATTATCCACAATATTTATAATATACATTTTATCCATATAAAACCTAATTGAACCAATAAATAAAATGACATGTGTCAAATTTTGATTGATCAACCCAAGAGCGAGAGAAGATTGATATTTCAACCGTGCTAACCTTTGGTTGCAACCATGAATTTGTTTTCCTTATTTTTTTTTAACTTTTTTTTTGTCTTCTTCCTCATTTAGGTTGGCAATCTTGATCAGTGTGAGTAGTCTAAGTGTTTATTAGTGACACCAATCCAACCTATAAAATAATTTATGTTTCATTGTTTATTATCGAATATTATATATAATCAATTTTTTATTTTAAAACATGTAAGAAATATATGAAAAAATATTTGATATTCTAAAATTGACATTTATAATAAGAATTTTTTGATCATACACTTAAAATATGCTACTAACACAATTAACATCCCCCGATTTGTGTTTGTTTGTTGAATATCTCGAAACAAATTTCGAGAGATATTTTGTGAAGTTTGGACATGTTTAGGGATAGGAACTTGATTGTGATTTTGAGAAAATTGAGAGTTTGGATAATATGACGTTTTTGGATAATCATCAAAATTTGGAAATGATTGAAAGTTTGGATAATCTTGTGAGGTTGAAAAAGAATTTGGTTATTTGGATCCATATCAGGAAATGATAAAAATTTAGTGAGAAAAGAGAATTTTAGATTATGAGGAAAACCATATCTTTAAATTGTGTTTTGAAATATATCAATATTAAACTCTACTTATAAAGAAAAAAAAAACATGAATTTTGATAATTTATATATATATATTTTTTGATACATATTATCTTCAATATCAACAATCTAAATTATATTCACAAAAAATCTATTGTTACCAATTATATTGTGACAAGTGTCACAATACAATGAAGAGAGAGTAAAAAAGTTGAGCAAAAGCATGTCAATCTTGGGTTGGCCAACCGGTTGCCAAAAATCATTTCAATAAACTTTTTTTTTTCTTTTTTCTTTTTTATCTTGTAATATGGTGAGCCAACCTTAGGTCACCAATAAACTTGGTTTTAGAAGATTGAGTTGAGTTGGATTAAACATAGTCTAAGAATGACATATAATTTGTGTGAAGAAATTAACAATGAAGATATTAGAATAGTTCTAATGTTGATATCTCACTGTTCTCTTTCAACATTGTCTGACCGCACTGTTATGACACGATAAAATTAATCAAATTCTTTCATAACCTAACTAACTAGTAGATAGGGCAAGTTGGAGTCGATCCCACGAGAAGTGAAGAATTAACTATGTCACCTATGTTCAATTCAAAGAAACAGAAAATATGGGTATTTTGGATTGATTGATTACTAACAACTAATTAATTAAAATGATCACAAAAACAAATTAAACAATTAATCAAATGATGGAATATATTTCAGTTAACAATTCAGTTATTCCCCAATATCAATTATATTTTAATCAATGTTACACCACTCTCTCAAATTATCATGAATTTATCATCTATAGTCTAACAACAACCTCATTTAAACCGATTCGTCTCTTAAGATTAGTAAAATTAGGATAAGATCACTAATTAACAATATTTAATTGAACAACCTAAAATAAACTAGTCTCTAAATTTAATTCATTAAATGCATTAATCACCAAGACGATAAGATGAACTAGACTCCAAATACCACTAAGATGAACTAGACTCCAAATACCACTACTAGAAAACAATCAAATTCCAATAGAAATTCCAACAGAAATTCCAACGGAAATAATAATCGTTGGAATTTCCAACAGAATTCCCAATGGAATTTCCAACGGAATTCAACGCGGTTGGAAATTCCGTTGGAATTTTTATAATTTTCAACGGAATTTCCAACGGAATTCAATGCCGTTGGAAATTCCATTGGAATAATGTTGGAATTTTTTTTGTGATTGTATATTCCAACGGAAAAGTACCGTTGGAATGTTCTGTTGGAATCGTTTTTCCGTTGGAATTTCCGTCCGAATTTAAATTCCAACGCCCCTTTTTCCGACGTTCCACTTCCATTAGAATGAAGAATTCCAACAGGATTTTGTAAAATTCCAACGGAATTGTTCCGTTAAAATTTGAGTGATTTCTAGTAGTGTACACAAGCTCGATTTGATAATTTAGGATTATGCTACCCTAGAGATACAACCTCTAGTTTAGTACCAATGAAAATTAAACCACAACAATTACGATTCATGATTTAAGATTCTAGCAGTCAATTATCAAATACTTAATCTAGGTGGACAATCCAAATTAATCATCAATAATTGAAATCATTCAACACAAATAGCATAATCAATTTCAATCAAACATTAAGAAGAGGAAACCGAATTGATCAATACATAAACAAATATATGAGTTATCCCAAATAACCGGAATTGGAAAATTAGTCAAAAATCCTTTAAATCGAATCCACAAGAAAATCAAAA
This sequence comes from Scutellaria baicalensis, assembly GCA_005771605.1. NCBI lineage: Eukaryota > Viridiplantae > Streptophyta > Magnoliopsida > Lamiales > Lamiaceae > Scutellaria > Scutellaria baicalensis. The sequence continues at coordinate 30,165,994 of CM016723.1, read as the reverse complement.
TAGTCCAAAATAAGTATCTCTTTAACTCCCTTCTCTCTCTACTGTGCGTCAATTAAAGCTTCTTCAAATTTGGGGAAGAAGGAATTTATAAACGTTTCCAAAAGCTATTTGCCCTCTCCATTCATAGATGGGTGTGCTGTTCTGGGTTGGACTAGACATGGGAAATGGGCTTCCACCATTCTTAAGCCCAACATTTTTTTTCTCTCTCTCTCTCTTCATATATGGTAGTGGGTTGTCATTCTTTTTGGCCCATGATAATTTTCTTCCATTCTTAAGTAGTCCAAAAATCCCTAAAATAATCAACAAAACAATCTATCAAGTAGTTGGAGTTCAAAAACATGTATATGTAAGAAAATAGTGTATTCAATCACAAAACACTATAAAATCTCAATTTAATTCATAATAGAATCATTGTCCCATCAAGAGTTTATTATTTTAATTACCCCATAATTTATGACAATTCTCAAAATCAAACATTTTTTTTCGAGCTAATAAATTAGAACTTTAACTTTACGGGTTTCACGAGTTTTACCCAAATTAAACCCGAATCGGCCAATTGGGCCCAAATCAGACGTGATGCTGCCAAATTTAGGTTTTCGGGATATTTCATCACACGTGCAAAACAGTTGGTGTGGAATAATATATTAAAAGAAATATTAAAATAAAATATATCAAAAAAGTCACTGTCATCACTGCGCTATCTTATCTTCCTAAACCTCCGTCACCGCCACCGCCACCGCCACCGCCACCGCCGATCCACCACCATCTAGATCTTCATCATCTCCTGCCGCCTTCTCCTCTGAACTTCATCACCGCCACCGTCACCATCACCCTCAAAAACTTCAACAATCAATGGCACCAAAGGCAGAGAACAAGCCCGCAGAGCAATCAGTGGGGGAGAGGTGAATTTTGATTTTTTATTTTTATATTTGTTTTAAGATATTTTATTTTAATATTTCTTTTAATCTATTATTAATCCACATCAACTATTTTGTGTTTAAATGGCATCCACATATATATTAATTAAATTTTAACTATAAAATATTTGACACACATGAAAAATAGTCCGAAAACCCGAATTTGACAACATCACGTGAGATTAATTAGGCTCAATTGACCGATTCGGGCTTAATTTTGGTACAATTCACGAAATCCGTAAAGTTAAAGTCTTAATTTGTCAACCCGATAAAAAAGATGTATGAAGAATTTATTTAATCCTCTTTTTCGTTTTCTTTTAATGCATGAAGAATTTATTTAAAAATAAATAAAAATAGTGCTGTACTCTGAACATCCCAATCAAGGATTTGAAAAAGATGTTATTAAACTTGTGCTTAATTAATTGTGGTTTATATTTGGTGTCGCAATATTTAACATTAATCATTCAACAAGTGTTTCTTTGAATTATTTATATTAAACCACTGATGATAGACACAACATGCATCATTTATCTGATGTAGCATTTATATAATCAAATTCAATTGTTTTTAAAGTTGCAATTACGAGTAAAATAAAAACAGAAGTGACATTTAAAGGTTATAGAATAAAGAAAAATAAAAAGTACATGTACCTAAAAAAACGAATCAAGTGAATATATAATTTTTTTTGAAGATACATATTACTATTACATTTGTGGTCACGTGGGCATATACATTATTTCCATTAGAAAAAATATTAGACATAAAACTTGATATGAGCAGGACTTTAATTAATTAATTTATTTGGGCTTAATTAGTATTAATTCTTTATTAGCTGTTGTTTGAAAAAATTCTTTCTTAGCAAACTTTTAGATCATTACTTTCTTAGCCATTAAGAAAACAGTGATTGCATAAATTTAAGTTATATTGACTTGAGTTTGAATCCAAACATACAAGTTATTTGATATTTTTTTTATCTCCCACCACTCATGTAAAGCCTTTTAAAATGGAAAAAAAGTTATCATGCACCTACTTTAATCTCATACCCAATGTATGTTAATTTGGGGATAATAGCCTTACAATAATAAGTGGTACTTGTGTTTCTGGGATAGTACTGTGTGTCCCAAACCCGAATTCTAATACTCTTTAAGTAATATATATGGTTAATACATTAACATGTAACAAGTAATACATTGAATAATATATTCACTAAAACATATATTTCAATTATGCAACTAATATCTTATGAGTATGCAACTAATACCTTCATGAATAGACCAATAATACCTTATGAATACATCATTAATACCTTATGAATATATAACAAATACTAAACTAAAATACTTTTTGGAGTATATACACCAGAGGTATATAAGTTTTTGTCTACGATAATTATGATTTGTTTGATTATTAAGAGAGGCAACATTAACAATTTAACATATATGTTCGAAAATGAAATACATGTATGTAAATTGTTTGAGTCGTATAAACAACAAAGTTTTATGGTGTTTTACAAGTTCATTTAATGTTTAGGCCTAACCATCTAAATCACCTCTTTATATGTGATGAATAAATTTCCTCATAATGTTTTTATATAGGTGAAAGAATTAGAGAGAAACATTGAGTGAGTGAGTACATATGAAAAAGGGTGAAGAAAGATAAATGAGAGATAGAAAGAAATTAAAGGAGTGAGTGATGGTGCTGATCCTTTATCCCATACTCTCTCTCTCTCTCTCTCTCTCTCTCTCTCTCATAACTTTGTTTTTCATTTCTCTTTCACTAAAAACACACCCCCTTTCCCACTGCCAACTTTCTCATCTTCCCCAAAAGTACTACCTCTTTTTGTCTTCCAATTTTCACCTGTGCTTCTGCCCTCTCTCTCTCTCTCTCTCTCTCTCTCTCTTCCCCCCCCCCCCCCTCCATTTAAGCTTCACCAACTACCAATATATATATCTTTGATCCATCATCTCTTACTGAGTACTTAGAAATTGTTATGGTTAGTAGGATTATTATCCTACGTGTACTTGATCACAGAATGTGTTAGAGAACCCTACGTACGTACGTACAGACATATTAAGAAGTGAAATTTCGTAAAATAACATAGCTATATATCCTTGTTTAATCAACAATAATTGAATCCCCGATATCATATATAATTAATACCCTTAAAAAAACACATTCAATTCATTGAAAAAGTATATAGATATGCATGATGATATGAATTGATGAGTGAATGTATATATATATATATAAAGTGAATTAAGAAAAGATGTTAAATGCAAATGAAGGAGCCAAGCTAAAAATAGAAAGGGCATGATAGCAGTGACACCCAGGCATTAATTTGTTGGGAACATGCACATCACCAACAGATATATCATTCATGTGTTGGAAAATGCAACCTTAAGTATATATATCCCTTTATTTTTATCGATCAACAGACCAAAATACCATTCCTTTTTTTAGTTTACTACTTTCCTATACTATCACAACATCCATCATTTATTTCACTCTATCAATATTACCTCTTCTTTCCTTTTCTTTCTTTATAAGGGTTCCAATTTTCAAGTCATTTGGAAAAGGCTGGGATTATTAATTGGACATTTTATTGATACTCATTTAATTTCATGATATATTCCTGAGTTTATGATGTGTGATATGTCTTTCTTCCTTTTTGCTGAAAAGAATTTATTGAGTTGGGAGACTCAGAGTCTGGAGTTTAATTACATTCGAATCATGAATTTGGACAATACCACCTACTTTTATTTAATGCATTTCACTTGTCATTTTTTCCTAAATCATGAGCATATATAAATTTTGCAGAATTAAATTAATCATTTAATAATTAACATTCACATGCATATATGTTTACATGAATTAATTAGATTGAAAATATACTTCCATGATCATTTCATCTCAAAATAAGTGTCGTTTTCCGATTTCAAGGCACATTTACATAAAATGTAATCCTACAAAATTAATGTGTTAAAACGAGTTGTTAAGAGAGAAAAGAGAAAAAGACTCCTCATAATAGTTAAACTTAATTAAATAGGGGTAAATAAATTAATAGCAATTTACTTCCATATTGGCCTATACATATAGTTTCTAATTATCAGATTTTGAGTTAGCACGATTTATCACTGAATGATCGATTACTGATCATGATGTAAAGATAAATCATGAATAAATTAACATAGAAATAAAGACATGAGGTTCAAAAGAATATCATTGAATTACTAATACATGATAAACATGGAAATGCAAATAATGCGATTGGATTTGCTTTCTTTTACTTTGAAGGGATAGTTAAAATTAAGCCTCTTCCTTTTGGGAGAGGAAATAATTACTTCAATTAGATTCACTTTCTTTCTGAGGAAAGGAAGCTAAGAGAAAAGAAAAAAAAAGCAAAGAAAATAACAATGATCCAAATCCATGAACATGAGAATATATATAATATCACATAAACAACATAGTTATATATTGATTTTGAAGATGAACATGAATCTCTAAGAATAGCCAAGTCTAAGCTCCAAATCCAAATCCTCCTTTGCTTCTTGAATCAAGCCCATGTTCAAATCCAATCTAATCAACTCATTTCCCTTCCAAACCCTAGCACCATTGTTCCTCCTTGCAAAACTTGTGAAATCAAGCATTGCCCCTTCATTGATCTTCTTCCTTTCTATGTCTTCCCCGGATTGGTCGATAAGGGGACGAACCTTGTCTTGATCTTGGAGAGAAGATGAAGAGGATGAGTTGATCACAGCAGCAAATGATGAATGGCATGCCATATTGTAAGGTAAAACCTTAGCTGAAGATGGCAGCTGAGAAGAAAAACTAGGGTTAGGGTTAGAAGAATGATCCCATGAAGGAGAGAGCCTCAACCTAGCCCTATCTCTCCTGTGCACATTCATATGTCCCCCAAGAGCTTGTGCAGATTTGAACTCTTTCTTGCAGAAGCTACATCTGTAGTTCCTTTGAGGCCATGAAAACCCGTATGCACGATCTTTCTCGAAGCTCAAATTCGTACCATCACATGATGAATAGTCACAAACCCACTTCAGTTTCTCCATCACAAGATCGAAACACGAAAATGAAATCTTCCAGTTCAAAGAAAACAACAACAAGAAGATAAAAAAAGATCGATGAAGAAGAAGTACTAATAACTCATCATGTCAAGATTGTTTAACCAAGAAAAGAGTAGTACATATATGATGCAGATGATGCAAGAAGAGAAGACAAAAGAGAGAGAGAGAGAGAGTGTGTGTAGTAGCAGTTCACCTGCAAATTAAAATGTCTGTTACTAAAACTGGGGATTGCTTAAAGAATGAGTGGGGAAGGGTTAGGGTTGCAGTGGGGTTTCTTTTTAGCCAAAAATGGGAGAAATCCAGTGGGTGTTAACCATTCTTGACATTGATTATGCACTTCTAAACAGCTTTTGACAACTACATGGAATTTATATCTTGCCCTTCTCCTAAATATTCTTACTCCCACATATAATATCTTGCACTAACTTTCACAAACAACGTCATTTTCAATGAATCCACCTTTTCAATTAACTACATATATATATATATTTTTTTTTTTTTTCTTTTCTATATTAATTTGCATAATGATTAAAGTGTTTCATGTAAATTAATAATTGGCATTCATTTACGGGAACAATCAAATATCAACTATATATATATATCTATTATCTATATAAAAGTATGAATATTTCTTACAAAATATGGATTTCCTAATATATCCTTATAAAAGATTTTATTTAAGGTTATAATTGTAATTTGTGGTTTTTATATTTAAATAATTTTACATTAGAATTCTAAATTAAAATCATATAAAATTCTATTATAAGTAGGACTATTATATAAGAACTTTAATTTATTAGATTTTTTTTTAATTTAATATAGATTGTATATCCTTATATAAAATTTTATTTAAGTCTATTAATAGTAATATAATATTTTTAAATAAAAAAACTCATCCTCCGCATGCAACGCATGTGCTGATACTCGTATATATATATATATATATATATATATATATTCGCTTTGGTAAAATCAATTTTAATTTGGCAATAGTACTGAAAGAGTTTACAGCTCGTTTATTTGTTTAATTTGTATAAATTACACGTCATGATATTTATGTGTGTAAAATACGAAAGGAAACGTTATTCCCTCTATCCCATTAACATAAATAATCACAAATTTTCACACGAAGAATTCGGAGAACATATTAGATGTGGTTGGGACCATATAAAATATCTTTCATGTTTTTCTGGAACTACTCTATTGAAATACCTTTAAAAAAACTAAGTAAATTAAGTAGGGATACTGTAATAAACTGAAACTTAATTAATACTCTAAAAAAACTATAATGTTGAACGAACGAAGATGAAAGATAAATCTAGCTATCTTAATGGACAAGGGAATATTTATTTTATATTAAGTGATTCAAATGGGAAGCTACATATATCTATATTAATTAGGGTAAAATTCAATTTTCATCCACTTAAATGGCTTCTGTCCAATTTTCGTCTACTTATTTTCGAGATTTCAATTGTCATCCACTTAAAGCCAAAAACGTCATTATTTGGTCCATTGCCTGCCGGAATCCGGCGATTGCATCTCAATCGCCCCCAAGTCCATTTTTCCGACCAAGTCATGCTGATGTGGAATTTTATACCCATGTGGAATTTATTTTTGAAATAATTTTAATTCCACATCATATTTCTTCTTAATTAATAAATTAAAAAAACATATTGAATTTTAAGAAATTGAAAAAGAAAAAAACCAAAAACATCATTCTAAAAAAAAACAAAAAGAAAATCAAAAGGGGATCTACGCTTGTCCAGCCGAAGAAGAAGAGGTCTACCATATTCCCGGAGCTCGGCCAGCTATCCTCCGGTCATCTTATCCAACTCAGCACCAACACATTTCATTCTCTTCTCAAATCCACCCATATCTACCCACCTCAGAAGAGGCAAGGCGTCGCCGGGGGTGAACTGTCCGATGAGCTGAAAGAACTCCCTCATCACGCGCCGCCAAGTCTTGGTAGTCTCCGAGTCGTCCCCGCCGTAGAACCTCTTGCCCACCACCATCATCGCCATCAGATTCAAGCTCAGGTTCCCCGACCACCTCTTCATGTCCACCAAAACCCTCCCAGACCCATCTCTCTCCTCCGCCCACAGCTTGTAAAGCTCCTTCGTAAACTATCCGATCTTCGTAAATGCTTGTCCAGCCGGAGAAGAAGAGGTCTACCACCGCCGCCTTCACTCGCCGCCGCCATCCCTCTCCTCCACCGCTCTCGCCGCTCGATTGAAGGAGAAAGAAAAGGGTCGATTGCAGCGCCGTCGGAGAGAGAGAGAGAGTTGCAGAGAGGGATAGAGGGAGAGAGTGAGTTGCAGAGAGGGATGGAGGGAGAGAGACGCAGAAAAAGAGAGTTAGAGAGGGAGAGAGCGTCGCCGGCGATGGAGGCGGGAAAAAAGAAAGACAGAGATGGAGAATTGCAGAGGCTTTGAGATAAATAGAGAGAGAAGAATGAGAGAGAGGGTGGGAGAGAAGAAGAGACGTCGTGTCTGGATGAGTGTGTTGTCGCCGACGGTGGGCCCGTCGCCGACAGTGGTGGCGGTCGAAGTGAAAAAGGCGACGGGGAGGTAGGGGAGAGGGGGCTGGGTTTGATTTTGAGAATTGGATTAATTTCAGGGACCAATCTGTAAATATATATATTTATATATGTAAATGAGTAATGACAACTCAGAAAATGCGGATTGGTCGAGATAATGCCACGTAGGATATACTATGCTACATCAGCAAAATTCCATCGGAGGTGGCGATTGCATCTCACTTGCCCCCTTCCGGTGGGCAATGGACCAAATAGTGACGATTTTGGCTTTAAGTGGACGAAAATTGAAATCTCGAAAATAAGTAGACGAAAAATGGACAGTAACCATTTAAGTGGACCAAAATTGAATTTTACCCATATTAATTAACTTCTTCTTTAATGAATATTATATGATAAACCACCTACACAACGAAAAAAATAATTAACTACTTTTACCCAAAAATAAAATTAAAATTTTCTAGTGTGATATTGCACCAGTCATCAAGTCCATGATTTTGAAATTCTTGTTATATTTCACTAGATACCACATTACATTATAATTGTACATGTTTAAGAATTAAAATAGTATGAATAACCCAAGACGGTATATAAATGACTAATATCGTGGGACAAACCAACCCTAATTACGAGCTCATTAGTGGTTTCCGAGTTGCAGGATATACAGTCTCACAAAAATCCTACTCAATGAAATCCTTAAAACAGTCTCACAAAAATCCTACTTCCACTCAACAACATTAACATATAAGCTAAAATGACAAAGACATAATCAAGATACTACACATTTGTCATTAAGGATCTTACATAGATAGGTCAATAAATATTGCTGCATTAATAACCTCAACGTACAATTAATTTCAGGGGCCATGCATATGGCCATAACTTGTTGCATTCTAAGATAAGGAATTGAAATAATACATGGTCAAAAATTAATATCACCAAAAGAAACATGAGTATAGTTCATGTTTAGTCATGTTAAAACAAAAATATATCTCTTTTTCACTCATTTGAAGTTAGCAAATGCTTCTCTCCTTCACATAATTAATGAAAGACAGTGTCAAATCAATTTTACTAGATTTACCTCAAAATTCCCTAACAGATACAAAATTGTAAGACTGGGATTATTACATCAACATGAACTTGTATGTCCAATCCATAGAATCATCTGAATGGCTTAGGAAAATGATATTTGCATACTAAGTCATATATGTGTGTTAAAATTTCTATGACTAAATACAAACCTCCTTCCAATAGTGAGCTTTTATGCTTCGACATATTGTCATGACTAAGCTCGATGTGCCCACCCGAAATACTTTTGCCAATGAACCAACATGAAGCGAGCACTCTAATAAGTTTCAGCCTTGCATAATCTGATGCTTCACCACCGAAACACACATCTATATGCATTAGGATATTCCATCTTGCAAGCAGGCATTCTAAGACAAACAAGTGGTCATAACAGTGGCACTTGGTCGAAAATTATGGCATTTGGGCGTGTCCTCAAATTGAGGATTTTCAGCAGAGATTTAGATGAAACCACAATTAAGTATGATCAGTTAGCTTGGGGCAATAAAAAGCTGAAACCAGAATTCTCACGAATAAGTGGCGGTGGTTCAATGTCTGAAATATCAAAAGTATCCATGGATTTGGAAAGATCATCCACCGAGAATGGTATGCTGCGAGACAAGCAAATGGGATTAAGATTATGTGAAGAAAAAGATCTTACAAAATAAGAGTTATCATGCTCAACCTTGAATCATCATCGAGCAGGAAAGAACTACTAACAGCACTGTTCGAATCTTCTGTCATCAATACCCTCATGTTGGATATTACCTGTGAATAAATGTACCAATTCATGTACTCAGGACATTAAGTGTTGGAGATTATTTGAGTGATTCATCTTGACCAATTTAATGAATATTGGATTACATAACCAATGTGCCACCATATCGAATCACAAGAGAACGACGACATGACTGATTAAGCTTTTAGGTATTTGTGAAAAATATTGGAGCATACGACTCACATCTGGGGATAAGCTATGTGTGCCATATTTGTCATCCCAATACATCGTGCTGATTCTGTAGAGCTGTTGTATACTGAGAACCTGCAAAAGATGGAGAAGAGAAACTTGTCAGCAAGAAGAAATGCAGATTTAGGATAAAGTTTTTAAGAATTAGGCATTAACACTACTTACAGGACACAAATCATGACTTATTTCATCCAGAGTCTTCTTCGGCTTCTGATGTATGACCTGTAACGGTAACAAAACATGGATAGATGATGGCAATGATATTGGCTATAATGCAACTGTTTAATCATGCAAAGAACAGAGAGATAAGAGAAATACCAGGAATCCAATGGCCTGTCGTATATGCTTCAGCTCATCCCAGGCCGTACCTGCATACTGTGATATGGCAGCAAATTTAGCTACATTAAAGTTTGGCAAATTTGATAAACAAATCGATTTACATCTAAATTTGCTAATTTAACTACATTTGATAATCAAATCAACCTACATATGAATTTGCTAACACAGTATACCTCATCAGTTGCCTTGTAACACCAATGCTCCAGTTCAGCCAATCCAGCCTTGACATATTCACCATTACTAAATGAACAACATTCTCGTCTTAGCAAAAGACTGTAACAAGGAAACAACATTAGTCCACAGGTCTGTACACGAGGCCTAGCAGTATATCAAGGAAGTGCCCAAAGTAATGTGATGGACCTGTTGAATAACTGCACATTGATGAAAGAAAATATTTGGGTGAACACTTTCCGCACCAAAAATGGTGGTACCTGAAGATGGGTTTACAATAATTTAGTCAATTGCCCAGAAATCGGAATGTAATAAACATTTATCAAAATCATTGATACATCAGAAAATGCATCTTGGTTGGGAATTGACTAAAGGAATTGGCCAAATCATCATGAAGTCAAAACAGATGAAAAACAAAGCAAATATAGATAATTTTTAAGGGAAGTCTAAGCTGCTTAGACATTAATCAACAACCCAAAACCATCTTTAATTGATGAATTGCAGTCTTTACTAGTTAGCCGCTAATTTCAGCGCATATGAATTTTTAGTAGTAAAATGCTATTCATCTTGAGAAATAGGTGGTGTTCAGTAGATGAATTAAAGGGTTGATATTACCTTCTACAGGATGCAAAACTGCCTGTATTTAAGTCACCAGAATCCAGTTATTGTACAAAAAAAAAAGATTAGAATGATAGTCAGTTTGGTCTAGTAAAACTGAAATGCCAGCATATGCATATCACAGAGATATGCAGAGGTATCTTGAGCTTCACTCCAGTGAAGAATAATTCACATCACAAACAAATACAGCTTATCAACAATTAATCAACGTATCTAATCATAAAAGAATAAACAACCTCATGTGAATGTTAAGATAGAAGTCCATAGATCTATAGGAGGCAAACAATGTGCAACTAAGTTGTCCTTACGTGATTTGTTTTCAGCATGTTCAGAAAATTCCCAAGGTTTTTTACAATTCCTTGCCAGTGGGCAACTAAAATCTCCTGAGCAGCAGCATTTGCTAGAGCACGGGCTGTTCCTTTCATTAAGTTCGCTCTGGATATTCTTGGAGCCTATACAGATCATTTAACATATGTGAAGTGATTGATACATGAGTTGAAATTAAACTCCTTCAAAGATGAACACAATTTCCTCAATAATTATTATTGGTGAAGTTGAAAGTTACCTGGATGCATAGTGCTAGTTGTGGAGAAATCTCTTTCTTCAAATTATCACGAATCATGCCATAAATTTTTTCCACATAAGCAGTCAGCTGCTGTTTGAACAGTAATGCCGGGTATTTGGCTTCCACTTGGCGTATGGTACCAGATGAGTCGTCATTCAGTAATGAAAGATTAATGCCCTGAGGAGTACTGCGGAAACTCTGGAAAAAAGATGTTTCAATGATTATAAAAAAAGTTTATAGACTTCATTGCTTTAATTAGACATCAAAATGGAATGGGTAAAATAAAAAATGCCACATGTACTACAATATATTTTCCCACTTGTTCTCTAAACCAACACATTTTTCAGATTGATACCCAATCTTTACGAAATTTTCAGATAGCTACCCAAACTCAATTTTTAAACCTTTTCTGGCAAAAAACAATCTCCGGAAAACTAAAAATGTAATGCACACCTCCAAACATCAAGAATCATGAAATTGAGTACGGATTGCAATCTAGCTTCAAAAGAGGGTCATTTTGGCATATCACTCCTGCCTTTTGGCTAATGTTTGGTGGTGGATTGCATTTCCGAGTTTTGTGATGGCTTATTCCCAGAAAATATATCAAAAATTAATTTCAGGTAGCAATCTAAAAACTGTTTGGTTTAGGCAACAAGTGGAAAAAAGTGCTAAAGTGCAAGTTGTGTTTTGATATTAACCAAAATGAAATTATGTTTTACCTGTGTCATTCTCCCAAACAGAGTGGCTGATGCAGCACGCCGATGTTGTGGAGCTGATCCAGCAGCTCCTCCAGCTTTCAGCGTGCGTTGCAGCAACAACAGTAAAGTTGATGCGTTTGACAACCAATATGCTAAGACATCGTTGTTGTCCTGAGTCTTCAGTTTTAAAGGAACATTGACGTCATATGGCCAGATAAACTACAATTATAAAATGCACTTGTTTGTTTTTTCATACCTCAATAGCATTGCCAATGGTTTGTATTATCCGGTCAAAAATGCTTGTCCTTTCAACCTCAAATGAATGCCACTGCCTAAGACATTTGTAGATAATGCAGGCAGCAACAGGCCTGCCTCTTGAGAAGCCCAAATGCTGAGCAACACAACGGATAAGCAGATCTTGATATTCTTGTTGCTTTTCGTTCAGTGATTTTTGAGGCCTATCCTCCATCTCTGATTGGTCCCTTGAGTTCATTGAAGTACTATGCAAGTCCTTTTACAAATAATACAAGATATTAACAGATAAGACAATACTGTCCATAAAAGACAAAGTGATAATTTCCAAGTATTAGACTTACTGCTGGTGCTTTGTTGCTTTCAGCTCTCTGACAAGGTTTCATGAAGCAAAATGAGTAAATATATATTAGTGCCAATACTATATTTGTCCGAATATTGATGAAACTGTGTTTTAAATTTACCTGCATAATTGACCTTGAACTTCTTGATAGCAATTTATTATTCTGTGCCATAGTCAGAGCTTGCTGGCGAAGAACTTTATTTTCTGACTCTATATTAGTCATCTTCTCTTCAAGCCTATAAAAATACCGAATTACACATTAACTTAACTGAATCTAATGTTTAACTTTGTAATCATATATAAATAAGCAAGGAATTACTGGCCATGCAATGGACCGGAAATTATTGTGAAAATTCAGAGAAACACACAAATTCAGAATATAAAAATTAAGTTAATGGATTGGAAATATGGACTCTGAAACACACAATTCAGAAGATAAAATTGAATGGATTGGAAATATGGACAAAGAAAAAGTCCCAACATATCAGAGAACAATTCTATACTTCAACAATCAAACAGTCAGATGTGATGAACTTGATAACCTGATACAATACAACTTGTTTGAGCATATGAAAAACTAAGATTACGAGAAATATGGGGTTCAGCGTTTCTCAGATTTTTCCACAATAGGTGGTTTGAGATGGTGCCTGTAGGATGACACTACTGCATGCTAATCTTTAAACCATTCAAAATGGATTATATACAATTTGAATAAAGTAGTATAACAACATAGAATAATTTTCTAACGCTAGGTCTCTGACCAGATAATTTTTCCATCAAGATGTCACATATATACAATTTATCTCATTGGTTATTGATCACATAGTCTGTGCTTGATTTTGATCTTTCTAGTCTTGATAATACAATCTACATCCAGGTGTGGAATACTACACTAACTGTCATTTATATCAAAAATGGCTTTCAATGTCTCAATAACTCCATCCTTTCTAGCTGTACATTAATAATAATTTCAAAGAGAAGTAATCTGCTCAAGCAAAGTAGAATGTACATTACATTAAGCATGGGAGTTTTCAAGGAAAAAAATGTTGGAGAATAATAGAAACACTATACCTTGTCAAAGATTCCTGCAGTTGTTGAACTCGTTTTTCAGTTTCATCTAACTTCTGACTTTTTCCCTCAATTATTTTCTGGGCTTCAGCATACTTCAATTCAGAATCATCAGCTCGTTGTTTTTCTGATTTCAAAACATCCTGTGAATCATAATTTCGATATTGAGAGCTGAATTTAATGAGACTAGCAAGGTTTGAGAGAGAATTTATACAACATTTACCTTTAATTTTTCCATTTCTTCAGCAAGAGCCTCAATTTTTGCTGTATCCTCAACAGGAACTGGGGTTTCATGGACAACTGAGGAAGCTTCTTCAATTGCCTTCTGAGCCGCCTCACGTTCTTTAACAAGTAGTGCATTTGTTTCCTCCATTTTGCTTTGCAAAGCTTCCAAGGACTGCTGCAACTTCATTATTTCCTGAGCTTTTGCCTCTTCTAAGTCACTCTGCATTAGGGATTCTCAACTTAATATTGCATCTTTAATCAAGTTGATTATATTTACAAAAAATTTAATAAGAAAATAATTCATACATATACATATATAGACTGCATATTGCTAGAACATATATATATGTGTGTGTGTGTGCAGTTTATAATGTTATATAATGTATGCAAATGTGTTTGCAAGTGGCATATCTGAAGAGTTCATGCAAGGAGTATAGTTACCCTCCGACGTTTTTCCAGCTGATAACGTAGTGTGAGGTCTTCCACCTGCTTTTCAAGCTTATCTTTCGCTTCTTTAAGTGCTCCAGTTTCTTTTGCAGCCTGTAGATTTAAAGAGTTTATCAGTATTTTGTAGGTACAATTAATAATCAAAGAACGCAATTAAAAAAGATTGTAAATAATCAAATTTCATTCCACTAATATAATCATCTGCAGTCAAGTGTAAGATACCATTTTCAGTTTTCGAAGCTCTCTCCGGGCAACCCTTCCCCTCCACCTGCATTGGGTCAGAATCGATGCCCTTCTGAGTCTCTTGTAGTATGATAAATCTCGATGACCACGCCAGCGGGCCTGAGAACATTATTTTCCATAATGGTAAGTCATCAACAGACCTTAATTATAATTTTGAAAGCGAAATAGTTAATCACCTGTATAATAGTTGATGCTTTTGTTTGTTTCCTATATCTGAACTCTTTGTGGGCTGCCATTGCTCGCATCCCCGTTTGCAATACAACAACTGAGCATTTGAGTCTCGAGTAGTCCTTTCTGGTCAAGTGTCCTCTGTATTTTGTCTGGATTTTAATTGAAGCTGCCTGCCTTTTCAAATTCTCAAAAAGTTTGCAAGCAAGCCTTCCTGAATTGGAATGGAAAGAGAGATGAATTAAGAATGGTATTATAAGCCAAAACTATATCTAAGCAGAGAGCAACGGACATGCATCAGAAAGGTAAAGGGATTCAACAAACCTCTACAAAGAGATTGCATGCAAATTGCTGCCTTCTGCAAAGCAAGAAAGTGTTTCCGAGCAATATGAGTTCTAATTTTTCTTTGTATTTTCTTTGCTGCAGTACTAAGTATTAGTGCTCTGCGTGCATCTAATTCAGCCATCTGACCAGCTCTCAAGAAGACCTTCGTTTTCCCTGTCTGCTTTCACAAGATCATAAAATGATTGATGAGAAAAAAATAGTGATCACCAAAATGCAATAGAGATTACTGGAACATCATGAAGGAAACACATCCTAATTGTTTAAAGCAGTCATATGGGAGAAGACAAATATAATAAGAAGCTTTCTTTATTTCTTCTATATATTTTTTTGCTCATATCAGGGATGAATAATCGAAATATTCAGAAACAAGACAAAAAAAATTCATTTTACCTGCGCTCCAGTCATGCCCATCTTCTCCAAAATCTTTTTACAGGCAGTTTTTTCATCAAGACTGCTCAACATTAAAAGGTTTATTACTTCAGTAATCATAGTGATCTTCAATCACAGCCATTTGAGATAGAAATTTAACCAACATGACTCTTTTACTTACTTTCCTTCCAAGACCTCCGGAGCAAGAATACCAAAACGATGAAGAAATTCATAAAATGTTTTACGAGTAGGATAACCAGCACAACTAATTCTTATTGCCTCTAGAACTCCCTGCCAAGACAAGGACGGGAAATGACATGACTATGAATTCAACAAAGTATTAAACATCCACGAATCTAATGCAGCGAGTAATATGCACTCACACCACAACGTAGTTGCTGCATGATATTGACGTTCTCAAAAATAGCAGGCTTGAGAAGATTATTAGGCTTCACACATCTAATGTAGTGAGGTTCAGTAGAATTCAATGTCTCCATCAATTGTTGGAGTTGCAGCTGTACCAATTAATCAAAGCATCAGCTCACTGAATTGTTGATGTGTTCGAAATATTCATCAAGAAAGCAGAAATACCTTAAAACGAGATCCTATTGATGAAAACTTAGAGGACTTATTTGAAGATTTGTTTGTTTCTTCAGGGATTGGTGGGAATAGTCCTGCTACAAATGAGCAGTTGGAAGCACTTAGCAGATCTTGATGTTCAGGAACAACATAGTCTTTGTTTTTATCCAAAAACTGATCAGATTGGTATTGAACCTGAAGCAGAAAATAGAACATGTTAATTCTATATTAACCACTTAAGTCACAGATATTTGTACATACAACAAATTATAATCCAAATTACCTCTCCAGCATAATGAGCAATCGTAAAATCTGTACGGGACAGTTTTGGTTTGATGAAACGTTTGTGGGATTTAAAGGTCTGATACAGCTTTTGTGCAAATGTTTCATGTGTTGACTTCGGAAACATACTAGAAATAGAAGAAAAAAAAGGAACAAGGTCATAAAACATATGAAGCGTAGAGAGATAAATTCTTTGCAAGACAGTCACAAGGTGATGAATATAAAACCTTACCAGGCTTCATCAAGAAGAGCGACGATCCCTCCAGGTTTCTGCAAAGACCAGTTAAAACCCTTTGTTACTACAACTTATTGCAATGTCAACATGTTATCAAAAGCTTCATTAAAGTATGAATCGGGATTTAAATAAATATCTCAACGCTGAATGTATCTACCATCTAGTTTCTGATTTTCAAGAAATATAATGGGAACCATCTAAGAACTAGCATAAAGATGATAAAGAACAAAACTGAAACAAGCTAACAAACTATCATTTATATTCTACTTTTTTGCCTAATGAGGCCTGGAATCATGGCTAACAGGTTTTCCAGAAAGCTTCTCTATTTCCAGAATTACAAATAATAAGGGGTTTGAACTTTCAAACATATTTCAAGCTGTGCACATCTCCTTTTGAATACCAATCGACATAACAATACAAAATGTGGCCTAGAGCATAGCAGTTCTATATCTTGTAAGTCAACCTTTTCGATAAGATCAAGGACATCTTGATTATCAACAAATTCTATATAGCTCCAGTCAATCTCTTCTTTTGTGTATTCCTCCTGCTCCATCTTGAAAACATGCTGAAAAAGGAATTTGTAAAATCTCAGTATATAGCTTTGAACATCAATTATAATAACTACAAATATATCAGTTAATACCTGGTTAAAATGTTGTTGTAGCTTTTCATTGGTAAAATTAATGCAGAACTGTTCAAAACTGATCGGAGAGAAGTATAAATTAGCCCAGACACCAATAAAATCTTGATAAACCATCACATTGTCCGTGCTCAGTCAGGGTTACCTGTTAGCTTTAAAACTTTCGAAACCATATATATCAAGGACACCAATTAGACACTTCGAGTTTGCATCTTGCCCAATCGAGTTATTTATTTTGTCCACCAACCTGTATATTATTGAAATCTTGCATCAAATTGACTAAACCAGGGAAGAAACAAAGATATGAAAATGAAGTCAAATATAGAATCATACCAGTCAAACAAGCGAGAATATATGGTCTTAGCCAACCCATCCCTACTGACTAATGCACCATCAGGATCAAGACTTCTCTTAATAACTTCTTCTGGAGTTACCATCACACGTTTCAGTATTGCATCTTCGAGTGCAGTAAGATCACACCTTATAATGGAAAATAATATATTGAAGTTAGACACCAATAACTGCTAGGGAATACTACAACTAGAAAGTAGGATTCCAATAGTACATTAGAAGCTCTGCGACAGTCTTAAGATGCAACTTTGATTTGTCATCCTTCAGGATTGATGAATCGATTTCCTTTCCTTTAGCAAATTCAACATTACCAAGATGAAGAATAGATGCCACGACTCTGAATATTGCATCCTGAAAAATGAGAAGTTTTAAGTAGGGTTGGCAATTACTGACAGACACCAAAATTGTATGATTCAAAACACGAATTACAGAGATAAATGACACAATAAGGCATGATAGTCACGACACGAACATGTAACACGACACAATGGTGAAATAGAAGCATTAAAGTCTTACCTGCTCTTTCTGACTTATTCCAACAACGTCCATGGCCCTCCTTGTGGCCAAATAATCATGAGCATCACTTATACCAACAAGTTCAAAACAGTTAGATTGATTAAGATAGTGAAATGTTTTTGGATCTCCCAGCTTATACTTCTCAATTTCCTGATAAGACGTAAAACTGGTCAGAAGAATATGATGAATACAATTTTGCTGGATATTGATCTGACAAATAAGCTACATAGATAGGATGAGAGTATATTACCTCCTGGGGTGCTGCACAAAGAAGGTAGAAGCAATGATAATTACGTTCGGGGTCTGAAATTTGGCAGACACGAGATCTCTCCAAAAGATATGTTCTAATGGCTGCACCCGATATTCTCCCATGCTTATCAAACTGAATTTCAACAAATTTACCAAAGCGACTGCACCATCAAAAATTAATTAGCATTCAGAGTACAGACCGCAAAAGAACATTTTATATGAACAGTTCATCTAAGACTACTTGGTGACTTCAATTTCTCACCTTGAATTATTATTTCTGACAGTTTTTGCATTTCCAAATGCTTCAAGTACCGGATTCGACTGCATTAAAGAGCTTAGAGAGCTTCAGAAATATTTGAGATAAAGTTAACTAGTAGCTATTCATGAAAACCAAGTTCGATAAACCTGATTACTCATCTATTTATTGAAAAGAACTTAAATACTCTCACCAAGATTTTTGAAATCTCAAACGCATAGATCCTTCTTTATAATCATATCAACAGTCTACTTTGTTTTCTCAAGTCTACGTACTGGCTAATGCCTAGTGGTGCAATATATATTTTTCGAGATGTATATTTTCTTGAAGCCATATACTCTTGAATTGCAGAAGTAAATAGACAAGCCATAAATACTTGGGTAATGATATACAGAGAACTTTAAACCATTTAACTGTAAACCAGATGACATATTTTACCTCAAGAACTTGTTGTTCTACAGTACGCCCTTCAGTGCCTTTACGGCCACCCAAAAAAGCAAGGTATCGCATAAGCATCTTGGTAGTTTCTGTCTTACCCGCACCACTTTCTCCACTAACCAGAATTGAGTTACTCTTCCCCTCATTCATCATTGCCCTAATTCAATCTAAAAAGTTCAGACATGATTTGAACTATCTCTTGCAAAAATCATGCCAAAAAAATATGTATTGTCTATCACCTGAAAGCAATATCAGCAATAGCAAATACATGAGGACTCAGTTCTCCAAATGGTGCTCCCTTGTATTGTTCCATCATGTGGAGATCATAAATGTGAGGAAGCCTTTGAAATGGATTGATAGCAATAAGAATGCTTCCAGTATAAGTCTGGCATATTGACAGAGTATGATACAATATTACAATAGAGCCACCTATACAATGGAATCGTGTTGACCTGACATTGAAATGACCATTGTGATTTTCTTACATATATTTCATTGAGCTGGTATCTCGCTGCCAAGTTCTGCAATACTCCAGGCTCATGCAAATAAGATAGTTTGGTCATGTCATCAACACCACCAGGAGGTGCATCCTCATCTTTAGGGTAAATACTCGATAATTTAGCAACAACCTGATAAGTTGAAAGATACGATATATGTTTCACGAACTCTTATATACCATGACATATAGATATGGATTTACACCGACAGATCACCATACAAAAGAATATAAAAAGAACCCCTGTGTTCAACAAAGCCATTTTAACATAATAGTGACTGATGATCATATATATTCAGATAGAAATGTCTGATCCTATTTTCAGTTCTCTACAAGAGAAACTAAGATGATAGAGAATTCTCCATGCTATGATCTATCCCATTCAAGACATCTACTATAGATTCAGTGGAGTGTGGAGAACTATTGGTCCCATAAATGACAAGTTATTCTATCGATGGCTCATACAGAAAGGCAATATGAATTCTTTTTACACAGCAAGTTGTTGACCTATGAGAGCTAAGTTACCTTCTTCCCATTAGTTGCTTGCACTTCAACTTCATCTCCATTTATCTTGGAAACTTCCCCATCAACCCAAGCAATGTCTGGGTCTTCAACCCAAACATGAGAACCTACAATAATGTTAACTGGGGTACCCTGCATTTGAAATTCATGAGATGTTTAGTAAAATAAGTGTGTCCCTGTAGTAATAAGTGTACTTTATTTCCAGCTCTTCCATTTTCATTCACAAGCTCATGCGATTAAATCAAAAAATGTTGACCGGAAATCACTGATCAAAGCATAGTGGTATAGAAAATATCTAACATTCTTGTTCTTGTAAAACAACATCAAATGAATATTTATGTCCAATAGGAAAATTAATCCTACTATAAATACAGAAGAATTCAACAGCTCAACTTCAAGAGTTCATTCAACACTCAATTAACAGTTATCAACCCTGAGTGACAAGTGATCATGAGTTCATTTTCAGAATCAAACCGAGTAGAAACACATTAAAAATTTCTCAAAAACCTCTTAATTCTAATACACTAAAAGAGCATCATAAACAGTTAATTTTAATATGACAACTTAAGGATTAGGAACCCAAAAAAAAGAAACAATCATTTACTTTCCACTTGTATATTCTTTGAATTCTTTCTACAAGCTTTGGGGTCTAAACACCATACAGAGAGGAACTAACATGGTAGCCCCAACAACCTTCATGAAACACAACTTCATATATTGTATATTTACCATGATGTGATTGCCTAAAGATTTCAGTTATAATTCCATAAAACAAGAAAATCACAAACACATCATAGAGATACAATGCAATGTCACCTACCATCTCAACTCAAGGAACAATTAAACCCCAATTACATTGGGTTCTGATTAGACAAGAACCCCACTCATTTGAATTGTAGAACCCAAATCTTGGTCCCAATCTGGAACGTAATTTCCATCAGCCAGAGCACAACGGCACAACGATCGAAAAGGGTCGGAAACTGGAAACGGGGTCCGTCGGAGTGATGAAGAAGGAGTAGAGTGAGGAATAGTTTTGGGGGTTTGTTTGATGTGTAAAGTGACCGTTGGATGGGGAAAGACGTAGGATTGAAGGAATGGAAAATGGATTTGTGGAGGAGAGCGACATTCTTCGGAGAATCCTACGATATTGGAGACGTTGAATCCTTCTTCCAACATCTGTATGTGTGTGTGCGTTTATGGCGGGAAGAGAGAGAAAGAGGGGGTGGGGAGGGAGAAGAGAGAGAGTGTGGTATACACTCTTTGGGGTTGTGCAATAACTAACGTCTCTTTTTACTTTAGAATTAGTTGTTTTTTATTTTTTTCTGCACTATTTTTTTTATGAAATAAAAATAACTAAAGAAAATAGAATGTATATGTTGTTTGTGAAAATTTCAGTTATTGTCCATTCAAAATTGAATTTTTTATATAAATTGTCTCATTTGCAAATTGCAACAACAACAAATCATGACATTATAATTTTAATATGAACTTTCAAATTTAACGAAAAGAATTATCATGGTATAACCATTTGAATCGCGGATGATTTGTCTGTTAAAAATTACATATGTATTTTGTCAATTTATCAAAGTTCACTATCACGTTGTTTGTCAAATAATTTTTTTTCAAAGAAAGTAATGTAAACAAAATATCATCATTGTGTGGAAAGATATTCTTATTTTTCAGTTTAATTTATTAATAAATATTAAATTTTAAATTAAGAAATATGATTAAATTGAAAATTATTAGGATATATTCGAGAATACATAAACCTTAAATGAAAACCAAAATGATTGAATCAGACTCTAGTAAGGACTAAAACTTAAAAATTCTGATATTATAATTGATGAAAACATTGTATTTGATTTCCAAAATAACCAATAGAACTTTTAAAAATTTACTCTCTTAAACCTGTCGTAGATTAATTATGTGTAGAGAAATTATATGGCACGGTGGAAAAAGAGTTAGTCTCTGATGATATCGTCTCATGTGCAATAAAATATAAGTATGTCTTTTTCAGATATAAATATATGTTTTTAACTATAAATATGTATGTTTTTTTACATATATTTCAAGTATGTACTTTTCAACTATAAGTATGTTTTTTTCTACAATAAATGCAACCGTCATATGGTGCTACAGTTGCATATGAGTTTTTATGGGCCAAAAATAAAAAGTTAAGTAGAAACATGTATAAATCAAGACATTAACAAATGATTTCTTTTGTTTAAAAAATTATTTTTATATTTGATAAATTGACACTTGAATTGAGCTCATTTTTTAAATTTATCTAAGGCTTTGTTTGGATTTGAGGAGATGATAGTCATACTATATTATATGTTGGTCGATTTAATACAATTTATCAATTCAAGTCTCAATTGAATAAAACAAAACTTTAAATTCCAAGAGATCCCAAAATATATTCAATAGTAGTATTTTAGTAGCAAAAGCTTGGGTTGTAAATGGGCCTATCACAGGCCCAAATCTTATAATTCAATAAGAAGCCCAATGAGTCCAGTAACATGACATAAACTTAGCATAGGGTAAATTAAAAACCAACATTTTGACTTTATAACTCCAATTTTATGTCCTCAAATTCTCAAAACCAAAAAGTTTTATAAATGAATTTTATTCAATCGCGTTTAGAAATGGTGGAGATGACTACTTATATTTAGTATTTCAGGTTATGAAAAACCATACAATAGTTACTTTACAAAATAGAGTGGTTAAATTAGAGTGATAATTATTGTCTTAATCATGAGATATGATCATTTGGTTCGTAGATAATAATAGATTTGAATTTCTTTCAAGCCAGGGAGTAGAAGGGAAGAAATTAGTATTAGAAAACATTTTCGACTGATCATCACAATTTGCACTTTTACAAAGATGGATGTCACTTGAAGTCTTGAGTTATAAATAGTGTTCATGGTGAAAACAGATTTGTATCTTTGATAGTATTTAAATTATTGTTAAAAAGAAACAGAAACGAAATATATATTTATCTATTTACTTTAAAAAATAAATTTCATTAATCTCTAGAGAGGTAGTATAGATTTTTTTTGTTATTGTTTTTTTGAGTTGATGCTCAATGAATTAGTATTATATGCACACTCATAAACACAACTTCGAATATTTATATGATTAATAGTTGGAAAAAACATGACATTTATTTTAATAGATTTAATTGTTGAACAATCACAACAGTAATTTTAAAGGTGATGAAAACTACACACCCCAATTTTAAAAAATCAATAATATATAAAAATTCATATTTTTTGGAATGTGTTTACTGTTTAATAGTTTTAGAGTGTGAATAGTCTGTCTCACCCTTACTTTAATTGTAATAGCATTCGAACATTTGAGCATTGACAAAAAAGTATGAAACTTTTAGTTTGATTGTGTTGATATGTCCAAGTAATTTGACAAAGCCAAATATCAATTTATACAGTGTCTTCTCCTTAATTCTTTCTCAAATTTCCACCACCCTCCACCGTCCATAGCCATCGGTCTCCAAATTATGATCGTAAAAAGATATTGGTGCAAATACTTCATAATTTACTTAACACACCTCATTCCTTAATAAGTAAGAGGTATAAAAATACACTAGTAGGATGTGTTAAGTAAGTTATGGGGTGTGTATAGCCCCACCCATACTCATTTTCCTTATAATGATTCAAGTTTGATCAGAATGAAATAATGGATCACAAATTTCGAATGCAATAACCCCTTTTGGAACTCCATTCATGAATATTTTTCTTTAATTCTTTTAGTATTTTTACTTTCGATCGTTATTAAAACGTTGATTTATTTAGATAAGTCTATCAAGTAATTGGAAGAATGAATCAAACTTTATATGTAATTACAATTCTTGTTTGCAATTTGTCAAACTACATCAATATTTCAAAACACTTGTATGGCAAGAAATTGAACCTCAAAGAATCAACAACATAAAGTGATTAAGTACTAAGATCATCACCATCATCATCATCATCATATATATATGTCCTTTTCTGCCAAGTTCAAGACCATTTCTTTCTTAATTTCTTTTGGATCACGCTTGTCGCGTAAACCCTTATCAAAATGAGGACCAATTTCGTCAAATACTCAAAGGTTTTAAATTAAAAAAATTGTCCAACCAAAACCCATTAAATAATGTGAACGAATTCCAACTATTATATTGGAATTGACAAATTATTTATATACATAATATAAGGAGAATGAAAACAAAGTCACAAGTCAATTTCAGATCTCCCTATCAGACCATGTCTGAATCAAGAAAGGTGCAAGTCTTGATATACTAAACCACGCGGCATCTCATTTTTCAGGTTAATGTTGTGATTACGGATTGTTATCCTTAGACGGGCTCCATCATCAACAAACAAAATGTGAATTATAGGGTGTGGGACGAGGATTCGTAGTACAACCTTATATACAACACTACTGAAGAAGAAATTCAAATGTTATTATTGAGTAGTCATGTCCAAACGGTTCGAAAAATCGGAACCGGGCCGGTTCGAACCGGCGGTCAACGGTTCCGAACCGTAACCGGAAACCGAATATATCCGGTTAGATTACGGTTCCTGTAGAGTTCGCAGCCAAGCTTATACGACAACACAATGATACACAACGGTTTGAAGAAAAACCCTAAAAACGCAGCACTCCAATCGCAAATTTGAATAAAGAAATCAAACAACACACTCAAGATTTATAGTGGTTCGGCTCGCCACATCGACCTACATCCACTGTCAAATGATCAAATGCAATTCACTATGAATCGAATGTCAAATTTGGCTTACAAATGAAAACCCTCAAATTCTAGGGTTCTTCGCACACTTAGCAACCCTAATTCTCACAGCTCTCGAATTACAATGAATTTTCGTAATTAACTACAACTGGAAACACATATATATGGGTAGAAAAACCCCTCAACCAATTTGGATAAACTTCTTCTCGTTTGCAATGAATTTCTGGTTTAAGCAACGGATTTGCGCTGCTGCCCTAATCGCTGCCCTAATCATAACTGTCATGAACCGGCAGTTATGAATTTCTTTCCTGAGCCCGGTTCACCCTGATTCCGACCTTCACTATCCGTTTCCTGTTCCGAGCTCCTTGAATTATTTCCGAGTTGATATGCTTCAATTCTCCACCTCAACACGTGAAATCATTCGATCCTTCGAACCTGTTCTTCGATTAACTTTCATGTGCTTTGATCCAGCTTTTCACCTGAACCAAGTCCCTGCAAAACACAAACTTTGGTCCTGGAAGAACCTTAGTCAACATATCTGCTGGATTATCAGCAGTATCTATTTTCTTTGCTTCTATAATACCTTTCTCAATCAAATCTCTAACAAAATGCAACTTAACATCTACATGTTTACACCTATCATGGAAAGTTTGATGCTTAGCTAGGTGTAATGCACTTTGATTATAACAGTAAATAGAAACCCTCTTTTGTTTTACATATAACTCTTGAAGTATTCGCTTCAGCCATATGGCTTCTTTTACTGCCTCAACCATGGCAACGAATTCGGCCTCCGTAGTTGATAATGCCACTGTGGGCTGCTGCATAGCCTTCCAGCTAATTGCTGTTCCATAAAGCTTGAAAACATATCCCGTAGTTGACTTCCTCGTATCAGGATTACCTGCAAAATCTGCATCCACACACCCCTCAAAAGGATAATCAGTTTTAGTTTGTTTAGAGAAACATAAGCCTAATTCAGTGGTGCCATGAAGGTATCTCAACATCCATTTTACTGCCTCCCAATGTTGCTTTCCAAGATCAGCCATGAACCTGCTAACCCTACTCATTGCATAAGCTAGATCGGGCCGACTACATACCATGGTGTACATCATACTTCCCACTGCATTAGAGTAAGGAACACTAAGCATATATCTCTTTCAGCTTCATCCTTAGGCTTGTCCTTTTCAGTGAGTTTGAACTGGATTCCTAAAGGAGTAGTAACTGATTTTGATTCATGCATAAAGAACCTCTTAACCACTTTCTTAATGTAGTCAGTTTGATAGAGAAAGATCCATCCTTTTTCTCTATTTCTCTTGATATCCATTCCAAGCATCCTCCTTGCATCTCCAAGGTCCTTCATCTCGAATTGAGACTTCAATTTCTCCTTCAGATTCTTTATTTTCCCCATGCTTTTGCTAGCTATAAGCATGTCATCCACATAAAGAAGAAGGTAAGTACTTACGGCCTTGTCTTCCTTTTGCAAGTAAACACAGCTATCGTAGTTGCATCTTTCCAAGCCGATGCTGATCATGAAGCTGTCGAATCTCTTGTACCATTGCCTAGGACTTTGCTTTAACCCATAGAGTGATCTTCTTAGCAAGCACACTTTCTCTTCTTTGCCTGGTTCTTCAAAGCCTTCGGGTTGATTCATGTAGAGAGTCTCATTTAGATTTCCATGGAGGAATGCAGTCTTTACATCCAACTGCTGCAATTCCATGTTTTCTTGAGCTACTAAGGCTAGTAACACTCTAATTGAGACATGCTTCACAACGGGTGAAAATATTTCATTATAATCTATTCCTTCTCTTTGAGTATAACCTTTTGCTACAAGCCTAGCTTTGAATCTTATTTGCTCTTTAGCTGCCACTTCAATTTTCCTTTTGAATATCCATTTGCAGCCAATTTAGCTTCTTTCCTTGAGGTTTGTCTACCAACTCCCAAGTGTTATTCTTCTGTAGGGACATTATTTCTTCTTGCATTGCTTGAGCCCATTTGTCACTATCTTTAGACCTCATTGCTGCCTTGTAGCTTGCTGGCTCCTCATACTCAATCTCCTGAGCAATACATAGAGCATAATCCACTATATCTGCCTGGCCATACCTGATTGGAGGTGTAATTCTCCTTCTCTGTCTGTCCCTAGCTAGATGATAAGTGGTTAGATCCTAAGTATCATCAGTTTGCTCATTCATGGGATGATCATCTTGTTCCTCCTCTAAATCACTAGAGTTATCTACTCTACCTTCAGTGTCATTCCCTTTCTCTGATGGTAGCTCCACCTGAACTTCAGTTTGGTATGAATTAGTGTTGGCTCCTTCCTGGTTTGTTGCTTCTGATGTCTGAGAGCTTATCTTGTATCCCATCACATTCTCCTTAAACACCACATCCCTGCTTATAAAGCATTTAGGGCCTGTTGGTTCTAAGCTCCAAAGTTTATAGCCTTTCACTCCACTTGGGTAACCAATGAAGATACATCTTATGGCTCTTGCTTCTAGTTTGTCATTCCTAGTATGAGCAAAAGCCAAACACCCAAAGATTTTTAGAAACGAATAGTTTGGAGTTTTAGAATACCATACCTCGTTTGGTGATTTGAACTTGATAGAGGATGATGGACTTCTATTTATTAAGAATGCAGCTGTAGACACTGCTTCTCCCCAAAATGACTTGGGCAAGCCTGCATCTAGGAGAAGACATCTGACTCTTTCCAGTAAGGTGCGATTCATGCGCTCAGCTACTCCATTCTGTTGAGGAGTAGCTACCACCGTTTTGTGCCTGGAAATTCCCTTCTCCCTGCAGTAACTTTGGAATTCTTCTGACAAGTATTCTAACCCATTATCTGTCCTTAAGTGTTTTAGTTTCTTCCCGGTTAGATTTTCTTGTTGTGTTAACCATTCCTTAAACCTCTCAAAAGCATCAGATTTATGTTTCAAAACATATACCCAAACCTTCCTAGAATAATCATCTATGAATGTAATGAAGTATTTTCCCCCACCATGTGTTTCTACCCTTGCTGGACCCCATATATCGAAATGGACATAATCAAGGGGACTTTCAGTGTTATGAATACCTTTTGGGAACTGAGACTTGGTTAGCTTTCCCCATAATGCATTGGTCACACTTTGGAATCTTCAGTGTGGTTCCTGTGCCGATGAGCTTCTGCCTTGATAACTCCAAGAGCCCTTTCTCTCCTATGTGTCCAAGTCTCCTATGCCATGTGATAGCTTGATCATCTTCCATAGCTGGTGCAGCTCCACCTACCACTATTGAGCCTTCCAGGATATAAAGACCATTTGATTTGATTCCTTTCATTACTAACTTCCCAGCTTTTGCAACTTGAATCTCACCATTGTGAGTCTTGAATTCACACCCTGCAGCATTTAACAAACCAAGAGAGATCAAGTTTCTTTTCAGTTTTGGAATATACCTGACGTTTGTTAGTGATCTGATCTTGTTATCATGGAGCTTGAGCTTTATAGTTCCAGTTCCCATCACTCTGCAGGAGTGGTCATCTCCTAGCAATACCATGCCACCTTCCTTGAGCTCGAGTGTCTCAAACCATGACTTTACGGGACACATATGAAACGAACATCCAGAGTTTAATACCCACTCCTTTTGCATGCTTGAGTTTAATACACACAGCATATCGGCGCTATCGTATTGCTCCTGGGCCACTGCTGCTTGTTGAGTGTTGTTGTCTGCCAAGTTCTTCTTATTTCTTTCTGGACAATTCCGCTTGTAATGGCCAGATTTGTGGCAATGGAAACACTTCCTCCCTTCAGATCCTTCCCCTCCTTGTTTAGTGTTTTGATTTTCAGATCGCGATTGGCCTTGGTTTTGGTTTCTTTTCCTGAATTTCTTGGCCTTCACATTCAGACCCTCACCAATACTTTGGTTTTTCTTTTCCGATTCAGTTCCCAAAATCCTTGATCTGATGGCCATCTGAACTTCTTCCAAAGTAAGAGGAACCATCCTTCCATACACTAACGCATCTTTAAAGGACTGAAGCGATTTTGGAAGTGAGTTGAGTAGAAGTAGTGCTTTGTCTTCATCCTTTTGTTTTTCCTCTATATTTTCCAGATCATCTACTATTTTATTGAACTCATCCAACTTATCCAATATCCGTTTTTCATCCAAGATTTTGAATGAAATCAGTCGTTGCTTTAAGAACAAACGATTTGCCAATGACCTGGTTTGATATAGAGCTTCAAGCTTTTTCCATAAATCGCGAGCTGTCTTCTCTTGATAAACTTCCCGGAGAGCTTTCTCTCCTAAACACAGGATGATCGAACTTAGAGCCTTTCTACAGATCTTCATCCGTTCTTCAAGTGACAGCGACGTTGATTGATCTTCTTCATCAAGAATCGCCTCTTCCCAGCCTTGCTGTATGAGCACTGCCTCCATCTTAGCTTTCCACAATGTGAAGTCTCCATTCCCGGTAAAATTTTCCACATCGAGCTTCATACCTGACATCTTGGTTGATCGGAGCTTGGTCGGAGAATACTTCCCACAGACGGTGCCACTTGTAGAGTTCGCAGCCAAGCTTATACGACAACACAATGATACACAACGGTTTGAAGAAAAACCCTAAAAACGCAGCACTCCAATCGCAAATTTGAACAAAGAAATCAAACAACACACTCAAGATTTATAGTGGTTCGGCTCGCCACATCGGCCTACATCCACTGTCAAAGGATCAAATGCAATTCACTATGAATCAAATGTCAAATTTGGCTTACAAATGAAAACCCCAAATTCTAGGGTTCTTCGCACACTTAGCAACCCTAATTCTCACAGCTCTCGAATTACAATGAATTTTCGTAATTAACTACAACTGGAAACACATATATATATGGGTAGAAAAACGCCTCAACCAATTTGGATAAACTCCTTCTCGTTTGCAATGAATTTCTGGTTTAAGCAACGGATTTGCGCTGCTGTCCTAATCGCTGCCCTAATCATAACTGCCATGAACCGGCAGTTATGAATTTCTTTCCCGAGCCCGGTTCACCCTGATTTCGACCGGTTCTTCACTATCTGTTTCCGGTTCCGAGCCCCTTGAATTATTTCCGAGTTGATATGCTTCAGTTCCGGATTTTTCGAACCGTTAAACTGGCGGTTTAACCGGCAGTTCGAACAGGTTAAACCGCCGTTTTTCTGCATTTTTTTTAAAATTAGATCTGCCACGTGGACTGCTGTTGTTGAATTCCAACTAGCCATTGGAGATCGACGGTCAGGGCCAACTAGCAGTTTGAAACTGGTGGTTCGAACCGTCGGGTTTTTTAGATTTTGAATTGTGCGGCTTGGATCAACGGGCCGTTGGAGATCAACAGAACTGGAACCGACGATTCAAACCGGAGCATCCACCCTTTTTTTTTTTTTTGTATTTTTTGAAATCTATAAATAGGGGGTTGAAATGTTGTATTTTTCACACCTCTCTCTTGCTATATCTCTCTCAATTCTTTCTCTCTCTCTCTCTCTCTCTCTCTCTCTCTCAATTCTTGCAATTCTAGCAAAATTAAAGTTGTTAGTGAAGTTTTTTTTTGTTCTAATTCAAAGCTTATAGATCACATTTTAGTTTTACTTTGTGCTTCTACATTTCTACTCCTACATTTCTACATCATGCCTCGAAGAGGATCGTCGTCTACATCTCGTGGGAAGGGTAAAAGTCTTATGCCCCTTCCACGAGATGATGATCATTACATCGACGAGCTATTGGGTTGGGCCCCGAAATCCAAGCCGCTTTAGCCGAAAGTGAAGATGAGATGTCGCCGCCTCCTACAACACAAGAAAGTGCACAAGAAGGAGGTGGTGGCCCTACTCAAACCACTTCAACAACTAGAGTCGCATCATCACTTCGAAGTGACATTTTCTCCGTCCACTTCAAGAATGAGCAATGCCCTAATTCAAACATCGACTACATTGTCTCTTGCAACCATTGTTCGAATAAATACAAGTTCAACCATTGAGTGCTGGCCGAGATGGTTGTAGATTTCTCGTGATCTTTCAAATTCTTAAGAAAAGTATGGTACTATTCGGTTTTATTTTACTATTATGTAACTTTTTTAAGGAATTTAATTTATATAATTCTATAATTATCATATTCTATTGTTTAAATATTGCATGCAATTTTATTAATAATTATGATTTTTGTAGTATTTTAAAATGTATGGGACATTTAATCATGATTTTTGTTATGGTACAAATTTATACATTTGATAACACTCAAAATAAGAAGAAAAGAAAACAAAATGAATTTAGAAAATGGAAAAGAAAATAAAAAGAATACAACAAATTTCTACGACATTGACGGAGCACAAAAACATCAAATCCGAATATATTTAGTACTCACTTTTTGCTGAAATACATATCAAAACATGTTTTGATGAAGCTTTGAATCCTAAGCAATCTTTAATTTAACTTGATAGCTTAATTGCAAAAAAAAAAAAAAAAAAAAGTGAAGAAATTGTATTTCAATACCAACTTTCATATTTAGCCAATTCAAATAATTGTAAATTTTTGACCATACACATTTGTCATGCCCTGCTAATTTGTTCATATTGATTGTCATGTTGTGAGTCAAATTATAAAGTTAAAAAAGTGAATGAGTATTTAACAAAATAATATCATAGGACTCAATTATCTATGTAACTCTACTAAAATTAAAATGAATTACAAAAAGGGTTTTCTAAATTTTCATAGAAAAACAATATTATTTTAATAATTTATATAATAATCAAAGGTCATTAGATAAAACAAAAATAATATTAGTCCCTAATTAAATCGTCAACTGCGTTGTGCGCGTACTGAATAAAATTAATTAGCTAGATTAAACTACAACCCAGTTTCTCATGTGTGCAACGACCAATTCAATTTCTTATTTCTCTTTTAATCCTTTATTTCTAGTCAACAGTCAAATTCCTATGTATCGACATATTCAAATCACACCTTTTCCCTTCATTCATGCACTATATATATTCAAATCACACTTCCAACTTCATATCATCATATTATTCACAAATAACCCTTCTCATATATATTATTTAAAAAACAGAGCCCCTAAATTGCCTGCTAACATGAGGTGTACAAAAGCATTGATCATAGCTATTGTGGCACTAGTTTTAGTGCAAAGTATAAAACCGTATGAAGCCACTCGTATTCTGGACGAGGAAGAAGAGCAATGGATGAAGAAGGGCCAAAAGCTTTTGTTGCCATCCCTGCAACGGGGTAGTAACGTGGGCCCACCGTCGCCTAATGGATGCACGTGGATCCCAGGTGGCGGTGGAAGGCCATGCACGGCCACCATCACCCAACGCAACTTTGCTTCCCGGCCACCACCTTCTCCGGCCACTTATGCGGCATATCCCAAACAAATGGTTCAATTTGGTGTGGCTACTCAAACTAAACAAAGCTAAAATTGATATACTTTTTCTTCATTTTTTTTTTTTTCTAATTTTTTTGGTTTGGTTCAAGAACCAAGCTTCATCTCCTTTCTTTGATTCTTTTATTTGCATGTATAGGTGTGAGTTTTAGGTTGAATGTGATAATTAGTTGATTAGTAATAAATATGTTGAAGAGGTAGCTAGGCTTAGTCTTTGAAATTGACAATTAATTAATTGTATGTACATGACTTGGCTCATTCAATGATCAATTCATTTTGAAAGAAATTTCAAGATTTGTGGCACTATGCAGGATGGAAATCAAATTTGTCGAGCAATATACCGGAAATATTTATATATATATATATGTGTGTGTGTGTTCGTGCTATATTGATGTTTTATAATCTTATATTTCATGGTTTTCAACCCATGTTGTTTAATATATAAACACAAATAAAATAAACTAAACAAACAAAAAAAAAACAAAGCAATAACAAACAAACAACAACCTAATTCTTTAATTCTATAATATATATATATATATATATATATTCACACACTGAAGTAATAACTAGTAAAACACACTTGTCATTCTTTCATTGATTTAATTTTCCTCTCAAAACAATTGAATTACATTTAAGTTTATCTTATATCGTTGATTCTAAATCAAATAATTAATTACAACTATTAAACTATTTATATATCTTCAATCAGTATTAACTTATAACCTTGTTAATGTTTAAATAAAAATAGAAATATTATTTATCAATTTATTCATTAATATTATTTCATTTACTGCATATAAAGAATAAAACTAAAAATATATTTTAAACAAATCAAATTAGAGAAGATCAAACTTTAAGTGCACTCAAATATCAGAGGAAGATTATGATATTTGTATTATACTAATATAACATAAAAGTTGCCACATGAATTAAAATATAATATTCCAATGTCGGGTCATAGAAAAAAAAATAAGTTATATCACATAAAAGAAGGTTATGATGTTTGTATATAAATGTATAATAATATATATAACATAATAAATTTAAAAAAATTAAACATAATTTGAGCACGAATCCAAATCAGATCCAATCAGTACCCAATTACACCATACAATTACCGCTACACACATTCACATTGTAACTCATGATAAAAACGTATGTTTGTTATATAATTGTGTATATATTAATTTGTTTATTTATTTCAAATGATTATAGGATGCTAGCTAGGAAAAAAAGTTGATTACTTGTTGTAATATGATTTTAAATTTATCATTTTGAGTGTCAAAATAATATTTGAATTTGATGCATATGGAAATTCCAAATCCAAATAAGTACATACGTCTTATAACAAACATCTTTAATGACAATGAGCTTTGTAGTTTAAATAGTATCATAGTAATTTTATAGTTCATATATTATAATTTATCTTAATTTAAAAGTTTACATCTCGTGTTACATAACATTTAATATACGCCATATATTAAATAGTAATGTCATTAATACACGTGGATTGTGAAGATTCATTTAGAATAACACATGTAACACCAAATGTACGTAACAAAACATCTCACTCCCCAAAACCACACCCCAATACTTTGTCATCATCTATCACACTTCTAATTAAATAAATAACTCAACATTAATCATCAACTATAATTTAAACAACCCTTGCAATAAAATATTACATTATAGCATACTTTTAACTTCTTTAACAAAGTATAATATGATCATATCAGAAATGACATTTTAATTATAATTCAAAGTCCTCCAAGATATATCTTAAAACAAACTCATAAGAATTTTTAAATTCTAAACTTTAAAATTCCTGAATTCAAACTTGTAAAATTCACTAAGGCTCCGTTTGGATAGAGTGATTTGAAATGAGTGGATTTCAAATCCTCTCAAGTAGGAGTGGATTTGAAATCCACCAAAATGACTTCAAAATTAGCTCAAAATGAAAACCATAGATTTCAAATCCACATCTATCAAAACACTACCGATGGATTTACTATCATGAATTTCAAATCTCTTCTCAAATCCACCTATCCAAATGGACTCTAAGTGATCTCGTTTCCAAATATTGTGATCAAGAATGTTTGATAAGGTTGAAGGCAGATTAAAAAGTCCAGAGAGGTGACTAATAATTATGGAAGTGAATATTGAATTAACCTTTTCCAAGTCAATGGAAGAAACTTGAGGGAACCTAAAATGACAAATCCCGGTTCACCCCAAATAGCTAGGGAATTAAGTAATGATACATAGTTTAAGGGACCTTTTGTTTTAGCATTTCAATAAATATTAAAATATTATAATTTACCAACTCACATATTTAAAATAAAATATATATATACGACCATCTTGCCACATTAAAACTAAAAAAGTCTTGAGGGAATAAAATTCTCTTTATTTTTGCAAACAAGAAGATATATATCCTAGATCTATTTTCTGCACTATGTTATATATTTTGATATCATATAATTTTCATTGTCCTAGTGGGTGACTGAAGTGAGATGTTCTATTACACTTTCGGTTACATCTCCTATTCCAAATCAAACACCGTATGCCACGTGTATTTAATAACATAATTAATTAATATGTAGCGTGTATTAAATATTGTGTAACACGAGATATAACATCGAATGTAATAGAAGATCCAGACCGTGGATGACTTGCACATGATAATTAAATAAAACATGAGATTTGAAATTAGACACGAAGAGATTAATATACAATAATGAAAGTGAAATTTAAAAAGAAAAAAACAAGAACACAATAAGAAAACATCAGGCGTAAAGATCATCTTGTGCATGTAGTGTGTATATATATATATACGAGTATCAACACATGCGTCGCACATGAATGTTGAATTTTTTGAAACAAAAATATTATATTACTATTAATTTTAAATGATAATTTTTTATAAAAATATACAATCTATGTTAAATTAAATTAAATTCAAAAAAAATGTATAGTAAATTAGAGTCCTATTCAGAACAAAACTTTATATGATTTTGGTTTAGAATTCTAATGTAAAATTATTTAAATATGAAAATCAAAAATTACTATTATAACCTTAAATAAAATCTTTAATAAGGATATATTAGACAATCTATATTTTGTAAGAAATATGCATAGTTTTATATAGGTAATAGATATATTCTCTCAATGTTTATTACATTTTTTATTCGGATTTAATTTGAAACTCGATGAATTTATTCAAAATGGAATGGGTTAAGTTATATAGTAGAATTACCATATAATTGAATTGACTTTTTAATTGAAGTCAATACACATTTTCTCTACGTGACTCATTCAATTTCTAGTTCTTTGAAAACTCTCAGTCAGCATATATCCCTATTTCATTTTTCTTATTTTTTAATTGAATGACTAAATTCTCTTGCACTATATATAGACATGCATTGCCATCAACTTATCTTCATTAGTTCCAAAACATTATATATCTGTTCTTTTCTTCACCAACCAAATTAAAATGAGGCATTTTAGTGTTTTTATAGCTATCATTACATTAGTTTTTGTGCTATATATAAAACCATATGAAGCCACTAGAATTCTGGACGAGGAAAAGGAAGAATGGATGAAGAAGGGCCAAAACCTCTTGCTCCCATCCTTCCAACGGGGTCGTGGTGTGGGCCCGCCATCGCCTAATGGATGCACATGGATCCCTCGCGGTGGTGGAAGGCCATGCACCGCCTCGATCACCCAACGGAATTTTGCAGCAATATCAACTCCTCCTCCAACTCCGGCCAATTTTGGTGTATATCTCAAACAAATGGTTCGATTTGGGGTTGCCACTAGAACTACGTAGATCAAGCTACAACTGACATACAAATTTTTACCATGACAAATATATAAGATAGGTTTTTCGTTTGATAATTTTATTCAAGATCCACATAGAGGAACTTTGTATTAATCTTTTTTCTTCTTGAATATGACAACTAATAGATCAATGTTGAGTCAAGGGAGATAGATCTAGCCTTTGTAATATAATTGTCATCATCATTTATATGCCTTAATTTGCTAATGGATTAATTATATTTATTCAATAAATTTAAGTTCATAGATTGTCTTTTTTTTTTAAATATTGTAATAGTACAATCCGACTCAAGCTAATCGAATTTTACAGCCACGTATTAAGATTTTAAGAACTAAAGAATATGGTATATATTAAATGGGTAGAATAATGGAATTCTAGTATACATAATAATTTGGGTTGACACTTGATCTTGACAAAAAAAAAAAAGAGGTTGGTCTGGTATATTTCAAAAGGTCTTACATGTTGAAACATGTGTGTAATTTGAAGACATATATATAATTAAAACATATATGACTCAAACATATATTGCATGTTTTTTCAAAGATGCGAGATTGAATATAATCAATTATGTTTCAAACATATATGATTCAAAGAATTGATTTTGGAGCTACATGGCAAAAGAACTCAATTTTTGTACGTTATAGATTATCACACCCTAATAAAAGTATCAGAATTCGAATTTACTTGACCAAACTTTCTATTTATAAACATAAAAAAGTCAATAATAATAATAATAATAATAATAATAATAATAATAATAATAATAATAATAATAATAATAATAATAATAATAATAATAATAATAATAATAAAAATTGAAATAGGATTTGTAAAGATAGTGCATGCGAGCCCATTAGCGTATGTAATGCACGGATTTTTATTTACAAAACTCTTAATTTTTTTAAATGGACTGAATAAATAATTATTAATAAATAGAAGTAATTAACAAATATTAGTATCATATCATTTAATATTTGAATACAATGTTAATTAATTGATGTATATCATCTTTGACTATACCTGCATATGATTCATGATTTTTTCAACACTATAAATTTTAATAAATGAATATAAATAACAAAAAGTGAAGCCTCTTGATTAATTTTAATAATAATAAAAATAATTAAACACAAATTAATTTTTATTTTTAGAAGAAGAATAAGTTGATAGGCACAGTTTATAGTGAATATACACAAAAACTTGTGTGAGACGGTCTCACAAAATTTTTTCATAAAATGGATATTTTTTACCCATTACCCAAACTCATTTCCACAAATTTATATATGAATTGTGAATTGTTGGTTGTGAATTGATCTATCTCACACAAAATGATCCATAAGATAGTATCACATCAGACTTAACATGATATTGATACATGCATGTATCTAAAGATTAATTTTTCAACTATTACTATTACAACTATTGGGGGTGGGTGGTTTCGAAATTTATCTTAATTAAGAGTTAAATTAGTAATTCAATATTGACACAAAATTATTTTCTTTAGGATGAAAATGATTGAACCGCAATTAGTTGACAAGTGTCATTCTTGATATATACTAAATAGATTAAAGATAATCCCGATTTAATTCAATATACTTAAAAATGAGAAACACACATAAATCAAACTATTCTTTAGTTTCATTAATTTTATTTACTAGATTAAACATGATTCTAGTGAGAAGGGACAATGAAAATCTAACAAAAATGCAAATTTTTATGCCGAAGCTTATTAGAATTTAGATGTAAAAAGAATATTCATTTGATGCACAAAGTCAAAAAAGAAAAAGAATTTAATTTTCGCATTTCTTTTATGAACCGCAACCATAATTCAACAACAAATTCTAACTAAAAATACCAGCAGTCAAATCAATGAAAACGGTCAATTATTCCCTCTATCCCACACACAAATACTTCTTTTTTTATTTTTTACACAAAAACTTGTCGATGACAGTCTTACGGATAATTTCCGTGAGATGAACCTTTTTTACCCATAATTCAAATGCATATCCATTAATTTCTATGATAATTTTAAAATATGGGTTGTGAATTCACTTATTTCACGTAACATGATCAGTGAAATGATCTCACATAAAATACACTCTTTTTATGATATGTAAGATGTCAGCTAAATAAAATAAAATGAAAAAGGGTAATATAAATAAACAATTAACAATTCTAACTACTCATCATGTATACATTTGATGAAATATGTTAAATATCACAAAAACAAACAATCAAATATTGTTTTCCAGTTTTGCTACTTTTCTATCACAAATCATGAAAACAGACAAAAATCCTGTTCAGATATAAACATATTGTGTAATCGTATAAGATGTATATATCATGTAACCTTATGAAATTCAATGATACGTCCATATGAGATTAAACAATATTGGCATATCACTTTTTTCATAGGTTGCATAATATATTTTCATAGAGTTACATCATGTGATCGCATTTAGTATTATTTTGTATGTATTAGGTGATATTTTTCCATAAATTAGGAAACACTTTGTATTATAGAATGCATTTGAGTTGACTAGACCATAAAAATGTAGTATTGTTTTTTGTATCTAACATGCAATAACTTTCGGTATATCAGATAATACATTTGTATGACTCGATTAGACCGGGTCAGGTCACTTAGAAAACACGAGATCATAGACTATACAAACACTCTTTCTCTCTCATGCAACTCTCATGCAACGTACAATACTTTGACATAAATTAGATAATATTTTTAAATATCTCATGCAATATTTTTCTATTATACATAATTCAAAAGTATTATTTAATATCTACTACCTAACACCCACAAAAATACTACACAATTTCTTATATTTGACCCGATTCATCTCATGAAATGAGATGTGCGAGAAAATCTTACAAAAACCTATTAAACACAACTTAATTAAACATCATGTGCACCGAATGAATGGGCATTTTTGTCTCATGAAAGGAAAAAAGCTAAAAAAAAAACACTTGATCATCTTGAATGTAAAAAAAGTAGACGTCACTTGAAGGGGGTAAATTCATCCATTTTTCCAACTATTGTGTTTTAATTAATAGATTTTTTTAGGAAAAAATTAATATGGTGCCCCAATTAGGACCAAAAAAGTCACATTTAATTGCTATATAGGACAAACTTAACGATATTAGACCATAAACTTAATTTCGTTATCAAAAATGAAAGCTTCTTCTCTATAAAAGATACCAAAAATTATCACTCTCTTAACCATGCATGATTTTTTATATACTTTTCCCATAATTATTTGTGAGCTGTTAGCACTCCTAATATTAGAATAACAGCAACCTACACAAAATAAGCAGCAGCCACAAATCATCAACAAATTCTGACTGAATTTTATTTCCAGTCAAATCAATGAAAATGGCTCATTATTCAAACACACAAAAAAGGAAAAGTGCAATTCTTTATTTCCATTTTAATTAACTGCTTTGACTTGGTAGAAGTTAGTTTTCACTTTGTTTCTCAATACAAAATCCACACTATTTCCTATCCCATGTTTTATTGAATCAATACATAGCTTGCAAATGATGAAATAAAGCACTTAGAAAAACTAGTTAAGTTGGAACATAAGAAAATATATTACATTTGAATATACATATTTCTCTCCACATGGCTCATTCAATTTCAAATTCTTTGAAAATTCTGAGTCATAATACCCCTCCAATTCTTTTTGATCATTCAATTGAATATACATAAAATTCTAGTCATAGATTTTAAATGTTTCTTGCACCTATATATATGAGCAACATAGACACCAACTTTATCTTCATTATATCTCCGAAACACTATCTGCTCTTTTATCTAGTAAGCATAAATGAGGCCTTCAAGTATTGTCTTTGCTATCATAGCGGTAGTTTTACTGATAAATCTTCAACCATATGAAGCAACTCGAGTTCTAGGATCAAAAGAACGAAGAGGGATGAAACAAGAATATCTTCTCTTACCATCTTTGCAGAAGCCGCCTTCGCCAAATGGCTGCACGTATATTCCTGGCAGTGGCGGCAGTCCATGCATGAACTTGGTCAACGAGAAGAGCTTTGCAGGCCCGGGCCGCCCAGTGGTGGGACCCCCTCCTCCGCTCACTGCTGAAGCATATGAAGGGCAAAAGAGTCAGCTTGGTTATAGCCACCGAACTTGAAGAAAGTTGAAAGTGTATTTAAACCTAACAGCTCAACTGATCAAGAATTGAAAAAACAAACTCATATTTTGTTCAATTTTTTATTTATTTTATTTTGGGTTGGAGTCGAAGCATACCTTTTTCCCTGCTTCATGTATGCAATGCTTCTGTTCATGCACATTTGCAGGTGCCAAAAGAATAAGTTAACCAGAAAAGTAAACTTAATTAGTTCGTGTTGATTCTGTGTAACACAGGATTTCAACAAGAACCAAATCAAAAATATACAAAGATATATGAGAATACAGTCAGCACAAATTTCTAAATATAAACTGAAACCGAGGGCAACACGTTTCATCATTGTAAGCTAACCTGGTATCAGAAAAGTTATCATATTGAATCAACACCAAGAGCTGAAACTCATAAAATAAAGGTTAGCAAATAAGGCTTTCAATTTAAGCTACTGAGTATCCTCACTGAAAAATTAAATGGAGACACCATGGCATCATCTAAGAACTTGTGACAATATGATATAGAACAAATGAAAAGACAAAAACAAAAAATCAAATTTCGAGTCTTAGGTAACCATTAAACCAAATATTAAAGATTACAATTTAGCTAAATAACAACTATCTATAGTTTTCGTTATCCCCATAAAGGTTAATGCACTCCTACATGGGGTGGTGAAGATAAAATGTATGTTTACACCTGGATGGATTATTTCAATAGAGCAGCAGATAACCTATTCTTCAATTGTTGGGCCCCACCACTCGGTGTTTGAATGGAGAATGTATGAACTACCTCACCGTTGTCGTTAATGGAGACAGTGGACTCTTGTGCCACCGCCTGATGCTCTCTCATTGCCTTTACAACGTTGGATACAGGGTGAGCTTCTAAAGGGCAATTTACTCGTAAAACAGCATCTTCGGCCCTGTCATGAAATTCAAAATCTGGTACCCTATCCTCATCTTGCACTATCCCTTTCTCTCTTTCCAAAACCCTTATCTTTGATTGAAGATCTGAGATATAAGCAATCGCGTCACCAAGCAGAGATGCTTTGTCCATCTTTGATATATTTGGAACTACAGCTCTTAACGCATAAAAACGTTGGTTAAGCTTCTCTCGTCTCTGTCTTTCTGCTTCCACATGATTTAGTGGTTCATCCCTCCCATTTGCAGGCTTCCGGCCCCGTTTTCTAGGCCTTTGATCATCAGAAAGGAAATACGAGTCATCAATGGATTGAGAGTTCATTCCCCCAACTAAAACATGATTCATGTGTGGGAATAGCTTTGCATCACTCTCATCTTGATTCCCGTTTGATGGATTTGCATAAACTTGGTTACTATTACTTAATGCTTGTATATCGTATGGGTCTGAATCATCTTCCACCTTTGTTGAAAAGCTAATGTTTATAGTACCCGATTGTGACCCTCCAAGACTAAGTTCTCTTCCAAATATTTTTGGCAAAGCTTTTGCATGAGTCGAGCTCAAGCTTACAACTATAGACTTAGCTGATCGAATCAAGAATTTATCCTCAGGTATAGACTTTCTTGAACCCATTTCAACGACCCCTGATTTAGTAGGAATAAACGCCACAGTCTCAAAGTGAGCAAGCCTAGCTAAGTATGACCTTGATTGGTAATGTTCCAGAGAGCTATCCAAGTTGGACATCCAAATAACTCTATCAGAATTGAATGACTGAGATGGAATCGATGGCTTATCAAAAGGGAACGCGAAATACATTGACGAGAGATAGAACATCTCCACATCTGAAATCCTATCCAACTTAGCAGCCACGTTATCAGCTTCTGAGCCACCAAAACAAGCATGAACCTTATGAAGAACCCATTTCCTATGATCCCGATTCATCGGTTTTCCATCCTTAGAATCACTGCAATTCTCATCCTCACCTTCCTTTGGTTCTCTACAATGCCCATCACCCCATATCAGTGCAGATTTACCAGATTTGGATTTGGAAACATGCCAATAAATGGCGTAGAGCCAATCAGATTCTTCAACAATCTCACATAGAGATTGTTGGACCCCAAGATCCCCACCAGATGAAGGGAACTCAGACAACACGTTGTTCGAAATCGACCATTCGAAATACTCAGTTGCCTCACTTCCCACCACACTTTCCACAATAGCTTTATCCCCTTCATTCAACCAAAACTTATTCCCCATTTCTATATGGCAAAGAAACACTCTAAAATTTGCCAAATTCAAACAATCTTCACCCAACACTAAAAAATAACCAATTCCAACAACCAATTCAAGATTCTAAAACCTAATCTAGATTGGAATCAAGAATTTCCTTTGACCAAAACCCTACACCAGAAATGACCATAAACAGCCATTTCATCGAAAACCCAGCTTCAAGAATGCCACTTGATAAAGAACTTCATCAAGAACAAAGCTTTTCCCTAGAACACCAAACAAGAAACATGGGTTTCTCTCAAAATCAAGAATCGTCAAGACTTTGACCAATAGCAACTCATTTTGAGCCTCATGTTTCCCCACACAAGAGAAAAGGAAAAAACCCAGAAAAGAGAACACGAGAAGTGCGCTTCTAGCTATGGAAGAAAAGCATGTTGGATTAAGATTAGAGTGGGAATTACCTGAGAGAAGAGAAGGTGGAGAGGAAAGAGGCAGTTTCACGTGACTCGAACTGGTTGTTTGGATCTCAACACCATTGAAATTGTTTTTGGTAATAATTAAAAAGAGTTTACTAATTCCAATTTCTTTTCTATATTTGTCTGTTCCTCACTCACGCACGTTGTGGTGGCGTTGCACACTTCGCGACCTGCCACTTGGCTGCC
Organism: Scutellaria baicalensis; assembly: GCA_005771605.1. NCBI lineage: Eukaryota > Viridiplantae > Streptophyta > Magnoliopsida > Lamiales > Lamiaceae > Scutellaria > Scutellaria baicalensis. The sequence goes on along the minus strand of CM016723.1, from coordinate 30,123,106 downwards.
ACCAAACTTTCAGCAACGTGATTTTTTCTGTAATTTATTAATATTATAATGATTTACACACTTACTAGGGTAATGAAGATTCCAAAATTCATTTTATAGGTCAATCCTCATTAAATAGGTTGTGGTTTGACTTATTTTATAAGATTATATTTAAATGTTTTCAACCTTTCCAAGAGAATTATCATTTTCATAAAAGGATTTCTATTTGGCCTGATTTTAACAACCTCATATTTTGTGGGTGTAGATTGTTTTGGGTTTATGTGATAAATTGCACCTGAATTTAGGATTCATGCACTCAGGTTAATCCGGTCCACGCACTAAAAAACGCGTTTTCACGTGCATTTCACAAGCTTTCATGTGTCTCGTGAATATGCTTAAACCCACCTAAATCCTCTCACAAGTGATCTACTTTTATATTATATTAGTCTTACCTTTATATTATATTAATCATACATTTAGGGTTTTTAGTCATATTTTAACAATCTTTTGAACAGTCATTTTCTACCTTTCGTACCTATTAACTATCTTAGTCATAGTTTGTAGTTTTATTAGTTGTACCTTTATATATTAAATAAAAGTATGATAATATTGATATAAATGTATAAGTAATATCAAAGGTATAATTAATACTACCTCCGTCCCGGTCCAATTTGCCTACTTGGACCGGGCACGGAACCTAAGAAAATGCAGTTGATTTGTTGTTTTAGGTTACTTTTTGCTTACTTTTTGATTAAAAAAATGTTTTTTATACTTTTTGTTTTATAATTTCTTTGTCATTTATGGACTGGAAAATTGGATTGGGACAAACGAAAATGGCAAGTATGCAAATTCGACTGAGGGAGTATCACATAAAAGTATACATGTATAAATTGTGTCGAAATTAGGATTTTTTTAAGTTAAAGTATTACATAAAGGTATGATATTTGCATATAAATGTATGACTAATATATCAAAAAAGTATAACTAATGTAACATAAAAGTATGACTAATTTAGCATAAAGATCAATGGTTTTGTTTTAAAGTTAAAATATTGCAATAAGAATATGAAATCTGGATATAAAAGTATGACTAACATGTATAACAATATAAAGGTATGACTAACATAACTTAGGCATGACTAACATAACTTAAAGGCATGACTAACGTAAAATAAAAATAAAAAAAATCATGCACAAAAAAAAAAAAGGTATGGGTTGGAGCGGCCTAAATCCGACTCGGTTGCATAGATCTCAAATTCATGATGTACCTGGTGCACAAGAGACCATCTCGGTTTATGTAGGATTAAGGAGATAAGGCGTTGAAATCCTGGGTGTTTGATATAAATGTGAACAGTTAAAATGTGTGTTTATTTTGAAATTTTGAATGATAAGTTTAGTACTGTAGATATCAAATCAATGTTGGAAAAAGTGTGATTGTGTAACATTATATTGCTAGTTGATGTAATGGTAATGATTGTAATAGTAGAAATTTTTGTGTGTATAGAAATTTGTGTATTAATAGGTTATAGTATAATGTTAATGACCACGTCTTTTTAATATAAAGTAGAATTTTAGTTATAATCCTGCTCTAAAGTCTAAACTCAGAACAAAAGGGATTTTAAATTCCAAATTCGGACTCACTTAGGTAAAGGTGATATTTATTTCTGGTTTGATAAGTGGAATATTCATGGAACTATTTATCATGATTTTGACTGTAACAACAAAGTTCCTCACCTATCCCGGATGGAATTTTTCCACTATTGCTCTATAATCATGTTATTATTTATTTTGAGGAGCTTAAAATTAACCCTAATTCTCTTGATATCTCATTTGGACACTCACTTAAAATGGAGCTTTTTCTTTCAAATTTGTTTGGGGTCATTGAGACCTTTTTACAAAATTTGGAGGTTAATGATGTGGCCTAAAACTCTTTCTTCTTCTAATCATGTTTTTTTTTCATTTGGAGATTAGTCAATAACTTTTTTCCTCTTGATGAAAATCTCAGAAAAGAAATAAAAAATAAAAAGTTTTGAGTTCTATGTGTAATTATGTGATGGAAATTGTGAAAACAGGCTGCTTATTTTTTTGGACTGCACTTTTGCTAAACAAATATAGGATTTTTCTTGCCTCAATTCTTCACTTAAACACTTTCTGTTCATTGTAATTTGGATCAGACAACATTTTTTGACACTCTCTTTATTGATTTTTGAAGTATAAATCCATCATATTTATGTAAACCATCATAATATACAGCAGTCATTGGGAGACAAATACATCTAATATCTAATACCTATATAAAAGTATGAATATTTCTTACAAAATATAGATTGTCTAATATATCCTTATTAAAGATTTTATTTAAGGTTATAATAGTAATTTATGATTTTTATATTTAAATAACTTTACAATAGAATTTTAAACTAAAATAATATAGAGTTCTATCATGAGTAGGACTCTAATATACTATACATTTTTTTAAATTTAATTTAATTTAATATAGATTGTATAACCTTATCAAAAAATTATTATTTAAGGTTAATAGTATTATAATATTTTTTATTTAAATAATTCATCCTTCACATGCGATGCATGTGCTGATACTCGTTCCTGAAAAAATACTGATAATTTTCAAAAAAAAAAAAAAAACCTACCATGTGAATGTAATAATTTAAGGTAAATCAGATACACCTAGTTTAGATAAGCGTAAGTTGGAGTTTAGGCCTGTTGGGCTGTGGCTCTACAACCTCCAAGTGGATCCTCACACTCTGTAGAACACCATAAGAAACTTCACCATCTATCTTTCTGATCTTTTGTTGCTGCTCGTCAACAATCCAGTCACCACCGCCTCCCTTCTGCCCTGCTCTCGCCATCAAGAATACAGGTCCTTCGATTCCATATCTGAACAGTAGGCCCACAAGCTTAATGTCATAATCATCGAGGGCAAGATATAAAAGCATGCCAAGGAACCAAGCAAATTAAGCAGCTATATCCCATTTCATCCTTGAAATGGGAATCAGATACAATGACAACATTAGTAGGGTACAAAACCATTTTTATTGCGCCCAAGATACCCTTGCATTGTAGGAAGAAATAATAAAGCAAAGTTGTTGAAATCAGTTTCTGTTTATAGCATATAAGTAACATAGTGAAGCACACAAAAATAACTTGACCAACACAAGTATGTCACGGAAAGGCCACAGGTAAACATAGGAATAAGATGCATATCCTAGCACTTATAGTTAACTTACTTTGGTACAAAGACAATGAAGCCATTCGATCTTATTTTCAATATTCTAGCTTCAGTATCAGTAGGCCTGCACAGTTGTGAGAGCATATAAACATGAGAGAGAGAGAGAGAGAGAGAGAGAGAGGGTAGGTTACTAAATAGTTCACTTGCTACCTTTTCCTGAAATAGATAATTGTATGGAGCTCAACTGAGGCTCGGCTTGCCATCTGAGCATTCCTATGGCGATAATTCAGATCTGCAGAAAAATATATATGAGACTAAACTTGCAGTACTGATGAATTTCATCATAATCAACATGAATGCATTACGGTATTCAAATAACAGCAAATGCAAACGTAAAACATTAACAGAAAATATTGTCACGGTAAAGTCCCCATCCTTATTTTCTTAAAGGCAAACTGGTTGGCAAGAAAAACTTATTTTCTTCCATTGGCTGATACTGAACTCTAACGAATGGAAGTTCCTCTATCCTCTAAGAGAGCATGTTGGCCATAGGATACTTGGTGAGGCTATTTCAGAGAATTAATCCAGTTATACACGTTCTTGATTTGAGAAATGGTAAACTCAAGTAATGAAAGGACTCCACCTTTTTCATTATATGGTCCTCACCATCCACTTGGATGGGATATCCCAATTAACCCCTACTTGAGGGGGGTAACGTCCTCATCCTCATTTTACCATCCCTGATCGTCTTTGATACACATCTAGACTGGTCTCTGACACTTCAGTACTCCAAGCTCATAGGAGAAGTCATGCTAACAAAAGGCCCGAGTGCAGTGGACTCCACTACAAATCCTGCATGATCATCCCTACTTCCCAGAAAATTTTAACTGTTCAGAAAACTTTACCATACCTGCTGGTGAAACAACACTATCTTTGATAATATGAGGGTTGTTGCAAACACCACCTGGATCAGACATTAGCCATATTGGACAAACAATGTCCTCATCATACCTCCACAAATTCGAGACTAGCTCTGTATGATTCTTTTGGGTGTCTATATCATAATACCCCCACAGTCAGCCATTGGTACTTTGTGAAATAGAAACCAGATTACTAAATATGCTAAAACTACTCTCAAATTATCTCCTAGATTTTATTTTTAAAAAAATATTTGTGTAAGAAAAGGTGACACTCTGATGAGTATCCCAAACAATGCACCACCCAAAGTTGAATGTAGAGCCCATATTTATGAACGGTGACACTCTGATGAGTATCCCAAACAATGCACCACCCAAAGTTGAATGTAGAGCCCATATTTATGAATTGAAACAAGGATTATGTGTGTTTATACATATATACAATAAACTCTCCCAAAGTAGGTGTCAAATCCTTACTGTCAGCAATACTAGTAAGCCGAGGTCTGTCTTGGAATACATCTGGGAGCCTGTCTATTCCCAAGGATGCAGCAAGCAATCGGTGCACAATCACATCTACAAGAATGTTTGAGTTCCAGAATGACAGTTAGTATCAATGCACAATCTGATGAAAAATCACAAATGTTAAAATGTACCTGCATATCTTCTAATGGGAGAAGTGAAATGTGTGTACATAGGAGCAGCAAGACCATAATGATGGAACTCTGGAGGACTTAAATCTCCACTGCAGAAGTACACTGCCTGAAAATGTGACGCAGAGAAACACTCTGAAGTTCCCAGCACACCCCATGAATGAATTTATGTAAAACCTCAATTGAGTACCTGTGTCATGCATCTTGTTGCCAAAATGCGGATCAGCTTATTGAAATATGGATCCTCACCCTGTTTAATTTTCAGGGGAAGTTAGATCTAATTGAGAAAGATAGTAACAGATTCTTCATGAAGTGCAGCATATAATGACCCCTCCATCCTCCATCCCAAAATAAGTGACACAAATTAAGGAATGTTAAAATTTAATCTTTATCACCTATACGAGTAAAATTTAATTAAAAAAGCTCTTAGGATGTAAGTCATCTTCTATCCATTAACACCCAATACTCATGTCAGTCGTGACAAGCATTGATAATAAGTCCATAAATATATGCAGAATCTATCACATAGCAATGTTAATTTCCTCATCCCAGAGATGTGCAATGGCATCATAGTTATATCTATCTTTTGCAGACAAGATTTCATAACTTTGTTCTAGTGTAACATTAGAAGACAAGTACTTCTACCCAGACGATACAAGCGTATTTTCGAAAAGAAAAACAAAGAAAGGTGTCCAGAAGTTTCCAGGAGGAGACACAGGTGGACAAGCATGAAATAATAATTTCATCAATACTAAATAAACTCAGATTTTCTTTCTTGTTGCACAGATAACTATTAGAAACTATATATAAGTGTCCATTGACTTCAAATCTAAAGATGTTCAAGAGTTGCTAACTTAAACTTACCACAGCACGATCAAGTGAATCAGCAAGTGCTTTTGAAGATGTCACATCCAAAGAAAGACCAACAGCAGCAGCTGTCTGAAGTAAAGGTTCAAGCATCTCGTTAGTTGGGCTTGGATGGCGTCTGCATATTAAATAAATCATCATGAGAATAACACCAATAACTATAGAGCTGTAGCAATTATCCACCAAGCATTATCTTCTTTGCACAACTAGGCATAACAATTTAAGATCTTCATATAAGTATACTCCTTCAAGCCTTCCTGTCTATAACTTTTTTAATCACATGATAGAGAGGAAAAGCAGCATGCATGGATGGAAAAAAAGACCATGTGTTAAGTCAATAGGTTAAGTTAAACATGGTGATTTTAATTGCAAACTATAACCTGAAACTTCATGCAAAGAGTTATAAAGAAGCTGATGGTTCCAGAGTAAGAGGAAATGGTCAACTTAAGAAAGTGAGAAGAGAAGTACCTCAATAATGAAGTGTGAGGAAAATGTTCCAGAATTTTTTTAGCTACAGATATATTAGCAGCAAGCATAAACTCCTCAATCATCTGGTTTGCTTCTCTAATTTGATACATACCTGCACACAAACGTATTAATAATCACCAAACGTAATATAGCATCAAAATAGCATCAGGCAATGTCCAATCATTGAGAATTAACACAAGCAAAAATGTGGGTGATATTGCGAGACACCAATCACTTTTTTACAGAACATGCTCAATCTTGAATCAGTTACGTATACAAACTTGATCTTTAAAAAACTCTAGATAATTACAATTGTGCTATGAGAATAATGTTTCCAATTAATAGTTGACCACAAAGCATGCTATATCAAGTTCAGATCATATGCCTCTATGTGAATCCCAATCCTCCCCCACCCATCACTAATGGTAACGAAAGGGAAATGTTTGTCACAAAGCATTAAAGCATCTAATGACAAGAAGTGAAGGAGCTTTATTCAGCCAAACTTTGGCTTATCGATGTTCATGTCACAGAAATCTAGATTGAAGATAAAACACATCTTTTTCCTGCGTCTTCAAAATGCTACCAAAAGGAATCAGGTTACAACATTTTTTTCTCTGAAGGATGTGAAAAGGAACAACATACCAACATCAAGAGGATCATGAGTTTCAGTATCAATTTGAAACTTCACTTCAGCGGACGCAAGAGTTAAGGCTCCTCTTTCAATGCGCTTTTGCCTCATTATCTACCATATTGCCAAAGGGTAACAACAGTTTGCATTATTGACCAAAAAACTTTTACCAAGTGAAGCTCTTCAAAGTTACCTTAGCTAAGGTGTTCAAATTCCGCAAATCTGTAGTTAATGGATCCAACAAACGACTGTAAAGTAAATGGATTAAGGGAGAAAAGGTCAGAAACAGAATATAGTATGATGTGAATAAATAGATCAGCGAGAAGTATTTCTTGAAAAGTTACTTTCAATCCATCTCAAAAATGACCGAAACACAGAAAACAAAATTTAATGCCATGAGCCTTAGATAACTTGAAAGGCTGTTTTAAAATAAGGATAGAAACAGAGCAAAGTCTATCTTCAGAACTTTCATTGGAATAAGCAGAGAAACATAGTTTGAGCAGTGAAACTGCTGGAGTTCTGAGTGAAAAGTCATAGTTTATTTCCATAAGTATCCTAATCGAGACAATCAACTAACATGGGAAAGAAACAAGGATAACTTAGGCCACAGTAAAGTTGAAGACGGAGATAAATGGATGAAAAGAAAGCATTGAATAGCACTGACACGCTCAACAATAGCCTCCACCTTTAGCACAAACAGTAAGTGTCAAGCAGATGTATATTTAATTAGTATGATATAACACATCATCTGGAATTTGATTCGCAGAATGTTAATACAGTTTGGTTTTGGAGTGACATGGCATTGCTTATCAAATTTCAAATGGAACTCCAGCTAACAATCAAGGAAGAAACGCAAGGGACTATTAACTAAATACAGCAATTGCAGGAATATATCTCACAATAATTGTATATTGGAAGTTTGTTTTTAAGATATTAAACAAGCATGTTAAAGAACAGTTTGAAGTAAGAAGAAACTGTTTTAGAATATAAAAGGAGGCACTATTACAGAGATCTGAAAGCAGTGATGATCGATCGGAACTGCCATATGAGAAAACAAATTAAAACAAAATAGCAATCAGAAGTACCTATCATCCATCCTTGCCTGGGCCTCAACATAAGATAATGCTGCACAAGATTTGACAATAGCCTTTGTGTATCTTGTAGAGATAATATCTGCCTCCGCAGTCATTTCCTACTCATATAATATAGAAAGGTGAAATCATTAGTGGTCTGTAGTTTACCAAATAAAAGAAGTTGATATATATTTACATATAAACACATTAATCGATGGAGGGGGGGGGGGGGTGTGGGAAGGGAGAGGAGAACAAAAAAGAAAGAGCTAATTGCCAACATTATATTAAGTTATTTTCCAGTACAGAGTCATATATAAATCAGTGTGCCTCAACAAATTGGTAAGTGTAGAAAACCCTCAGGCCTCAGCTGCTTTAATCGTGAGCTCCCTTAAAGGAAATAGCAAGGCACAATAAAAAAATTCAATTTACACTTGATTTGATCTGGTTGTGCATGAAATATTTCATGGAAATATTAAGGGATCTAATGGCTGATGGAGGTGATACGGCAAACAATATGTGAGGACTACTTCTCAGAGTTTGAGCTTTCATGCCAAGTGACTTTAGTTGACAGCTCAACAAAAAATTACACTATTATAAGAATGCTTAATGGCTATTACGTATAATAGGGAATCAGCACTGGGGAATCATATATCTCTTCAGAGTGAAGCAGTTTTACTGTCTTCATTATATAACTAAATTGAAATTAGTTCTATAAACAATCCATAAAACTGAGATTAATGATTTTATGTCATCCTTTTAATACAAATGCAAATTATCCACTGATAGTCTCCTTGAAGCAAAAACAATTGACACTTCGATATTCCAGAATACCAACTACAAGAGCACAGCCACATCTCTCATGAAATGCATTAAATTCACAGAAAACCAGGGAAAATACTGGCAGATCAGCAATTCAAATTCATTTATGAGACAAGCATGTACCCATATAACAGAAAAGGTCAGTCTCTCTACATCTGAACGTAATGAACATATATCTGCAAAAAAAAAAAAAAAAAACAACGGCATTCATGTTAGAATAGGTTAATTATCAAGCCAAAATATTAGCATGAACAAAAGATTTAGAATAAAATACAAATAACCCGATAAGTTAGCAAGACCACCTTCTGTTAGGGGTTTAGGAAGCATGTCAATACGCCTCTCAACAAGGTAGACAGAGGTACCCCTTTGTGCAGCCTCATCATCCAAGGGGGTTCCAGGATGAACAAAATTTGTAACATCAGCAATATCTAATACACATAATTAAAGATCAACAGTGAAACAAAATATCACAGTACTATTTCTGATGGGAACAAAGCCTTCGTATTTAATTATGTTTTGATCATTAGCTTTGGTATTTTTAAGCACATAGAGGGAAACTAAATTGTATATTTGTGTCTGATAAAGATCACCTCAAAATGCATGTGAACATGGTCTTTAGACCAAATGAGTGGGTATAACCACCAAATAGGCTATTTGGCATGCTCTAGTTCACAACAATAAACCATTTAATATACCAAACTTATACATTTCCAACCCCGTCATCGAACAAAAAAATACAAACTTCACCCTGCCAGCATCAGTTTCACCTAAAAAGAAAAGGTCAGCCAAACTTGGAATTACCAAAAGGCTCGACTGAGCAAAGAAAGATGTGTAGGGACAGAGAAACCATCTTCCAGGTACAAATGAAAATTTATGAAATTGTATGTGAACTAGGACTTTGATATGAAGTGGGATTTGATCCCACATTGGATTCACAAGTGATTGTGGATGGGTATTTAAGTGGGGAGCCAAACCTACACTCTTGAGCTAGCTTTTGTGGTGTAGTTAGGGCTTCCCCGCTTGGGTCCCTATCATTGGTCCGACCTGCCGGATCCCGGACGTACTGCGGGAAAGGGCTACCTGCGGAAAGGGCTACCTGTGGAAAGGGCTACCCGGCCTGAGGCCGCAGAGAGGCCGCCAAGGGGCCGGAGTGAAAGCCGCCCAGAGTGAAGGCCGCCCAGAGTGGAGCCGTCCGTGGACGTCCGGTTTCGAAGGGGGACCGATTGATATGAAGTGGGATTTGATCCCACATTGGATTCACAAGTGATTGTGGATGGGTATTTAAGTGGGGAGCCAAACCTACACTCTTGAGCTAGCTTTTGTGGTGTAGTTAGGGCTTCCCCGCTTGGGTCCCTATCAGACTTCGTAATCATTTACAAGAAATGGAAGTATTTTCAATCGCTTTCAGAACTACGAGAAAGAAAAGTTGATAATTTACCCTATCTTTCTTAATAGATTATTTAAAATAAAATTTTGCACTTTTAGATCTTAAAGAAAAGTTAATTGTTGTTACCAGGAGGAACCTTTACTGGAACCATAACTGATCCAGTTAAAAAAAAAACATATTAAGTTTTTCTTCTTGAAAAGGAGGAACGTCTTTGTCTTAGTTCAGATAAAATAATGTAAGATGCAGCAAAACATAACTACTTACTAAAATTCTCAGGAGATTTAGATAACAAGACAACCAGAAAAAATAAACTACACTTATTCAGGATGTTAAGAAAATGTTATGTCCTAGTTGCACCTAGTCCAATTGGAAATAGATTAAGATGATACGTGGGTGGAATTTGCATCAAAAACTGGGGCTTGGTTTTGAACAGTTGAAAAAATAGGAACTGAAATGTTCCAGTGTGATGGTATCCTATACAAATATGTCGTTACCCAAATACTCTGTGGTGTTCATTAGAAACTATAACTAGATGCAGAAAGGATACGAACTCCAACTTCAAAATGTCCACTTGGAAGAAGGGTGCAGTGCAACGCGTCATCAATATCCCTGCATCCTGCACCAACAGTATCAATTTTGTATATCAAAGATGTCTAACTGCAGAGAGGGAAAATGTTGCTTATGTGACTGATGAACAATAAGAAACATCACAGGGGAGTGAGGCATTAAAAGACTGATTTAGAAGAGAGTAAGAAGAACAGTTCCATAGACAGATCAAATACCTGGAGGATCCACACTGAAGACACGTAGATGACGCAAATCCTGCCTAATGGGATTCGCAATATGTTCAGCAGACAAAGACCAAGGCAAGGGTGGCAAACATGCCAGAACTTGAGAAGAAAATGGTCTGGCATCAATGTCATTCTCTATCAGTACAACCTGCAGCAGACATTTATGCTCAGACATTAATATTGATAAATGCTACTCCTTCCATCCAGTCATGAGCATCCCATTTTGTCTTGGTATGAAGCTTTATGTTAGATGGTGTGCATTCTCTCAAGCTTCCCATCTTTTGATTAATGTTTCTATTTCAGGTAATTCAGCAATGTTGGGCCCACTATGCTTACTCACTAACAATATTCTAAATGGGCAAAAATCATCAAGCGAGCAAAAGCAGCTAGTGCCTTGGAGCCGGGGTCTAGAGATTTTTATGCATTTTACACTAGTATCCTCTTTAATTGCTGTTTTTAAGTCTTCTGGCTTATAATTTCTTCAAAATTTGAGTTCACACGTGTCTTAATTGTATTTTGAAGTTATTTAGCATATTTGATCTAAATAACCATTAAATGATCGTACAAGTTCTGTTGTAAGAGAAGGTAGTGTCATCATATTTTTACCTTGTTGAGACTGGAGACTTGAGAGAGATTCAAAGATGTAATTTAAAATTTATTATACGAATTAATTTTTGCAATTAGGTTTGGGCTGTTATAGGTCTTCTTTATTTCTTACTCATATCGCTACCAAAACGGCATGTTTTTGGCAACAATATGCTAAAAAATAAATAAATGAAGGCACAAGTGAATCTTGCCTCCTGGTCCACATTATTCCCCCCAGGCTGGACAGCGCCTTACTAGGCCAATTTGGCTAAACGTAGGGTCCTAGGGCAACCAAGACCTGCATGGTACTTTGGACACCCTAAAACCCAGTTTGCTATCTACTAATCTCAAGTAAAAAACCTAGATGGTCTTAAATCGTAGCTCTTTAATTCTTAATAATCTTCACAATGTCAAGTCTCTCATAAAGCATATTAAGAATGTAGCAGATGAGAAACTTTTAAGATGACAAGACCTATTACAATATCCCACATCGGTTCCACATGAAAGTGTGGAAAGGGTATATAAGTGGGAGTCAACCCTTTACCTTTGACCATGATTTTGGGTTAAGTTAATCCCTAGCTTATATTTCTAACAATTTAGCCTGACCTGCCGGATATAAGTTAGGAAGCCTAACTTAACCCAAAACAATGGTCAAAGGTAAAGGGTTGACTTTTACTTATATAGTCTTCTACACTTTCAAGTGAAACCGATATGGGATATCGTAACAATTCATCCCATTCAAACCGGAAGTCCACAGACGGCACACTCCAGGTGGCAACCCACATAATAAGGCCCATTTCCCGGGTGGCAACCCCAAGGCCCACCATCGGGTAGCCCCTTTCCGTAGCCCGCTCGAATCCGGCAGGTCGGACCAAATTGTTAGGAATATAAGCCAGGGAGCCCTAACTTAGCCCAAAACCATGGACAAAGGTAAAGGGTTGACTCCCACTTATATACCCTTCCACACTTTCATGTGGAACCGACGTGGGATATCGTAACACGACCCGACATGAAGAGATTGTCAGATTGACCAGTCCTGATGTCATTATAAAAGAATAGGATAGGATGTCTCGTTAACCTTTTCTTCTCAAAAGCATCAGTAAATTAGAATGTAAGGAATTGTCTACCAACTGAACTTTGTGCAAACAAGATAGTTTAAAACTTCAACATATTCAAATGAGATATGGAAGTTGGCATGTTTATGAGCATATCTTTCTTGATTTGGTTCTCTCTTTTTGATGTATAAGCTCAACCAAAGCTAAGTACTAAGGAGTATCAGTGAACTGATGAACATTTGGGCAAAATATAAACCACAAAAAACACATTATTGTGTTTCTTTTGCAGTAATTGGAAACTTAAACGGATAGATATTTTTTTGTTTGTATCTTAGCCCAGTCTCTGTTTGTCATTTCTATTAATATACATTGTGTTTTTTTTTTTTCAATTCCAAACGACAATGACTCCAATTATCTAGGAATGACTATGGTTAAAATGTAAATCTCATTAATTTTAGCAATCAATTCTACATCATCAACTATTCTAAGCCAAATTTCCAGTTTTAATTTTCTAGTTGATTCTTAATATTTATTAACATCTAACAGTTGTTTAGTAAATAAAACTTAAATGGTTAATCGGTAAGAACCAGAAAAGTTATCTTTCCTTTACCACTTTATTTTCATAATAGCAAAACCATTAAAAGTATTCAAGAGTTACCTTCCCCTCTTTCTCGTATTAAACTTCTTCACCCAAAAATAATGTAATTCTGCTATCTAATCTAAGGTTAACCTTGATCCTATTCTCCCCCTGATAGACAAAACCTAATTGACTTTCAATTCCACTAGATTCGTTTTTTTTTTAGGATGAAATGGCATTTTCATGCAGTTCGAGGTGAACAGTAAACAAGTGCTAAACATTCAATGTGCAACATCCTTTTTTCTTGGAGATCCAAATTTTCTTAAGATGCTACACAAACATCTAATGCCAACCTTCCCAAAATTCTTTAGTACATGTTTTGCTTGGTAAAGGAGCCTATCATCCAGGAAAGATGTTCAGATTTATTAAGCATTGCGAGAAGGTAATTTAGGATATAGGTAGGAAAGTGAGGACATTTTGAATTGTCATATACCAAGTCACAAAATGAAGCATCAATCTAACTAATCAAAGAGGAAATGGGAGAACCTAGACATGGAGGAAACATATTAAGTGTATTAATTATTTGAGTAAAGAGCTTAAAGTATGATATTCAAAAGCATTGATCATGGTAGACATGCTCATGGTAGAATGAAACAGCACAGGTACATAAAACTATATAAAATTATCGACCACTTATATAATATTTTAATGTTTAGATATGACAATTTTACGACATACCTCAGTTTCAGTATCTCTGTCACCTATTTCGCCTATTGTTCTTACATAGTGTCCAGAAGGATGTCGAGATAAGCGATCCCATGAATCAGCAGCAACAATAATTCTTTTGTCCAGTAGATTTCCAAGTTGTCGGGTTTGTACCCGAATCTTAGGAATCCTCCTATCTTTTGAGACAAATAGAGCATGTGCGATACCACCCTCACCTGCAGGCATCGGCATTGGCTCCAGAGATCCACAATAACTACATAGAAGAGAAAGGTTGAAAATTAACTAAGAAGAGACCTAATAAAGTCAAATTTATAATTGGATATAAGCAACTGTATGCACTTTAAAGAAATAGACACTGGTCATAGAACAAAATCACCTCTAAATACTCAAAGGAAAGGTAACCCTTGAAAAATAATTGCTCAATTCTTCTTTCTTTTTGTCCTTGTTTTAAACAATCTTACTCTCTACTGGATCTAAAGACAATATTTGCCAAATGTGCCCTATTCTCAAGTACATTATATTTTATCCCCAAAACTGCCCAGCATGTGTTAAATGATTTAATAATGTGCTCTTCTATGTTAAAGTGTGTCTGATTTTATTTTTTTTTGTTCTTTTAACTGGGTTCAGTTTGTGAGAGATTAGACATGCATGTGTGTTATGCAACGGTGTTAGTCAAGCTTTATGTCAGCAATCAACAAATATTTCTATTATAGGATATAATCAATGCCAAAAAAAAATTATCAATTGGTTTATTGATGAGAATCATTAAATCACTGATTCAAGAGATAGGATGCAAGTAGTTTCGAAGAAAAAGTTAGACGTTAATCAGTTTTTACTTACGAGTGCCAGTTTCGTTTTATGATGCCAATAACACGACCAGATGGGCGAGTTGGGACAATATTCTGGTCCCCAGCAGAAACCTGTGATGAATTTGTATTTCTAGGAGCATCATCAGCACTACTTGGAGCTAAATGAACATCATCGTCCTCCTCATCCTCTGGCATACAGTATGAGAAATGGTTAAGCAGAACCTTATAAAGCTAAGAGAGAATCTAGCAAGTAATGCAATGTCTGTTACATACAGGTGATAAGTTCAGAAAATTTATGTTCCAGTAAGGTGTCTACTTTTGTACACATTCAACTTCAAAAACAATTGCAGTTCCCTTGCAAAAAAGCTAATTCAAACATGGAATGAAACAAAGTGGTGTCTTTCATACTATGTTAGCTAGAAGGATATACACTACAAGAACTTTTTCACTGCAGGTACCTTCCGAACTGTGCAACTCACCAACAAATGTCTAGTATTCGGTGTGACATAGATTTGGTGCCGAGTCTTTTAATTACCTAATTGCTATGCAAAACTTTTAAATATTCTATGTCATGTACAACTTCAGACGAAGAGCTCCTTTTAAAATCCATAAGTGATCCCTACCTTACACCAAAGACACTAGATGATTAGAGAATAATTGTGATATCAAGGCAACAGGAAATGGGTTTTAGTACCCAAACTTGATTATTTAGTTAATATGACGGCCAGGTCTTCTGTGTTATCCAAACTTGATATTTGCCTAATATAATGATCTTTTGTGCCTGCTAATTTTTTTCTCATACTTTATTATTATCCAAAATAACCAGATACGTTAAATCTGATCTGCTGCCTCTTCTAGAGAGCAATGTAAGCAAGTTCTAGATGATTAAAAGTCAAAAGACTCGCAGTGGTACCAAACTTGACTGCGCAACAACGTCGGTATATATTCAAGAGCTACAATCCATTTCCTATCATTTTATGAGTACTAAATAATAATAAAAAATTATCTTAAACATCTATCATTTGGCAGCAATCATGTATAATTACAATAATAGACACCATAACGACACACACATTCAAACATATGGTAAAGGCCACAAACCATCATTGGCTATTGCAAGAGATTTCTCTTCTTGCCAGCAATCTTTAGGTAAGAGATCCACAGCCACTATATCACCATCAAAAGCTCTATTCATGTTTGTACGCCCATAAATGATAATCTCATCACCGATACTCTCGCTCCCAACATATGCTTCAAATGGATTGTAACGATTAACCCGAAGTTTCCCTTGGTGGTAAATTCCACGATGCAAACCAGAAGTAATTTCAGACATGGGTTTATGCTGTGTGAGAAACAGACAACAAAAATAAACAAAATAAATACAAGGCATAACTCCATGCAGGAGACCAGAATTGAATCACTGCATATCCAACAATAAATGATATTAGCCTGAATACCTCAGGATAGATTGTTTTTCTCTTTGATGGCCTTAGATCCTCTGCATCCTCCATCGTTACATCTTCAGATGGAGGCTGAACGATAAGGTCAAGCAGTGCAGGTTGACCGAGTGACTTGACATATGACTCAACTGCGATGGAAAATATAACCTTTTTACCACATGTATGAGCTTTCTGAGATTTAGACAAAAAATAAATTGCAACCAGAAGCAGCAATAAAGAAGTGCAGTGGCAGCGACATCCATCAGGCAACCTGATTTTCTCAAGTTAATATATATTAAATGATTAGCTAATACGCAATGTATAGGAAAACAATAAACAATTCCTTTACCTGTCTCTGCAAGAATGCCATCATTAATAGCCTTCCTTTTGTTTTCTCTATCATTTGTAATAAGCAAGACTCGTACTCCGGCCCCAAGATGATTCTGATACCATTGGGTAGCCACCCGAATTGCTGAAAGTTTTTTAGTGTCAAAATAACAATATCATTTTGAACAGATAGAACATTCTTTCAGTGTGCATGGCTATTTAAGTTCAGTTCAGAAACATATAAACTTCTTTTTTTTCTATCAGGTGGCTTAAATTGATTGAGAGCGTAAAAATGCAGGAGAAAACTAGTTTCTGTGTTGAAAAATCCAGCAAATAGTGCCTTACGAATAAGAGGGATTCAAGATTAATCACTGGCAAAAAGCTATACACTTTTCTTTGGGGCATTTGCACAAATAAAACTCTCTTTCATTACTTCAAGTATTGTCACTATACATGCTTATAAAAGAACCCAAGTTTTGTTGCATTATAAAATTAAAATAATAGATGTGATGGTAGGAAATGCAAAAGGACTGGAATAAGAAAATTGATACTTCTATTAATTCTTTTTTCAGTCATCTTAGTTATATATTTTTCCAGAAATAGAATTGCAGCCACAGGAGTAAAAATTAAAATTAATATTGGCCCTCATTCTGTAAAAATCAAAGTAACCCTGACATTAAGCAAACAACATACCTCTGTCGTTCCTATCATTCGGACTTTCACCAGTCGCAATCTTCACATATGTATCTCTAAAGGAAAGAACTAATTAATATTGAAATACAATTCTTTTCATCTTATCTTATGAGCAAAAAAGACATTTCAGAAGCAAATGGAATCAGTTGAACAGCAACAATTCACCAAGAACTAAAATCGTACGCAATAATACATTATGGAATGCAAAAGGAGATCATGAAATTCTAAACTTAGCTAAGTTGTAGTCAACTCCCATTTAAGCAGGGACATCTCAATTGCAATTAGTTCTGGTCAAATGTCATTTACTTTGATAATCACCAAAATTGGTAAACTTCCATCGTATCAGGCAATAGTTTCAGAGTCTCCTATTACTTAGGTCTGCCCTGATAATATGCATTGTACTAACTAGTGCTCCGATCAAATATATATTTCTTCAAGCTAAAAGGGTACTTTGAAGCAAGCAAATAGTGATGCTAATAGCAACATCGCAAGCACCACTATTCGACAGTACATTTAACTTAAGTATGCATAGCTAAAAAAGTAAGATGCAGACATACTTGTGATTCTCATTCGAAAAGACAAAGAACCTCCTTAGCGAATTGTTGGACACAGCCCTAATTCTGTTATATACAGAAAGGTTTTTGTTCTTCACCTCATCCATCACTACTGATAGCAACACGACATCCTCGATAGCCGGATTCTCCAACAAATCAATCTAATACAAACACACATGAACAATACAAACACGTAAGCAAGGTACAAATCATTTTCCAACAAGATTCTGTTAAAAGAAAGGAATTTAACCTGATGGAGCACAACATTGGTGTCAACTATGATAATAGTTGATGGGTTGGAGCTGAGACGCGAGCGAGAAACATCGCAAACCTTGCAAAAGGGGGCTCCGCAGGATATATCATCTCTCAAATAGTGTTCTCTCACAACCTGCAAACCAAATGCCAGATTAAACCCTAGTTCCCAAAAAAGCCATGATAGGCGTACCTGAATTCAGCACAGCTCACCTTGACTACTTTGCCTTGCTTGGTTTTCTTGACAAAGGACTTGCTCTGCAACATTCTCAAGCTTTTTTATGGGATTGCAGTGTTGATTGTGCAGTGAGTGTTGGGCTTTCAATCAAAAATTACAAATATATTATTGATTTCACCATTTCTGGTACCTCCAAATTTTAAACAGAAAGCAGAAAAGCTGAAGAAGGGGAAGCGTGGCTGCTTCTACTGCTTTCGAAATTAGGTTTAGTTATGAATTTAAATTTCAACGAAAACATAATATTTTAATATATATATATATATATATATATATATTAAAACTTATAAATATCCTTTTATTATTTACTTCATCTAATAATAAAATAATTTAAAGTATACCCAAAATTAAAATTTTGGGGTATACTTATCGTCTTCTTCCTCAAAGTTTCAAACTTTAGACCGACAAAGATATAAAATTTTAACAATATTTTGCGAAGAAAAAAGTATTATGGACAGTCAAAAAAATGCTTAGAATGAACAATGTAAATTTTATCATTATATTTTGGGAAAAAAAGTTTTTAAATTCTCTATATTTACCTCATTACATTTTTGATCCTCTAATTTTCAGCTTTTGATTTTTAGTCATCTATATTTACCCTTATTAGATTTTTAATCCTTTATGATTCAACTTTTGATTTTAGTTCTCTGTATTTACCTTATTAGATTTTTGGTCCTACATCTTTTGACTTTTGATTTTAGTACCTTATAATTAAAAAATATCATAATTTTTCTAAAATATATTTTCTACTCTCAATAATAATTAATTTTTGCTAAAGTTAATTTAACCTTTGTAATGCTGTAATACAGGAATAAATAGCATACTAATTTATTATTATATATGTGGCCTTCATTCTGTAAACACAAATGATTGTGTGAATTGGATGACTCAAGCAAGCTGAAACTTTATGCATTAAGGTGAGGTGATTTCAGAACCGGAGTCAGAATGTGAAGAACCGTTCGAATTGAAGATGAACCGGTCAATTTTCTGAAACTGGGCTGCATGGACCGATTTAGGGCAAATCTAGGGTTCAGCGGATCTAATCTCAAAATTGACTTACGATTTGCTTCTGATAGCGAATCTTATCTTGGGGCTTTTGATAAAGATTGTTAGGCGAATCCAATTTCATATCAATTGTAAGATTTGGATTAGAATTACTCAAGATTACGTTTTTAGGGCTTCAATATAAACCCTAACTTCGTAAAATTGGGTATAAGCTTAATTCTGTACTTTGAGATCAAATTAGTGGATGTGTTTCTCTCTCCCGTGGATGTAGATCAAGTTTTCTTGATCGAACCACGTAAATCTTCGTGTTTGATATTTTCTTTTGATTTCTAACTTCATCAAACATTAGGGTTTAGTTTGTGATTTTATGCAACACTAAATCAATTCAATTGCAAGCCAATCTGATTAGTTTAATCAGAATTAAGTCTTGGATTAACAAGTGGCGCCGTCTGTGGGAAACGAGGCTTCCAAGATGATGAGCTCGATAAAGTTAGATGTTGATAAATTCAATGGATCAAACGACTACAACTTATGGAAGGTTAAGGTCACTGCCATATTAACTCAGCATGGTTTGGATGAGGTATTGGAGGATGATGCTGCTACTTCAACATCACACACGGCTGAGAAAAGGGCTGAGATGGAGAAGAAAACTCGCACTGCAATTATTTTGTGTTTGGCAGATAAGGTATTGCGCGAAGTTTGTAAAGAAACTACGGCAAAGGGCTTGATGGCGAAGTTAGATTCACTATATCTAACGAAGTCCCTAGCAAATAGACTGTATCTGAAACACAAACTATATGCATTCAAGATGAGTGATGAGAAAAGAATAGCAGAGAAGATGGATGAGTTCAACAAGATCATTGACGATCTTGAAAACATAGGTGTGAAGATGGAAGATGAAGACAAGGCTTTCATGTTGCTTCACTCGCTTCCAAAATCTCTGGAAAACTTCAAAGACTCCTTGGTTTATGGAAGACATGATTGAGTGTTATCTCTAGAAGATGTTCAAGTAGCTTTGAGGACAAAGATATTACAATTCTCTTCTGAACCAAAGTCACCTCAAATACCCGAGAGTTTGAGTGTGAAATCGAAGAACCAAAGAAAGGGACAAGGAAACTTCAAGAAAGAAAAGAAATGAGAAGCTTCAGGTCCAAATCAATCTGGAGAGGAACAAAAGGAGACTCGAAGATGCTTCCACTGCCAACGGATTGGGCATATTCAAAAGAATTGCTTGGACAAAAAGGCAGGGAAACCACCAAAACAACCACAAGCTGATGTAGCAGAGAAAGGGTATGATGATGGAGAGATGTTATGTGTCTCAGAAACCCAAAACCTAGAGGAATGGGTGTTGGACTCAGGCTGCTCTTTCCACATGTGCCCAAACGAGTCAGCATTCATTGAACTGAAGAAAGAAGAAGGTGGAGTGGTACTGCTGGGAAACAACCAGGAATGTAGGGTGAAAGGGATTGGCACCTTGAGGCTGAGGCTACATGATGGAAAGGTAAAGAAACTCCCTAATGTCAGGTACATCCCTACACTGAAAAGGAACCTTATCTCCTTAGGCTCTCTTTATAACACTGGATACAATTTTAACACTTGTGAAGGAGGTTTCCTAAACATAACAAAGAATGGTAAAACAGTCATGAGAGGTAAAAGGAGTAATGGTCTTTACATTCGTGTTGGCTCTACTATTATTGGTGAAAATCTACTAACCCTAAGTGCAGGAGATACTAATCTATAGCACAAGAGGTTAGGTCACATTGGTGAAAAAGGATTGCAGGAACTTGCAAGGCAGAAGGACATTTGGAGATTGCAGCTTATCCAAATTAGAATTCTGTGAATTGTGTGTGCTTGGGAAGTCTAAGAAATTGCAGTATCCCACTGGCACTCACAACACTAATTCAATCATGGACTATGTACACTCAGATGTGTGGGGGCCAACAAGATCAGTGACACATGGAGGAGGCAGATTTTTCATGAGTATCATTGATGACTACTCAAGGAAAGCATGGGTGTTTGTAATGAAAAATAAAGGAGATGCATTCACTCATTTCAAACATTGGTTAATCCAGCAAGAAACCACAACGGGAAAGAAACTGAAACACTTGAGGACTGATAATGGATTGGAATATTTATCAGAAGAATTCAAGGAGTTTTGCAAAGAGAGAGGAATAACAAGGCATAGAACAGTGGCACTTAACCCCCAACAAAATGGGGTGGCTGAAAGGTTAAATGGAACTCTACTGGAGAGAGTCAAATGTATGCTGTTGGATGCTGGATTACCCAAATCCTTTTGGGGTGAAGCTGTGAACACAGCCACTTATCTGCTTAACAAGTGCCCCAGTTCAGCATTGAAGTTCAAGACACCCGATGAAGTGTGGTACTCTAAGCCATCAGACTACACACACCTCAAAGTATTTGGATGCCAAGCATTTGCTCATGTGAAGAATGATAAATTGGATGCAAGAGCTGTCAGATGCATCTTCATAGGTTATCCCCAAGGAACAAAGGGATACAAGCTGTGGAGTTTAGAGCAAACAGGACAGAAATGCATTATAAGTAGGGATGTGGTATTCAATGAACAAGTAATGGGGTACAAAAGAGAAAGTGTTAACTCTGAAACTGAAGGAAACACTGATGAGAATGGGATTCAGCTTGAGGTGGAGCCTGAGTTAGATCCGAGTACAGAAACAACATTGAACCAAGAGATCACTGAGCAAGCAGACACCCCAGAAATCGTGCAAGAAAACATGGAACTGAGCAGCTACAGATTGGCTAGAGATAGATAAAGGAGGGAGATTCATCCCCCAGAAAGATTTGGCCATGCAGATGTGGTTTCATATGCTCTTGTAGTTGCTGAAAACATAGAGTATGAGGAACCAAACTCATACACTGCTGCCATTAACTCACCAGATAAAGACAAGTGGATCCAAGCCATGAATGAGGAGATTCTATCTCTGGAAAAAAATGAAACTTGGACTCTTGTGGATAAACCAAAGGGGCAGAAAATTGTGGGGTGCAAATGGATATTCAAGAGGAAAGTAGTAGTTGGAACTGAGCAAATCCGTTTCAAAGCAAGACTTGTAGCAAAGGGTTTCACTCAAAGAGAAGGGGTAGATTTCAATGAAGTTTTTTCCCCAGTGGTGAAGCATAGCTCAATCAGACTTCTATTAGCACTTGTTGCACAGTGGAGCATGGAATTACATCAACTAGATGTAAAGACGACTTTCCTACATGGAGATTTGGACGAGGTAATTTATATGAGACAGCCTGAGGGTTTCATAACACCTGGGAATGAAGAGAAAGTATGCAGACTGCAGAGGTCACTATATGGCCTAAGACAAAGTCCTCGGCAGTGGTACAAGAGATTCAATGGTGTAATGAGCGGTCTGGGTCTTATTCGATGCAAGCATGATCAGTGTGTCTACATGGAAGTGGAAAATGGGGAAGTATGTACCTATCTACTCATATATGTGGATGATATGCTTCTGGCCAGCAAAAGTTTGAAGAGAATCATCACTCTAAAACAGAAGTTAAAGCAGCAATTTGATATGAAAGACCTAGGTAATGCTAAGAGGATCCTAGGCATGGACATAAAGAGGGATAGGGATGCAGGAAGAGTGTTCCTATGACAAGAAGATTATCTGAGAAAAGTGCTTAAAAGGTTTAACATGCACCAAGCTAAGCCACTGTCTATACCTATTGGGCAACAAATTAAGCTTACAGCTGATCAGAGCCCAAAGACATATGAAGAGAAACAATACATGGAGGCAGTACCTTATGCTAGTGGAGTTGGAAGCATTATGTATTCAATGGTTTGCAGTCGACCTGATTTAGCTTACAGCATGAGTGCAGTTAGTAGGTACATGGCTAATCCGGGAATGACACATTGGGATGCATTAAAATCTATTCTCAGATATATTGCAGGTTCAACTAACAAAGGCCTTCTATTCATCAGAAATGAAGAGAAAGAACATGAACCAATTGAAGGATTTGTGGACTCAGATTTTGCTGGAAATCAAGACACAAGAAAGTCTCTAACCGGCTATGTGTTTACCTTATATGGAACAGCAATCAGCTGGAAATCAATCCAACAACCAACAGTAGCATTATCAACCACAAAGGCTGAATTCTTGGCAATGGCTGAGGCATTTAAAGAAGCAATGTGGTTGAAAGGAATGATGGATGAACTTGGAGTGAAGCAAGAAGTCATAACCATACACTGTGACAATCAGAGTGCTATCCATCTATCTAAGCACCAAACGTTCCATGAGAGATCAAAGCACATTAATGTCAAACTACACTTCATAAGGGGCATCATTGATGAAGGATCGATTACAGTCAAGAAGGTTAGCACAGATGATAATCCGGCTGATATGCTAACCAAGTCTGTGTGTGCCTCAAAATTCCTTCATTGCATGAATCTAACCAAGATTTGTGCATGGGCATAACAGGTCCCAAACCTGTTAAGAATGGAGTGAGATTTATGTTCACCTTCTTGAGCCAAGGTGGAGAATTGTGAATTGGATGACTCAAGCAAGCTGAAACTTTATGCATTAAGGTGAGGTGATTTCAGAACCGGAGTCAGAATGTGAAGAACCGTTCGAATTGAAGATGAACCGGTCGATTTTCTGAAACTGGGTTGCATGGACCGATTTAGGGCAAATCTAGGGTTCAGCGGATCTAATCTCAAAATTGACTTACGATTTGCTTCTGATATCGAATCTTATCTTGGGGCTTTTGATAAAGATTGTTAGGTGAATCCAATTTCATATCAATTGTAAGATTTGGATTAGAATTACTCAAGATTACGTTTTTAGGGCTTCAATATAAACCCTAACTTCGTGAAATTGGGTATAAGCTTAATTCTGTACTTTGAAATCAAATTAGTGGATGTGTTTCTCTCTCCCGTGGATGTAGATCAAGTTTTCTTGATCGAACCACGTAAATCTTTGTGTTTGATATTTTCTTTTGATTTCTAACTTCATCAAACATTAGGGTTTAGTTTGTGATTTTATGCAACACTAATCAATTCAATTGCAAGCCAATCTGATTAGTTTAATCAGAATTAAGTCTTGGATTAACAGATTGAATGATAAGTTTATTCCTTCTCCAAATTAATTTTCTGTTATGCTTCTACTGTATTAATTTTCTACATTAATGAATTGATCAGTTTAATCAAAAATCGATTCAACTAATAATGGAACAAACTCAAACACAAAGATGGACTAAAATCCAACAATAATTCAAACAAATTAACCACAATAGAAAAGTACATGATCGTGATCACATCTCATAATAAGTTACAAATCCATTTATTCATCATCTCTAATATTCGTGAACAACACAAGTTAAATTCACAGCAACATCTTTAACACCAATAAAATACTTAATAAAGGCAAAAACTTGTGTGCCCCTGGGGTACGGATCTTAGATCCGTGCCCCCAACCCGACCCGGCGCGTGGGCCGCTTCCAGTTGTGCTGGTGTACGCCTGCGCACACCAGATTACATTCAGTGATTGGTATTATATACATACTCTTAAGGTATTACGTGTATACTCTTAAGGTATTGCACATTTATCCTTAAGGTATTAAACTTAAAGCTTAAGGTATTACATATGCACCTTTGAGGTATTACATATTTACCTCTAAGGTATTACATATGCACCTTTGGGGTATTATATTATTTGAGTATAAGGTATTACATATTTAGTTTCAAGGTATTACTGCTTATAGTTTAAGGTATTACATATTTATCTTTAAAGTATTACATAAAATATGTTTTAGGTATTACATAAATATGTTTCAAGTATTACATTTTAGGTATTACATAAATATGTTTCAGGTATTACATTTTTATCTATATGATATTACATATTTATACTTACATTTAAGGTATTTGATACTCAATTTTCAGGTATTACATAAGTCTCTTTCAGGTATTATATAAATACCTTTAAGGTATTACGTGTATGTTTCTGCCAGAGAAAGAAGACACCGCAGATGGAAGCAGACGAAGAAGGAGAAAGAAGAACGCTAATTTTCCCCGGAGAAAGAGGCGCAGATGGGAGCAGATGAAGAAGGAGGAAGAAGAAGAAAAGGAGGAAGAAGAAGAAGAAAAGACACCGCAGATGGAAGCAGACGAAGAAGGATAAAGAAGAACACTGATTTTCGCGAAGAAGGAAAGAAGAAGGAGGAAGAGAAGGACAGAGAGCAGATAAGAAGAACACTGATTTTCGCCGGAGAAAGAGGCACAGATGAGAGCAGATGAAGAAGGAGAAAGAAGAAGAAAAGTAGGGCTGCGCAGATGAAGAAGGCTGATAAAGAAGAAGAACGCCCAGGTTTTGAAAATTAAGGGAAAAAAAAAGAAAAAAAAATATATAGAGAGGATCCGGATCGGGTTGGGGGCACGGATATAGAGAGGATCCGGATCGGGTTGAGGATCCGGATCCAGGATCCGTGCCCCGGGGGCACCCAAGTCCTTCTCCTTAATAAATTGCACAAGACAATTAGGAAATATAATTTATTTATAGTAATCAAACTCAATATATATTCTTCAAATATTAATTAACCAATAGTGGGAACCTGAACCACCATGCCATAATCGTTCTCAGGGACGGAGGTTCCATCTTTGACAACAATGGCATTCACCCTATCATTCTCACTCTCTATCACCGCGGCTGCCTCCTCCCCGTTTGCCCTCACCAACTCCGGCCACGAATCCTTGCCTATATATATATATATATATATATATACCAATTAAACATATAGATATTGATTTGGTTCCCGTTCGGATCTTCTTCTTCTCCGATACAAATTAGAATTCTCCGATCAGAAATACCTGCAAAACAAAAAACACCGGAGATTTTTCCCGGTGAAGAGACTCCGACGCTCAAGTCAGTGATCCGGAAAAGCTAATAGTTATTTTTCTTCTAGTGATTTTGTGTAATTTTTCGTGTGTGTTAATAAACAAGAAAATAAGCGTTATAAATACTCAAATGCTGCTGTGCACCAGGTGCACGGATCTGGATTGGTGCAACTGGGGCGACCCGACCCGGATCCGCGCACCTGAATTTTTCTTTTTTTTTTCGCTTCAAACTGTTACCTTTATGTTGTAAAGATGTGACCTTTACGTTATATAAGTGTGACCTTTATATATAAATGTGATGACCTTTATGTTCAGTAACTTAGGAAAAAATGAAGATTTTCAGGTTTTTTCGATTTAGATTAAGACCTTTATGTTGTATTGTTGTAACCTTTATGTACAATTCTTGTGACATTTATGTACAAATATTATGACCTTTATAATCCATAACTTTGAAAAAAATTGAAATTTTCAAAATTCAGTGCATTTTAGGGATGGATATATGTGCAGCTAATATTACATAAACGTAAATATGTACAAATTTTACTAAAATTCTTCATTTTTTTCTAAGTTAGAGTATATAAAGGTCATTACATTTATACATAAAGGTCACACTTATATAACATAAAGGTCACATGCATATAACATAAAGGTAACAACCTGAAGTGAAAAAATAAAATTCAAAAAAAATAAAATAAATAAAAGTGCGCGGATCCGGGTCGACTTGGACCCGACCCGAATTGTGTGTACACCAGTTGCACAGGAGACTAACTCACGTGGCAGTTAGATCTTTTCCTAAAAAAGTGGGAAGTGAGCGAGATATCCGCGATCGTGGCGGTTATTCAAATTCAAATTAGTTCGCTTCATATATTCAGGATCAGTTCGTCCTCTTATCTCAAAAAGGATAGTCAGTTCGCATCGTTTCTCTATGAAATGCGAACTCTACTGTTCGCATCCATGTTCTACTTGCTTCTCTGTTCTGTTCGCGTCGATTGATCTTCAGGTCGGTTCGATTTCTCAAATAGTTCGAATGTGCTCAGTTCGATCACATCAGATATAATCAAGAAAACTGAAAATAATAACTCTTTTCAACTGAGATTAATTTTTCAAAACTGATCTTTATTTGTTAACTAATGACTATATATTAATGTGAGTTTTAGGATGGAAAATCATGAATGAAGAGATCTAGAGAGAGAGAGAGAAAGAGGTTATTGCCTTTACAAATTGACATATCTAAATAGATCAATTCTTCTGCTACAATTAAGTTGTAAGTAATTATGGAGAAATAGAGTGAAGAGAGAGAAAGGCGTGCATGCATATATAGAGAGGTACATAGAGAGAGAAACTAAATACAAGGGCCGTTTTCCTTGAGGGGTGATATAATATAGGGTTAAATGTGTGAAATCCCCTCGTGTTATACAAATCTTGCATCGGTCCCTCTTGTATGAAGGAAAATGCGTGAAACCCCCTCGTGTTTCCATAAATTCGACCCGAAATTCCCAATTCTGTTAAACTTCACAGGTTTGTGCTGCACACGCTGGAACTACGAATTTTTCTCATTTTTTACCGTTATTTGCAGGTAAAAATACTAGTTTGCCCTTGCCTTTTGTTTATATATGTGTGTGTATTGTCTAAAAAAATATAGCATGAAACCCTCTTCTCTCCCTACTCCCACAAACAATCTGGTATGTTTTTGGTTTTTTTTTTTTTAATTTTCAATGCTGAAATTAACAGATTTTGTACTCAAAATGTTGTAATGTACAATTTTTTTAGGATACATGTCTTCCACGTATAAGCCATCGATATCACACACAACTGAAAATTCTCCATCAAACATCTATCAAATTTCTTTTCAATGTACAATATTACAGCACAAATGAACAGCTTCCAAGTCTTGATAACGAACAAGGCAACAATTAATGAACACATATTTATTGACATTTCACAAAACAAAAGCTTTCAACACAGCCCCACTTCATTTTTGGACAAAAATTCTTATGTTAATAGCAACTAGCAAGGGACCGAAATTACTAATTACATGGGTGATATGATATCCTGCATTTAGCACAACAATGCCTGAAGACCTACTCAGACAAATGGGCATACATGTACGTAGATACAATTCCGAAGATATTTGAAGATGGAGATGATACTGGAAATCGAGACATCCACCGCAGCCTATTGTAATGAGTTGAGCCGAATCAAAATCTTAACGCCTAGGCTCATTTAAGGTCTTGCACTCAAAAAATTCACAAAGCATGTGTTCAAAATCCTCAGGTGTGTATTTGATGTACTTCTGGGGATTCTTGTCATTCTCAACCAAAGCCCTGTTTTAAATGTCGATAGAGTGATAAGCTAATTGTTGTATCACGTTGCTCAATTTTTAAGAAAATGTTTATATGAACTCAATAGTCTTCCAAAAGATATTTATACAAGAAAGAGTTAATATGGCTACTTATTTAAGGGACTGAGAGCACATACCCGAATCGTTTAATGAAGGAACGGTATGCTGGAAGCAAGACTTCAGCAACAACAAGTCTCAGAGATTCCCGAAGCTCGGTATCAGGGACTGTCCATTGGGATTGTCTTTGATGAAGCTCTTTAAATTGGATATTAAATGTCTTTAATCTAGAGAATGCAAAACTATGATTTAGTCAAATGTCTAACAAGAGAAAGGACAAATAACTCTGCAGTTTTAGGTGGAGGAGTAGTAGTAGTCTTGATATACTATTTTCGTCTTTCATCCTATCACTTATAAGTGATAACTTGACACAATATCTAATGATCAATAAACTCAGAAATTGACCATAAACACCAAGATGAAGTTAGGTGACTTACTCAAACAAGAATTTCACATAGCTTGTAAGAGGATGGACAGTCCCATCTGCAACTGCAGTTTTAGTAGCATCCTTTTCAACTGCTTCTTCATAATCACCAAAGGTCTCTTGTCATGTTTATGATAGAATCAGACAAAGCATAAAATACCAAAAGAAATCAAAAGAAACATTTTAATCTAAAATACCAAATATGAAAGATAAATCTCCAAACAAGAAATCAGTTTCATGAATCTCAGAAAAATCAAACAAGAAATCCTGAAGGAAATTTCCCAAGAAGCCCAACAAATCAAGTAAGAATCATAGATCCACAAATCTGGAGAGCATTGTGAGCAAAGAAACCTCGCAAAGAGTGGTCGGTGGACCCCTTCTTCGTCTTCATGGAGACGGGTCTTCTTCAAAGCGACAATCTTGCCGGTGGCTTTCTCTCTTGCTCTGTACACTTTCCCGTACGTTCCCTCATAACGGTGGAGGAGGAGGCGGTGGGGTTCTTCATATTAATGGCAGCGGCAGCGCTGTACGGGTTCCATGGTTGTACAATGGCGATGGAAGATAGTGGCGGTGGTGGAAGACAGTGTCCTCAGCGACAAGCCCCGTGTTTCGACCAAGTCCCAAGCTTTTCCCACTCCATTTTTTAAACCGCCGTTGCCGCCTAGTTCAAAACCACCGCCGCTGCCCAAGCCCCAAGCTTTTCTCACTCACATTTCAACCGCCGCCTTGAGGGTTTGAGACTCACTCTTATCTTTTTCTTCTACTAGGGTTCATGAGGCTATAACGGGAATTTTAAGTAAAAATTTAACGCCGTTAATACTCATTAAAAAAAGTGTGACGTGTTGATTTTATGAAATCACACGTGTAAATGGCGTAATTTTCTTTATACAGAGGGGACCGACGCAATATTTCCAAAACACGAGGGGTTTCACGCATTTAACGCATATAATATATATACACATTATCTAATTAGCTCAAATTAATTTTATAATCTGCATGTCAGCAAACATCTTTGACCAAACAGGGGGACTATAGTTTGGAGATGTATACAATATCATTTTGGCTTCTCTATGTCCACCTTTGTCCTACTTGGCTTTCATTACATCTAAACGATGTTTATCTGAAAAACATAAAAATGGTCTAATTCTCGTGTAATGTGGTCTCATATATGAACGATGTTTATAAGAATCGTCGTGACATAGTTTGGATGCGTTTACTTCAATTATTGGTTGATTTTAATGTATTCATATGATTATTGAGTTGTCTTGAATATATGAGATGAGTTGTCCAGTCATCTTCACGGATAGTCATGTATCACCAGATTAAGTTATAAAATCGGGTCCCTTTTATATTATGAGCTTACATTTTCAAACAAACAAGTTAGATCTTGTTGAAATTATATATATCAAGCCTAATACATCAGCCAACAGACCATTTAGGTAAGGCAAAATATTTTGTGCAACTAGTGCATGGATCTAGGATCCATGCACCCGGGTCGACCCGCCCCATGCTCCTCTGACTCACGTTTTCACGCGCTAAACGTGCTCTCACGCGTCCCCACGCGCCTGGTGGATGCGCTCAAACCCATCAAGATTCGCTTCAGGCAGTCATACCCTCATGTTATGTTAGAGTTACTTTCATATTATGTTAGTGTTACCCTAACATGAAGGTAACCTTAACATAACATGAGAGTCACTCTAACATATCATGAAAGTATAATTAACATTGTTTTTTACCTTCATGTTATGTTAATATTACTTTCATGTTATGTTAGTGTTACCTTCATGTTGTATTAGTGTTACTTTCATGTTATTTTAGTTCAGTGATTTTAAACCAAGGGTATGAAATTTGGAGATAAGGTCACATTAACATAACGTGAAGGTAACCCTAACATAACATGAAGGTAACACTAACATAACATGAAGATAACGACCAAAATGCACGAAAAAAGTAAAGAGGCGCGCGTTAGGCGGGCCAGCCGGCCCGCGGCCCAATTGCACGAATCTCAGATCCGTGCAACTGGTGCACAAGAGAGTAACTCTTTTAATTAATGAATTTGAGTAGTTGAGACGTTTGAAGAGAATGAACTTTAAAGAGTTTGTTGACGAATTAAACAAATCTCAGTTACAATTGTATTAATAAATATTTTATTTTTTCTTGATAAAATTATACGAGTCAGTTGATCAACTTATAAACTTTTTAAAACATTTTATAAGATATATAAGAAAAATATGTTAGGAACTTACAAGTTGTTTTCTAAATATTATTAAAGAGATCCTAACTAATTATGTCTACATTATAACATTTTATATTATAAACTTCTTTTACATAACTATCATTAATTACAATTTTAGAAATTAAATGTCATCGTCTTCTTTATTCAAACATTTTAAAAACTTATATTAAAATAAAGGCTAAATATTTTATGAAATTATGTAACATGACAAAAACTTGCGCCAGATAATCTTACAAATATAGTTTTTATGAGACAGTTCTTTTATACACATTAATCAAACTCATTACCACAAATTTATATACGAATTGTGAAGTATAGGCTGTGGATTGACTCGTCTTACGTAAACTTACTCATTCTCTAATTATCTTAAAAGATTTATTAAAACTTATTGAATAAAATTTATTCAAATCAAAACGTATTTATAGGTTGGGATGATTTTAGGTGAAAACGGATTAAATTGACCTAAAAAACACAAGAATCGCACAGCCCAAGATCGATCGATCTCGCCTGGTCGGGTCAAGATGGGCCAAACACCCTACTCAGCTGGACGGACCACTCAGTCCTTCATCTCTTCTTCGTTCGACACACGGCTCAGCTGTGCTACTTTGGCTTGCCTAGCCTGAACATTTCAACACCCTTAACCTTATTCCTTATTTTTGTTGTTTTTTTTTGGCTTGTTCCTTCTTCGGATTTCATCCCAATATCTTAACCACAAAACAAGCAAATCATAAATTAACCGAAAACACATACAATAAATGCTATAAAATGATCATCTAACTGAGCCTAAAAGGATACATGCATACACAATGTGCATCATAGATACGGAATCTCTGCAATTACACTATGAACAATTCATTTTATAGGAGAGTGACGACTATATATATTATATATATAGTTAGGCTGAGCAAAACTATCAGATATGCCAATTTCACATGCTAATCATCTTCTCTAACAATCTTATTTCATTAGAGTCTGATATATGCAGCATAAGAACGATACAATGACGTAAATCCCTTTATTCTAAAAATATCGGAAGATACGTGAAGGGAAATAACCTAATAAATTCTATTCAATATTCAACTCCCCATAATAATAAACATAACACCTAGTTATACTAATATTATGGAATCCTAAAAGATGAAATAAAATCATAATATAAAGATACTAATAACAATAAAATCAATCTAAATTTATATCACATATATATCTATTACTTATTCTTCATCATTCTCCTCCTCTTCGAAAAGATTCGTCCTCGTATTTGAATTGTATCTTATGCAGCATAATAAACTCGACTACACACTCATCTCCTTCAGGGATAACAAATCAATCAATGCCTCCAAAATTTTCACTTCAAAAATATTTGCAGTACGTACGTGACCTAAGGTATTGAGACAATAAGCGGAAAAGTATCAAAATAACTATCATTTGTGATGAAAAAATAATAGTAGGTTTGATTGACGGTGGCGACGTAGGTCCGATGAGAAGATGAGTGAAATTGTTTGGCGGCAGTGAACGGTGGACGGTGGAATTCATTGCGTTGCGGCGGTGACAGGGGAGGTCGGATCCGGATATGATGGTGGTGCTATTGCGGCGACAACAAGAAGGGCTGACAAAACTAGAGATGTGTCAACAAGGTCGTGGTGATTCCAGTTCGAGTTCGTCTTGTTGGCGGTAGCTGTCAAAGATTCCGTCGAAGGTGGTAGCGAATTGAGACCAGAGGAAATCAAATTCCTCATTCTTATCGCAAGCATGTGTCATGCTGATGAACCCCACAGGATCGTTATGACTCTAGATACCAATTTTCTGTTGATTCTAAAAATATCGAAAGATGCTGATGAACCCCACAAGATCGTTATGACTCTAGATACCAATTTTCCGTTGATTCTAAAAATACCGAAAGATACGTGATGGGAAATAATGCAATAAATTCAATATACAACTCCTCAAAATAATAAACATAATATCTATTTATACTAATATTATGGAATCCTAAAAGATGTAATAAACTAATATTATGGAATCTTAAAAGAAGAAATAAAATCAAACATAAAGATACTAATAACAACAAAACCAATCCAAATTTATATCAAATATATCTATTCTTTATTCTCCATCACAGTACTTCTATGCTACCCACCAATGTTGGCAGTGAGATATTCTATTACACTTGATGTTGCGTATTTTATTACAAATCAATCACCACAAGTCACATGTATTCAATGACATAAGTAATTAAATTGTGACGTGTATTAAATGTTATGTAACACCAAATGTAATAGAAGATTCAAACCGCCAATGTTGTAGGCACATTAATACATGTCCCACCAATATTGGGAATGAGATGTTTTATTACACTTGGTGTTACTTATTGTATTACAAATCAATCACCGCAAGTCACGCACATTCAACGACCTAATTAATATGTCACGTGTATTAAATGCTATATAATGTAAAATGTAACATCAAATGTAATAGATGATTCAAGCTACCAATGTTGTAGGCACCTCTCAACCGCTGACATGACATATATTCAACATATCAAATTCATTTTCCATATAATTAGAAGATCATACCATGAACATATTAATAATATCTCACCAATGACATTATAACATTTTCCTCTCCATTGTATCGAAAAAGATTAAGCAGTCTTATTACCTAATTAAATCCAAAGAATTAACAAAAAAAAAAAAAACTAGATTGACGTGATATATGTTTTAGGGACAGAAAGTAAGACGGCATGTGACATTTTTAATTGACGAACATCAGGATATGAAGTTTGACCGGTCAAAAAGTCAAAATAGATTTCATATAATAATATTGCACTATCACAATCTTATCTTGTTATTTTATAGTCGTATACGTCTTCAAGACTCAAAAATGAAGATTGTGTAGTAAACTATTATTAATAGATTATAGTGATGATGATGATGTCGATGTCGAGGAAGAAATTTCATGACAACTTACTTGACACATTATATATATAATTTGTGATGAGATTTTTGAAACTACAAATTTTTTTGTTTTTCTGGAAAATCATGTTTTTAAGCAATGGATGTGTCGGAGAAAATGATAATATAAATTGATAATAAATGGTCACAAAAGTAGCGACAACATGATGTTTGTCATTAATGTATTAACGACAACAACATTGTCGGAAAAGATTTATTTAGGATCTGCAACAATTTGTTTGCACAAAATGTTTTCACGACAATTATCAATTAATGTTATAACTTTAGTGGTTGTACCTCACCTTTATAAATATGCACATTGTAATGATCGGTTGAGATATATATGTAAAAAGACAAACTTATAGTTAAAAAACATACTTATTTATATAGTTGAAAAATACATACTTTTACCTGTAAAAACATATTTATATCTCGTCGCACGTGAGACAGCCTCACAAAAGACCAACTCTATAATTATTGAGCCCTTGATTTTTGGAAACTCTTCTATGTAAAGTCTTCTTTTGAATTAATTGAGTTGTTGAAAGAGATAGGAACTCTAGTTTGTAAAACAAGATTTGTTTCCATTAAGTGGATTAAGGATAGAAATGGCGTGATAAACTTTGAGATAGATATATAAGAATTAAGACAAAAACTTATATACCTTTGGGGCACATAGGGGCACAGATTTAGGTGTTATATATGTGCTCTTCAGGTGTTATATATATACTCTATAAGTGTTATGTTTTTTGGTGATATACATATACTCTACATGTATCATATTTGTATAAGAGTATACATGTGATACCTGAAGAGTATACACATGATACATGTAGAGTATATATTTAACACCAATATGATAATTAATTTGGGGGCACCGTGCCCCCGGAACACACAAGTGTCACTCAAGAATTAAACGTGCTTCTCAATTTTGGTTACGGAATTATTGCTGATTTTTATTGGATTTGTGTATTTGAAACATTAGGAGCAAATTCTGGAGAATGCGTTTGAATGAGCTTGTTCAAGTTTAATCCCCTGAGATCTCATGATTATTATCATCTTTATATATATAAAAACACAAACATTGTCAAAAAAAGAAAATTAAAATTTTTCCCGCCTAAAATCACTTTCTACTTATAGAAATATATATGTATATATAAATGATATTTAATGTGAATAAAATCTTTATAATTTTTAATATTAAACATACATATATATGTGCATATAATTATACTCATGATATGATGAGATGTTAATTAAGAAAGAACTCTTGCAATTATATTAAACAAGATTCAATTAATTTGCCTAAATCTTGCAACCCTATTTTGGAAATAATTGGTGGAAATTAATATAATAAAAGGAAATATTCAATTTTTATAGATTAAATGATTCAATTTCATACCTTCAAAATAGAGAAAGTCAACTTTAGCAATAATTAATGGATTTATTTAAATAGTTTATGATTATTAATTGGGTATTGTCATATTTCAAATTAAATTTATGTTTCCAAAATATCATGAATCAATTTATATATATATATATATATAAACTTAGATACATATATATATATATATGTACGTATATACTTACTTATTAAAAGTCAACTATTAACCTTAAAAACCATTTACTTATATTTGGAAAAGTATATATAGTTGATTTACAAACAAAATGCATTATTAGTCATCCAATTTATATAGATATGAATATAAATTAAATAGATGTGAATATAAATATAAATTTAATATAGTGTACATGGGTTAATATTATATTATATAATATGTTTTTTTTTTAAAAGAACTATATCATATATCTACGTATTTTTATATATAAAAAAACACAAATATTACCTAAAATAGTAAGACAATGATATCCCAAAAAAACCCTACTATAATTAGAAATAAATAGATAACATTAGTTTTATGTTTATTTATTTCTTGAAGTATTTAATATATATTTAGAAATATATGTGAATTCATATATACAAATAACATATATATACAAGTCAACTATTATCTTTAAATATCTTTTAATTATTTGAGGAAAAAACGTAGCATTAATGCACGTTTTTTATTTGGAAAAAGTAGAGATATTTCCTTTTCTTTTCTTTGAAAAAAAAAAAATCCAATTTGATTCATTGATTTTTTGGCATCAATATCCAATTTGATTCATTGATTTTATTTTTAAATATCCTTTATCATATCAAAGATAAAACTATTTAATATATTAAGAAGATTAATCAATATAATTATTAAAAAATATCATGATATACACTTATTTCCTTATAGTTTTAGAATTATGTTATTTAAAGATTACAAGTGTCATTATATATGAAAACTTATTAATTTACTAGAATCAATTTATTATACCATATTTTAGATGTGAATGTTTATTAATTTATAAGATGATTATATATATATTGTATTTATCCAAATAAATGTAAATTTTATAACTTATATAAAAGATTATAAATTCAAGATTTTCAAAATAAAAAAACCCAAAATTATGCACTCGCAATAACAATCAATTACGTTCATACCATATATAATGCACTAATTCCATATCTAATAAACATATATATCTTTCATTATAAATATGAGAGAATAAACTTGGAATTCACTCATGCATTTTCCATTCACATTTTCTCAAATTATGCACTCATCCATACCCTTAATTATTTATTTTTTTGTTCACAAACGTATAATTGAAAACAAAATAATATTTCATTTTATTCACGATATTTGAATATTCAAAATATTTAATCCACTTATTTTATTTTAAAACTTATGTTTTATATCTTTTTTCAATTTCAGAAATAATAAAATATAAATAAAATTATAATTATATTTCATAAAAAGTTTAATCCCGTGCATCGCACGGGCGAAAAACTAGTTATTTATAATTTTATAAATTAAATGTCATATTCTAATTTATTCAAATATTTTAATATTAGGTAAACCACTTTATAACATTCTATCTCTGAGGGCATGTTTGGTAGGAAAGGTTAGGGTGGTTAGGGATTATAGTATAGGCTAAGTTGCTGTTTGGTAGTAAGGTTTAGAGCCCGGGATTAAGTAAGGCCCGGGTCAAAGATGCAAGGAATAGGGTGTGCTACAGGGTGGATAATAAACCCACCAACATTGGTGGGTTTACCCTTTTCCTAACAGTACCATGATCGAAAATTACCATTTTATCCCTACTGTACACTAATTTTGACGAAAAAGCCCTTACATTTGCATAAATTACACTTTTGCCATGTTATATATGTGTAAACCCTAGCATTCCACCCCTTCTCCTCCATCGAACATATCTTCAACCAGCGGCTGCGGCATCGTGTCTTCTCCGACGAAGCTCGCGGCTGCCTTCCGGCGAATGTGGCGGTGGCTCCAATTCGAAGACCCAGTTCACAGCAGCGAAGCATAGTCCAGAAATCTCTAGGTATCCATTCTCCCCCCCCCCCCCTTTTACTTTGCGATTTCTCAAAGTGTTGCTTAGATACACCTTCTTCTCTTCTTGATTTTGATCTTCGAAATGCATTACACATTGTTTGGTTTTTGAAACTGAGTTTCGAAGGGCGCTGGTGTTGATTCCAGTGAGCACAATTTACCTTGAAAAGTTGTAGATTTTATATAAACTGCTATTCGATTGAGTCGATTTTTTTTTTCAAATACTTGTTCAAATCGGTGCTTGGTTTGAACATTTCATGCTTTGGGTTTTGTTTATTTCCTGTTTTCCCCAAATTTTTTGCATGAATGCTAAAGCTTACTTATTTTGCATGATTTCTTTCAGTGAACACACCATTCCTGTTGGTTTCTTCTTTTCAGGTAATCGGTTTTTGAATTTCTCAAGCTTTTGTGATATATAGACGATTTAGTTACCTTCACTAGATGTCCAATGCTGTTTATTAACTTTCAAATTGCATAGTTTAGTTTCTGTTTCTTGTTTTGATTTGGGACGGATGTAATAGCGCTAGGACCTTCTTTACAATGAAATCGGAAGTAGAAACAATATTGTATTATCTGTAAGTCTATAGGATGATGTACTAAAAACACTTGCTTGTTTGGCGGTTTCGACTGTGTTTCCATGTAACATCTGAACTATCCACATTAAGAAGTTGAGATTTCATGACTTCAGTATATTGAATTCTGCAGTAGATTTCTCTGCAGGTTCTTATGTTTTCATAAGATCCATCTCTGTCTGCACTTATTATATTGATAGAAAGATTATTATGTGCCTCTTGGTTATTTTGATACAGAATAATATCTGCAGAAGAAAAAAGCTACCATTTTTGACCACTTTATTTGATCTATTTCCAGCTTCATTGAATTCGGAAAATATTGATCTTTCTATTAATTTTTTCAAACTAGTGTTGATTTATTTAATCAGTGCATATACAAATTCCTTCATGTGTTTAATTTAGTGAGTGCATAGTCATGACGTTAACATAATATCTATTACAAGATTTGCATATAGAATGTAACATTAAACTAAAGTATATTGAAAATATAGTGTATGGTTAGGTTTCTTTGCTTCTGATTTTTTGGGTTTTGTATGATGGATTGGAGAGCACATAATTAATATAGAGTTGTAAGAAATTAAGAAAATAACAAGTTGAATTACAACTAAGTGCCAATATTTTAATTACAATCTTATCTCTGCCAATATGGTTCATTGATGGATTAATTTATATTGACATGTGTGCTTTTATGCTTGGTTTCCACCGTTGCACTCTTCGGCTGCATCTCACTGTGCTGTGAAGTTGCCGAGTGTTGATCCGGAGGCCATATAAATTGTTGTTTTCCTACTTCCAGCTTTGAACCCCAATTCCACAGGTTTGGCATTACATTCATTCATAGTTGATGTAGACTCCATAAAAGAACAACACTTCAACAATCATGGTAATACAAGTAACTTTAAACACAATAACACCAAACAAACACTTTAATTCGGCAAACTCAACAATCATCATGCAAATCTGATTTTTAAGCTATGCTTTTTTTGGGATTAAGGTTAAAAAATAAGATACGATTTTCATGTCTAATTCCTTCTAACGAATACTGCTTTCATTTGGGGATTTTAGTAAGTCACATACCGGCGGAGGAAACGTAGCCAACGAGGATGAAAACCCCAAAACTTTTCAAACTTAAATCAAGTAGATCAAACCTGGTAGACATGACCGATCTCAAGTGTGTGTGAATTACGTTCGAAGATGGCAGCGTTCAACGCTTAGAATGGAGGAAATCCAGCTCCATCTGCCTTCAATGGACGTTGTACGATTTTGAGGTGAAATTGAAGAATGAGATCCCCTTTTGTTTTCTTCAATTGCATAGTTTACAATATACAATTTTGTTTATTCACAAAAATTTGGGGTTATTTTAGTAATTTCACATTTTAGTCCCATATTAACTCACATACCAAACAACAACAAAAGAAACAATCCAACTTTAACAAACCTCAAATCATCCATACCAAACATCAAATTTTTAATCAAACCTACATACCAAACAACAAATTTATAATCATGAACAGTGCAATCTCTCCCTTTTTATCAGTCCATGTTAATCCCGACCCTGCTACTGAACGGCCCTGAAATATCTATATTCAAACTTATAAAATAAATCTAGTCAAACTCCATAAATAAATAAGTAATATACATGTCAGAGATAAGTACTGTTCTTTCTTTAATTCATTGCTTTTTTTTTCAAAGA
The DNA here is from genome assembly GCA_005771605.1 of Scutellaria baicalensis. Lineage (NCBI taxonomy): Eukaryota > Viridiplantae > Streptophyta > Magnoliopsida > Lamiales > Lamiaceae > Scutellaria > Scutellaria baicalensis. The sequence continues at coordinate 30,083,499 of CM016723.1, read as the reverse complement.
TGAGCACTGTTGACAGATAATATCATTTATTTTATACACGCCGGCATTCAAGATAATCGGCCGACCAGGAGATCTTTTCACACGTGCAACTCTCTCTCTCTCTCTCTCATCTCTGTGTCTATATATATATATAGACATGATGCAGCTTAACCATATAATACTTACAATCTGCATCAAACAAACATATATCTTACAACTAATTAGTGAGAATGTCTGAGTGTCCAGGCAAGAACCATGCAGTACTCTTCAATAATTCATTTCTATTAATCTTGATCCATGTTTATCAATCAATCATAATTGTTAATGTTAATCTTGCAGGAAAGACGTCGTGGCCGGAGCTGGAGGGGGCGAACGGGGAGAAGGCGGCGGCGACGATAGAGAAGCAGAACCGGAATGTGAACGCTATCGTCCTCAAGGATGGAACTCCGGTGACCAGAGATTTCCGATGCGATCGTGTGTGGGTCTGGGTCAACGACTATGGCGTCGTTGTTCGTACTCCCTCCGTTGGTTGATCTTCTATATATATTTCCCACCTCTATTTACTAAACCCAATTAATCTATATATATGTGTGTTGTAATAAACTACTTTGTGTTGCTTTTAAACCAATAAATGATGAATAAACTAATGAATATATATTATAGCTACGATCAATCATCTCTTTCTGTGTGATTACTACGTTTATTGTGATTCCAGTTTTGTCTAGAATTATATATAACTTCAAATTTGATGTCACGTGCAACTTACATTACATGTTTTAATGGATTCTCAATTTCGATTGAAATTGAAATAAAATCAAACATTAATGTTTGAATATATGATATTAACTTGGAAAAAGTTATAACAATTATATGAGACAATTTGCAAAAAAAAGGTCTAAATTACGGACTGAGAAATGAAGAATAATAGTATATGTCATTTCATCAATATTCAAAACTATTTTCTACTTATCAAATCACCTTAAACATAAATTAATTGCTTCTTGTCAACATTTTTTTTTTTTTTCAAATTGAAGCTAAACAATTTCATTCATAACGAGTAGATATACATAAATTATGAAGTAGGAGCCTTCCACAAAAGTTGTACAATACCCAAACTGTAGGATTAGCATAGAAAATAGATGTTCTAAGGGTTTGTTTGCTTGCCTTTATTAGACTTGATATATATCATATCGATAAGATTAACTTGTTTACTTGAATATTGTAAGCTCATGATAGAAAAAGACCCGGTTTTATATCACCAAACCTTTTGATATGACTACCCATAGAGATGAATAAGCTGCTATCACATGCATTTAAGACGTACAGCTGAATAATCACATGAATACAATCAAGCCTAATCAATAATTGAAGCAAACGCAACCTGACAATAAATGGTGGTTATACCTCATTTACTACTCGTTTGACAAACCCTAAATGAACGCTAGCTTGATGAAGAACTGAAAAAAGATCTACAATTATATACTAATAATAAACTAAATAAATTGTAAATTATGTATTATTATTATGTGGATTTCGATTCATATTTAATTTAAATATAACATATAGTTAAAGTAAATACAATATATGAAAATGTTAAAAAAATATTTATTAAAATATAGTATAGCCTTCACTAAAAAGATCATAAATCTTTAACAAAATCTTAAAATATCAATTCGCTAATGGACAATTTTAATTATCACGATATTCTCCAAATATTATATTTCTTACTCAAATGAATTATATTTTTATATGATCTTTTATATATACTAAAGGAATAACCATAGATGACACTTGTCAATCCAATAATTTTTCTCATTTTTATTTTTATTTTTACAAATTTAATCAATATAAAGCTAATTAATATTGTTATTTAATGATATCTACATTAATGTTGATAATGGGGATTAGTAAATATTTATATATACTAAAGGAATAACACTTGTCAATCCAAGAATTTTTCTCATTTTTATTTTTATTTTTACAAATTAAATCAATATAAAGCTAATTAATATTGTTATTTAATGATATCTACATTAATGTTGATAATGGGCATTAGTAAATAATGTAAAAGATTTAATTAATTTGTTAATGTAACATATCCTATAAAAAGGATTTATAAATTTAAAATTTGTTAATTTAAATTTTTTAGAGTAAATATAAATAAATAATGAAAAATAAAATAGATATGGGTTGATTTAAAAGAAATAGTTCAAATGTTCCAAACTAATTAATTAATAAGATCATATGGTTTTGGGAATATTGTAAAATAAAAGTTAAAATTTATTTAAAAATTTGACTTTCATTTTTTTATCATTTTATCAAAATAAATTTTGAGGGTTTGAATAATATATATAATAATATTTAAATTTTCTAACTAATAGAGAAAAAAAATTGTGTTATTTTACATATGAAACATATATTTCAACTAGATAATACATAAATCAGATTGTATTGTTTTTAATGTTAAATTAAACGGTGTACATTGTATGAATTGTATATATTTTTCTTATATAAATAACAATTAATTTTTGTTAAAATTTAGTTAATTTAATTTAATTTTGTGTATTACACGGGTTCTATACTAGTTTATTAATGAATATAAATCTCATGTATCACACTGGATATATATTATAAGTATTATAATTAAAATGAGGTACGAATTTTGTGACCTAAATTGAGATCACGTTTCTTATATTTTTATCTCTATTAAAGTTTATCACGCAATTCCTAGTCTTAATGGAAAAATCTTGTTTTACAAACTAGACTTCCTCTTTTTCAACAACTTAATTAATTCAAAAGAAGACTTTATACATTGAAGAGTTCCCACAAATCAAGGGTTGAATAAATCCAAGATTCTCAAACAAAGATTAACATTTTTCCTGGGTTGAATAAATCCAAGATTCTCAAACAAAGATTGACATTTTTCCTAGGTTAAAGTGTAAAGTTAATGTTACAAATCACTACAAAGCTGTTGATAAGGGAGAAATGGTCTCATCCGCCTGTTGGTCCCTCAGTCAGATGAGATGTAAATCGAGAGATGTGTTCAAGTGACAGACAACTGTGGAAAAAAGTCAACACGATACAAAACTTGATATATTAATACATTGTTTTCATTATCTCGATTCTCCAAGCTGATTTAACTGCTAAAATAACAAAACTAATCAGGTATGATAAAGAAAGTTTATTAGGAAAGACACATTGAGATAACATATAATTCCTAAAATATCATCGTCTTTTCTTTAAATACTTTATTTTCAACAACGTTGTTGTAGCTAAATAATACTATAATGAACCGCATTATCTTGTCTTAAATAGATGTTTTATTAGTCATTGTTTAATGACAAATACTTACCCAAACCCGCCCGACCCGCTTTGCAATTCTCTCTCTCTCTCTCTATATATATATATCTTTTCTTTCCCTAATTTTTACCCTAGTCTCTATTCTTCTTCTACACTGATTTTTTTCTCAATCTTCTCTTTTCATCTGTCTCTTTTTCTTCTTCTTAGAACATCTCCAATGGGAGATTCAAATTGAAACTCAAACTCAAAAAGTGAAAAATTGCTGCTCCAACCATGCCTCAAATCCAAACTCAAATTTGAGTTTGTGAACAGTAAGTGGCAAATTTGCCACTTACTATTCACAACTCAATTTTTTTTTTCCTTTTCATTTATTTTTATTCATTTACAATTATTTTTTTTTCTTTTTCATTTATTTTATTTATTTAATTGCACATTTTGAGCTATTATATTTTATATATTGATTTTATATACTTGATATTTGGTATTTGATACATTATATAATTTATATATCTATAAGTATTGCATTATATTGTAGATTATATAATTTAATAAATATAAACATTAATTATAATTAATAGAAATACGATAAGATATCATACAATGTTTAACGAAAATTACAATTATAGTTCATAAATATTTTTTTATAATTGAAACCAATTAAATTAATTTTTTATGAACTAAAATAAATAAATATTTGATATTAAATAAAATTTGAAAAATAAAAATTAAGAATATTGTAAGAAAATACTCCAATTTGAGTTTAAAGAGTTGGAGATAGTTGCAAATTTGGTGGCAATTTGGTGGCAAAATCAAGATTTGAGTTTGGATTTGAGTAAAATGCTTGGAGATGGTCTTAGGCAAAAAATCGTTCTTTCCTTACTAAAGAAGATCTATAAACTATGCAATCATTACAACACACATCAGAGGGGATTTTGAATGATGATGAAATAACTTTATGTTTATGATCTATTTTAGGAGACATTCTTGGGGATTTGAGCATCGAGATTGATAGAAAGAAAGACGAGGATGATGATGAGATAGAGATGTGAAGAACTCCGAGTTGAGAACAAAATTTTGCGAGTATTGAAGGTGGGAGGTTTTGAAGATAAAAGACCCTCCAAACTCAACAAAGCTGGTTTTTTGCAATTACTTTCTTTGTATAATAAGGTTGTAATACATTTTTCTTAATAGAGTTTCCTATCTATTTTTTTCCATCATTCTTATTCGAATTTTAAAATATCGAAAATCGATTATCTTAAATAATATGAAATCATGATTTGCATGAAAAAGAAGATAATAAAATGAATTTATGAATTTGCAAAAAACTTATGAAAAAGATGATGATTAAATGAAGCACATAAAATTTGTCAAAGAAGAAAATTAAATCACAAACACTAATATCTTTTACTTAAATGAGTAGTACCTCAAATTTTAATATGTTTAAGGTATCATATACATACCTTTAAGGTATTAGATATGTATTGTTAATGTATTAATAATTATAGTATAAGGTATTACACAGTTTCTTTAAAGGTATTACTGATAGGTAGAAAATATGTGCATTTTATTGTGGTTTGATTTGATATTTTATAATCTTTTATGTGATTGAATGCACTGTTTTCGTATCTATATATGTTTTTGGTATCAAAATACTTCATATATCATTTTCACTATTATTCAGGAATTTTGGAGTATATTTTGATTAAGAGATATGTTCATGGGTCGAGAAATGAACACAAATCGAAGTTGGGGCAGTTTGGGCCCAAAAGCCCATCACACTAAATCACCCAGTGTCAGCCCAGTCTGCCAATGTGGTTCGTCTGCAGCCCAGCCCAGCGAGATTCTGTACGAGATTTTGGGCCGGAATAGGGTTAAGCCCATCTCCAAAGGGCTTAAAAAGATATGTTCACACATATAATTAGAAGGAGATAATTCTTTTCTTTCTCTCCAAGCCACTCTAGAGAGAGAATTATTTTATATAGATTAGTTTCTTTTCTTATGGATTATTCTACAACTTTTATGGATTCGATTTCAAGGATGCTTGGATAATTCTTCAATTTCGGTTAGCAAGGATGTTTGAACCCATATATTTATTTATGTTTTGATTAATTCGGTTTTCCTTCTCGATGTTTGATTGAATTGATTATGTTATCTGTATTGAATGATTTCGATTATTGATGCTTGATTTAGATTGATCACCTAGGTTAAGTGTTTGATAATTGATTGCTAGAATCTTAAATCATGAATCCTAATTGTTGTGGTTTAATTTTCATTGGTAGTAAACTAGAGGTTGTGCATCTCTAGGGTAGCATAATCCTAGATTATCAAATTGAGCTTGTGTATTTGGAGTCTAGTTCATCCTATCGTCTTGGTGATTAATGCATTTGATGAATTAAATCTAGAGAGCTTATTCTAGGTTGTTCAATTGAATATGGTTAATTAGTGATCTTATCCTAATTTAACTAATATTAAGAGACGATTCGGTTTAATAGAGCTTGTTGTTAGACTAGGGGTGATAATTTCATGATAATCTAAGAGAGAGTGTAACATTGATTAAGGCATAATTGATATTGGGGGATAATTGAACTATTAACTGGAATACTTTCCATCCTTTGATTTCTTGTTTAATTTGTTTTCTAGGTTTTTAGTTAATTTTAGTGTTAGTTACCAATCAATCTAAAACCCCCCATTTCTTCTGTTTCTTGAATTGAATATAGGTGACATAGTTAAATCTTCACTCCTCGTGGGATCGACTCCGACTTACCCTATCTACTAGTTAGTTAGGTTAGGAAGGATTTTATTTAATTTTATTGCATCACGACAGCGCGGTCAAATTTTGGCGTCGTTGTCGGGGAGTTATTTAAATTTGATTGTGTCATCTTTTGTCTTTTCCTGTTTTTATAAAAAAAATTGTTCAATTTTCTGAATTTCTGAATTCTGGTCGAATTTCACTGTTTCCAAGTCTGCTCTGTTTTGTTCTGTTTTTCGTACTGGGAGCCCAGTGTGATCCATCTCTTTCAGTGTCGAATTCTGCAGACTGTTTCATCGAATTAGTCTGATTTTTCTTGCTGAAAATTTGAATCTTCATACTCGAATTTTGTGATTTCAGGTTGTGGATGCGCACTCGCTCTCAGGGTAACAAGGACCTAGAATTTTACCCTGAAATTACCTGGAGAGATCGAGTTCTATGGCAACAAGCTAAGCGAGCTTTGGAGTTTATACTTCCACCTCTTGAATCTGATATCGGTGATTCCGAAGAAGAAGAGGGAGCAATGGCTGAAGAGCGAACTTTTAGGGAGCTAGCAAACCCGAGCCTCACTCAACAACCTCTTTGCATCACTTTTCCTGAACTTCCTGATGCTATTAATTTTGAATTAAGATCTGGTTTGATTCACTATCTTCCATCTTTCTTTGGTCTTGCAGGTGAGGATCCCCACAAACACTTGAAGGAATTTCACACTACCTGTTCGAGCATGAAACCATCAGGGGTGACGGAGGAGCAAATCAAACTTCGTGCATTTCCTTTCACTTTGAAAGATGGTGCAAAAGACTGGCTCCACTATCTTCCATCAGGGTCCATCACCACTTGGGATGAGATGCAACGTCAATTCTTGGAGAGGTATTTTCCTGCATCTCGAGCTGCTCATATTCGAAGGGAGATATGTGGAGCCCGACAAAGGAAGGGAGAAACTTTGTATGATTATTGGGATCGTTTCACAAAGTTAGAAGCTAGTTGTCCACATCATCAACTTTCTGAGCAATTGTTGATTCAATATTTCTATGAGGGTCTATCTCCAATGGACCGGAATGCAGTCGATGCAGCCAGTGGGGGAACATTGATGGACAAGACACCCTCAACAGCAAGACTTCTCATCTCGAACATGGCCAAAAGTTCACATCAATATGGCAGCCGAGATTATTCGGATTGGAGCGTGAAAGAGGTATGTGAATCTACTGTTGAGAATAAAATTTCTGAATTAACTGCCCTTGTACGGCAAGTTGCTACAGGTGCTCCTCGTGTGAAGCCTGTGTCGTATTTGCAACACCACCGATCATACCACAGACGCATGCCGAATCTTGCTTGATGAAATAGAGGCTCATGCCAATGCTGTGGGAAGTGGAAATTATCAAGGGAGGAAATACGACCCCTTCTCGAACACATACAATCCGGGTTGGAGAGATCACTCAAATTTTAAATGGGGAAATCAGCAAGGTGCTCCCAATGGAGAGAATAATAGGCCTCCACAACTCTTGAGGAATCCGAATCATCAAGGAGAAAATTCCAATTATCAAGGGCAATCATCCGGGCAAAATTCGAGCTCATCCTTAGAGGAGATGATGAAGACATTGACTTCCAATACCATGCAATTTCAGAAGGACACCCAATCAAGCATCAAGAATCTTGAGATGCAAATGAGTCAATTGGCGATGGTCGTGAGTCGTCTTGAGGCCCAAAGCGGAGGGAAATTGTCGTCTCAATGAGAGATAAATCCGAGGAATGTCAGTGCCATGACCTTACGGAGTGGGAAGGAGCTGGAAAGTCCGAAAATGTCTGTTGAAACTCAGAAAATCGATGAGGAAGAAGAAGCTACCAAGCAGTCTGACACTTGACCTCCAGTGTCGAAGCAATCATCCAGTATCAAAACTCCGAAGTCTGCAGAGGTAAAAAATGAATTTTTCGAAAAATTTCCTATTCACTTGGTCCCTTTTCCTTCCAGGTTAGCAAGGGCAGCGAAAGGAGAGCTCAAAAAGTCAGAGGAAATTCTGAAAATCAATAAAGAAATGAATTATGTCCCACTGGCCAATGTCAAATTGTTGAAGTACTCAATTTTGGAGGACAAAAGGAAGCACATTGAAGAAGTATTCGTATTACATGAAGTCCAAACACCATCTCAAGCACTTCCCATCAATTTTCCAAAGTTGAAAACCATAAAAAGGAGAAAGCTCAATGGAGGGACAAACATTGTAGTTTCTAATGCGTCCTCTCAAAGGACCACTTCCAAAACCTCCTTGGTGATCAGGTGACATCTATTCCATACTTATTATTTTTTCTCTCATTTCTTTTCATGTTTGGATCTTGTGTTATCTTTATTTTGTGTTGTGATTTGTATTACTTGGGGATAAGTAAGATTCAAGTGTGGGGAGATGAGAATGGTGCATAATTGGAAAGGTGTGGAATAAATTGCATATCTTGCATGTAGTTGCATTTAGGTTCATGTAGTTGCATGTAGGTTGTTCCTTTTCTTTTAGTTAGATTTCACGTTTAATTGCTTTTGTACGTTTAATTATCGTTTGCATTTGCATATAGATGAACAAAAAAATTGGGAAATGAAAAAAAAGAAAAAAAAAGTTTTGAGTAAGTGAGCTTGCAATGATCATTCAAGTGTTATTGATTTTATTTTATGGAATTCGTTTATGTTGGACGTGGTGTTGTTGAGCATTGCTTTCTGTTGGTTAAAATTGCTAAATGTCGTCTCAAGAAATTACTTTTAGGAAGGATAACATTGGTTTGAGAATTAATCTATGATTGTGAGTTGATTTGCTTTGCTTACTTGTGTCTTGAGATATGCTTTTAATTCCTTGATGGAAGTAGTCTAAATTGAAATTTGTGAAAGTTTGATCACTTTTGATGAACCCCTTGGTTGGGAAAAAATTATGGGTATGGAGAAAAGGTGATGAGTTGAAAAAAATTGAGACTGGAAAAGATGATGGAGGTGTGGAATCAGCTGCCTACTCTTAGGGGTCCGTGTTTGAAAGTTAGAATGTGAAAAAAAAAATCGCAATAAATGGACTAACCTAAGAGTGGTGTGGAGCTGCCAACCCCATCCAAAACAAAAAAAAGAGACGAGAAGTCATCATCGTCTATGAAAAGAAAAGTGAAAATGAAAAGTGAAAAAAAAATAGAGAGAAAAAAAATTGGAGTAAAAGGGGTTGACTCATTATGTGTGAAGTCTTAATGAATTTTGATGTAGATGAAGGAAATCGTAAAAGGAGTTGAAGTGTGTTGATTGATGTGGGTGGTGGAGTGGATTGATGAATTGTCTATGAAAAATTTGATTTCTGATGTCCTGCCTAAATTTGTGATTTCTTGAGATAGTTGCATTTAGTCCAACGTGTTTTTGCTTGCGTATGCATTGTTTGACATGAATTTGAATTCTCATGGGTGTTAGTAAGGATTTGAGCAAGCGATACTCTCTTTCATTTTTGATCTCCCATGTGCTTTAATTCTTTGTTACTTGAGGACAAACAACGATTTAAGTGTGTGGGGATTTGATCGGTAGAAAATATGTGCATTTTATTGTGGTTTGATTTGATATTTTATAATCTTTTATGTGATTGAATGCACTGTTTTCGTATCTATATATGTTTTTGGTATCAAAATACTTCATATATCATTTTCACTATTATTCAGGAATTTTGGAGTATATTTTGATCAAGAGATATGTTCATGGGCCGAGAAATGAACACAAATCGAAGTTGGGGCAGTTTGGGCCCAAAAGCCCATCACACTGGATCACCCAGTGTCAGCCCAATCTGCCAATGTGGTTCGTCTACAGCCCAGCCCAGCGAGATTGTGTACGAGATTTTGGGCCGGAATAGGGTTAAGCCCAACTCCAAAGGGTTAAAAAGATATGTTCACACATATAATTAGAAGGAGATGATTCTTTTCTTTCTCTCCAAGCCACTCTAGAGAGATAATTATTTTATATAGATTAATTTCTTTTCTTATGGATTATTCTACAACTTTTATGGATTCGATTTCAAGGATGCTTGGATAATTCTTCAATTTTGGTTAGCAGAGATGTTTGAACCCATATATTTATATATGTTTTGATTAATTCGGTTTTCCTTCTCGATGTTTGATTGAATTGATTATGTTATCTGTGTTGAATGATTTCAATTATTGATGCTTGATTTAGATTGATCACCTAGGTTAAGTGTTTGATATTTGACTGCTAGAATCTTAAATCATGAATCCTAATTGTTGTGGTTTAATTTTCATTGGTAGTAAACTAGAGGTCGTGCATCTCTAGGGTAGCATAATCCTAGATTATCAAATCGAGCTTGTGTATTTGGAGTCTAGTTCATCCTATCGTCTTGGTGATTAATGCATTTGATGAATTAAATCTAGAGAGCTTATTCTAGGTTGTTCAATTAAATAGGGTTAATTAGTGATCTGGTCCTACTTTAACTAATCTTAAGAGACGATTCGGTTTAACAGAGCTTGTTGTTAGACTATGGGTGATAATTTCATGATAATCTGAGAGAGGGTGTAACATTGATTAAGACATAATTGATATTGGGGGATAATTGAACTGTTAACTGGAATACTTTCCATCCTTTGATTTCTTGTTTAATTTGTTTTCTAGGTTTTTAGTTAATTTTAGTGTTAGTTACCAATCAATCTAAAACCCCCAATTTCTTCTATTTGTTGAATTGAATATAGGTGATATAGTTAAATCTTCACTCCTCGTGGGATCGACTCCGACTTACCCTATCTACTAGTTAGTTAGGTTAGGAAGGATTTTATTTAATTTTATCGCATCACGACAGCGCAGTCAATTACATATTAATTTTAAAGTATTAATGTTTATAGTATAATTAAGGTACTACATATGCACCTTTAAGATATTAATATTGATAGTTTAAGGTATTACATATTTATCTTTACAGTATTACAAAAATACGTTTAAAGTATTTCATACATACCTTTAAAGTATTAATCCATTGATGTATTATCATTTCTCATATATACTAGCTACCACTTTTCAACTTTAATTAGAGTTGGTTTGATTTCGGTATACTAGTCTGTGTATGTATGGAAATACTGATATATATATATATATATATATCTCACTCTGCATAATTCTGATTTCTAATATTAAAAATTTAGATAGACGAATGGAGAAGAGGAAGACATAAATGAACACGTGTGATGAGGAAGGAAGTAAGACTCAACAATTGGAACATTCATCGTTGATGTATATAGGAATTGAGGAGAAGAAGATGATGATGAAGAACAAGGACATGAATGGAAAATTGAGAGAGAGGAAGAAGAATATTAGGGTACATTTGGATGGGTGGATTTGAGGAGGGATTTGAAATCCATGGTAGCAAATTCATCGGTAGTGTTTGGATGGATATGAATTTGAAATCCATGGTTTTCATTTTGAGCTAATTTTGGAGTCATTTTGGTGGATTTCAAATCCTCTCAAACTCATTTCAAATCCTGAATTTCAAATCACTCTATCCAAATGGAGCCTTAGAGAAAATGAAATAGCGACTCTCATATATATAGGGATTAAGGAGGAGGAGAAAATGAAAAGGATGAACGTGAATGAAAATGGAGAAAAAAAAAACAAATAGAGAGAAAAAAAAAAAGGAAAGAAGCATAAATAAATGAGCTCAGTCAACATAAATTATTATTTAAAAAGACTATATTTGTAAATTCTTAGTAAAATAACCCTGATTACAAAAATTATGTAGTTTTGATATTAAAAAAATATAAGTGCAAGAACTTTTACTTTGGAAAATCATATAACGTGTTTTGGAATGTGATACACGCGTGCTAAATGATTATTTGATACAAGAGATCTCATTTAATTTATTTTTATTTAATATTTATATAGAAATTAGGTCAAAGGTAGTTGGACAAATATTTATGTTGGGAGGGTTACTGGAGCTAATTACCCATAAATAAATAAGTTGGTTACGCCTAACCAACTTATTTATTTATTCTTCCCCTTCCATCCTACAGTGGTATGGATCGAAGAATAAATTAATAAAAGGGAAAAAAAGTTTTTTGATCCTCTAACTTTGATTTCTTAGATTTTTTGTTATTTATCTTTCACTTTTTGATTTTTAGTCCTCCATTTTAAAAATTTGTCATTTTTTAGTCCGTTGACCTATTATAGTAGGTAAATTACAAATTTTAACCTGTTATAACAAGTAAATTACAATTTTTTTAATTAGAAGTTACGTTCATTTTTAGAAAAAAAAAAACTTGAGACCAAACTAATTTTTTTTAATTAATGTTGTGTGTTAGTAACATGCCTAAACTAATATTAATAATTAAAAAATAAACTTTTATTTTTCTATCTTCAGGATGTATATTATTAATATTAATTAATTAATAATAAATACTATAATCCATATATTGAGATAAAAATGATATTTAATTACAATATCAATTAAGGCATATTATATGAGAAATATTAAATTTTAATTAAATTTTTTTAGTGTCTAGATAGAACATATTGTAGAATATAAACATTGTTTATATAGGAAATTAATATAAAACTTAACTCTCCCCTAAATCATGTTTTTCATAATTACTGTGTCATTTCCAAACTTATTAATCATTTTAAAACATGTTGTATATCATAAGCACTATATACATACAAAATAATTTAGTATATAGAGTTTAGCTTTCTTTAAACTATTTTTGTTACATGCATGAGAAATATAAATTTTAATTAAATTTTTGGGATTTTTTTTTTTTTGGTCATTCTAAGTTTTGTTCATTGAATCTCTGGTCCTAAATTAAATGAAAAACACTTAGAAAAATTTAATTAAAATTTTAAATTTCTCATATAATATGTCTAAATTAATATTGTAATTAAATATCATTTTCCATCTCGATATATGAGTTATAATATTTTTTATCAACTATTAATATTAATAATATAAGCATCTTGAACATAAAAAAATAGACGTTTATTTTTAATTATTAATATTAGTTTAGACATGTTAAATAAAAAACACACAATATTAACTAAAAAAAATTAGTTTGGTCTTAATTTGGAAAAAAAAAAAAAAGGGTTTAGGGTTAAAAGTTACTTTTAATTTAAAAAATTTGTAGTTTACTTACTGTAACATGTCAAAATTTGTAATTTACTCCTATATATAGTAGGCCAGATGACTAAAAAATAACAAACTTTAAACACAGAGGACTAAAAATCAAAAGGTGAAAGATAAATGACCAAAAATCTAAGTAGTCAAAGATAGATCTAGGACTAAAAAAATTGTTTTCCCTAAATAAAAAAAGGGTTTTTTATTTAAATAGTCTAGTCAATATAAATTATTATTTAAGCAGATCATATTTGTAAATTTTTAGTAAAATAGCTCATATTCCAAAATTATATAGTTTTGATACTAGAACATATTATAATTTGTAATCGTTTTTACGTTCAGAACTCATATAACGCGTTTGGGATGTGATACACGCATGGTGCATGGTTATTTGGTACAACGGATTTCATTTAATTTATTTTTATTTAATATTTATTTGAAAATTAGGTGAAAGGCTAGTTGGACAAATATTTATGTAGGAAGTGTTAGTGAGACTAATTTACCATAAAAAAATTGGGTCAGGCGGGGTACCGATCTAGGATCCGTACCCTAGGATACATTAGACCCACTCTTGTTTAATAACTTATTGTTGCATCTTATTGTCAGTTTATACTGTCAACTTTTGCAACGATGCATTGTTAAAAAAATTGTTTTTTTTTGGACAATTTTATTAGTTGCAAAATATTTTTTCGCAAATGATCAATATTTTTCGTTATTGTGTATTTTGTCAAATAACGAGAAAATATTTCTTTTACATCATCATCATTTTGTGGTTATGAATGTCTTATTAATATTGTTAGTGCAGTTTACACCATTTTCATTATTTATTCTCGAAGATAAGATTGTGACGGTGCAAAAATTATTATATGAAATCAGAGTTTGACTTTTTCTTCAGTCAAACTCTATATACATATAATTGTTAAATTAAACTATATACACGGCTCGTGGTAGAGAAACCATATTGTTAAACTTGGTTTTTTTATTCTTCTATTCTAATTTCAATTCTTTGGACTTAATTAGCCTGCTAAATAACTATTGGAAAATAATAAGATAGGATTGTGAGAGTGGATGATACAATGTGAAATTAGCATGTTCTTGAACTCTTGACTTTTGGTTAACTCTATAACTATATTCATGAAAGGTTGTATATCTAATTGTGGATTGAGTTTCATGTGACATTGTCTCATGGATGTGAGATGGATTAACCAAAAACCCGCACTTCCTAATTTATGCATAAATTTGGTTTGTGGATAAAAAGATTCGTCTCACAAAAAACTATCCACAAGACTATCTCATACAAGTTTTTATGGTAATTTAATTTATTTACATGTCAATATCTAGAGGTGTGTTTAAAAATAAAAATCAGAAGTTGGCTAAGCTGATCTTTGGGTACAATAGTGGTGAGATTGTATTCAAAATTTCACAAAAATTTGTGTGAGACGGTCTTCCGGATAATTTTCATATGATGAGTCTTTTTTATCTATTAACCCAACCTATTTCCATAAATTTTTATGTGAATTGTGAAGTGTGAATTGTTAATTAATCTGTATCACATAAATTGATTTGTAAAACAATGTCACATAATGAGACTAAGAGAGTAAAAGGATTGGAACTTCTTTGCAATGATAAGGATGTCAATATTTTTAATAGTTTGATTAATAATGTTTAAAAAATATTTTTCCATAACTTGAACTATAATATATGTAAGTTTATATTCTAAACAATTTATATACTGCTGCTCTATTAAATAATTTTTGATTTTCTTCATGTTCTTATTTAATTGATTATCATTAAACTAGGAATTATGATCATGGATAAAAATCATTGAAGATAAATATTTTCGATATATGATTACAACTATTTGATATTATATTTTTGGAAAAAAAAAATTCATGAACAAATTTTAATATATTTGTCAGTGATGTGTGACAATTACACACTTAGCAATTCATATGAAAATTTATGGATATGAGTTCATTTCATGGGTAATAAGATCCGTCTCACGGATAGTATCCGTGAGACCCTCACATGAGTTTTTATGTTTTCTGAAAGGAACATGCTATTCACACCCCTTATTTTCTGAATGAGTAGCACTTGGGTGCCCTCGGGGTACGGATCCAGGATCCGTACCCCCAACCCGACCGAAATATATATATATATATTTTCTTTTTTCTCTCTATTTTTTCCATCTTCTTCTTCTCTCTGATCTTCTTCTTGTTTTTTTTTTCTTCTTCTTCTTCTCCGATCTTCTTCTTCTTCTCCTCCTCCTCCTCTTCTTCTTCTTCTTCTTCTTCTTCTTCTTCTTCTTCTCCGATCCTCTTCCTCCTCCTCCTCCTCCTCCTCTTCTTCTTCTTCTTCTTCTTCTCCTCCTCTTCCTCTTCTTCTTCTTCTTCTTCCTCCTCCTCTTCATCCTCCTCCTCCTTCATCTACTTCCATCTGCAACACTGATTTTCCATATGTTTCCCACCACTCCAAATTCCATTTTTTGTTTACAGAGCCTCCAATTTTTCATCGAAAAATGCTCCTCAATGCGGCAACTCAAATCCCTCGAAGCCCAAATCATCCTCCGGGGCCTCACCCACAAATCCGGGATCCAAACCCGACCAGCCACCTCCACCCGGTGCCGCTCCCGCCCTTCCTCACTTTTGGCCGGTGCGGTGACGCTACTACTACTGCTTCGCGTTGTTGCCAATGATGAAGGCTCTCTCCATCTTCCATCGACTTCCTGCCCTAGTTCCTTATCGAGAGAGGCTAAAAATCATGGTGAATCCTGAAGACCTTGGGTTGAGCTCTGCAGAAAGGAAGCTTCTAGGCCTCAAAGGTTTTTGTAACTTAATAATCATTAGTTTGCACACAAAAATGGGTTTATAAGATTTTCCATTGCTGCTTCTTCTTCATCTTCTTCCATCTTCATTGCTGCTTCTTCATCTTCGTCCATCTTCATTGCTGCTTCTTCATCTTCTTCTATCTCTCCATCTTTAGTTTCTTATTATTCTTCAACCTTCGTGATGGGGAGATACATAGAAGAATTACCAATTGTGACTATAGATCTTGCATCCAACATACCACTAGATGATTTGCAAAAATATTTCGAAGAGAAAGATAATGAAAATCGAGATATATTATGTAATACCACAGAAGCATACACGTAATACCTTAAAGGTATTTATGTAATACCCGAAAGAGAATTATGTAATACCTGAAAAGTGATTATCAAATACCTTAAATGTGAGTATGAATGTGTAATACCATATAGATAAAAATGTAATACCTTAAACATATTTATGTAATACCTGAAACATATTTTATGTAATACCTGAATCATATTTTATGTAATACTTTAAGGATAAATATGTAATACCTTAAACTATAAGCAGTAATACCTTAAAGTTTAAACAGTAATGCCTTGAAGCTGAATATGTAATACCTTATACTCAAAAGCAGTAATACCTTAAAGGTGAGTATGCAATACCTTATACTCAAATATGTAATACCTCAAAGGTGCATATGTAATACCTTATGTTTTAAACTCAATACCTTAAAGATAAATGTGTCATACCTTAAAAATGTGTCATACCTTAAGAGTATACACGTAATACCTTAAGAGTATATACACGTAATACCTTAAGAGTATGTGTATAATACCTATCACTGAATGGAATCTGCGCTCAGCTGCAGACGCGCGTGGGGACGCATGGGCGCGCATGAAGATGGCCCACGCGCCGGGTCAGGTTGGGGGCACGGATCTAAGATCCGTACCCCGGGTGCACCCAAGTTTTTGCCTTTCTGAATACACTCCTTTTCCTAATTATATAATTTTCATATCTTTAAAATTTATTTTTTATTGAATTCATCTCTTAAATTACCTATTCTATTCTCTTTGTATTAGCTTTATTATTCTGTAATTGAACGGCTATATTTTTTTGACTCATTAGCATTATGTTAAGTAACAATGTACTTTGTTCCATCATTGTGAATTGTGATATCAAACGAAAATCAGAATACATTTATTTCATTTTCAGCGAAAATGATGTCGACGGTTTTGAAATTGATTTGCTCTGCAATTCAACTAAATGATTTAATATTTTCTGGATAAGTAGGATTACGATGTTAATCTAAATTTTCAAGATTGAACAACATTTAAACACCAAATCATTTTATTTACCATCTTTTCTTCGTCCAATCTAAAAACCACCGTTTTCCATAGATGTAGAAATTTTAGGATAAAAAAGTGATGTGAAGGGTATAAATGATAATTCAGGAGTTTTATTGAATAAAAATTAAATAAAATGAATTATTAAAACTATATAATTAATTGAGGGGGTGTATTAAGAACTTAATTTAGGGGCTGTTAATAGCATGTTCCTTTCTTAAATTGTGAAATATGAATTACATTAATAGATAGGTGACATATCTAGTTGACATATAAAGATTCTAATTTGAAATACACAATTCCAACGTACTAACATAAATATACACAAACTAACATATATATATATATATATATGTATTTTATTCTTAACCAAACTCAAATACACAAGTGTACAACTTATTCTTAACAGGGACTTGCATGATTGTTCAGCAACAAATTTATTCCCAAAATATAGTAAAACTTCAACACTTGAATTAATTTTCAAAAATAAACATTAATAGAACTAATAGGCTTATTTTATCCGATTTGTGGCTCCGATATCACGAATCCATACTTATTGAGCCAAACTCGAACCGATCACATCGAAAATCAGCAGTCACCATCATCCCTTCTTTCACCGTCATCACCTTGACTTTAGGGTTCTCCCTTAATATGACACCCACCGCCACCTCCGCCGCCACCCCCAAAAGCTCCGGCCATGAGCTCTTTCCAGCATCTGTTTAGTTTAGTTTTTCAAATAAATAAATAATAAACATCCAAAAACATTTACAAGCATTTTATTTCAAATGTGAATTATTGTTCCTTATGAGTATTGATCGTGATCAGTTCACCAAGATCAGTAGTTATTTATTACAATCAATTTAATTGAAATAAGTGTATAACTACTTATTCAAAAATAAGTACTTAACCTAAGTTGTATATAATCAGGTGATGAAAGGGGTGAGATACTTACTGGGACACACTTCTTCCATATTTCTTTGTATATATATGAGCTTTGTATTTTGTAAGATGTGAGGCTAATTAATTGAGAGGTGATGGGAATTTATAGACTAAAGCAAATTGGATTATTAATTTTGAAAATTTGTATATGCATTGCCAGCCAATCAGTTTGACATTGACTTCCAAAATTGAATAACTTATTATTATTATTATTATTATTATTATTATTATTATTATTATTATTATTATTATTATTATTATACAATATACTTCATGAGAAAATAAAATTTAGAGGTACTGCTCACTATGTTTTTAGGATTATGAGAATAACAATTTTTATTAATACAACTATATATATTAAAACTTGCATCAATTATTATATATACGTTTGATTATATTATACAACTATAACTATTTTTATTCTTTAATTTGTTTGCGAAATGTTTGATATTAACCATTCATTGTAATAAATTATTGAGGTTGATATGTATACTTATTTTGAAAGAGAAGGTCTTTTGTGTCAAGGGACAGATCCAAGAATTCGTACCTCGATCAGCCGTGAAAGCTATTACTTAACATATTTATGGTTATATGTAAGGTCATCACTCATATAAGTTAAAAGTATATAACTCATACACTCAAAATGTATCAGTTTTTTTTTTTTGTTTTAGTGAAAAATATTATTTAAGGTATTACTTGGTATATGTAAATGTATTATTTGTATAACTTAACAGTATGACTCATATACTCAAAAGTATAAAGTAGATTATAAGTTTAAAATTTTTAAATATCATCAAATGTTTCATCATTTTTTTCGTCAAATTTTTTACAAATCACGATTTCATCATCTTCTTCGTAATTTTTTTATAAATCATTATGTCTTATTATTTGAAATAATTGATTTTAAATTTCTTATAATTATTGTGATAAATTATGATTTAAAATCAATTATCATAATCTATGAACATGAGTAATGGAGAATAGAAAGAAAAAACCAAAAATAACGTACATAATTTCGGGGAGATTTCAATAAGAATAAGGAGAAGAAGATGTGGAAGGATATGAAAAAAAGCAAAAAAAAAAAATATGGGGATATAATCTAGTGTGTAGCTAGAGAAAAATGAATAAACACTAAAAAACATAGAACAAAACTTATATACACCACCGACCCGTTGACCATACTTAATCAATTGACCCAATCTTTTTTCATTTTTAAAACACAAAAATTTGTGTGAGACGGTCTCACGTATAGTTTGTGTGAGACAAATCCTTTTTATCCATGAATCAAACTCATATCCATTAATTTATATGTAAATTGAGAAGTTTGGGTTGGGGTCAACCCATCTCATATAACATGATGATGCATGAGACGTTCTCACACAAAACTCAATTTTTTTAAAAAACTACATGAATGTTGTTTTCTTTTCTTCTTTCACGGTTTCACCCAACCTTTTCTTTTATTTCTGCAAACTAACAACTCATTTTTCTTTTCCGGCAAGCTCATCTCTGATTGGGATGGTGGACTGATTAGGAGTTCCGACGCCAATATAAATGTCGAGCACCATTTCCTTGAGACGCTTCCTCTTCGTCACCGCTCCCTATTTCGTCATTGTGCTGCCTTATTCACAAACCTAATGTACGTGCATGTGACACTTGATTTTGGGCAAGAGAGATGTTAGCACGCAAAGAACCCTGATCCTTTAATTTCCTCCTCATTTTTCACCATTTTCGCTGATTTCATATGCTAAAGATTGTGCCGATTTCACACGTACACTTTACTAATTTTCCCAATTGAAAACTAAGGGACGTTGGGCTCCGTTTAATGAGAAAGATGTCATTTCGAAATTGGGGGCAACTGATTAGACCTTTCTTGGTTGTTATGCAATTGGGATGTATGAAGTTGGACATTTAATTTGGGGAATAATTAATTGGACCTTCGATTATTCTTGACAATGATAATGGTTGGTAGTTGTATTTTGAGGGTTATTTGGAATGAAATATTTTGGGAAACATACTTAAGAGAGACTACATATTTATCTTTAAGGTTTTAATACTTATAATATAAGGTACTACAGATGCATTTTTAAGGTATTGATGTTTATAATATAAAGTATCATATGTACGTTTAAGGTATTACATATTTACTTTATAGGTAGTAATGTTTATTGTATAAGGTATTACATATTTACTTTATAAGTAGTAATGCTTATTGTATAAGGTATATATACATATATATATATATGTACACATTTAAGATATTATATACTTATCTTTAAGGTATTAATATTTATAGTATGAGGTATTACATATGCAACTTTAAGGTATTAATTACTCATTCAATGAAAGGAATTGATTGCATGCTCTTAAGGTAATTGTTGTTTACTGTTAAGGTATGAGTTACATACTCTTAAGGTATTAGTTGTTCATATATTCAGTGAAAGATATTACTCTTGAGGTATCACTTGTATACTCTTACGGTATCATTTATATACTTTTAAGGTATTAGAGTTGTATTGTGTAAATTTGAAACCTTAAAATTACAGATGCAAATGTTCATCATCATCTTCCTCGAATTTCTGCAATTAATATTATATGATTGTAATAATTACTTTTAAAAGTTTTAAAACATTGTAATGGAATCGTAAGAATAACAGACACATGCCACTCTATCTTTCTCTCAAAAAAAAAATTGGGTTTATTCTTTCTCCTTGTACCATTTGCCCAATGGTACAACTATACCTATGGGTAGATATACATTTTTAATAAGTTTATGTAAAACTGTCTCATGAATTATTTTAAATTTTTAAGTGAGACATGTCGATCCACAATTCATAATTCATATATAAATTTATGAAAATAGATTGAGTTTATGGATAAAAGGGATCTATCTCATGAAAATTATTTGTGAAACTGTCTCACTCAGGTTTCTACATCTTTTATTGTATTCCCATTGAAAATGCCCTAAGTTGCAAATTATTTTCCAATTTTGCGAATCAATCAGTAATAAGGATTGGATATAATTGGATGTAACAGATCAAAGTTTCTAGAAAAGTTCATGACGTAAGCTCATTCAAAATTTTAGAATATGAAATTTAGAATGATTAATGTATAGACTTGTATAATTAATACTCCCTTCGTCCCACTTAAAATTGTATACTTGTCATTTTCAGTTTGTCCCACACTAATCTGTCAGCTTCAAAATGGCAAAGAAAAATTTAATCCCTTACCCCTCAATTTCTTTCATTTTATAATTTTTGCACTCAAATTATACCTTTAAATTAAATTGTCACTCAAAAACATTAAAATAACACATCCAATCAAAGTCAATAGCTTTTTCTTAGGATTCGTGCCGGTTAAAGTAGGCACATTTAACTGGGACGGAGGTAGTATTTCTTAATATACTTTAAAATATTATATTTATGGTATTAATCATGCAAGAAATCAATTGAAGATGATTGTCGAATTCTACATATTTTCTTTTTGGGGAAGGAAAACGCAAAATCCAATGTTTGAACTTCCTATTTTATTTTAATATTGAGAAACGCTAGCTAACTTACGCTTTTAGTTGTAGTTATTCAAGATCAAATTAAGTCAACTATGTTGTATGAATTAATTACTTATTTTTACCTATTTTTTTCTAACAATTTTACCAGATATCTTTTCGGACCAGTGATTTTACTCTTAATCTTTTGAAAATTCATAAATTTGATCAAAATTCAATCCTCATGACCAAATTGAACTTAATTCGCATGTAATTAGTACATAATATCCTATAAGGATAGATAACTTGAAAAGTTCATGGTCAAAATTGTCAGGACATAAAAGTTACTGATCAGAAACTAGCCCGAATATCAGAGTGCACATACTAATTACATGCGAATTCAGCTCGATTTGGTTGCTTGGGTTGAATTTGGGTTAAATTTCTGAATTTTCAGAAGATAAAAGATAAAATCGACAAGTCAAAAAGATAATGGATAAAAGTGTCAAAACTAAAAAGTTAATGGGTTAAAAAATTAATTAATTTCGTGTTTGTATTGTTGTCAACTAAATGATGATATATACTGATGGTCCCAAAGCCTACTCAATTTTCAAACTTTTCTTCATTTCAGGAGGCTTAGGTCGAGAGGCAGTAACCTTTTGGGAGATTACCTATCAGAGTTATATTACGGAAGCTTCCTCTCATAAAAAGACCAAATAAAGACATGCATCTAACATAAGATATGCAGATAAAACAGTAAGCACAGATAAACGCATAGATATACAGAGGTTCGAAGGTGGAGTAACCCTTCTACATCCTCTCTGCCTCTTCTCAAGAGGGAACATTTGTTAAACTTGTTGATTTATGATAGATAACTCTATCTATTACAACACAGACTTAACAAGTAAGTAGCAAGCCTACACATAGCTGCTCACAGCTGCTTTCCTACTCTCCTAACTGACCCACACAAGATCCTATCTGACCCCTCAGGATCCTTGCTTTCTCCTTCAGAAAGCGAACAACTTATCAGGATCTCAGTCCTGACTAAGCACTCCGAGACAGTCCTCAAAAGGTTTGTCTTCTTCTTTTTCAACTGGATTGCAGCAAGCTTAGACTTCTTTTGCAGGTTGATCTGTTGTAGCTTGCTATCGGACTGAGTGACTGAGTACTCTAGCGTTTCTGGGGTATAGAGTGGTTGAACTTTCTACTCTTCTTTTGATCTTGAATACACTCTTTTCTCTCTTCTTCTTTTTCCCCCTTTGGGTCTTCCCCCTCTTTTCTACGCTCTCTCTTGCGCTTTGTTCTCTTTTTTTTCTTTTCTGTGCTTTCTTCTCTTCTTTCTTGTGCGCTTCTCTTTTCTCTTCTCTTCAGTCTTTAGTCTTCTTCTATTTATAAATTAGGAAATCTGCCCGTTGAAGATAGGTTTCCATCATTAAATGCACCACACTCCTTCTGATATATTCCAGTTTTTCACTTTCCACGTATTTTCATCTGATTGGCTCCATTCATCTTCTCTCTACCAGTAACTTCTAGCTCTCTTCCTAGCCTCGCTCTCATGTGGCTTCAGGGTTCTGTAGCTTGTTACTTTGCAATATGTTTCGCCATGGTCTCTTCCAGGTAGCTTCCTGTCAGGTAGCTTGAGTCTTCGATAGCTTGCTGCTTTGCAGTATGCTTTAAGCATAGTCTGTTCCAGGTAGCTTCATACAGTAAGCAATATCCTTTTTAGTTTACCAGATTCCTTTCACCATTCTCTTCAGTATCCTTCTTCTGAAACTTTCTCTGTCTCTGCAGTAACCTCGTTGCAGTAACCTTTATAAGATAGGTTATGCTTATAGAATGAGGGTTACTATTCTGTGGTTTTATCTCATCAAAACATACTTAAATCTGTTCTAACATATACATATGGAGTGACTCTTGTGTTAAATTGTCTCACAGATCATATTACGTGAGATGGGTTAACTCACAACACGAATTTTCCAATTCACATATACATTGATGAATATGAATTTGATTCATAGATAAATAGGATCCGTCTCACGGAAATTATCCGTGAGACCGTCTCACACAAGTCTTTGTGATAGATACGAGCTCCTTGAACTCACTTCCTTGTCATGTAGATTAAAAATTAGATCTAACTAACTCTATAAGAAACATATATAGTTTTTTTGTCCTCGTTACTTTAATTTGTAATTTTTTCAATTATACTCTTTGTACGTGTTGTAGTAGTGCGATCATTGTACGACTCATGTGTGGATGTATGATTTGAGTTTTGAATGATATAGATTGATGTAAATAAAACGTCAAAATTATATTGGTTCATATTAGGATAATACAATCTAAATTTTGATAATGTTAGCTAACATATGTGATAGACAAATTCTCCTATGCACTAATTAATATTGGTGCAACTGGGGCGACCCGATCCTGATCCACGCGGGTTTTCCTTTTTTTTTTTTTTTGGTTTTTTGTTTTTTTACTTGAGGCTTTTACCTTTATATTGTAAGAATGTGACTTTTATGTTATATAAGTGTAACCTTTATATATAAATGTTATGACCTTTATGTTCGGTAACTTAGAAAAATATGAAGATTGTCAAGTTTTTTCGCTTCAGGTTGAGACGTCTATGTTGTACTATTGTGACCTTTATGTTGTATTCATGTGACTTTTATGTTGTATTCTTGTGATCTTTTATGTACAGATATCATGACCTTTAGAATCCATAACTTGGGAAAAAATGAAAATTTTCAGCGCATTTGTACATAAAGGTTATACACATATAACATAAAGGTAACAGACTGAAGCGAAAAAATAAAATTAAAAAAAAACAAAAAAAAATGCGCGGATGCGGGTGGATCCGGACCCAATCCAAATTTTATGTGCACTTGGTGCACATGATACCAACTCTATGTGATATTGGTCAAAATGATAAAAATGCCAATTTTTTGAATAAAAAAAATGTGGTAAGTATGGCTTAAAAAAATTGTTATAACCCATAAAAACTGCAAAAACTCATATGAGACGGTCTCACGGATAGTTTCCGTGAGACGGATCCTTATTACCCATGAATTGAATCCATATCCACAAACTTTCATATGAATTTCTAAGTGTGGGTTATGGGTTGACCCGTCTCACGAAAAAAAGATTCGTAAGACAGTCTCACACAAGACTTACTCCCATAAAAATCCCACTTCAAAAATATGTAAATATAATAAGAATCGGTATTTCCACCTAAATTTAAGACTAATTTTTGTAGCAGTCATAAAAATTCAACCAAAATCCTCTATTATATTTTATATATATATATATATATATGTGTTTCATTTAATATTTCAATATAATCACTACACGTTGAATATCATGTGGATTGGAAATGCAGAAAGTGTTGCTAGAGAAGGTGAAGCAAGCAAATCCCTTTTTACGTGAACTTGTGGAATCTACTCAGAATTTGTGGAATGAACGTCAGTTGGAAGATTTTACGTGAAAATGCAATATTTCAAAGTCTATAAAAAAAATATAAAATAGTATATAATTCGAATGAAAAAAATACTTCTGATCCTATTTTTTAAACCATATATAATATTTTTATTGTCCATTCAAATGCACATATTGTTTCTTTTCCAACAAACATTACAATAATAATTAAGTACTCACATTGTAATTTACCAAAATGAGAACAAGTGTATCACACAAATGTATACTAGTAACATATAATTTAAAATATTTTATTGACTTGAAGTAAATATTTGGATATATACATTAGATATTATGTTTCAAATATTGTATCAATTTTTATATGTTTATGTGTTATAAAACTTTATTATTCAGAAGTTTATTTTATATCAAACTAGTATTTCATCCGTGCGATGTGTGATTTATTATTTATTCTGATAGTTATATAAAAAGTTATTTATATATCTTATATAATCCAAATGTTGTATGATATAGAAATATATTTACCATATCTTTATTACTTTTTAAAGTTATATTTTATTATTTAAAAATAATTATAGGGTAAAGTAGAGTTTTACTTGAAGAAAGTAGAATTTGGTTGACCTTATCTCTCGTGTGTTTTTCGAACTTCCCTGTGCATTGATTTTCTTGGGACGTATTATTTTAAATTCTAATAATTCAAATTATATATGTTATTATACATTATATTTGACAATATTAAAAGGTTGGAATACAAAATTATAAATAATATAAACAACAAAATTGAAAGCTTATATTCTATTTATTTGTTTTTTGAAAAAAAATTATGGTCGTTGGCTCGATAGATAATTTGATAAGTCAATAATGAAGTTAGTTAAAAAAGACCATTCAACAGTATAAGTTTTGAATCTTTATTTATGTACAAAATTTATCATAATTACAAAAACTATATTAAAATTTATTTTAACTTTAAAATTGATAATATGAATAATTATAAACATTTAGTAACTTTAGTTAACAAAAAAAAGGGAAGAAAAAGATTAACAACTTGAAAGATTACATTCTATTTGTTTTTGTTTTTCATTGAATTTTTTTCATGGCTTGATAGATAATTTAATAAGTCAATAATTTTTGGAATTAATTAAAAGTGACAAATTAATAATATAAGTCTTGAAATAGTTATTTATATACAACATTCTCATAATTACAAAAAACATTTTAGAATATATTTAACTTTAAAACCGATAATATGAATCATTATAAATATTAAGTAATTAAAGTTAGCAAAAAAAAAAAATTAAAGAAATTTAATATTTTGAAAACTTACATTCTGTTTGTTTTTATCTTTTGTTGAATATTTTTCTTAGTCTAATAAATAATGTCATAAGCTAGTGATTTTTGGAATTGGTCAAAATTGATCAATCAACAATATAAATTTTGAAATATTTAATTATATACAACATTTTTTTCAAAATTACAAAAATATCTTAAAATTTCTTTAATTTTAAATGAGAATGTGAATAATTTCAGACATTAAGTAATGATAGTTAAAACAAAAGAATTAAATTATTGTTCAACATTAAACATTATTCACCAACAACAAATAATAATAATAATAATAATAATAATAATAATAATAATAATAATAATAATAATAATAATAATAATAATAATAATAATAATAATAATAATAATAATAATAATAATAATAATAATAATCTATCTATAATAATAATAATGATAATACTATTAATTAATTAATAATAGTAATGATAATGAATAAAACAACAACAACAACAACAACAATAATAATAATAATAAGTTAATTGAAAATATTAAAACATAACATAATTAATTCCCTTGATAAAACTATTAGTTTTTGCAATTTTTTTATTAATTAAAATCTTAATTTAACATTTCTAGGAGGGAAAGTGACAAAATTTACAATTTTGTCAACTGTCTTCCTTTTATATATAGATAGATTCAAGTTGAAATCGACTCCCTATTATCAATATCCATAACACATATTTGCAAAGGTAATGACTAATACCTATTCCTTGATAAATACAAGTCCAGTTTGATAAATACAAGTCCAGTTAATTACATATTGTGAGGTGTGACATGATTAACATAACTAAAATAAGACTATGATGTCCTTCACCCACTTTTTTAAACAACGAAAAATACGAAACTCTGGTAAAATTATGACAATTTTTGCATTTATATAGCCAAACTTTGAAAGTTTGCCGTTAATGATTAATTTTTGCGAGTTTACCATATAATTATTAATATATCATCGTCGACATAATATGCTCTAAAAATATACTCAAAATACTCACTGTGAGGAAATATTCGGAACATATCATGCCAATAATAATATTTTAGTGATTATGTGGTAAGTTCACAATGATTAACAATTATTTACTAAACTCTCAAAGTTTGAGTACTTAAATATAAAAGTGATTATTGTTGGATTTGAATTTTGTAATTTTCAAAACAAATAAATAGTATTAGTGTACGGATAATACTACGACGTCCTCTCCTGAATCTGAACACAGAATCCCCCTTTCATTTTAGCGGTGAAATCTGACACATATACAGGTTTGGTGCTTTTATCCACCGGCGCCACCGTGAACCGCCGCAGAACGCCGGCGGCGACCCTCTTCATTTGCAAGAATGACATATCTTTGCCAAGACAGCTCCTGGGCCCCGCCTGGAAAACCGGATAAGTGTAGGGATCTCTGCCCACGAACCGCCACTTCCCCGCCGTCTCCTCCCACTCCAACCACCGCTCAGGGCGGAACTCCGCCCAGTCTCCGCCCCAGACCTTCTCGACCCGCCCCATTGCATACGGATGGTAGCTAATTCTGGTCCCCTTTTTTACCACACTCCCGTCCGGCAAAACGTCGTCGTTGGCGGCGCATTTTGTGCTCACCGGCACCGGCGGATAGAGCCTCATAGCTTCACAGAGTGATGCGTGTGTATACACCATGTTCTTCACCTCCTCGTAAACTGGGTCTTCTGAGTTTCTCTCTCTTATCTCTCTCACTATCTCTCTCTCCACCCCCGGATGATTCGAGACCAGCCAGAAGAACCAGGTCAGCGCCGCCGATGTCGTGTCCCTGCCTGCTATAATGAAGCTTATTACCACGTCGGTGACGAGATCCTCATCAGAATGGCCCGAGTTCAAGAATCTTGACAGAAGATCCTCTGATTCGAGCGATGCATTTTTCTCGAGCTCTTTTTTCTTCTCTCTGATGATGTTCTTCGCGAATTCACGGATTTGCATCACTCTGGTACTGAGCTCCTTCTCCTTTCCAATGGCGAAAGCCCTTTTGAATTTCCAGACAAGAGGGATATTGGAGTTGAATCTCTCACTGATAAGCTTCAGGGCTCTGTCAAATACAACGGCGAAGTCCGCCGCCGGCAGCGACGGCAGCAGGTAGGCCGGATCAAAGCCGAAGGCGATCTTGCAGATGTTGTCGAAAGCGAACCTCTGGAGAACGTCCTGCAAATCAAGAACGACGCCGTTGGCGGCGGCGTTCTCCAGAATGGGGAGGAGGCGATCGGAGAGCTCGGTGTCCACCACGTTTTGGACGAAATTCCTGAGAGACCTGGTGTTGAACTGGTGGCTGGAAACCTGGCGCTGGAACTTCCAGTTGTGACCATCGGCGTTGAAGATGCCGTCGCCGAGGAAGTCGGAGAGGGTGTACCGGAAAAGGGGGCCTTTGGGGTAGTTGTGGAAGTGGGTCTTGAGGATGTGCTCCACATTGGCGGCGTTGGCCGTGAACAGTTGCATGTAGCCGAAGGGGCGGTGGAGGGTGAAGGTCAGGGTGGCGGTGGATGTGAGGACGTCGGAAATCCACTGAACACGGCGCTCTTTGTTCTTCCAGATTGTGAAGATGGAGCCCACGATTGGGTATGAGGTTGGAGCTTTGGAGCAAGATTTTGGGCTCTTGAGGAGGAAGAGAAGAAGTGGGAAGATAATGGAGGAAAGAAGCAACATCGTTGATATGTGAAGATCTGCCATTGTCGTTGCAGAAAGAAGGAAGAGAAGAAGAAGATCGTGGAAATGAGTAATGAATAGATTCTGCCAATGTGCATTCACCTATTAATTGTTATACGATAAATTAGTTTCCTTCCTACATAAATATTTATCTACTAATTTTTCATCTAATTTTTAAATAAATATTAAATAAAAATAAATTAAATGAAATCCGTTGTACCAAATAATCATGCATCAGGCGTGTATCACATCCCAAAACACGTTATATGAGTTCTGAACGTAAAAACGATTACAAATTACAATATGTTTCTAGTATCAAAGTTACATAATTTTGAAATATGAGCTATTTTACTAAAAATTTACAAATATGATCTTCTTAAATAATAATTTATGTTGACGGGACTACTTAAATAAAAAGGCATTATTATATATATATATATATGTATTCTTTTTTATACTAATAAAACTCTTGTTTTCTACTTTCTAGCATTTTTTTAAATGAACTTTTTATATCAATAATTAAAAGATTCTTGCGTATAAGTTTGTGCCATTTTTGTTAAATTTTTTGGTTAAAAGACAAAAATAGCTTTTTTAATCACACTATGCCGTGGTCAATTTTCTCGATTTAATAATCATTATCATGTTCGTGTGTATAACACATAAATTTTCCTTGTGTAATGTTTAGATATTACATATGTTGCATATTATAAGTTTTGTTTTGTGTTGAGTTAAATTATAAGAAAATAGCAAAATCTTTTATGTATTTGGTGTACGGATTTAAGATCTATGTATTTAGATTGATCCAATCAATGCACCAAAAAATGTGCACGCTTGGATTGATGCACTCAAATCCATTCAAATTCGCTCCATGTGTCAAAACATACGTTATGTTAGACATACATTTATGTAATCTTATTCATATTTTTGTGTCCTGATTTCAGACCCTTAAAGTTTCAACTATATATTCATACATTTCAGTGATGCTGAATATTTTTTTTTGTTATACTAGTCATATATTTTTTAGCTATGTTATTCATACATTTATATATTACATAAGATATGTCTAATATAATATAAAAGTATGTCTAACATATCATAAATGTACGACTAATATTACGTAAAGGTACATATACAAAATGTGCCGAAATTAGAGTTTTTTTAGAGTAGGTCTTATGTGAGATTGTCTCACGGATCTTTTTCGTGAGACGAATCAATTTATAACTCACACCTAGCAATACATATGAAAATTTGTGGAGATGGGTTCAAGTCATGAGTAATAAGGATCATGAGTTTCACACTAACTATCCATGAGACCGTCTCACATGAGTTTCTGTGTTCTAGTAATAAACAAGTAATATGTACTCCCTCCGTCTCACCCGAACTTGCCTACTTGTCATTTTTGTTTGTCTCAATCCAACTTACCAGCCTATAAATGGCAAAAAAAAAAAAAAAAAAATTATCTCCTTAAGCAAAAAGTAAGTAAAAAACAAAAAATATAAAGTATAAAAAACAAAAAGTAAGAGTCAACTGCATTTTCTTAAGTTTTGTGCCCGACCAATGTAGACAACTTCGATCGGGACGACGGGAGTATTAAATATCAAGAATATAAAATGTTTTATCAAATATAATAGTGAATCAAATGTATTGTAATACTTTATTTAAGCACATGTCCCATTTTAGAATCTCCAGCTTCAGTGTTTACTGGCAAGGCTACTAGATATGTGACTACAAATTCTACAATTATAAGTTTTAATAACCCAATTAACATCTCAAATAACACAAATATAGATAAATATGGTTGTATGATAACAATCCAAATACTTCACGTTTATTTATTTCATAAAAAAAAACATATTCATTGCTTTAATGGTTATAAATTCATATGAGACATCTCACGTAACAATTTATGTGAATGTATGAATTAAAAAGTAACATGTTTAGACCGAGAGTTTGAAACGTATATAATTAATTGAAAATGTCTCACGTTAGTTACCAATTTTAAAGGAAATTTATAACTTTTCCACTCACGGATGAAAATTTCCCTAAAATAGATGGAACAATAATGCATTATTAATATCGTAGATAGAAAAATATATTCTCACATAAAATGGGGTAAAAAGAAACTCGACCCTTAAATTAACTGGACATAAAAATTTAAGTAATTGTAAGAATGTAAATGAAAGAAAGAAATATGTTCTAGTTTAATTATATTATTTAAATATCAATTTTATATTTTAAATAAATTTTAAATTACAATTGATTCCATTTAAGTCCGAGCTTTTGGCTCCACTCTCATTATTTTGGCAACGCACATGCCATCTCTTAAAAGTTAAAATTTAAAAGATACTCCGCAAATTCCATTGCGTCGATATTACCATCATCATTTAAAATAATGTATATTTAAAATGATAACAAAAAATATATCCTAATTGTATTGTAACTAATATTTTCTTTAGAATTAATATGTATTTGTGATGAATTGTTTAAAAGATATAATAAAAAAATTGCATTAATTTGTTATATCATCAAAATCAATAAGTTAATTATTTTTATCAAAATTAGATATATTTTTTAAACTTCATTTTAATTAATGCTTAATCAAAGAATATCCAAATAATGAACATAAGTGTCGAAATTCATTATATTTGAATGTTAAAAATAAAAACCGTCAACAATTGGAACAAAATTCAATTCTCACATTATATGTGTCCAAAATCAACGTTTAAAATTTGTCGGACATAATAAAATGTATCAAATTAAAAACTCTTACATAAAAGTAAATAATTTAAAATTAATACGAGAAAGTTTCAAATTAATCTCATAATCCGGATGAAAACATGTTTTAACCCTATATAAAATAGTCCCCACCCCTCTAGAAAGGCAAAAACTTGTGTACCAAAGGGGCACAGATCTTAGATCTGTACCCCCTGACCCGACCCGGTACGTGGGCAGCCTCCACGTGCACCCATAGAAAATCTGGTGTGCGCCCACACACACATGATTCCGTAGTTAATGATTCAGTTATAGGTATTACATGTAAAATTGCAGAATTTACAAAATTGCAGAATTCATATGAATTATTATCACAGAAGCATTGTGCAAAGAAACCCTAGAACAAATCTATTAAATTTGATCAATCAAACAAATCTCTTATATTTAATCAATTAAACATGCTTGCAAATCAAATCCTTCCATAACTATTAATGCAAAGAGTGAATCGAAGGCTTCCTCATCGGAGAAGAAGAACGCAACAAAAAAGAAAAAGGAGAAAGAAGAAAGGAAGAAAGAGATGGAGAAAGGAGCAGCGAATCGGCGGCAACTAGAAAGAAGAAGGAGAAAGAAGAAAGAGATGGAGAAAGGGGCAGAGATGGCGGCGGCGCTGCAAAAAGAAGTAGGAGAAGGAAGAAAAGATTAGAGCATATTGGAATAAGAATAAGGATAAATATTAAGAAAAAAATTATATATATTTATTGAAGCGGGTCAGGAACGGGTACCGGGGCAAGTGCACCCAAGACTCACCCCTCTAGAAAAGTTCAAAAATGATATCTAACCACTTCATTTCATAGGGGCAAAACGATTGAATTATTATTATTATAGTTGTTTACATAAAAATTTAATTTTAAAAATTTAACACGACTCGACTTAATTTGTTTGATGTCACACAATCAACTTGATTAGATCTAAGTTGTCAATATTTCTTAAATTAGACGTGATTAGATTAATGTGTCAATTATATATATATATAGTGAAAGATTGGTTTTAGTCAATGATGACTTTTTAAGGATAAATATCCTCGTATTTTTATAAAGCTTAAAAAGTGTTAAGGGAAGATGGTGACATATTATTAGGTCGCCAACTTATGATAAGTTGAAATCGTTCTTTTTTGCCAATTTATTTTTCTCTTTTTCTTTTTTTCAATTGAACTATGAAAATAACACGAATATTTCATTTTTATAAAAATATCATTCATCCTTAATTTTTAAGGCTAATAGTTAGGCAAGATTATATATCCCGATCATGCGCTCGATTGTTGGACCACATGTGGTATTTTCTGTAATTATATATGATGGAAGATACTTTTAGATAATGAAATGTGTTTGGAAAATATCTTTGTTTATACCTCAAAATTTTATTTATTTTTCCCTTTCAAAAGATGGATAATGAATTAGGACATAGAGTTCTATAAAGCTTCATATAAGTAACAATAATATGAAAATAAAAATTCAACAAATATGAAAAATTCAACCGTGGAAATTTTCTTTTGAGTAAGTTTAGATGGAATTTGGTTCCTATTTCAAGGAAACGAGACAATTTCTAACACGTTTTTCATTTTTGTTGAATGTTGCAGTCATTTTCAACTTGATTTTCATCCACAGAACAATATTGATTGATTGAGAAAAGTGTTGTACTTGTTAAAAAAATAAAAGAAAAATTAACATCCCTATCAAAAAAGGGGTGAAGATGAAAGAATTGATGTATATCTGAATAGATAAATATTTAAAACCATTATAATTTAAGAGTAAGTCTTGTGTGAGACCGTCTCACGGATCTTTTTTCGTGAGACGGGTCAACCCATAACCCACACTTAGAAATTCATATGAAAGTTTGTGGATATGGATTCAATTCATGGGTAATAAGGATCCGTCTCACAGAAACTATCCGTGAGACCGTCTCATATGAGTTTTTGCGATAATTTAAATCATAACATGTGTGTAATTAATACTATCTCCGTCCCGGTCAAACTTGCCTATTTTGACCGGCACGAAGGTAAAAAAAAAAAAAACAGTTGACTATATTGTTTTTTAAAATAATTGAGTGATATTTTTGTAATAAAATTGAAATACGAGGATATTAATGTTTGATTTTTGTGACTTTTTGTTTTTTAAGATTGATTTTTAAGATAATTGAATGATATTTTTGAAATAACGATGAAATATGAGGTTATTCATATTTGACTTTTGTTGTCATTTATGGACTAACAAGTTGAATTGGGACAAACTGAAATGACAAGTAAACAAGTTGAGTTGGGATGGAGGGAGTATATATAGAAACACATTTCTCTTTCAATTCAACTACTTGAATGAAAATCACTGCCACACAAATAGGGATAAATGCCCGAAACCCCCTTGATAGGTAGAAAATTGGTGCATTTTATTGTGATTTAATTTGAGATTTTATAATCTGTTATGTGATTGAATGCACTGTTTTCGTATCTATATATGTTTTTGGTATCAAAATACTTCATATATCATTTTCACTATTATTCAGGAATTTTGGAGTATATTTTGATCAAGAGATATGTTCATGGGCCGAGAAATGAACACAAATCGAAGTTAGGGCAATTTGGGTCCAAAAGCCCATCACACTGGATCACTCAGTGTCAGCTCTATCTGCCAATGTGATTCGTCTGCAGCCCAGCTCAGCGAGATTGTGTACGAGATTTTGGGCCGGAATAGGGTTAAACCCATCTCCAAAGGGCTTAAAAAGATATGTTCACACATATAATTAGGGGAAGATCTTTATTTTCTTTCTCTCCAAGCCACTCTAGAGGGAGAATTATTTTATATAGATTAGTTTCTTTTCTTGTAGATTATTCTACTTTCATGGATTCGATTTCAAGGATGCTTGGATAATTCTTCAATTCCGGTTAGCAGGGATGTTTGAACCCATATATTTATTTATGTTTTGATTAATTCGGTTTCCCCTTCTCGATGTTTGATTGAATTGATTATGTTATCTGTGTTGAATGATATCAATTATTGATGCTTGATTTAGATTGATCACCTAGGTTAAGTATTTAATAATTGATTGCTAGAATCTTAAATCATGAATCCTAATTGTTGTGGTTTAATTTTCATTGGTAGTAAACTAGAGGTCGTGCATCTCTAGGGTAGCATAATCCTAGATTATCAAATCGAGCTTGTGTATTTGGAGTCTAGTTCATCCTATCGTCTTGGTAATTAATGCATTTGATGAATTAAATCTAGAGAGCTTATTATAGGTTGTTCAATTGAATAGGGTTAATTAATGATCTTATCCTAATTTAACTAATCTTAAGAGACGATTCGGTTTAACAGAGCTTGTTGTTAGACTAGGAGTGATAATTTCATGATAATCTGAGAGAGGGGTGTAACATTGATTAAGACATAATTGACTTATTTCAATTTTCTACCTATCACCCCTCGTGTTTTGGAAATGTTGCGTCGGTCCCCCTCTATGAAGGAAAATGCGTGAAACCCCCTCGTGTTTTCATAAATTCAACGTGAAATCCCCAAATCTGTTAAACTTCACGGGTGTGTGTTGGACACGCCGGAAGTGCGAATTTTCCTCATTTTTGACCATTATTTGCATGTAAAAATACTATTTTACCCTTGTTTTTTCCTTATATATGTGTGTGCATTGTCCAAAAACTTATATGCATGGAACCCTCTCCTCTCCTACCCTCACAAACAATCTGGTACGGTTTTTGTTTAATTTTTTTCCTATTTATTTTCAATGCTGAAATTAACAGACTTTGTACACAATTTTGGTTCAATGTTGTAATGTTTAATTTTGCAAATATTCTCTTAATGTATTTGTCTATACTTATTTAATTAAATTCCTTTATAATGTTATTTTTGTACTCAATAGTAATTGAATTTTCTACAATTTTTTTAGGATACAATTTAGTTGGTACAATTAAATTCCTTTATAATGTATTTGTTATTTATTTTGGTTCAACTTAGTAATGTTTAATTTTGCGATATACATTTAATGTATTTATTTATACTTATTTAATTAAATTTCTTTATAATGTAATTTTTGTACCAATAATAATTCAATTTCTTCTAATATTTTTAGGATACATGTCTTCCACATTTAGCCCATATCAAAAAATGAAGAGTCAAATGTACACAACAAAGAACTCTGTAAAGTGAAGAGCTAAATGTACAAACAAAGTAATCAAGAAAACTAAAATGAATCTCAGGTTCACACAATCGAAACAAAGAAACACAGACGTACACAACAAAAATGACTTATATCGCGCGTATATTTATCCTTAAACGGTTGAATCTAACACATTCTTCAAAACGTTTCACCAATATTCTTCAAAACGTTACACAAATGTAAGCATGAATTGCACCTCCATTGAATCATCCACAAAGAAACAAAACCACTAAAATTTAGGCTTAATTACGAATTCCACCTGAAATCAACCCAAGAGTCAACCAGTGATGTAAAACTCAAAAAAACAAGAATTATCAAATAATCAAATAGGGGAAACAAGAAAAGAAACAATAAGTTCCATTAATCGTAGCAAGTTCCAATCGTAGCACTAAACTTTGGAATGAATCAAGATTCACTTTACCCAATTCATAGCTGATATTTGCTTTGCATTTTACAACAATCAGACATTCAAAACCACCATTTTAAGAGCTACAAATCTCTGTGCTAACATGTTTTTCATGTTTCATATAATAAGCATCAATTTCAGTACAGAGAATCTCAGTGAACATGAAGAAAGAAAAGTAACCTTAGAAGAAGATCTGCTCAAGCTTTTGGAAAGCCTCAGCCTATGAGACGACGGTGTGGCCGGAGCAGAAGTCCAGTCACTCGGCGGTGAGAGGAGGGCGGCGTCTGACCGCCGCTTAGACGGCAGCGCAGAGTCCTCGTCATCATCATTGTCGGTTACATGGTTTCTGGACTATACACACACAAATTCAGACCAAAAGCTAGCTTAACTTTTCTCCATTTACTTCCCATTTCAATTTTTTTCTCTGCAAATTAAAAACC
This sequence comes from Scutellaria baicalensis, assembly GCA_005771605.1. NCBI lineage: Eukaryota > Viridiplantae > Streptophyta > Magnoliopsida > Lamiales > Lamiaceae > Scutellaria > Scutellaria baicalensis. Next base: position 30,046,590 of record CM016723.1, on the reverse strand, counting down.
CTCAAAAGAATGCACTTTTTGAAGAAAGCCCAGTTGGATAATGCTATCTTTGAGTTGATTAATCTCTTAGAAGAAAGAGAAAGTGAGAAACCCTTTTCAAGAACACAAATACTCATATGCAACCGTCTCACATGCGACGGCACTCGCGCACGGTCGACCGTATCCAGGACACGACCGTGCGCAAGTGTAGTATATAAGTATGTCTTTTTCAATAATAAGTATGTGATTTTTCACTATAAGTATGTGATTTTTTTTCTCGCCCACGACCGTGCCCTGGGACAGACCGTGCCTCGTGTGAGCAATCTGTGGCGCACGGTCAGGTCTCAGGGCACAGTCGAGATAAGTCTGTGATTTTTGTCTATAAGTATGTCTTTTAGTGCTATAAGTATGTGTTTCGGCGCACGGTCGACCATGTCCCAGCACACGACCGTACGCCAGTACCGTCACACATGAGACGGTCTCACAAGAGTCCAACTCTTTCAAGAAAATTGAAGTAGAGAGAGAAAGCCCACTTCTTTAATGGAGTTTTTTTTTTTTCCTCAAAACAGAGTAATAGCCTTTTCTTTGAACCAGGAGGGAGAGAGAGAGAGTCAAGCATGCAAATCAAGAAATAAGCAACAAGGAGAGATGAATGCGGGCTGTGTTTTTATGGTTCCATTTACTTCCCATTTCAATTTTTTTCACTGCAGATTAAAAACCCTCAAAAGAATGCCTTTTTCGAAGAAAGCCCATACAAAGAATCCATTTGATACAAAAAATCTAACCTTGGTGAGGATTCCGCCTCAGGGTCGCCGGTCGCCGTCGCCGCCATGTTCAAAACCGCTGCCGCCCCAAGCCCCAAGCTTTTCTCACTCACATTTCAACCGCTGACTCGAGGGTTTGGGTCTTGGGACTCTCTCTTTATCTTCTATCTTCTATTTTACGAGGGATATAACAGAAATTTTAAGAAAAAATTTAACACCGTTAACGCTCATTAAAAAAATGGGACGTGTGTCGATTTTATGAAAACACAAGAGGGTTTCGCGCATTTTCCTTCATAGAGGGGAGACCTGACGCAACATTTTCAAAACATGAGGGGTTTCGCGCATTTATCCCCACACAAATATAAATACGCATCTGACCCTTCATTTTATAACTATATCAGTCTATTTAATTAAAGAGAGTCCCAACCCATACTACACAATTTTTTTAAGGAAATAATTTTTTTAACATCGCTGACTTTAATGTGTAATTTTCTACTACAAAAGATAATAAAGTGACCTTTTCTACACTATTTTGACTCGGTCATGGAGAAATGATTGATTAATGATCCCTTGATGATATATTCTATTTATTTATACTATTATTTAACAATTGTTTTATCTAACAAATCATATAAATTGATAAATGAGGTTCGATTAATAGTGTATTAAACCAAATTTAATTGGCTGCTCGAACCACTATGTCAAATACATAGTGGTTCGATTAATAGTGTATTAAATCAAATTTAAATAAATAATCGAACCACTATGTCAAATACATAGTGCATGGTTCAATTAATAGTCACTAATTAATCGAACCACTAATTAATTTGTATAATTCACTATGTCACTAATTAATTAATTTAATTAACTAGAACCACTAATTAACTAATCAAACCACTAATTAATTGAACCAATTTTGTAAAAAACCATTAATTGAACAACTATGTCAAATACATAGTGATTCGATTAATAGTGTATTAAACCAAATTTTGTTCAATTACTCGAACCACTATATCAAATACATAGTGGTTCGATTAATAGTGTAAAAAACCAATTTTGTAGGATTAATCAAACCACCATGTAAAAGTTAAATTTAATTGAATTTGGTTACTCGAACCACTCGAATTAAATTGAACCACTCGATTAATTGAATAAATGGTTTACGAACCATTAATTGAATTGGAACCATTACTCTCATTAATCAAGAAATGGTTAATTAATTAAATATTTTGAGTAATGGTTCGATTGAGTAATTTAATTGAATAGAGAGGTTCGAGTAATGGTTGTAATTGAATTCGATTAATCGATTAATTGAGTAATTTGAATTCGATTAATTAAATAGAGAGGTTCGATTAATTGATTAATATGATTACACTATTATAGTTAATATGATCATAGTGTTTACACTATTATGATTACACTAACCATCTCGAACCACTCATCAAATTCAATTAAATTGTAATTCATTTAAATTAATAAACAATGGCTCGATTAATGAACAATTTCTCAATTAATGAACCAAATTAATAAATCAATTACTCGAACCAATTAATAAAAAACCAATTTTGTTTGGTTACTCGAACCACTATGTCAAATACATAGTGATTCGATTAATAGTGTATTAAACCAAATTTTGTTCAATTACATAGTGGTTCGAGTAACCATGTAAAAAACCAATTTTGTTTGGTTACTCGAACCACTATGTCAAATACATACATTAATTATATAAAGTAAATTAAAATATATACATTAATCGAACCACTATATACATTAATCGAACCACTAATCGAACCACTATAAAGTAGATTATATAAATTAAATTAACCACTAATCGAACCACTATAAAGTAAATATAATTTTAATGTTTGACATAGTAATTAATAGAGGAAATTATAAGTAATCGAACTACTATAATTTTAATTAATCGAACCACTAATTAAAATTAATCGAACCACTTATATAATTAATCGATTAGTAATCGAACCACTTATATAACTAATCGAACCACTAATTAGTAATTGAACCACTTATAATTTATCAATTAATTTATTAAAGTCTCTTTAGTTCAATTATATAGTTAATCGAAGCACTATATAATTTATCAATTGTACAATTCAATTGAGTTCAATTAAATTAATGAACCAAATTGAGTAACCATTAATCGAACCTCTCTTAATCAAATTGAATTAATCGAACCTCTCTTAATCTTTGTTATTTTGGTTCAATCTTTGTTATTTTGGTTCAATTAATCGAGTAACCATTAATCGAACCTCTCTTAATCAAATCCTCATTAATCGATTAGTAATCGAACCACTTATATAACTAATCGAACCACTAATTAGTAATTGAACCACTTATAATTTATCAATTAATTTACCAAATTTTGTTCAATTACTCGAACCACTATGTCAAATACATAGTGGTTCGATTAATAGTGTAGAAAACCAATTTTGTAGGATTAATCGAACCACTATGTCAAATACTATAGTGGTTCGATTAATAGTGTAAAAAATCAATTTTTCTTCAATTACTCGAACCACTATGTGAAATACATAGTGCTTTGATTAATAGTGTAAAAAACCAATTTTGTAGGATTAATCGAACCACTTAAAATGGATTAATCGAACCACTTTAATTGGATTAAATGGATTAATCGAACCACTTAAAATGGATTAATCGAACCAATTTAATTAAGTGGATTAAATGGATTAATCGAACCACTTTAATTAATAAATTTACTCTTAATTGGTTCAATACATTCAATAAAGTGGTTCACTATTTATTCAATTAATTCAAAAAACGAACCACTATTTAATTAATAAATTATCCAATAAACTTAATCGAACCATTCATTAAATACATTCATTAAATTATCCAATAAACTTAATCGAACCATTCATTAACCTTAATTTAATCGAACCATTCATTAAACTTAATTTAATTGATTGATTGATTTAATTTAACCATTCACTATTAATTGATTTAATCGAACCATTCACTATTAATTGATTTAAATTGGTTTAATTGAATTTGGTTTAATTGAATTTGAATTTAAGTGGTTCGAGTAATACACTTAAATTGGATTGGTTCGAGTAATACACTTAAAGTGGTTCGAGTAATACACTTAAATTGGAGTGGTTCGAGTAATACACTTAAATTGGTTTAATTGAATTTGAATTTAAGTGGTTTAAGTGAATTTGAATTTGAATTTAATTCAATTTGGTTTGAGTAATTGAATTTGAATTTGGTTCGTTTAATTGAATTTGGTTCGAGTGGTTCGAGTAATTAAATTTGAATTTGGTTCATTTAATTGAATTTGGTTCGAGTAATCGAACCATTTAATTTGCTTTAATCGAACCATTCATTTAAACGAACCATTCATTTAAATTTGATTTAATCAAAACATTTAATTGATTGATTGATTTCATCTAACCATTCATTAAACTTAATTTAACCGAACCATTCATTAAACTTAATTTAATTGATTGATTGATTTAATTGAACCATTCACTATTAATTGATTTAAATTGGTTTAATTGAATTTGAATTTAAGTGGTTCGAGTAATACACTTAAATTGGAGTGGTTCGATTAAAGTAAATTAAGTGGTTCGATTAAAGTAAATTAAATTGAACGAACCACTCCAATTTAATTGAACCAAATTCAAATTGAATTAAAAGTGGAGTGGTTCGATTAAACAATTAAAAGTGGTTCGATTAATCAAATTCACTTAATTCAATTTGGTTTGATTCAATTAAATTTGGTTTAATTCAAATTGAACCATTAATCGAACCATTTCTTGATTAATTGAACCAATTTGTAAAAAACCATTAATCGAACCATTACTCGAACCACTATGTCAAATTTCAAATTTTGTTCAATTACTCGAATCGCTATGTCAAATACATAGTGGTTCGATTAATAGTGTAAAAAACCAAATTTTGTTCAATTACTCGAACCACTATGTGAAATACATAGTGGTTCAATTAATAGTGTAAAAAACCAATTTTATAGGATTTACTCGAACCACTATGTCAAATACATAGTGGTTCGATTAATAGTGTATTAAACCAAATTTTTTTCAATTAATAATGTATATATTGGTTCAATTAATCAAGAATTGGTTCGATTAATGGTTAAATTAATGGTTCGAAATATGGTTTTTTTCAAAATTGGTTCGATTAATCAAGAATTGGATAAATCAATTTATATGATTTGTTGGATAAATCAATTGTTAAATAATAATTTAAATAAATTGAATATATCATCACTCGATCATTACTCAATCATTTGTCCATGATCGAGTCAAAATAGTGTAGAAAATGTCATTTTATTATCTTTTATGGTAGAAAAGTACTTTTGTTAAATTGAATGGTAGAAAAGTCAATTGCTTATATTTTTTCGTTTAGTTTGGCACATTTCCTCTTTAATTAAATTTGTACTATATGATATAATTATTTAGACATTTCATTTAAATTCAAAATGAGCCAATGAAGTTATAACAAGTGGTCTTGGAGTTTGATGTTTTCTATTTGTAAGACCCAATTTTGTGTACTTTGTGCATATGAGCCCATAAGGTTTAAATCATCTGTATAAGATTAACATGAAATATTAGGTAATCTAGGAACAAAGTATTGCATAAGTATGGTGAAAACATCACAAAATATCAATATTTGTAAAAAAAAAAAAAAAATTATGCGGTAATCTTTATATTATATTAGTCGTTTATATTATATTAGTATGACTTTTCTGTACACTTTAAGTTATATTAGTATAACTTTTCTGTATAACATTTATGTTATAATAGTTATAAGAATTTATTTTTTAAAAAAAAGAAGCAAAATATCCAAGTTAAAATTGAAGAAATATATAAACATTATGTAAGCAAATTGCAGCATGCAAAAAAGCTGGAAAGAGTTCAAGGTAGAGAGAGCCCACCTGAGCTTACACACATATACACAGTTACATGATTTACTTGGAATCAACCTGCAACTCTGAACTAGCTAAATGGACACCAAACCTCTATTGTCATTGTCTTCAATGAAAATAAACATTTAAATAAATATGAATATCAGATTGATTATACATGTTCCACTACTCAAGCCTAACTTTCATCTTCCGTGAAAAGATAAAGTGGAGGTTTTATCCTATGTGAATCCTTCTTGTAGCCTCAGCTATCTTCCCGAAGACACCTACATTTGACTATCTCCATTTTGGTCGTCTCAGTTATGAGCGAACAATGTGGATGGTTGTCTCACGTGGCCTTCCTCTTCGACTCAATCAGGTGGAGAACCTTTTGGTGGAAATGTCATGAGCTACAAAAACAGCAAAACTAAGAAAGATTTAGGTTAGCCTCTATAATGGTGGCTAATAGAACTGATGTATCAACATCAGAAGAATTTCCACATAAGTAAAGACAATATGTTGTAAAGTTAGTTTCACATTAACAGATATTTGGTCATAAAATAGTTGTAAAAGTCTTTAAGAAGGTGTCACGTCTAAAATCATCATGTCATCATAATATTATCTACGTAGAATGTAGCAAATGGATATTCAGCTTCTAACAGAAACCATTCAGAAGACTCTTCTCAAGTGCTCTCTTCTATGTATCTTTTGAAATTTACAGCAGAAGCAACAATAGTTTCAACAGAGAGCATTTCTAGTTTCTTGGGACAAACATTCAGTTATGTTGAATATATTACTCTTTTATCAGGCTCTGAAAGTAGTTCAGATAGCTGGAGACACAGAAAATCATCATAAGTTTGATTTGATATGTATGCTCATAATGGTTAGAGATCGTGCTATCACTGTCCCAAATGAGCTATAGTGTGGATCAGCGCAATCAGTAAACTAAACCAACTTGATAATTTACGTTTACAGGTGATTCTAGGAAGCAGGCATTTCATAAAAGCATACATTTCATGCAGTAATATATAAAGATAATACTTACTTTTCAACTGAGAGATGCAAATTCAGGATAGATAGTCATCTCTCTTTTGATTCCACTTCAGAAACTCTTGAAGTGTACAGGCTATTTCCAGAACTAATCCTTGTCCACCATGTCCATTCCAGCAAGCCAGAGAAGAGAAGTATGCTCGACGTTCTATTAGTCTCAAGTGCTTCTAACCTATCATGAGCTCCTCCAATTTCTTCTCAAAAATGGCTAGAGATATCACCTTGATTCCAAGAATTCATCAAATCCTTCTTATAAGAGAATGACTTTCCCTCATGAGTACGAGTGCCATGGAAATAACATTTTTTGCCCAAAGAAACCTTCAATATTGACAACCTCTACTTTAACCTTTTCAGAACTTAGGCCATCAGGTGTGCCATCTAAATTTCTAATAAAAAAAGCTTTATGGAGAGTTTTACCCCAACTTCTTCAAACATTCTGTGAGTAGATCTTGTCATCCTGAAAGTTTGATAAGGTTCCAGTTATTGGTTTGCAGTTTCCATTGGGTCTCAATATTTTATCAGCTTTGGAGTTACTAGAAGCATCAGGACTCGTTTCAGAATGGGCTGCAACTCGATTATCTACACTTGAGGTTTCTTCTGCGTTCTGTACTTCTGATCTATCAAGGTAGTTGTTTCTGTAAAATTCTAACTCATGTTCCAAGTCTTTCAATTCCTTATCCTTTTCAGCAAGGAGATCGTTAGCCCTTTCCAGTGCCTCCATATCATACTCTGCTTGTTCCTCCATCATCCGTAAGTATTGCAAGGCCTCCATGTGTAGTGCTGCCTTCTCTTCCTGTAATCTTGTAATCATTGCCATTGCCTCATTTGCTGCAATGGCAGCAGCATTTCTTTCTTCCTCCAAATCCTTGTACAAAGAGCTCAAGCAATTTCGATCATGTTCAATCTGATTTTTTAGTATGTTGACAATATCATCATCTTCAGCAAAGCTCAAGGTGATTAACTCCTGAAATTTATGCGTGGAGTCACTCTTTTTCAATGAGGCCGAAACTGGAAGAACCTGATAACTGGAACCTTCATCTGTTTTAGGTTCCTCATTTTTATGATCAGCTAAGTGACTTGTTTCATTTGATGAGCCTACCTCAGAAGTAGATACTTGTGACTTATCTTCTTTATATATATCAGAATCATGGGTGTTGCTTGGCTCCAAAGTTTTTCTATCTGATAGTTCCAAATTCTCATCAGTCTGAGTCGGAGCCTCAATGGGGTGCATTTCATTTGTTTCTGACACATGGGCATCATCATTTGAAGAAGTTCCTGCTGCAGCTTCTATATGGTTAGCCCCAGAATCGCAAGTGCTGATTGGCTCCAAATCATTTTTATCAGACAGCTCCAAATTTCCATCAGTCTCCGTTGAAGCATCAATTTGGTGCATATCCTTTGTCTCAGACAGATTAGCATCAGCTGAAGAAGTTTCTGCGGCAGCTTCTATATGGTTGACCCCAGAATCACTAGTGTTGATTGGCTCCAAATCAATCCTATCTGATATCTGCAAATCTTCATCAGTTTGACTTGCAGCATTAATTTGGTGCGTATCATTTGTCTCTGAGAAATGAGCATCATCTGAAGTTGTTCCTGCAGCAGCTTCTGTATGGTTGACCCCAGAATCACTAGTGTTGGTTGGCTCTGAAGCATTTCTCTCTGATAGCTCCAACTCTTCATCTGTACGAGTTGAAACATCATTTTGGTAATTATTTGTCTCTAGAATTTGAGCATCATTTGTAGAAGTTCCTGCAGCAGCTTCTATATGGTTGGCCCCAGAATCACAAGTGTTGATTGGCTCCGAAGATTTTCCATCTGATAGCTCCAAATTCGTATTAGTATCAATTTGGTGTGTATCATTTGTCTCCAGCAAATGAGCATCATCTGACAAAGTTCCTGCAGCAGAATCACAGGTGCTGATTGGCTCTAAAGCATTTCTGTCTGATAGCTCTGAATTTTTATCAGTCTGAGTTGGAGCTTCAATTTGATGCATATCATTTGTCTCTGGCAAATGAGCATCATCTGAAGAAGTTCCTGCAGAAGCTTCTATGTAGTTGGCCCTAGAATCACAAGTGTTGATTGGCTCTGAAGCATTTCTTTCTGATAGTTCCGAATTTTCATCAGTCTGAATTGAAGCATCAAATTGGTGCACATCATTTGTCTCAGACGAATGAACATCATCTGAAGAAGCGGCTTCTATATGGTTGGCCCCAGATGTAACTCCTTCTTGACTGTCTTCCCCAGCATCAACTGTGACACACACATTAAACAAGTTAATAGAATCAAAACCAATAAATTGGAATGATACGTAATAATCACATCAATGGAAAATGAAGAGGAAGATATCTGTAGGAAAAGGATGAAGAGCTTACTCTGATTTGGTATGGTCGGGTTACTTGACAATGGAGGAACAACGCATAAAGAAAGTAGCTCAGATAGTACAGAGATGACTGGCATGTGAGAGAGATTATAGCTGCATTCTGAAGTCTCTGCTGATCCACTGAAAAAACTATCTGCAACATCAGATGGTTGAAGGCCATCATATGAAGAAACTAACTGTGGTGTCATAGATGGACTAGGCGTACGATAAGACTTTTCCTGATCCTTTTCTCTCACACCATGCTCTACGAGGGCATCTGATGACAAAGCTATGAAATTCCTGGGCTGTGAACCAGGCCGATAAGGCTGATCAAGAGTTATAGGAGGTTTCACTTGAAAACCTCGATGTGTCCGCTTCTCAGAATCACTATTACCTTGTGATTTACATAGTCTTCTTTTATTACATTGAAGGTTATGCTCAGATCTACTATAGTTTTTACTACTATAATCAGTAGTTCCACCATCATCATCATCTTCTGAGAATGGAAATTCAGACTCAGAATCTGAGGAGATTTTCAGCTTTGTATAGCCAACATGAGACAACATAGCACCACCAACTGTACTTTTCTCAGCTGGATAATGCGAGGTTGGTGCTGTGAATTTATCCCTCAGCCTCTTTAAGCTATCACGACGACTGAAGCGACTAGAACCTGGTGCACGAGGCAGAGGAGGCTTGACATTAGCCTTAGATGCCCCAAAACCAAAACCGGGGTTAACTTCAAGCAATCTCTCAGTATTAGATTTAGGTCTCCATGTTTGGTCGCAACAAGAACAGGTTCTAACATCCGACGAAAATCTTATATGCTTATGCAGCATCATATTCTGAAGAAAAGATCGATCAACATCCACCCATGATTTACCCACCAGCAACCTATGTGATTCAGAGTTGGATTTGTTCTTCATCGCGATTGGTGTGAGACACTCTTCGCACATACCATGAACATCAGTGAATTTACCATGGATCGAACAAGCTACAAGTGAAGATATCTCTTCCCTATGATTACAGCATAATGAACTCCAATAAAATCCAGGTTCCTTTTCCCCGAAACCATTATCAAACCTCGAGCATAACAAACAAGGTGTTTCTAGTTCACAATACTGAGCAAATTTCACTAGCAAATACGACAAAGCTGCATCCAAAAACATCAAAAACATCAAGAACCATTCACATGCAGCGGATGACAAGAGAGTCATGAATCCATCATGCTTCATCTTTCTCACAGATGAAATTTCAGCAGCCATGGCTACAATATGATCTCCAAGAATCACCTGGAGATCCCCAACGAATCAAATTCTACAATGCTTTTCTCTCCACCGTTATCTGTACATCATATTCATGAAAAACCAACAATCTAGTCATGAAATAGTATCATTTGAACCAAAGCATATCAATTGAGTCACAAATCATCAGAGGCCAAATCATGAAATCTTCAGATTACAATCAAGCAAAAACCAATTCCACAAATACTTAAGAAACACGACGTAGAAAAGAACGCATTCACAAAATCGCATAAGAACCCATTTCCCATATTCAAACTCACAACACAAACAATAATTTCAACTAAACAACAGGAAGAAGAAGAACCCTAAACTTAATCCAAGCATCGCATGAATCCAAAATCAAAAAAAGGATCAAAAACATTCCGACGTAGCAAGCATTGATCATATAAAGATCAAAAAAATGAAATCAAAATGGCAATGATCACTGCAATATCGAAGAATCCAAAAAAAAAAAAAAAGAGAGAGAGAAAAGAAAGGGTACCAGTGTTGCAAAAGCATGAAGAGGCAGAGAGAAAAGCAGGGGATAGTAATGAAGGATATGGAAATGGAAGCTTATGAATCATGATCGGCATTCACACCAGCCATGAAAAGGATCGTGACACCATCATTGTTGCAGAATTTACAATGGGGTCCTTTCTCCTCTTTTTTGATTGACCGTTGTAACCAACTCTTTTCTTATATTCACTGTTTTGAAATCATTATTTATTCTCCTAATCTAAATCATATTATTTAATATAATAGTAACGGGTGAATCTCATTTTGTGAAATGAATGATCCACGATCAGTAATCACAAAATAGGATATGTATAATTATAACTCGAGATAAATGTAAAATTCATTTATAAAGTATGATTGTTTTTAACTTGCAATTCAAAAGTTTTTTAAAGTACGAGTTAGATCTTTTTCCTAACAAAAGCACATCAGCTCATTTTCATAAGGATAATTTTATTATTTCAAAAAAGTTTTAGTTTTCAAATAGAGGAAAAAAGAAAAAGGATTGTACTTCAGTGGTTAATTGAAGAACGGTCACACTTTAGGTTGTTTTTCTCCTTTTAAAATTCACATGCAAGTCATTTACGTCGATTTCATCAAAAAGAATACTAGAAGAAAGTTAAAATTGCATTTTAAAAAACTTTTAAACTCCAAGTTACAATCAGATTAAAATAAATTTTGATTGCAATTTCAATTGCAAACTGAGTAATATACTTTAAATTGATTTTGCATTTAACTCTTTTAATTCAAATAATGATGTCATATTTAAAAGAAAGTTGGTATGATTGGATTCACTTATAGAGGCTAGTCTAAGACGTGGTGGCACGTGTGTGTGATCATTCAACTTTCTGAAAAGGTCAAATTAGTGTGACAAAATCTTGTAAAGTTGACATTTACTAATAGTTTATGAAAATATATTTTCATCTATTATTTTATTTTATCAAATTAATAACGATGTGACTGTATATGAGTTATATATTCACATCAGAGATGGAAAAATGGATAGCTGAAATTAATATTTACAAATTCTAATTTATGTCAACATTACAACAAAGAGTCTTCCATGAATTTTTCAGTTGATAATTGATATTGATGTTGCCTTAATAATTTTTAAGAGGATGATAATTATTTTCTTTGAGATGTTAATTATGAGAAATCATTAAGTACTAAATGAATGTAAGCAAATTACAAATATAGGGTTTCGAAGGATAGCTCATGATCGAACTTGTTTATATTCATGATTATATTATATATTCGTCTATTAGTATAATTATATCTAATTATAATTTAATGCTCATACAAAAAATATATGATTATTTCAGTTTAATATGTCTTTAATAATAATTCATTTATTTATTTATTTTCGATTGAGTATTGAAGAATATATATTTCAAGTTTTTACATGCACATATAGTCAAGTTTTTCCTTATGACAATAAATAAAAATGTTTATAGGAGTATTTAGGAATATGTTCGATTATTAAATAAATAAATAAAGAAGAACAATTTTTTTTTTAAAAATAAATAAAGCAACATGTAGATTATTCAACTGAACTCATTTACAGCCTTTTGGATTATGTCTTGATGAATTGGAAGATAAATTTTGACAAAATTTAAATCTGTTTGTGATAGTGTTTTTAATTCTCATTAATTGAGATTCAGATCTTTATTAAAAGATGCTTACTTGTATTATAGGCAACTATAGTAACGTAGTCCGGAGGCACGGTGTCCCAACTTAATCATCATATGGTGTTACTTATATACTCTACAGATATTATGTGTATATTCTTCAGGTATCATATGTATACTCTTATATATATGTGATATCTGTAGAGTATATGTATAACACCAAGAAACTTAACACTTGTAGAGTATATATATAACACTTGAAAAACATGTGTATAACACCTAGATCCGTGCTTCCATGTGCCCCACGGGTATATAAGTTTTTGTCTTTAATTAACTCACTTTTTTCCAAAATCATAGTAAGAATGCATAATAAGGTCTCTTTACATGCCTTAAGACCCATTTCAGTTCTACAAAAATAAATGTCTCATTCCCAAAAAAAAAAAAAAAAACATTTATAAGAAAGTTTTATATGAGACCATGTTACGAACCATTTTATGTGAGACGAGTCAATCCACAACCCACCCTTGACAATTCATATTTAAAATTTATGATAATGAATTTGATTAGTGGGTAAATATAATATGTCTCTCATAAACTATTCATAAAATCATCTTACGTACGTTTTTGCGTAAATTTATTGTGAGTCGGGTTTACATCATCATTAGGAAACTATGAAATGAAAGTGGTCATGAAACTATTATTTCTCATGATAATACTTATAAGTTTGTCTACAACGAATTTATATAGAACTTAAGATAATTCTCAAATACCTAAAAGAAAAAAAAAATCAAATTATGAAAGGAAATTTTTTCATCCATAACATAATGCTGACATATACCAAACAATCAAATTTGAGTATAACTAAATCAACTCTTATCATGAATCTACTGCACGTGCCTTGTAATTTAGTATCTAATTTTATAAGGGTGCGGATTATGATGATTAAGATTCGAACATGAATCAACAGATTGTATATTCTATGTTGTTTCCCTCCATTTCGCTCCCCTTATATATTAGAAGAATTTACAAAAAAAAAAAAAAAACTTTTATCATCAATATTGAAATGATTCATTATCTATAACCACGAAAAATATATAAAGATTCCCTAAGAAAATGTAGTCATGGATTTCAGCTTAGAAAATTATATTATGAGATGGTGTGTATATGTATAAATTTGTGAATTAATAATTATTTTAAAAAATATATTTTTGATATGATCAATGTTGGTGTAAAAGTCATGGTCATTTAAACTCGAACCAATCATCATAAATCTTGATGATAATATTAACTAAAAAACCAATAAATTAAGATTGGCATGTGTTTTCTTTAAGAAAATTTATGGGTGTGTAACCGAACTACTGTCATTATAAAGGACACTAATTTCGGGTGGGTGGCCATAAATATTCTTCTCACAAAAACTTCACAAAATTTTACTGTAATACGTCCCACAGATAAATTTTGTGACACGAATCATTTTCACTCACTAATCAAATTCATTTTTATAAGTTTATATGTTAATTGTGAAATGTGGCTTGTGAGTTGATCCATTTAACATAAAATAATTTATGTGATATTCTCATATAAAACTTACTCATTACATTCAAAATTTGCATTTGTCCATTCATTTCAATGGCTTGCAATCTCAAATCGCTCAATTTAAATTGATTTTAAAAGTTGAGAAGGTCATATGTGCACCTGGTGCATCGACTCATATCCATACACTCGGGTCGGATCCAGGCTGACCCAACTCATATCCTTTCTTCTTCTTCTTTTCTCTCATAAATTTTTTACTTTGGTCATGACTTTTATGTTATGTTAGTCATATATTTATATTATATATTACTCACATTTTCATTTCTAGATTTCATACTCTTAGTTCAATACTTTAACTTTAAAAAAAAAAAATCACTGACCTTTAATTACACTTTTATGTTATATTAAGCATATTTGTAAGTTATATTAATCAGACATTTACATGATATTACTTATTCATTTATGTAATATATAAATGTACGACTAACATAACTATAAGGTATGTTTAACATGACTGAGAGATATGAAGGGTATAAAACGGTTGTCCAAAAAAAATGTTAAGGTATGAGTCGTATGAGTAATATAACTGTAGGGTATGACTAACATAACATTAAAACAAAGCACCTAGAGCAAATTTTGGTGGGTTTGAGACGTCTACTAGGTGCGTGAAAGCGTGTGGGAGCACGTTTTTGAGTGCGTGAACCAAGTTGACCTGAGTACATAGATCATAGATCCATGTACGAAGTGTATAAAAGTTTTTGTGCTAAAATTTTATAGGAAAAAGATCACCATTGAAATTCTTTGTAAAGATAGGTGGTTGGAACTTCTCTCATATCATATTATTTTTTAGATTGTATGTAATTGCATACAATTAAAATAAAATATCATATTAACATTCATCCCAAAATAACATTTTTATTACATATAATTTATGATATACTAATAAATTTTTTAGAGTTGATCTATGTAAACTTGATGATTATAAAGATTAGATGCAAGATTTACCTGTGTAAACCTTTGAAATGATTTGAGGCAGGCTTGTTCAGAGTTAAAACTAAATTAAAGTTTAATTTAGAGTTTAAACTAATTTAGATTATGCCACTAATTTAGAGTTTTAACTAATTTTAATGACTCATAAATTACTCAATACTCGTTTGCAGATTTCCTCTTTAGACACAGTTTCAAGGCCCAAGATTGGTCAGACCCAATGGATTATGGGCCTAATAGCTAAAGATTAATAGGCCCAATATCAGTAATCAATTTATGGGCCTAGAAGATTCGAATCATATTCTTCAGTTTCTATTGTAATCCAGTCCACCAAAATTCACAACTCCTTCTTCAACTTCAATTTTCTTCTGCGGATTTTAATCTTGAATATTAATCAAAGTTTCAGAATCAATGAATCGGTTTCTGCGACATTGTTCTGTAAGTGTTGTATCTCGTAATTCTAAGATACTTTAAAAATCCACCCTTTATTTTCTTGAACTCAAAACTGATCAAGAAATTACAGCTGCCATTGTTAATTTCTGATATTTTTTCAAGATTGGAGGGCTCAGGGGTTACGCTGTGCAGAGTGGAAAGGGACAGAATCTGAAGATTGAAGGGATTAAAGACATTATAGCCGTTGCTTCTGGCAAAGGTGGCGTTGGTAAGTCCACTACAGCAGGTATGTTATCCCCATTTATTGTTGTATTCTGCCATGAAAAAGGATTGTTTTTTGAGTTGTTGTTTATGGTGGAGTGCGTGTAATAAGTGTTTCTTGATGGGTTTTTGAATCATGGGTTTGTGTGAAGGAGTTTGCTTGAAGGCTGTTGTTCCTAGTGTGTGATGTTGTTGTATGTGTTGTGATTTGTAGTTAATTTGGCGGTTTCACTTGCAAATAAGTGCCAGCTTAGAGTTGGGTTGCTGGATGCCGATGTTTATGGACCTTCGATTCCTATAATGATGAAGCTCCATGGAAAGCCTGAAGTGAGTGCAGGTGGTGCTTTAATGGACTTGAAATTCTCTGCTTTCTTACACCCTCTTAAGTTATTTGATTGTTTATATGTGTTAGATAGGTTGATTATTGGTTTGTGTTTTTTTCGCCTTTTGATGTGGTTTATGTCAGCTGCAACTGAGAAAGAGACGGTGGATCACGACTCAGAGGGATATCATGTTACTTTCCTTTTCCAAAATCTTGATAGTTATGATTGATATTGGTTGGTATTTGATAAGTATGTTTAGTTAGCAACTCCATGATTCTGCTACCAGTTTCCTATATCAATTCCTTTCTCTCTCTGTTAGGTCTGATCAATCCTGCCGCTTGCTTAGAACCTTTTCTTATCTTGGGTTTCAATATATTATATATGCTTAATGTTTTCAATAATGCATGTACTCTGACTAGCACCTTTGAGATGTTCAAAGTTAAATTCTTCGTTTATTGTAAACTACTCTTAGCAGATAATAAAATGATCCCGATTGAAAATTATGGTGTCAAATGCATGTCAATGGGGTCCCTTGTGGCAGCGGGGGAGGCAATTGTCTGGAGAGGGCCTATGGCAAGTGTTGCTTATTTTCTTATTAGTTATGTCTTAGCACCTTTTGCTTTCCCATGTTTACAGTTTAGTTCTTGTAAGAGTGAAGCTTTCAATCAATTTTATTTATGATATATCTTTGCACTTTTAGGTGATGAAAGCACTTGAACAGATGACAAGAGGAGTTGATTGGGGAGTCCTTGATGTTCTTGTGGTTGACATGCCTCCAGGCACTGGTGATGCTCAGATTTCCATCTCTCAGAGATTGCAATTGTCAGGTAGTTATGACTCTTGAAGTCATTTTTTCGTGATTCAGACCAGTTTGGATTATTGTGAGCACTATATCACCTGTAGAATGAAATGGTTTTCATGTTTTTCACTTGCTATCAGTTATATGGTGTCATTGGCAATATACGTGGTTTATCCTCTAGTAGAATGTCTGGAAAGGATTTTATGCACCTCATTTTAATGAGAATCAACTCATAAACAACACAATGGATCTATGAAGCATTTGAATTCTCAGTATTCCTCTGTACCTTCATTCTTGATTTTGATAGCATAAATAAGTCATTTTTCAACTTGTGGTAGGAGCCCTAATCGTTTCGACTCCTCAAGATGTTGCATTAATGGATGCTCGAAGAGGTGTTAAAATGTTCTCCCAAGTCAACGTACCGGTAAACTCCCCATACCATCTTTTTTTCTTCTTTTCTTTTCCCCCCCATATTTTTATGAACCTGCATTTCACATAAACCAAAACTGACTCTGCATCACTGTTTGCATTATTTTTTGCATGATGAAGTGTAAAAGAAAGGTTACGGGTTTTTACTACCTAATGTAATTTCACCCAACATGTTTCTCTGAGTTCTCTCTATTTGTCATATCCTCTGCCTCCTTAGCATGTGGTCAGGCAGTTACATAAATAATCAAGTAATTGTTTTCCTCATGTGTATTTTATTGCATTTTCGTATCAATATTTTATGTTTGATACAATATATGGAGGCAATAACTTTAACAAAAGAAAGTTGTTCCATCTTTCCAGAAAAGGGGAACACAGGCCTTATAATTAGTCCCAACTGTTTCTTTTGCAACGATAATTGTTTGTTAATTCAAATTAGTATTCTGCTAATATGAAATGCAACTCTACTTCTCTACCAATTTCCATTTCCTTCTCTTTTCTGAATTTTGGATGCCAATGTTTTTGACGTTGGTGATGTCCCACAGATTTTAGGAATCGTAGAGAACATGAGCTATTTTAAATGTCCGAACTGCAGTGAGCCTCACTACATTTTTGGGAAGGGTGGAGCTCAATATACAGCTGATGAAATGGGTATGAAGTTTCTTGGTGAGGTATTGCTACCAATTTCACTTTGCCCTCCTATTTTTCTCGCTTATCTATCATTTATCTATAAATATGAAGAAACACATAAATGCTGGTAATTTTAAACTAGGAGCTACCATAAAAATTCTATACGGTCATTTAATTAAAAAAATTCTGTGATTTACATCAAGTTTTTGTTGTTGTGATCTTTGAAACTTCATTGTCGTTTTTGAGAATAAGGCCAGTTTTGCAGTGTGGTCAACTTCAAGTGCTAATCAGTTAAATGCATGATTTTAGGTGCCTTTGGAAACAGGAATCAGAAGTGGTTGTGATGAAGGTGTCCCCATTGTGATATCGAATCCAGACTCTTTTGTATCCGGGGCCTACAGTGATATTGCCCAAAAGATCGTAAGCATGCTCGAACTAACCAAACAGCAATCGTTCCATCCAGAAATAAACCTATAAACGTAACCAACACACCTTCAATCTTGAGCTCCTAAAGACATAAAGGCATGGTGAGTAAATTTCTATGTATTATCCGGTTCTGTCACTTTCACGACTCTTTTTAGCTAGAAACCAAATAGTGTTCATTCATACAGGGAAATCGTGTATTGAAGCAGTGTCGTTTTCATGTAAGAGTTATGAAATTATTGGAGTAAGATGTGAGCAGAGTTTGATGTTGAAATGATGGCTATATGCCAGTGTTTTCCAGTTAATATGCTGATTTGGTGTGCAGAAAAGGAAGAAATGACAGTGGATTCTCATAGATGCTTTGTTTGATTGTTGAGGCTCTCAAAGAATATAACTCTCTCTCTCTCTCTCTCTCTCTCTCTCTCTGTGATAAATTCATTCTCATAATAACATTTAATTTAGATATAAGAATTAGAGAGCAAATTTCATGTCATTCATCTATCAATTTTTGTGCTTGAGTCATGTAAGTTTAAGAACTTCTAATTTTCAGTCCGATTACCTTTATAATAGGTCAAACTGATTTGGTGTTCTACATTCAGACATCCAAATTTATTCCTTTTTTTTTTTTTTTTTGGGCTATTTGGTGAGATAATACATCTTATTTATGAATGAATTAGTTTGAATGTCAAATAATAAAACAATAACTCTTCTCAACTTGTTTTACAGGTAATGGGAATTTTAAAAATGAAGGGAAAAAACTGGATTTTCCCAAATTTTTTTGTTAATACTTATCATTAAAAATTAAATTTGTAGGTGGATAACAAATCTTTTCTTACATCATGTTTCATGGAATTCTGGCAAGTTGATGCTAATTGTCTCAAGAAAATTCACTACACAATGTGTACAAAGTTGTATACTATAAGGCTATACACTTCTGCAACCCTACCTAATATGGGTATATAATATGTGTCAATCGCTGACGTACAAATATTCAGCATCAATTAATTTTACTTTCTATATAATAAGGGGATGAAATGCTTGCAGTGAGTATATTAAGAGTTGTCAGCCCTGAGCATTTTAGCATTTTCCTAAGTCTATAATATATGAGACCATTTTACCGATCATATTACATCCGAAAGACGGGTCAGCCCACACTTCACAGTTCACATATAAATTAATGGAAACGAGATGAGACATTTTCCTAAGTCTATAATATATGAGACCATTTTACCATTCATATTACATCTGAAAGACGGGGTCAGCCCACACTTCACAGTTCACATATAAATTAGTGGAAATGAGATGAGGTTGTTCACGCTTCACAATTCACATATAAATTAGTAAAAATGAGTTTAATTCGTGGATAAAAAGATTCGGTCTCATGAATGAGTTTGATTCATAGGTAAAGAAAATTCAATTTCATAACAATTATTTGTGAGATCATTTTATACAAATTGTTGTGATACATAAATATATACACTCAATAATAAGAACAAAAAAATTACTAAATAAAAAAATAGAGTAATTTTCAGAATATCTATCTATACTATACTAATAGCAAAATGTTTGGAAAAAATTACAAGAATGTCATTTTCCAGCCCATTTTATTCTTTGTCCTTTTGTCCAAGTGTCAAAATGTGATTGAACATTGATTGTATTTTCTTTCTTATTTTTTTATCTAATCATTATTATTAGTTATTTTAATGTTTGGCTTGGAGGATACTCTTCAACAATTAAATAATATTAAAAAGTAGAAGTTATAATTATGTCTATAGTCTATACATATTTATAGACAACTTTTATTGGAGAAATCAATAGAAAAACTAGCAACATACTCTTCAATCTATAAAATAATCTATATCTATATTCATACTATATAAAATGTCATATAAATTAGTGTAAATAATTTTTTTTATTTTTTTTCAAGATTTCATTTTGATTTTCTAAATTAATTTAGTAATTTTAAATTAAGCTTCCATCTCAAGCCATTAAAATTAAATTTTCTTTCAAAGTCATTGTCTTATATAAAGAATGTTTATTCATTTAACAACACTCACTTACTTACCTAGCTTATAAAAATCAACAAAATTTAATAAATTCTTTTAATAATAATAATAATAATAATAATAATAATAATAATAATAATAATAATAATATTAGGTAATATATTAAAAATGATTTCAAATAAATAGAACTACAAATTTCTCGTCCATATTAAAAATTATCTATACTATACTAATATTAGGACAGTTGGAAAATTATATAATAAGACGTACAACGCGCGGATACACCGCTAGTGTGAATAATAATGTTATATATTAGAAATAGAGTGTTCCACCAAACCACTTTATCCATTTATAAGTCGGATTCAAATCCTTCATTCATTCGCTGTTGGCTGTTGAAACGAGGAAGAAGATACACAGACACACACACTCTCTCTCTCTCTCTCTCTCCAATTCCATAACCCTCATTCCTCTTCCATTCTTCTCTCTTCATTCATCTGCTTTGCCTTGTTCTTCTTCAATCTCATTTTCAATTCATCTTTTGCTGAATGCATAATCAAGTTGCGTTATCCCTTAAATCCAATTATGCCCTCTTTTCTCCCAACGCAAACACCCTCCAAAACCCTAGGTTGTCCCCCTCTCTGGCCAACAGGACTTCCTATTCTTCGGTTTTGAAATGCAGAGGAATTGAGGTCCCTCTCCCCAAACAGCGCCTCCATTCTCTCTGCTTCGGTAATGGCTCTGTCGAAGATGAGAGGATTAAACCTGCTGGAGTTAAGGAAATCGACGTCGCTACTCTCGGAAATCTCTGCGTTGATATTGTGCTCAACGTTCCCAAACTGCCGCCCAAACCCTTGGATCAGCGTCAGCTTTATATGGAAGAATTGTCCAAGTCACCTCCTGATAAGGTTTCCCCATCATCATTATTATTATTGTTATTTCTAATTGCTCTTTGGTGTTCAGGATTTCCCTTTTTTTATAAACCACACTTTGGTTTTTGTTTGAGTTATTAACTGTTGTTTGAGTTATTAACTGGTATGGATGTGTTTACATTAGAATTTAACATAGTCATGGGAATGAATTGTGCTTATATTTAAGCTGAACTCTTCGAAAAACATAAATGCAGAGATTTGGAATGAAGGATGGGACTACCAATATTTAATTCGTTTACTAGAGGTTCTTGAATTCTCACTAAATTCACAAACTTAATATAAGCCCTTTTCATCTTCTACAAAGAAAGAGAAATTTTGAAGTATATTGTCACGTATTATTAAGAGATAGCAATCAGCATGTGGAATATGATGATTCCAAGTTTATCCTTTCATTGCTTTAAATACAAGCCTGGGAACCAATCCTACTGAATACAATCTTATGTTCTATGAAAGTTAGCATTTACAGACATGAAATGGATAACCGGTATAGGAAGAGGGAAAACACCTTGTCAGCAAGCATATCAGCCTATCACAATGGGTTTCTCTCCTGAACCTGACTAAGCTTCGGTGGCAGAAAAAGTAGTCAATCATTGAGTAATCAGTAGATGACCTTATTAATTATTTGGTAGTTCAATTGCTCTAATCCTGAGTTGTGACTTTTGGCAACTATATGATCACATGTTTGTGTCGGATCATTGAGATTGCTTTCTGCTCCTAGTTTCTGCATGCTAAAATCCGAATTGGTGTTTATAGATGTTGATATTGTAGTTCTATTGATAGAAATACTGGGAAGCTGGTGGCAATTGCAATATGGCCATAGCTGCGGCTAGGTTAGGACTTCGAGTTGCTACAGTTGGTCATGTTGGTGATGAAATCTATGGTAATTTCCTCGTAGATGTACTTCATGATGAAGGAATTGGTATGGTTGAAATGGATGAGCAGAATGATGTGGTTGATGTCAGGGCTTACGAAACCCTTCTATGCTGGGTTTTGGTGGACCCCCTGCAAAGACATGGTTTTTGCAGGTATTGCTGTCTAGTTAACATATTGATACACTTTCCATTCTCATGCTTTTATTAGAAATATGGGATGTATAATGAGAAAAAACTTCAATTTCTTTTATTTGCAGCCGTGCAGATTTCAGTGAACAGCCTGCATTTAGTTGGATGAGCACACTTTCAACAGAAGCAAAAATGGTTTTAAGAAGGTCAAAGATCATCTTCTGCAATGGTTATGGATTTGATGAACTCCCACCCAGTCTACTTGTGTCCGCTCTAGATTATGCTGTTGAAGTGGGGACCTCTATCTTTTTCGACCCTGGGCCTCGAGGGAAGTCTCTGATGACTGGAACGCCTGAAGAACAAATGGCCCTTGAAAAGTACTTGAGGATGAGTGATGTTCTTCTACTAACTTCTGAAGAGGTAGGAATTATGATTTAACATACTATTGTTTGCTTGTCATATATGCTGTCAAGATGGTAAAACTTGTGTGTTTGAACTTGCAAAGGACTATAACTTGAACTTTATTCGCTTAGAATGTGACGTAATGTGAATGCTGCCATTTGATTTTACTTTTTGAACAGTAAAAATCTTTCAAGTGCATTTTCTTGCACCCTTTCACTTGTTTGCCATCCTCTTGTATTGGAGTCATAGTTTCATGAAGCTGGAACTCTGTATATGTGGCAGTGCAAAAGGTGGGGTTGAGATCATGGATTCTCTAACCCCTAATTACATACAATCTAAATCCCAGTTGACATGTATCACTAGAAATTTTGCATCGGATGATTTTAGAATGATCTTCCATTGGTGTTCATCATTGCAACCATATAGTTGCACTTTGGCATCTCAATTTTGTGCTTTTCCAAGCTCTAAATTCATCTTTTGAGCTTTCTGGCTGTGAATTTTGTCTCTCATCTTGCTAAAGGAGGAGCACCATTGTTGTTCCGATTTTGTGTTCGTGTTCACTAATGACCATGACTGGCGTTGATTATTTGTCAGGCTGAATCATTGACTGGCATAGAGGACCCAATATATGCAGGACGAGAGTTGCTCAGGCAAGGCACTCGAACGATGTGGGTGATTATAAAAATGGGTCCAAAAGGTTCTATATTGATTACCTCTACAAGTATATCTTGTGCCCCTGCATTTAAGGTAGCAATATATAGTTCGTGTTGTCTTCACTCCTCAGTACTCTTCATTTTTCCCTTTTTATCAGTGTTGATAGTCCATCCTTTCTCATTCTTAATTTGGATTGTTAAGTCTTTACACAAATCTCAAGTAGGAGAATCACACATATAAAGTTTGTGCGTTCATCTAACTCTATTTGACATTTGAACAGGTTGATGTCATTGACACTGTTGGGTGTGGAGACAGTTTTGTGGCAGCTATTGCATTTGGTTTTATACACAAACTGCCTTTGGTCTATACATTAACCATCGCAAATGCAGTGGGTGCTGCTACTGCTACGGGTTGTGGTGCTGGCAGAAATGTTGCATCGCTGAAGCAGGTCATGGAACTTGTGAAAGAATCTAACCTCAATGAAGATGATAAGTTTTGGGAGGACTTGATAAAGGAACATACAGATTCGGAGGTCACACTGCTCACAAAAGCTGTTGTAAATGGGAAGAGCAATTGTGCCCAACTTGCCTCATTGCAGAAAGTGGTTTCGGAGCTGATACCCAAACTTGAATGTGCACAAACAAAGCCAGTTGGAGCATATCGATAAGCAGGAATAGAAGTTCCCAGTTATGCTGTTATGAAGTTGATGGAGAAACAACGTAAGGTATTCAGATCACAAGCAGACCCGAGATACCGTCGAGTCTCTTGCTCGGCCAACTGAGTCAACTCAGTGGGTTGCAGGAAATTTTTGCTTACGTACGGAGTTATACTTATATTTGTATGATTGAAGAAAGTCGATTGGATACGCTGCTGATTGGATATTTACTTTATATTTT
The DNA here is from genome assembly GCA_005771605.1 of Scutellaria baicalensis. Lineage (NCBI taxonomy): Eukaryota > Viridiplantae > Streptophyta > Magnoliopsida > Lamiales > Lamiaceae > Scutellaria > Scutellaria baicalensis. Next base: position 30,022,451 of record CM016723.1, on the reverse strand, counting down.
GGTTTATATCTCTTTTTGGGGCAAAATTAGATATGTATTTATACCCATTTGCTGACCAAAAAAATCGAACTCCTTCGTTGAGAATTTAGTGGATGTTTCACTGATCATCTTGAATAATTCAGAACCAAAGTTGATGCATAAAGTCTATTGTTTCTCCTCATATTATCTCTTAATCATTTCAAAATAGACTTAAAATTTATTTATACAACAAATTCATTCATGTTTAATTAGAAATATTCGAATAATGAATTTGGAATCCACCACTCAAATCAGGATGGATTTAAAATCTACTCTAATCAAATTCTTCAATCCACTATGAAGCTCGAACTAATATCCTTTGAAGCTGTCAAAATTATACCGTTGAAAGCAACTGTGGAGGAATTGAACAATTCACAATCACACCATTGCATGATAAAAATGACAAGGCAAATGATACCTGTTACAGATGATGGAAGCAACGATCTATCTAATACAACACTAGCACCGACAAATTAAACCACGATCAACTTCTTTGTGTCATGTTTTTTTCTAAAGACAAATTTAATTCCCAAAACCATCTCTAGTAGCCATAGTTAGCCCCATACATAGTACCGTAGTCTCCAGTCGGCACATGGCTAGTTTGAGAAGCAGCAGCATTAGACATTGAAGAGCCATAACCCGGACCTTGAGGTGGATAGGGCACATAACCTTGGACCGGGGGTCTTCCAGGGTTCTGTGCACTGCTTACAGCATCAGCTATAGAATTCTGCAGTTTTAGAGGAATTTGTCACAAAGTGATACTAGTATTCACTATTAACATTGATTAATCTCTGGATGTTGGGATTTTAACTGTATACTGATTGAGAGCTTGTATAATTTAAATTTCATTCATTTAACCAAGAAAAATATATTTTTTCCCTCAATTATGGCCTAGGTTATGGTCTAGGTTTTGGTGCAACGGCTTAGGTTTTTTGAGGTAGAGGTGAATGGAACAGCGAAGATGTCCAAAAATAGTTCTCATGACTAGAAAGGAACGAAACTCAAGTTGTGCCTATTAAAAAAAAAAATTTATATTTCACAAAAGACTGAAGAATGAATTAGCTATTGATTAATACAGATGATGTAATATAGCTTTAAATCTCTTAGTTGCAGTCAAAGATTTTACTTCACCACAGTGGAAATTTAAAGGAAACAATACGAAACTTGGGCAAGATGATAGATTATTATAGATCCTTTCAAGGCCATAAAACAAAACAGCAAATACAGGCAACAAAGTAATAAGGAACCGAGAAGCACCTGTATCAATTGGTGTGCTGCTTGAACTTGTGAAGCAGAGCCATTAATTTCAACAGTCATCTCATCAGGAACTCCCCTTGTTTCTTGTATTGCAATACTTGCACCACTGGTACGACGAATATAACTAATATTTGCACCGTTAACACCAATGACAGCATCAGCATATGACAGTGGAATTTGCATGTTCTGTGTGATCTACAAGAAAGATGATGAAAAGCTGAGTAGCGGTAATTGATAGGAAATAGAAAATTAAACAAAGATTCCATTCAGACAGTTGAATACGACAGTCAATGCTCCTAATTTCACCTCCTTAAGATTCTAGAGAACTAAACCACAAAAGTAAGAAAAACAAATTCTAATGTGAAAGTTTGACATGTCACATTAGAATCATCCAAAATGATCGTTTACTGAAATTCCACTACTTGCAAATTGGCAGTAAACACCAACTTATTGAAGACACATCATATGTTCTCTACCTCAAGTCGTGAAAATTAGGCAAGCATTTCAAGAACTCAAGTGAGTGGATAAAAGATTGAAGTAAAATCAACCTTTGAGATCATTGCTTGTTGGGGTTGCACATTAGTAGCATGAGTTCCCATTGACACGTCTCTGCCATAAGCAGGTGGGCCAGAACGAGACTGCTTGTCCGGAGGTATGTCAACAGGTTGATAGTAATTATCATATTGACGTGGCTGAGGTGTCATATACGAATGGTTTGGCCCATAACTGTGTCCCTCAGGATTCATGGGAAAACCTGAATGAGGAGCTCCCCAAGATTCAGATTGATGCATGTTCTGGTTTGCTCGGGCATTTGGCATTTGCGTCTGCACAGGTGAAGCAAGGATATTTCATTAATATAAAATTAAAAATGCTGGATATCATAAATATAAAATTCTTAGATATCGCACTTGCCTGAGTTTCAAACACTCCAATAACACTTCGATCTACTAAAAATTTCCTAAGATGTGTACCAATTAATTCAATAGCCTTCTGCAAATCTGCAGGCTCTCCCTGAATCTCAACTACACTGTCATCTGACAGAGCAACCGCAGGCAAGTTCTCTGCTAAGCAATTCCATTTTAAGAGAGAAAATGCACCATCAGTAAGAAACAAAGAAGCAAGTATCAACAAGATACTGGTCATGGAAACTATTAAGCACATAAATTCCAAAATTCAATAAAAGATGTCAATTTAAAAGGGCAGAAAAATCTGGTGTCATAAAATAAGGACAAATAAGCATATATATAAATATATAGATGAAAAGACACATAAGTTAATAGCATGTTAAACTCCCCAGATGAACATAAAATTTAAAAGCAGTCTTTCCACTAGCAATACTTTGAAAGAGTTCAATGATATTAATGGAAGTGATCAGTGGTTTTATAAGGCAATAGAAAGCCAGGATGAGGAAAACAATGAACAATTCTTCAAGAATTAAGTCAGAACAGAGGCAATGGACAACTAGAAACTCATCAACACTATACAAATCAACTAATCCACTGAAAATGGCATAGATAATATATTAAACTTTCTCTATCCAAATTGTAATCGAGTTTGTTAAAGCTTATTCAAGTATTTTAAGAACATGGGACATACTTTTGACTAATATATAAGAGCATAAAACTACATCGATACAGTTCCAATTTAACAAAGAATCTGCGCATGGAAAAAAACAGCAAAACATGCAAATCATAAACTGTTTCTGAAAGGAACACAAACTACAGATTTTAATAAAATTCTGTAATTAACCCCACTGAGCATTATCATAATTTGGTTTGGAAGATACATATATGAATTATATGCATGGGTTGGCCACTTGCTATACACATAATTGAAAGATGTCCAGAAAGTAGACAAAGAAAAGTTAAAACTTTCAAACCATGTAGCTAGCGCACAACTAAGAGTAAGAACAGGCATGGCACAGAGCAAATGATGAAAAAAAAAGAGATCACATCATCAAACGTGAGCTTATCCAATGGAAAGACTAAAAATTTAGATAGGACGTGTGAATTACTACCTCCGTCCCAGTTAAATCTGCCTACTTGCAATGCAAATTGCACTGCAAGTAGGCTGAATTAACCGGGACGGAGGGAGTATAAAGTTTCAAGAGAATGGGAATCTATATAAATACTAGAATATTCAGTCATCTCTTACGCATTTCATTGCAACTCTCAAAATTTTGAAGCAACAATTACCATAAGTCCATAACAGACTCACAGCAACAAAGATGTTACCTCCGCCTATAACTCGGATAGAACAATTGGAATCATCTTGAATTGATTTTATAGTGGCACCCTGCTTGCCAATCAAACTCCCACCATGTGTAGCTGCCACAAGAAGTCTAGTGCAAACTGTTCCACCCACTGGTGCATTAGCTGGATCCGTGCCTAGATCAATAATGTGTTTATGGATCTTCAGAAGACCATCCAAGGCAGGAGGAACCAGGAGATCAGGCTCTTCTTTAGCAGAAATAATTACCTAATGAAAATGAGAGGTATATAAAGTTGTAAGGCAGAAGAATAAATCATTCGCAGCATAAGAAAGAGGTTGGGGACAAACCCAGTAAAGTAAAAACAAGAAGAATAGACCCCACAAACAAGCACTTTAGCAAAGCATATCCATGAAGTCCAATACATTCAAGATGATTAACATTATAACAAATACCCAGAACTTCAATAGCTTGTATTGGTAAAAGCTAAAAAGATAGTGAAAGCTGATGCAGATCAATCCAGGATGCTTATACACTGATGCTTAAAACATTTGAAAGAAACAGAGAGGATATGTTTGAAGCAACTGCTGCAAGCACATCACACATGCAACTGGAGTTCATGCGGGTCAGTGTACTTAATGAAGACGGATGCATAATAAAGTGATTTCCAACATAACTCATTGCATAGTGAAAAAGTTCAGCAATCAACCATTGTGCAAACTACTTCTGTATTGTGCAGGAGGACCACTTAATGAAAAGTCTGCAACATTTACTCCCAACCTTAATTATAGTTAAATGACTTGCTTTCACAACTTCAACAGATCATTTTAAGGTTCTCTACACTAACTCAAATAAGAAATCTAGCACCAAGATATAACAGCATAAAATTTAGAGGAAAAGAAACCAACCATGATTGGAAAGTACGATGACTGATTAACAAGTAAAAGATTAATATTGAATTGAAAGCCTTCCAATGCTTATATCACATGCAATGGAAAATCTGAACAAGTTGTGTTACTTGCTAAGCAGGGAAAGATCTTATAGTGTATTTTATCAATTATTATTGCTGTTTTTTTCTTCTTATCTTTTTATAGCAACTCATCAATGTTAAATTATCCTAATAAATTTGTAATGCATAGTTCATAAGCCAAAGCATCTTGTTGATTTCATTGCTGATGTTATCTTTCAGTGTAGAGTTTATTGACTTTTGCAAGACACCAATCGACCCAGTTCTGAAGTTACCAGATTTAGAGCATTGCTCCTTGGTACAGATGTCCGCACAAGAATCAATCTGACACATAGTCAGAAGATCATTTCAGCACTCGTAATACTCAATACTCATCGCTTCAATCAGGATCTTGATTCTTCTATTCGCAGCCACGTGATAGATTGATGTCTTGCTTAATTTGCAAAACCTGCATGCATTCATCTTCATCACCATACTAAATAGAATCTCTTGCTTATATTGGTTGTAGTGATATATATACTTATTTAGTTTTTGGAATATATTAGGCATTGGGTTAGTACCATGATACTAAGCTTTTCAAAATTTATCTCATAGTTCTTAGCAAAGTGTTTTTTTGACATTGCCCATTGGATGATAATTTTTTCTTTTCGTATGCTTTTCATACTGAGCTACAATACTCAGGACTGAAGCAAATAGTTTTAAGCTGATATTGTGAATTTTGATTTCTTTTAATTACTCCTCACTGTTAGAATAAAAAATTACAATTTAAAGATATTTAAGTCCTGTGACATATTCAAGCTGCAGTAGAAAAGTGTATTGAATCTTCTCTGATTACTTCAATTTATGAATGAATGATATAACTCATATACATTGCAAAATTTATTTCTTATTTAAGATAACTTAAATTACTTTTGACATTTTAGTAAGATACACACACACAGAATATTGGGACATAATACGCACCACTTATTGTAATATTGAAGTTGAGTGGATATTGTTCTGAAACTAAACCAACAGGTCTGTAAATCATCTTTCTACTCCCTACTCAAACATTCATATCTTAAAAATAACATACTAGAAGTCAGCATCATCCCATAGGTTGACAGCCAGGCCATCAACCTTCATAAAGGGCTGATGATGGCTGTTAAAAACTTAAATGTAACCAGAAAGGCATCAAATCACTGATTTGCTAACAAGCACTAGCACCAACCTAAAAGTCATTTACATATCTATTCAAGTAAAATAAAGGTGTTGGATAGAATGATGACTTCAAAGAAGGAATTGTGTTTAAAAGAAATAAAGTGAAGAGTCAGGTTATTCACATTGCCTATATTTCTAATACAAACACCCAACATTTATTTTACATCTTAATTTTATTAACTACACCCCCTTTATCTCCATTGTGTCATTTTCTTCACCCAATGTCCTGTTTTCTTTATTATGTGTTCTTCAACCACCAAACTTTGCCAGAGGTCAACCATCAAACCGCATCAAATTGGAATTTCGCTTCTTTCATCGTCAAAGTAACAGATGACATTGGGAAGCACAGACGGACTGAACTCGATTCTATTTAAGAAGGTCGTGACGGATCTGCACAACGCCGCAACTGCAAGCTATTTGGTGTGGCTTAAGCGCTGCTATGGACAAAGTTGAGTTGCAGAAGTGACTTGATTTGTCTTTCTTCTTCTTTCATTTTTTATAAATGGAGGGTGATGGTGTGATGGTCTAGGCAATGGAGGGGGGGGGGGGGGGGGAGAGAGAGAGAGAGAGAGAGAGAGAGAGGAGATGGTGGTGGTGGCCGATGGATCTAGTAGGGAGTCGACTTTGGTTGAGATGGTAAAAAAAGGAAGAGAAGAAGAATATAATTTGTTAAAAGATAATTCTGATATTTGACAAAAGTGTATTTTTTAAAATAGAAATAGGAGGTGTACGAATAAAAGTTGGGGGTGTTAACAGCCACACCCTAAAGAAAAATAAACACAATCTACACTGTCAAAAGTGGAAGTGAGATTTAAGTGCACATTTTTTCATATTATTTATGCAGATTCACAACAAACCTATCAACTTTGTCATGGTTCTACTAGGAAACGTTTTAAAGAAGGCAATAACATTCAAGAAATAAATCACTTGAGAATTTTTTTCAAGACATACCAAATAATCAGAATAAACATAACATAGAAAACAAAAAACATAACGCAGGATAATTGATAAAAAATTCATAAAGGTGGTCAACAACTTACAGTTCTTTCTGTAGTTCCAGGAGGACCATCAAGAATCTTAATCCGCGCTTTCGTTTCCTCACAAATTTTCTTAATATATTCTCCTTTGCGTCCAATGATACCACCAACCTTTTGAACAGGAACTAACATCCTATACACATTCTCTCCAGGCCAACCAGGCCATTTCTTTTCCTCGACAACACCTGAACCATTGCTATCATCCAGTACTTCTTCTGGTGGATTTGAGTCCTCTGGCAAATTACCTATCTCATGCACATTATATATCTGCTGCACATTGTCTATCTCGTGAACATTGTCTATCTCTTGAAAATTGTCTATCTCGTGAACATTGTCTGTCTCTTGAACATTGTCTATCTCTTGCACACTGTCCAAGTCTTGTTCCTCAAAAGGTTCCTCTTCCATTAGCTGAAATTATAAGTTAAAACTTGTAAATCAAATATGCAGATAACAAGCAACATACCTCCATCAACTTCTAGATCATAAATATAAGTGTACTACAAGCGCAAAAATAGAATCTACAAGCTTTCACATAACTTCCATACCACAAAAAAACAAATCATAGTAAATAATGAAATCTAATTTTCATCACCAGATAAAAAAAAAGCTTGCCTATCCCATTTATGTGTGCATCAAGATTTAAAAAAAAAAAAAAAAAAAGGAAGAAGAAGAAGAAGAAGCCAAAACACCCAAACCGCTGCTCTTCTCCAGATTAAACTCGTGATAAAAGTCTTCGGATAATTTTTTTAATGAAAATTCACAACTGAAAAACATGTGTAAAAACCCTAAATCAATGGTTTAACATGAAATAACAATGCATTTGAAAATCAAATATTACCTAAAAGGAAAAACAACATAAAGAGATTAAATCACTGTTATTTCAATTTCACAGATACTTACAGATTTTCGAGAATTAAGCTTCTGATGAAGACGAGGAGAGAGTGGAGGTCGTGGGTTTGAGCGAGCGGGAGATTGAATTGCAAAAAAGAAATCGAGTAGGTTTTATAAAAGAGGCGTAGGGAAGAAGTTTGGATAATTGCACTTTGCTCCTTTTAGTCTAGTGTGTTCCCATAACTATTACTCTTACTTTTGAAAATTATAAATACATCCCCAGCTTTCTTTGATGGCTTGGCTGTGGATTTATTGTATCATAATGATTTATTATTTTAATATTTAGTTCAGTATAATTAAAATATCGATTAAATGAGATATTTAGAAGATATATATATATATATATATATATATATTTTATCCTAATCATTTCCATATGTATACATTCGCGTTTCGTTGGTGGCATGGTTGTGGAGATATGATTTTCTCTAAATCTTTTTCATATGGAAGAAAATATCAATTAAATGAGATATTAATAAATTGAATATTTTATTGTTACTAATTTTTCGCCCGTGTGATGCACGAAATTAAATTTTTTTAAAAGATGTAATGATATATATATCAAAAATATATATGAGTAATATATATTTATGATAATATGTATAATACATTGAAAATAATCATTTCATCTTTTATGAATATTTAAACATTCAAAAAAGAACATATATATATATATATATCAAATAAAGAAAATAAACAAAAAAATATTATTTTCTTTATAATCAGAAATGTATTTATAATTATACTTGACATGTAATAAAGATAATTATAATTGAAATGTATATGTACATATATTTTTTTTATTTTAACTTGACATGGTTACCAATAAAACTAATGTGATTATGGATGATGCACTATTTAATAAAAATAAATGCTTGTCAATATTAAAATCACATTAATTAATATTAATAATGGTTTTATAAATCACATCCAAATGCATGTCTACTTAAATAACTATATATAACAATATAATATTGTTATCTTACCTTTTAATGTGATTTGATTATAAATTGAAATTTAATATATGAAAGTCAGTTAATGATTCCATAGGACCACAAATAATCTTCGGTTAAAATTTCATTACCTTTGATCTATTACATTTAATTCTAAGGGCATGATTGGTATGCATGAATAAATAAGGAATGGAATGATCATTCCCATTTTCATTCCAAATCCTATGATTGGTATATTTTAGGAATAAGAATACTAATTACCTTGGGAATGGCTATTACCAAAAACATAGGAATGTTCATTCCATATCTTCCCCCTAGTATTACGTATTCCAAATCTTCATGGAATCAACCTTTTTCTTCTCTTTGACAAATTTACCCTTCCTTATTCTTTATTTTCATGACATTATCCTACAACAATCCAAACTTATTAACTCATATTCAACAACCGTGTTTTACCAAGAATCTGTGAATCTTTGAAAAAGTGTTCTTCATTTCTCACAGGTATGTTTATTTTACTTTTAATCAATTCGTTTCTTCTTGATACAAATCGATCAATTATTATTTTGTATCTCCATGAAAGAATTTTGTTACTCTTTTCTTTTATTTTTTATTTTTGTTTGAATGGTTTTATTCATCAAGATCATTTGTATAAATTTTCTTAAACAAAAGAAGAAAGATTGGTTTGTTTAAAAAAATCTAGGATTTTTGTTTGAAAAAATAAATAAAGTTATAATCTATGTAAAATTTGTACCGTATATTCTTTATTATTCTTGTTGGAGTATATTGATTGTATTCTGTTATACATTTTGCCTTAATTTGTTGTTGGAATAATATGTGCTTTAATATTTTTCGGTTTGATTATTCTTATTTTGACGTAATATTTTTGAACCAATATATAAATTGAAATAGTTGTATAAATGAACCTTAATTCAGACTTTGAGTTACTGATGTTTTAGAGTAGAGGCTTTTATCATGTTCTATGTATATGGGTTAGCTTGAAGGAATTTTATCTTATTATTGATCCACTTATAATTTTAATTTGAAATATTTTTTTCTCTTTTTTTTCCTTCTTCTTTTGCTTTACTGGGTTGTTTAGTTTGTGAGGAAATTAGGAGGTTTTATCTCCATGTTGATTGAGAGATGTATCGTTGTATTTGTATGATTGTTGTGATTACACTTTTGTCTGATTACTCTATCTTCTCTAAACTTGATATAAATTAAGTTACTGATGGAGGTTTGGTCACCTCTGATATTTTACATATGTATATGAAGCATTTATGTTTAATGTACATGTTTACAAGTTGGTTTATCTTATTTTATCATTAAAATTGCAGTGATGACAAGATTGAGTTTGGCAAAAAGAAAGAAAATTACTGCAATGATATTGTTTTGGGTGAATATAATGCAACTAATAAATTGGTTTTGGGTGGTTGGTATTAGATATTTAGAATATCGTATCAATTCTGATTGTTTAAGACCAACATATCAATATAGCTTTTACGAGAGAAGAAAATATATTCAAAAAATAATTTATGTGAGTGATAGTGCATGTAAAAGTATAACTAGAATGAATAGGAGAACTTTTGTTTGTTTATGTTCTAAACTTGAAGCCACTGGTATGATATTCTCAACAAAAAATATGCTAGTAGATGAACAAGTGGCAATGACTGTGCACATTTTAGCTCATTACCAAAAGCAAAGAACCATAAATATTAATTTTGGAAGATCAGGGGAAACAATTAGTAGACATTTTAGACAAGTAATAAATTCTATTGTCATGCTTCAAGGAGAATTACTTAAAAAACCTGAGCCAATACCCGATGACTCTACAGATGAGAAATGGAAATGGTTTAAGGTATGGTATTTTTTTGTTTTAAAATTAAATTAAATTTCATATATTAATTAACTAAATTAAATTTCATATATTAATTAACTTATTTTAATCTTGTAATAGGGGTGTTTAGGAGCTTTAGACGGTACACATATCAAAGTTCGTGTGCTTAAAGATGATAAACCTAGATATCGAACCCGCAAAAATGAAATTGCTACTAATGTGTTAGGAATGTGCTCCCAAGATATGCAGTTTATATATGTTTTGCCGGGCTGGGAGGGGTCAACTGCTGATGGTAGAGTATTGAGAGATGCAATTTCTAGGAGAAACGGTTTAGTGGTTCCTCGAGGTACATTTCACGATTATTACATATTAAAAACTAAAGTATGCATCACATTCAATTGTTGAAACTCACACGACAAGTTATATATTATATATTCTAAGGTTCATATTATCTTGTGGATGCCGGATATACCAATGGTGAAGGATTTCTTGCACCATATAGAGGTCAACGATATCATTTAAATGATTGGAATGAGAGATACAACCCTACCACAGCTGAAGAATTTTTTAATATGAAGCACTCTTCTGCTAGAAATGTTATAGAAAGATTGTTTGGCCTATTAAAGACCCGTTGGGGCATCCTTAGAAGTCCTTCTTACTATCCAATAAAAGTTCAAAATCGCATCATCATGGTATGTTGCTTGCTCCATAACTTTATAACGCAAGAAATGGGTGGTTATCAATTGGAAACTGATAATTATCTAGAAGATGGAGAAGTAAGTCATATTGAAGATGATGAAGGTGATCAAGAACTAGTTACTTCAGTCGAGCCTTCTGATGCATGGACGAATTTTAGAAAAGATCTTGCAATTAACATGTTCAATACTTGGAGATCACAAAGAAATACCAGATGATTTTGTACTAGAAGACATAAATTCAATAATATACAATCGTTGTAATAATGTTTTGAACTATTTGTTTAAAGTTATTTATGATGAGTGTGTGTTATATTTTAGTTTGAAATTACTTTTGTTATATGACTATTTTATATGTGGTTTAACTTTTCTAGCATTTATATTTTTGTGTGGTGTTGATAATTTGATTATAATAATGTTGGATGTGGTATAGAACTTTTATATATTTTTTCATCATATATTTTATAAGGAATGAATTCACAATCTCAAGATGCAAAAGGTCGTGGTAAGAACAAAAGAAAATGGAAGTATGATGAAGATGCCAAACTGATTGAGGCACTTCTTGATATGGTTAATCTTGGAGCCTATAAAGCTGAAAATGGCTTCAAACTTGGTTATCTTAACTATGTCGAGGAAAAGTTGCAAGTTTCTTTGCCATATTCAGGTTTGAAGGCAAGACCACATATTGAATCAAGAATTAAGACATTGAAGAAAGATTTTCATATTGTTTATGACATGCTGAACGGCCCCAATACAAGTGGTTTTGGAATGGATCCGATTAAAAAATGTCTCACAGCGAAAAAGCCTGTTTGGGACTTATATCTTGAGGTTTGAATATTTAGATATTAATATTTGGTTTATATTTTAATACATCTTTTTTTAAAATTATTTTTATGTTCTTTTATAGAGTCATCCATCTCATTCAACATGGCGAAATAGAACTTTTCCTTTTTATGATGACTTGGTCATTGTTTTCGGAATAGATAGAGCAACTGGAGCCAATGCTGAAAGTTCCGTTGATATGATGGAAGAAATACAAAGAGAAAATACAAACAATGATGAGAACAACAATATTGATGGCATGGATAATGACACTGAAGACTTTGATGTTTCATTGTCTCCTTTACAATCTCCAAGAAATGAGGGAGTTCATAGACAGAAGAAGAGAAGAAGAAGTATAAACTCTAATAATTTGACCATGATGATGGATATCAAAGAAGCTGCTTCGATTATTGGAAGTGAAATTGCTAAAGCTAGTCAGGTTTTTAGTAAAGCAATTGGAGTTGATGCTGAAATTTCAGAAAAAAGACAGAAAATTGATTCGGAGATAAGAAAGATCCCCAATCTTACTACTGGACAGGTCATCAAAGTTGTGTGTCACATAGCAAGCCACCATGAGTTGATTGACGTCTTCTTCAGCATGACTGAATTGGGTAGAGAGGAGTTGGTTAGAGCCATTCTAAATGGTGATGTTTGAGAACATATGTTGGTTATTTTGAATTCTAAATAAACAATATTAGTTATAGTTATTTATGAGGTTAACTTATCTACGAATAATGTTATTCAAATTGTTAATGTTACATTGGAACTTTTTTCATTGCATGACAGTTGAATTTATATCATAGTTTATGTATTTTGTAAGATAAATTATTGTATGTTTTTTTATCTTTTGTTTTACCAAAAATAAAATTGAAAAATTATATAATGTCTTGAAAATTAGATAAAAGAATAATTTTATATAAAATAAGATAACCTATATCGTACGATGTCCTACGAACAAAATTATTTTTAAATATTGATTTCACAATATTATTTTAATAATGTTGTAAAAAAAAAGTTTTGCAAAGTAATTGTGTGAAAATGGTATATTGTCTATATCAAAAGAATTTATAATAAAATTTTTGTAAGGATATTTTGGTCGTTTAAGGTGGATTCAAATATAAATCCACCTTTTATTATTGGCAAAATATTTTATGCAACTGGTGCATGGATCTAGGATCCATGCACCCGGGTCGACCCGCCCCACGCGCCTCTGACGCGCGTTTTTACGCGCCCCAACGCGCTCTCACGCGCCCCCACGCGCCTGGTGGGTGCGCTCAAACCTACCAAGATTCGCTCAGGCAGTCATACCCTCATGTTATGTTAGGGTTACCCTCATGTTATATTAGGGTTACTCTCATATTATGTTAGGGTTACCCGTGTTACCCTGGTGGGCGTTCAAACCCACTAAGATTCGCTCAGGCAGTCATACCCTCATGTTATGTTAGAGTTACCCTCATGTTATGTTAGAGTTACCCTCATGTTATGTTAGTGTTACCCGTGTTACCCTCACGAGGGTAACACTAACATAACATGAAGGTAACTCTAACATAACATGAGGGTAACTCTAACATAACATGAGAGTATGATTAAGATTTTAGTTTAGTGGTTTTAAACTAAGGGTATGAAATCTGGATATGGGGTCACATTAACATAACGCAAAGGTAACCCTAACATAACGCGAAAGTAACTCTAACATAACGTGAGAGTAACGACCAAAACACGCGAAATAATTAAAGAGGCACGGGTTGGGCGGGCCAGCCCAGCCCGCGCGCGGCCCAGTTGCACGGATCACATATCCGTGCAACTGGTGCACAGGAGACTAACTCTTTATTATTTTGTAATTTAGTATACCAATCATGAGAATGGAATTAATTAAGGAATGACTATTACATTCCTTGTCAATACCAATCAATAGTATTTATTATTCTTGTATCATTCCATTCCCATTCTCATTCCATTTCTTAATTCATTCCATTCAGCTCCAATTCCATTCAACCATACCAATCATGTCGTAATAGAATTAATAAAGATCCATGAGACCATAATTCATATCTATAACATAAATTTTATGTAATTTTAATTTTAACAGAATTAAAGTCCCTTAAAACTTAACTCACGGTTATAGAGGAAGGTAATGATATTTGAAGTCAAATTTTTGTAATTTCTTGAATTGATTGTGCCATCTAATTAATTCCATTATGAACATACCATAAATTTCAAATTTGATTTATACATATATAATGAGTAATAGATTTCCTAATATAATATAATTTGTTAATCCTATTTAAGGTTAATATTTGACTTATATATGGGCGTATTACATATGTGTATATATATAATCAAATATTTTAAATAATTAATAAATATATAATGTAATTTTATTTATTTATATATAGGATAGAGTTATTGGCGGGAAAATATTGCATTTCTATTTTTAGCAATGTTTGTGTTTTTATATATATAAAGATTCAATTGATATACTTTATTTGAATCCTTTCCATATGAATAAATTAGTATAAGGCCCGTGTAATACACGGGTTTAAATAGTTTTAATTTAGATAAATGAAATACAAAATAATATATAAAAAACATTTGTGATTTTATAATCATCTAAGTTCATATTAAATATAATGTAGTTTTGATTAATAAAGTATTTACTATTTAAATGTAATGTTGTGTACATATTACATGATTTTTAAATATATTATTTCCAATAAGAAATATTAAACCTTAGGTGTATAAAATGACAAATTATCACATTTGTAAATATTGGTTCATTATGGCACACATTATTTTTGTTATAGGTTATATTGAAAAAAAAAGGAAAATTAGCTCCACTAAGACTTTCTACATAAATATTTCTTCAACTAGCCTTTCACCTAATTTCCAAATAAATATTAAATAAAAATAAATCAAATGAAATCCATTGTACCATATAATCATGTACTACGCGTGTATCACATCCCAAAATGCGTAATATGAATTATGAAAGTGAAAACGATTACAAATTATAATATGTTTCTAGTATTAAAACTACATAATTTTGGAATGGGGACTATTTTACTAAAAATTTACAAACATAGTCTTCTTAAATAATAATTTATGTTGACTAGACTATTTAAATAAAAAGTTAAAAAAAAATATCAATAATTTTGATATTTTAATTTGTTTTACTTAGATATATATAGTAATCTTTATATATATATATATATATATATTTAAAAGACATCTATATTAATAAGACAATTTATTTAAATAAAAAACATTTAACATGAAATTATTGTTCAAGCTTTGTATAAATGTCATGGAAGTTTTAATTAATATATTATTTATTATTTAAATATAATGTTGTATACATATTAAATAATTGTAAAAATATATTATGTCAATATTGTTATATATTTCCAATAAAGAAGATTAAATCTTATGTTGTATAAAATGATAAATTGCCACATTTAAAAAAATTGGTTCATTATGGCACAAATTCTTTTACACAGTTTATATTGAAAAAATTATCAATAATTTTGATGTTTTAAATTTTTTACATACATATATATAGTAATCTTTACATATATCTAAAAGACATCAATATTAATGAGGCAATTTATTGAAATAAAAAATAAAAGAACATTAAATGTGAGAATTAATTGTCGAAACTTTGTATGAGTGTCATGTGACACTCTTGGTCTTTCTTATATATATATATATATATATATAACATACATATATTTTTTATTTTTAATGTATAGAATAGTTTAAATTTTCTTTTCAAATAAATGAAAAAAATAAAAGCTGAAATTTATTTTCCAAATAAATGTCATAATTTATTTCAAAATAAATATGTGTAAAAATTAATATTGAATTCATTAATTACTAATTGAATTATTCTAAATAAGCTCCACTAACACAACCTACATAAATATTTGTCCAATCTTTCACC
Source organism: Scutellaria baicalensis (assembly GCA_005771605.1). Classification (NCBI taxonomy): domain Eukaryota; kingdom Viridiplantae; phylum Streptophyta; class Magnoliopsida; order Lamiales; family Lamiaceae; genus Scutellaria; species Scutellaria baicalensis. The sequence goes on along the minus strand of CM016723.1, from coordinate 30,006,628 downwards.
TAATTTCCAAATAAATATTAAATGAAAATAAATCAAATGAAATCTGTTGTACCATATAACCATGTATCACGCGTGTATCACATCCCAAAACACGTTATATGAGTTCTGAAAGTAAAAACGATTACAAATAATATTATGTTTCTACTATCAAAACTACATAATTATGAAATGGAGGCTATTTTACTAAGAATTTACAAACACGATCTTCTTAAATAATAATTTATGTTGACTAGGCTATTTAAATAAAAAGCTCTTATTCTTTTAATCAACCCATCATTATTTTATTTTGAACATTTATATTTATAGTTTTGTAAAATTATTTTAAAATATCTATATTTAAATTACAACATATGTTTATTTAATAGATTTAGCCTTATTTTATTTCATAATGTTTCTTTTAAACATTACTTTTTAAGTAATAGTTTATATAGTTAATAAGAATATTAGAAATAGAAAATAATAATTAATATGAACATTTAATGTTGAGGCAATGTGAGAGTGTCATCATGTGACACTTGTGGTCATTCTTTTATATATATAACTAGTATATGACCCGTGTAATACAAGGGTTTAAATACATTGAATTAGTAAATGAAAAAATCAAATAATTTATTAAAAAATTATAATTTATTGGTCATCTAAGTTAAAATTAAATAAAAAATGTAGTTTTGATTAATATATTATTTAACTATTGAAATAAGTAATTTCTAATGTGTGTGAATAAATAATATTGTATGCATATTAAAATATTATATATTTTTACAATCATACAAATATTAATAGTTTAATTAAAATGTTTTATGGTTTGATTTACATGTTGTACGTATCACGTAATAGATATTGTAATATGTTATCAGGTTAAAAATGTTTTGTTTACGGACACGAAATTTTTATGTTTTGTATTGAAAATATTATATCAATTATCTCTTTCAATGTTTTTAACTTTTACTTCTCTATGTGGTTTGTAATCTTGATATTGTATTACAAGTTTAAATTAAATTTAAAGATATAAATAGTAAGCATTATTTATGTTAAAAAATCATCTATATTTATAAGATAATCTTTATCTTTATATATATAAAAACACAAACGTTTCCTCATGTCAATGATTTTCTCGCCTAAAAGTCTCATACTATAATTGGAAATAAATAGTATTATTTATGTTTATTTATTCCTTAAAATATTTAGATACATATATAAATACATATATACAATCAATCTACATATATAAGGTCAAATATTACCTTTAAATATCTTTTACTTATATTAGGAAGAAGCTGACTTATACGATTTGGAAAAAAAATAGTGTATATATTATATGAAGAAAAAAAGTCCCCATGGTTCATTGGATAGCTTGTATATATATTATTATGTTGGTCCCAAATAGGCTGGTAGTAGGTTTAGAAGGGGTGAATAAGTCCACTATATTTTCAAACGTTTCTTCTCTTATTGGCTCAATTCTAGGATCAGTAACCTTTTGGGAGGTTACTGATCAGAGTGGTTGCGGAAGCTTCTCATTGCAGAGCCAAGTATAGAAGATATGCAGTTTTATCATAGAGTATGCAGGTTAAGCAATAAGCACACATAGACGCAGGGATATACAGATGTTCGAAGGTGGAGTAATTCTTCTACATCCTCTCTGCCTCTTCTCAAGAGGGAACATTTGTTAAGCTGGTTGATTTACATAGCCTTATCTATTACAACCCTCACTTAACAAGTAAGTAGCAAGCCTTTACACAGCTACTTGTCTACTTTCTCACTGACCCATACAGGATCCTATTCTACCCACCAAGGGTCCTCACTTTCTCTCCTAAAAAGTGGAAAGCTTAGCAGGAATCGCTCCTCGCACTAAGCACTCCAAGACAGTCCTCTAAAAGGAGTTTGTCTTCTTCTTCTTCTTCTTCTTCTTCTTCAACTGGGTGCAGCAAGTTTGGCCTTCTTTTGCAGATTGATCTGCTGAAACTTGCTGCTGGACTGACTGACTGAGCATGCGCCCTTTGGGGTGTGGAGTGTTTGAGCTTTTCTTCTGCTCTTCTGAATACTCTCTTTTATTCTATTTTGTCTTTCCTCTCTTTCTGCGCTTTCTTTTTATGAGCTTCTCTCTGTTGAGCTCTTCTCTTTTCGTTTTGCGCTTCTCTCTGCGAGCTTGTATATTCTGTTGTGCTCGCTATCTTCTCTCTCTTGCACATTCTCTCAGTCTTCAGCCTTCCTCTTATTTATAGGTTATGAAATCTGCCCGTTGAAGGTAGACAGATTTCCATCATTGATGCGCCGCACTCCTTACACACGCCAGCTTTTCGCTTTCCACGTGTCTTCTTCTGACTGGCTCCTCTTCTCTTCTCTCTACCGGTAACTTCTTTGTGTCTACCGGTTGTAACACCCCGAATAAAATTAAGACCTAATTAGAATATATGAGAATGATAATATATAAGTTAACTCATAAAAATTGAGTTTAGATTAGTCTTTTCATAATTTAGATTTAAGTTGTAAAATCAATCTACCAGTATAAAATATTTCAATACACTATTATGATAATCTAAAGTTAATTATTAATTACGACTATTTTAAATTGATGAAAGAGATAAAATAAACCGTTAATAATGATCCAAGATATCGATTAATTCGTAAATTATATATATTATTAAATTGTTTGATATATCCAATTTTAATTAATGGGGTTGGTCTCGATTGATAAATTTTTATGCGAGATCTAATTATCTGTAACCCGTACACAAAATACAATTCTCGACTCAATTCGGAGTCCAAAATCCGAACTCGTTTCTAGGTGTAAAAGAGGTGAGTCACCTTTCTACTCCACCTCACCCTCTCATGCGATGACACCTCGTCACTTGCTTTTTCTCTCTCTTCTATTCCTTATCTTTTTGGATCTCTTTTCTCTCTCTCTCCATCGTCACTCATCTCTATCCATGAAGCAAGAGAAAATCCTCCTCTACACACCTCTCATCTCTCTCTTTTTCTCTCGAGTTTAAGGGCAGAATCAGGGTAACAATTTAATTCCTTCTTTTATTTTTTCCCCAAATTGAGATATAGGAATAGATGTATGTATATGTGTTTAATTTGTGTATGCTGTAAAATTGAGATGTGGAAGAAAAACAGGGGAAAAGATGGGAAGAAAACAGAGGAGAGGAAAGGAAGAAGAAGAGGGGGAAATAGGGAGAGACGGGAGGAGGCGCCACCGTACGGAGCGGCGCCGAGCGGAGACGAAGATGGTGGTGCCGCTCACGGGCCGCCGTGGTGTGTTTTGTGTGTGTTTTGTATGTATTTGTGTATGTGTATCATGTGTATATATATGTGTGTATATTGTGCATATGCTGTAGAATAGGAAGAAGGAAAGAAGGAGGAAGAAAGGGGGAAGGAAGGCGGATGGGCCGCCGCACAGGGCGGCGCCGAGCGGAAGCAGCGGCGGTCGAGCTGCGCGCTGCGATGGAGGCGGCGGCGGCGACATGCTGCTGGGTTGAGAGGAAGGGGGCTGTGCAGGGGGAAGGGGGCGCCGCCGTGAGTGGCGGCGCCGTGCCAGAGGACGAGCGGACGGCGGCTGAGCGGCGGCGGCCGAGCAGGCGGGAGAGAGGTCGATGGGTATGGAGGGAGAAGGAGCAGGGGCTGGAGTTTTAAAATTTGATTTAGTCCAATGGCTTGATTGCAATTTCCTACTTTTACTTATTTATTAGTTAATCCTTTATCTTTTGCCTTATTGCATATTAGTCCCTGCAATTTCTATTAATTTGTGTTGAGCCCCTGAAGTTAATTTTAATTACAGTTTGTTCCCCAAAATTTATGGAAATAATAGTATGACCCCAAACCTTATATTTTATGTATGAAAAGGAGCCGGAACGACACCCAAAATAATACGAAAAATAGAATAAATGACTGTTCCGGATTTGAGCAAGTCCTAACCCTAGGATCACCGACTATCTTTCTTTTCGAGGGGTTTTCCTGTTGATTATTTTATATATCTATAGTTAAATTAGACGTTAAGTCGAATTATTACGCTTTGTAGGATTTACGAAAGAGGGACAAGAGTAAGGGAAAACGACGAACTTCGACCGAACTTTTGATAACCAAGGTGGGGGTAAATTCTTATTTGCTTTATAAATTGCATACTTGATTATATATGAGTTTTCCTAATATATGAGTTGAAGTTGATTGATTTTAAGATGGTACGATTGATATTGCGTTATTGATAAACTCTTGATGATTTATATACGTTGAATGATGAATGTTGAGTTGTGATTGTTGAAAGGTGACTATATGTTTTGAAGAGTGAACTTTGAATATTTGAATGGATTTATATACGTTGAATGATGAATGTTGAGTTGTGATTGTTGAAAGGTGATTATATGTTTTGAAGAGTGAACTTTGAATATTTGAGTGATAAATGTTTAAATTTGAATTATATGCAAAATGATTGTGATTGTGCATGCGCGTGATGACAAATTATATTGACGGACATATATTGATGACTTATATTGACGGACTTATATTGATGGACTATATTGACGGACATATATTGATGACTTATATTGACAGACTTATATTGACGGACTATATTGACGGACATATATTGATGACTTATATTAACGGACTTATATTGACGGACTATATTGACGGACATATATTGATGACTTATATTGACGGACTATATTGACGGACATATATTGACGGACTTATATTGACGGACTATATTGACGGACATATATTGATGACTTATATTGACGGACTATATTGACGGACATATATTGACGGACTATATTGACGGACATATATTGATGACTTATATTGACGGACTACCGGAGTTAAAAACTCCAGACGAGGCTATGTGTTTATTTTGAAGTTTGAATGTAAAATAGTATAGATGTTTTTACTTCCACTGAGTGTTTCTTTCTCGCACTCACCCCTATATGTTTAAATGTTTAGGACAGGGTACGCGAACGTGGCATGCTGGTGGTCGATATTATCAAGGTCAAAGAAGATTTTAAATAAAGAGTTTATTTTATAAAGTCCAAAATATATTTTCTTATGTAAAGAAAGGAATTTTAAGGTAAACGTTTCCGCTGCATTTTCCAAAAATTCTTACTTCATACCAATGCTTCCTGGAATAATATTTCATAGTTATTTCCGGAATTTAGTTTTCTTTATTATTACTGAAAGCGTTTATTTTTAATATATGTAATGCCAAAGCATGATTTTAAAAACGGGGCGTTACACCGGTAACTTTTGACTTTCTTCCCATGTCAGTTTTGTAACTTCCTCCTCTTGCTTCACTCTGGAGCTTCCTTTTCTGGCTTGCTCCTTCAGGCGGCTTGAGGCTTCTGTAGCATGCTGCTCCTGCAGTATGCTTTCGGTATGATCTCTCAGGTAGCTTCTTGTCTCGCTGCATTCTGCTTCGGTGAGATCTCTTCCAGTAGCTTCCTGTAGTCATCAATATCCTTATTAGTTCACACCTGATTCCTTTTTCACCATTCTCTTCAGTGTCATTCCTTTTGACACTTTCTCTGATCTTTCTTTCTTCTGCAGTAACTCTGTTGTAGTAACCTATCATAGGATTGGTTATGCTTGTTAGAGTTACTTAATGTTTTGTCTCATCACAACATACTTCAAATGTTTCCAACATATTCATCTCAAAATATTTAAGAAAATTAAATAGGAAGTCAACTACCTAGGGAGATTTTCCAATAATATATCCAATTAAAATTTATATCAAATAAAGAAACAACTTTAAAATTTCCAATATTAAAATTTTTATTATCTATCTACATTAAAATTATTGATAGATATATTTTCAAATTCAAGAACATATATGTGTTGAAATTTAAAATAATGTGGATCTTTATAAATGCTGATTTTCCATTTGCATTGTACCTAATAATTAATTGTGATTCATTTATATTCAACCATAAATATTTTGCATGCACACAATATTTAAATATATATAATATTTATTGTAAAAGAACAATCAAAATCTATTATAAGTTAAGAATTGAGTGAACATGATTTAAGCCTCAACTATTGATATTCATTAATCAATTATCCATACCAAATATTTAGATATGTAATAAATTTGATCCTTAATCAAATCTAAATTCAAAATCTAAAACTATTTTATACATTGCAATGTTTTACCTTTAAATACTACTTTTACTTCAAAAAAATTGTGTGATCATTTCAAAATTATAATTTCACATATTGGATATATGAAAAAAGGTCATATCATATATTTTACAAACATTTTTCTCATGATGTCTTGGTTTGAAACTCCTATTCAGTATTCACCCTTCTGCAAGTTTTTGATGAGGACAAGCAGCAAGAGAACATTACACTGCTACTTCTTTATCAGCTTCTTTATTTTAATATATTTGAGGTGATGATATTTATAGCTAGATTTATATTTATTTTTATTTTTTTTAGAATTATATTATTGAAAATCATAATCATTTCTAAGGTTCTTTTTTAATCCCAATGATCTTTTCATAGTTTGAAAGCATGTTGATGTAGAGAGTATATTGAAATAAATCTAAACGTATTATATTTTCGTATATTCTAAATAAAACTACATATTATTGTATTAAAATATTTATTTTTAACATAAAAGGACATAGTGAGAAACATGTTATATATTCTCACTAAAGGAAGATTACTCTCTTCCACGTGCCTCTTATTTTATGGGATTTAATGACTCTACTTGTAAGTGTCTTCTCAATTTCTCACTTAATATTATGTTTTGATTGTTTTCTCTATTGATTAACTTTGTGGAATCTTTGTTTTGATTAAAATAAAGATTAACTATGAATTATCAGAAATTCAATATTAATTAATATTTTTAATGATAAAAAACAGAAATTGAAATAAGGTGAATTTGATGTTGTAAATGTGAAATTTTTTCTCCAAATAAACATAAATTTGGTTTAGAAAACGTATGATTAATTAGTTTGTTTTTTTTATTTGATATTATTATCATTATTTTTATTATTTCAAAGGATAATTATATTTTACGTACGTTTTTCATGATTACTCTTTCGAATATGAAGTGTCAAGCCTTGAAAGGATTTATAAGAAAATTCTTGATATTGATGAAATGTCTAAAGAATAAGAACAATTGAAGAGACCGTTGATTGATGAATTTTCTATTCCTACTAAAGAGAAGAAGATAAAGGTTGTAATTTGAAAGGAAATTTAGTTTTTCTTTCTTCTGAATAATGTTCTTTCCTTTTTATTTTCTCTTCGTATGGTTCTTGATCATTATAATAATTTTTATTTTGGGTTTATATGTAACGGCCCGTTTTTTTTAAAATCATGTTTTGACGCTACTTACATTAGAAATTGACTCTTTAAATAATAATAGAGATAAACAGATTCAGGAGTAACCGTGAAATATTATTTCATAAAACATTGTTATGAAATATGAATTCTTTGGAAAGTGCAGCGGAAACTATTTTCTTGAAATTTCTTTCTTTACAGTCACCTTTTTAATACATTGAAAAGAGCGATAAAATAAACATTTACGTAAATAAACATATTTGGAATTTGTAAACATATACTCTTTATTAAAATCTTATATGACCTTAATAATATCGGCTACCGGCATTCACTGCTCGCACACCACGTCCTGGGTACTTTAAGCTGAAAACATTTTTACACATAGGGATGAGTGCCAGAAAATACTCAGTGGGTCGACCTGTACTGTGAAAGGGGAAACACGTTTTATCGTAATCTTATTATATACATATATATAGTACACATTGCGGACTCCCGAGTAGTCCCTTGTAAACCTCTGTATAGGTTTCCGAAGAAAAGCCTATTGGAGCCCTAAGCCGACTCCATTGGGTTTTTACACCCTTCATGTGGGGTTTTCGAAGAATACCCGATATACTTGGCGTGAAAACGCATGCGCAGTTATACCTCACATAATGGTTCTCACATAACACATAGTACACGTTAATCACGTTCACGTTGGGTCATATAATTCATGACAAGTACAAATAAGCAAATAAATCTTTTGACCTGTATTGGTTTCTAAAGAAACCCTTCCTGTACGGGTATTATCCGACTTTTCATCATATGAAATCAATCGTATTTGAATCCCTTGAAGACAGTAATCCTCGAAAATATATAATTTACTCGAAAATCAATCATAAAATAATAACAATTAACTTGAAATCGACTTCACTTGTTTACTGAAAATAATGCCACATATAACAATAAATGTCACTTAATAAGTTGTACAATTTAAACGAAAACATTTATTTGATAAGATTTTACCCCCACCTTGGATATTACTCGATCTTGTTCTAAAATTTCGTCCACTCAGTATGCGTTCCTACTCCTGTCCCTTGTCCGTTTCCCCTACAATTATTAGAAGTCGGCTTAGTCTCTAACTTATATATCTATAAAATATACATACAGTATTAAGTTCCTATGATACAATAATAACAGAAGATACTAGGATAAAAGTATATTTAAATACACTAGGGTTTAAGGTTATCGTAACCCTAAACTAGGGTTTTCCCGTGCGAAGCTTAAAACGTCGTTTTCATCAACCGCGGATTAAAACTGATGTCCATAACGCGGTACAATAATATAAATATACTTATCGTTGAATTCTGAGTTCATGATATAATTTCCGTAAAGTTCTGGGGTTCAACTACAATTTCAGCATAATTCTAGGGTCAAAATGTAATACAACATAAATTCAGGGACTGAAATGCAATAATTTATAAACTACAGGGGCTGAAAATAAATAATTAGAAGTGCAGGGGTTGAACAGAGATAACTCAATAGAACAAGGACTGGAAAGCAATTAACCAAGAGTTAGGACATTGCAAGAAGGTCCCTGGAATAAGTCCAATTTCCAATTGCAGGCCTCTGCCCCCTTTTCCCAGCCCCGACGCACCTCCCCCCTGCACACCACCTCGCCGCCGTCGCTGCTGCCGTCCGCCGGCAGCAGCACTCACACACACCCCACCTCTGCACGGCGGCACACACATACGCACACACAGCACGAACACACACGCACACAGCAACACACGCACACCACTCCAACATTGCCACACACAGCGGCTTCTCGCACAGTAGCGTCACCGATTGCCACCACCGGCTCATCTGCCAGCTAAGGGCCCGTCGTCGGTACTCCCTCTTCCCGGCGTCACCACCAACGGCGGCGCCCCCTTCTCTCCCGAACGCACGCAGCACCACTCCCACACAGCACAACACACTCACAAACACTTGTAGCAACCCACGCGCACAGCAGCACCGTTGCCGGCGGTGCTGCACTCCCTACTCACACACGGCGTCGCCGCTCACGACGGCGCCCACCCAGCGGCGACGGCAGTGGCGTCCAACAACAGGAGAGAGAGAGAGAGAGAGAGAGAGAGAGAGAGAGAGAGAGAGAGAGAGAGAGAGAGAGATGTTTGATGTTTGATGTTTGCATGGAAGGATAAATAAAAGAATCGAGATGCAATCCAACCAATTCAAACAAGGATGGAGAGACTTAATTCCAGAAATTTTTACCCCTTGAATCAACAAGCTTTCATTTGCGATTATTATTACTTTTGGATGATGAATGTGAGGAAGAAGGGGTGAAACCCCCTTTCTTTGTACATATATGGTAAAATGGAAGAAGACACGTGTTTGCAACCTCCAATTTGGTGTGATGACAAGGATTCATCAACACCATGGGCTGGAACATGGGCTCGTTTTTTGGCCAAAATTGGATTCTAAAATTGGGCCAAACACTTAACAATTTTGGGCTTTTCTTTGGATCAAGAAGTGGGTTATTGCAATTCTATACTTATATAAGTATGTAGATATGTATTTAGGCTATACCCTTAAGTGGGGTATTACATTATAAGTGTTTGTAATTTTCATAATAACATTTTTGGATTTTATGATATATATTTTATGTAGGGACATTATTGATACATTATTAATCAAGTACTTGGAGAAAATTTTCAATTCATATGTTTCTATTAATTTGTTGCTCTGTGAAGATATTGATCAATTGACAAAACTTTCTTTTGTTTTTTCATTAATATATTCAGATTGATCATTTATGAGATTATTATAGTTGTTGGATCATCTCAAATTCATACTATAATTATAATCAACCTTATTTCGAACTTTCTACTATTAATTCTAAATTTTAGTATTTTAATATAAACCTACAATGAATTAACATCCTTGACTGCAGAGTTGTTTCCAATGATTATTTTTTCATTAATTATGTGTTTTTTGATCATGTAAAATTTCATTATCAATTTAAAATTAAAAACAATTTATTTACAAGTCATTCAAACATAAAAAAATAGTACAAATATAAAGTACTTTGCAAATGATTTTGTATCCGCCAATGCATTTTGTTTTGTTCAACTATACTCAATTATTATGTTTGATCGCCACAATATAACAATGCTCAATTCATGTGCGTTGATTATGTATGTGGCTGTGATAATATTGATTTTGAGATATTTTGTGTCTACATTTCTAAAGTGTCTTACCATGACTAACGATATATGTTGTGGGTAAAACTTCCGAATTGTAAATTTATATTTTTTGTTGTGCTTTTTTGTTTATCTTTGATTCTTGAATTAATTTAGTTTGTAGAATAGTAAATACCATGAATGTATTATCATGAATATCATGTTATCAATTAATGATATATAGTGTTCTAATATTCATTTTAAAACACACATATATATCATTAGTTATGCAAAATAATATAAAATTAGCAAAATGAAAAAGTTTGAGATGTTCTCTTAATAACAGTTTTTTTTTTTTTTTACAAATAGAGATGCCAATATTTCTTCCATCAAAAAATAATAAATCTTATATTTTGATTAGATAATATAAAATAGACTTTGATTCCTTAACTAAAGTCAGCCTCTATGCATTATAGATAGAAGGCAAAATATTTTATGCAACTGGTGCATGGATCTAGGATCCATGCACCCAGGTCGACCAGCCCCACGCGCCTCTGACGCGCGTTTTTACGCGCCCCAACGCGCTCTCACGCGCCCCCACGCGTCTGGTGGGTGCGCTCAAACCTACCAAGATTCGCTCAGGCAGTCATACCCTCATGTTATGTTAGGGTTACTCTCATGTTATGTTAGGGTTACCCGTGTTACTCTGGTGGGCGCTCAAACCCACCAAGATTCGCTCAGGCAGCCATACCCTCATGTTATGTTAGGGTTACCCTCATGGTATGTTAGGGTTACCCTCATGTTATGTTAGTGTTACCCGTGTTACCCTCACGAGAGTAACACTAACATAACATGAGGGTAACACTAACATAACATGAAGGTAACTCTAACATAACATGAGGGTATGATTAACATTTTAGTTAAGTGGTTTTAAACTAAGGGTATGAAATCTGGATATGGGGTCACATTAACATAACACGAAGGTAACCCTAACATAACGCGAAAGTAACCCTAACATAACGTGAGGGTAACGACCAAAACATGCAAAATAAGTAAAGAGGCATGGGCTGGGCGGGCCAGCCCAGCCCCTGCGCGGCCCGCGAGCGGCCCAGTTGCACGGATCACAGATCCGTGCAACTGGTGCACAGGAGAGTTACTCTAGATAGAAACATTACGACACAAAATGTAAGGAAACATGTGAAATATTTTTGTAATGGAATATATTTATATTTGATTTCCAAAAAATTGTTTGATTTAATTACTCATAAATGAATTTGTAATTAATTAGTATATACAAATTTCATTTGTTATGACTCTTATTTCACCATTCACATTTACATTTGTTAAAATTGAGTTTGGAATGTGGTAGTAAAGACCGTATTATATAAGTTTTTTTGTGATTTCATTGTTGTTTTACTAATTGTATAATAGTTGTTTTTCAAAAATCAAGTTTGACGAAATCAAGAAATGAGAACAATATAGTTGATCTGCGAAAATTGTATACTTTTAATTGTATATGATTTTGTTCTCAAGCTTATAAAATAAATTTGAATTTTATATAATATTCCATTTCATTCACAATAACTAAAGTTAATCTTTACTAATTAAATATTTTAAATGTATAAATCACCTAATCTATTAAATTTAATAGACACAATTTTTCAATTTCAAATATTTTAAATATAGAAAACATAGAACTATATTTCTTTAAAAAATTAATCTCGTGCATCGCACGGGTACAAAACTAGTTTATTTAAAAAAACACTTAATTCGAGAATTTAATGTCCAAGCATTGTATGAGTGTTATGTGGTGTTATTAATCTTTCTCTTTCTTATATTATATATGATGTGGTCGAATTGATCACATTCGAATTATTTGGGAACGTGAACCGGCTCAAAGATAAAAACCAACCGATGCGAACTATTTAGAAAGAAGCGAACAGAACAAAGAAGCGATCAGAACAAAGAGGCGAACAGATATTCCCTTGAAAGGAATAAAGTAAATTATGGTACATCTGGGTGCGAACTATTCTTTCCGACAATAGTTCGTAGCTTATATGGAAACGAACACAAACTAACTAGACTTTCGGGATAAGAGGACGAACTTATCCTGAGTACATGAGGCGAACTAGTTTAAATTCAGATAACCGCCACAATCGCGGATAAATCGCCCACTTCCCACTTTTTTTAGGAAAGACTTAACTGTCACGTCTTTCAAGGAGTATTTATAACCTTTATTCTTTTATTCTTTAGGAGATAGACACAAACAAATACATAAAATTATTAGAAGAAAACCACTAGTTTTTCCGGATCACTGACTTGAGCATCGGAGTCTCTTCACCGGGAAAAACCCCCGGTGTTCTTTGTTTTGCAGGTACTTTTAATCGGAGAATTCTAATTTTCATCGGAGAAGAAGAAGACTAGATCGGGGACAAATTAATTGGCGCCGACTGTGGGAAGATCACAATTTTGAGTTCTTAAGACGTTGAGAAATTGTAAAGATGGTGGATACCAGAGGATCTCGAAGGAGGTTAGAAGAAGGAAGATAATCTATAAGGCAAGATGAGGACCAGAGTTCTGCACCGGTGAATCCTCCCGGTACTGTCACTTTGATGCCGGAGGAACTTTCAAATTTGATAGAAACGGCTGTTCAGAAAGCTTTAGGCAAACAGAGGGTTGAGTCACAACAAGGTAACACTGATGTTCATACCAGAAAGGAACCGGAAGATGACAAGTCTCGAACAGATGAGCAAGAAAGTCAGTTTGATCATCTTCGCGGCCATAAGCGAGGACATGTAGAACTATCCGAGAAGGTGGATGATCTAAGAAAGGAGTTGCGAGAGGTCCAGAGGACTGTTCAACGGGTTCCAAGAAGTTCGAGGGGAAATCCTTTCTCTGAGGAAGTTATGGAGGACGAATTACCGGCTTCTTTTCGGCCAGTTAATTTTGATTATGATGGTACCACAGATCCATGGGATCATTCGTGTAGATTCGAAAATACCACCCTATTACATCGATATTCAGACGGTATTAAGTGTAGGGTGTTCGCAACTACTCTTACTAAGGCTGCTCAGACGTGGTTTAGCCAGTTGAGTGATGGGATGATTTACAGTTTTGAACAGTTGTCGGAGTTGTTCCTACATCAGTTCGCTAGTTCGAGAAGACAGAGGCGATCTACTCAGACTTTGTTTGGCGTGAAACAGAAAGGAGATGAAATGTTGAGGAATTACGTCAAAAGATTCACAGCTGCTACTTTAGAAGCTCCTGAAGCTTCAGATTATTTGATAGTTAGTGTTTTCATTCAAGGTCTGAAAGAGGGCGACCTTTATATTTCGCTGGTTAAGAAAACGCCCAAAAATTTCGATGATCTATTGCAAAGATCTACTAAGTACATTAACTTGGAGGAGGCAGTTCGGATGAGAAAAGGTGAGAGCTCGAATCGAATGAGTAGACCGCAGGAGCATGATATTGCAAGGAAAAGAGAAGGAGGAGAACGCCGAATAAGATTTGCACAACCCTCTTTACGAGATAATAGGACAGGGTGAAGATATGAGCAGTACACTCCCATGACCATGCCACCTGGACAAGTACTAATGGAGATATGAAACTTACCCCAACTAAAATGGCCGTCAACATGGAGCCCTAATCCAAAAAAGCCACCCACTTTTGGCAATGGTAAATTGTGTCGATTTCATAATGAGTTTGGGCATGGGACTGATGAATGCCTACATTTACGAGACGAGCTGGAAAGATTGATCAGGGAAAATAAATTAGCTCGGTTTGTTCGTCGGACTCAACCAAACCACGAACAGGGGAATGATCGAGAGGAGCCGAGAAGAGAAAGAAGACAAGAACGACTTGAATTACCTCCACCTCCACCTGTTCCACCACGAGCTAAGCCCGAACGGGAAGAAAGACCCACTATTCATATGATCATGGGTGGGCCAACATATGGAGATTCCAACAGGGCTCGGAAAGTGAGACTCAATTCTGTTCAACAAGAACAGAATACGGTTCACTCAATTCTTGATGATGTGGCAATCGAATTCGGAGTTCGAGATCGTGTGGCTATTCAAAGTCCTCAGTTCGATGCTATGGTGATTGTTGCTGAGATAGGAGGCTTTAATGTTGAGCGGATGCTCGTTGATACTGGAAGTTCGGTTGATGTCATGTTCATGGATTGCTTCAAGAAGATGAGATCGACAGTGGAGGTAAAATCTGTAGAAACTTTACTTTATGGTTTTGCAGGAGAATCTGTGACAGTTTATGGCAAGGCTCAGCCTCCTATGGTTCTAGGAGATGGAGAATGGAGACAAAATAAAACGATGACTTTCCTCATAGTGGATGCACCCTCTCAATATAACATGATTTTAGGTCGTCCTTCTCTGAGCTCATATGCCGCAGTCATTTCGCCTGCACATTTAATGATGAAATTTCCTGTTGAAAATGAGGAAGGACACATTGTAGGAGTGGGAACAGTTCGTCAGTCCGAGTCTCGGAAACGCCATAGCGAACAAAGAGATGACATTGATCGAGGAAGGGATAAGAGTTTAAAGAAGGATGATGAATTGAATACTGCAGAGTTCGAGGAAGGCGAATTGATGAGTGTGGAGTTGATCCCGGGGCTACCAGGACATTCAGTTCGACTTGGGAGTCAATTGCCAGAACAAATCAAGAAAGGAATAGTGGCAGTTCTTCAAGATAATGTAGATTTGTTCGCGTGGAAGCCTGAGGATATGAAAGGTATAAACCCAGAAGTGGCAGTTCATAAGTTAAACATCAAGCCTAATGTTCGACCAATTAAACAGAAATTGAGACATTTCGGAGATCAACAGAATGAAATCATCAAGAGAGAAGTCGAAAAGTTGCTGGAAATTGGGCATATTGAAGAGATCCAGTACCATCGATGGCTGGCTAATGTAGTACTGGTACCAAAACCAGGGAATAAGTGGAGAATGTGCATTGATTTTCAGGATTTGAACAAGGCTTGTCCCAAGGATCACTATCCTCTTTCACGGATTGATAAATTAGTGGATTCAACTGCAGGATGCGAACTCCTCAGTATGATGGATGCGGCCCAAGGATATCATCAGATCATGTTACATCCGGAAGACAAACTCAATGTAGCTTTTATCACTTCCTCAGGTACATATTGTTATACGGTTATGCCATTTGGATTGAAAAATGTTGGGGCTACTTATCAGAGAATGGTGGATGAGGTGTTTAAGCATCAATTAGGTCGTAACATGGAAGCATATGTTGAAGATATGTTAGTGAAAAGCATACAGGCAAACACACATGCGGATGATTTGAGGGAAATTATGACAACAATCTGAAAGCATGGGATGCGGTTAAATCCAGCCAAGTGTTCATTTGGAGTGAAAGCAGGAAAGTTTTTGGGGTATATGGTTACGGATAGAGGGATAGAAGTCAACCCCAACAAAGTTCAAGCTATACAAGGGATGTCACCTCCTCGAACTATAAAAGAGGTACAAATACTAACTGGTCGTATTGTTGCTTTGAGTAGGTTCATATCAAGGCTGGCAGATAGGGGTTTACCTTTCTTCAGAATCTTAAGAAAGAATGATCAGTTCAGTTGGGGTGCGGATTGTCAAAAAGCATTCGAGGATTTGAAGGCATTTCTTCTATCACTTCCTTTGTTGAAACAGCCCATTGAAGGAAGTACGATGATCTTGTATCTGGCAGTAGAAGAAGAATTAGTCAGTTCGGTTCTGATTCGTGAAGAAGGTAAGGATCAATTCCTTGTATATTTTGTTAGTAAAGTTTTCCATGGAGCCGAAGTCCGCTATACCGAAGTAGAAAAGGTCGCTTACGCCCTAGTCACTACGGCGAGAAGGTTGAGACCATATTTTTTGGGGTATGCCATAATAGTACGAACTAGTCATCCTTTAAGTGTTGTGTTGGGGAAGCCGGATGCATCAGGAAGGTTAGTAAAATGGGCTATTGAGTAGGAACAGTTCAACCTAAAATATGAACCGCGAAGAGCTATTAAAGGACAAGCATTGGCAGATTTTATCCAGGAGACAACCAGGGTACAAGAAAAGAAGGAATGAGAAATATTTGTAGATGGATCGTCATCCCGTCAAGGAGCAGGAGCTGGGATACTGTTGATTAGCCCGGAGAAAGATGAGTTAGAGTTTGCCATAAAATTTCAATTTAAGGCATCTAACAATGAAACGGAATATGAAGCTTTTTTGCAGGGATTGAAAATAGCCGAACAGGCTGGAGCTCGTGATGTGATAGTTAAATCAGATTCATAATTGGTGACTCAATAGCTGCAAAACCAATGTGAAGTCAAGGAAGATCGCATGAATTCTTATGTGCAAAAAATTAGAGATATGGAAAAAAGGTTTGAAAAACTTCGGATTGAACCGATACCTCGAAGTGAAAATCAGAAAGCAGACTATCTATCAAAAATTGGGAGTTCGTTACAAAATTGTTCGCGGAGGAGTATTACTGTTATGAGAGTAGGAAAAGAAAACGAAGTAATGAATGTTAACATGGCAGAACATGATTGGAGAATTCCTTTGTTGAATTTTTTAGGAGGAGCGAAAGAATGACATAAAACCCCCAAAAAGACAACAACGACACACAGGAACTCATTTGTACTATATCGAACAACCCCCAACGGAAGATCCTACCCAAGGCTGCGATCTCAAAATCCCATTGAGGAGTAGGGTCAGCCTGGTTCGAAGTTTCAGCCCAAGGAATTGATCGAAAAGGTTGGTTTGCTGGTGCACGAACAAAAAAATAATACTTCTCCCAAGAGCTGATCTTATCATCTCCCGACGATAAAAATTGAGCTCGTTTCCCACCGCTATAGGGACTCAAATAAAAGCGATAAGGGTTGGTGTGTTTGAGAACGAAGTAAGATCGGAATCTATCAGAAGTTGGTTCGACACTCATCCATTTGCACACCATGTAAAAAGATATGATGTAACTAATGGAGTTCGGATGTAATTGGTTCGGACACACACCGAAAGCCGAACCAGTCTCTAGGAAAAAAGGATGGATAGGAGGAACTAAACCTAGGGTGACATGTTTTAAGAACCATGTCTGACAACCAGCAGGAGCTCGATGTGGACGATCATCGGGACTGGGGATCACAACAGTGTAACCCCCCATCATGAGCGAACTTAAAAGAATGGTGTGAGTATGGATGGTTTTAGTTGTAGAAAAAACATTATCTACAGTTTTTTTACGAGATCTTTTTGAAGGATTGGAAGGGTTTTGGCGGCCAAAGGAAGAAGGTTTGGGGTTTGAAGATTCAGAAAAAGGGCGTAGAGGAAATTACTCAAATCCTTCATCTGATTCACTTTCGTCTCTCAGATGGATTAAAGAATCAGAGGACGCCATTGAAATGAAAAGGAGAAGAAAGAAAAATGGTACTTGCCTTGTTTGAGAAGTCCTAGAAATTGCAGAAGAAAAACTCTTGCTTATATGTGAGTATACAGTGATTTTGCAGAAGGGTTTTCTTGAGAAGAGAAGATGATATATATAGGGAGAAGACGACTCTTCATTTTTGGGGGGAAAAATTGAAAAGTCACTAATTTTCGACCATTGGATACGATGTAATTCAACGATGGAGGTGAGGGAGCGTCTTGGGATAAGGGAACTGACTCGCACGTGTGGCCGGGGAATGATTGATGGGACGCGTTGCTTCTAGAGAAAGCGTCACATTTAGCAGCAATACGAACTACACTAGTGTGTGTAAACACGCACTTTGAAGGGGGGAGTACTTGATGTGGTCGAACTGATCACATTCGAATTATTTGAGAACGTGAATCGGCTCAAAGATAAAAACCAACCGATGCGAACTATTTAGAAAGAAGCGAACAGAACAAAGAAACGAATAGAACAAAGAGGCGAACAGATATTCCCCTGAAAGGAATAAAGTAAATTATGGTACATCTGGGTGTGAACTATTCTTTCCGACAATAGTTCGTAGCTTATATGGAAACGAACACGAACTAACTAGACTTTCGAGATAAGAGGACGAACTGATCCTGAGTACATGAGGCGAACTAGTTTAAATTCAGATAACCGCCACAATCACGGATAAATCGCCCACTTCCCACTTTTTTAGGAAAGACTTAACTGTCACGTCCTTCAGGGAGTATTTATAACCTTTATTCTTTTATTCTTTAGGAGATAGACACAAAAAAATACATAAAATTATTAGAAGAAAACCACTAGTTTTTCCGGATCACTGACTTGAGCGTCGGAGTCTCTTCACCGGGAAAAACCCCCGGTGTTCTTTGTTTTGCAGGTACTTTTAACCGGAGAATTCTAATTTTCATCAGAGAAGAAGAAGACTGGATCGGGGACAAATCAATATATATATATATATATATACACACACTTAGAGATGTACATAATAATATACCATTTATTTATACGTGATCTTTTTAAAGTTTTATACATTACTATTTTTTAAAAATATTATGGTTATATATCAGAAATCATGATTCTAAATTGTAGAAATATATCATTTCAATACCATATATTAAGTTAAAGAAAAAGGCTTATATCTATAAAATTATAGATTATCATATTTAAAAGAAACTGGTTCATTTGCCGCAATTTTTTGTTTGTAGTTTGTATTGAAAAAATATTTCAATAATCTCTTTCGATATTTTAATCTTTATATATATATATATATTAAAAGATATTATATTATAAGTTAATTTATTTAAAAAATAATGGAAAACACTTAATATGAGAATCTAATGGTCAAGAATCGTAAGAGTGTCATGTCAGGTGACATTTTTGGTCTATTATATATATATATATATTGTTCTCTAAAATTTTAAAATTTATAAAATTTCATTTCTGCAAATAAATTATTTATTGAACAATTAGAAATAAAAGAAATATTTCTATTTAATTAATAATTTTTTTGCAAATAAATTTCATAATTTATCAAAACAAATATTCTGAATAATTATTCAATTTCATGAATTATAAATTTGCAAACCATGAACAGTCACTTCCCACCAAATTAACAACCATTTATTTATTTATAATTGTTCTCTAAACCAATAAAATTATTAAATTTCATTTATGCAAATAACTGTTATAAATTAAATGTAATAAATTGGACATTACTCCTACAACCTTCCATATTCTATATGACCTTTGGAGTTCAATCATTGTGTATATATATAATGTACTCAAACATTATATGGTTGGTTTTTTTTATGAATAAAATTTCTCCTTCCAATCTTATCTTCTTCTCTTACTTGTTATTGTTCATTACATACAATCTTGATATATTGTTTCATAGAAGAGTGATCAACATAGACAAAGCATATTACAACACGTTATCAGCACGAGCCTCTACCGAAATTTGAGTTGTGCCCTAGGAAAGAATCGTGTCTTTCCTACAAGGTATTTCTCTTTTCTTCAATCTAATATATAATGTATTGGCATGTTTTTAATCTGATTCTACAGTCTTAAAAATCTGTTTTTGCATCCATAAGAATCATTTGCGTATTAAATTATTAAAAATCTGTTTATATTAAATTATTATTGAAATTATTGTTTGAACATTATCTATTGTTGGTGTATAAGAAATTATTCAATAAAAAATAACTTAATTTGTATTAATAAAATAAGAATAAACTAATACAATATATATGTTATAAATTGAATGGATTAAATAATAAAAAATGCAAAATAAAAATATTGTTGATGTGACACTTTTTTGTTGAAAAAATAGAATTTCTGTAAATATCTCAAATTTTTCCTCTATTATTATAGTATAGAAATATATAGATAAATTTATTTATTTACTTTTTTTTTGAGTTCCTATACAATAGATATAAAATTAAATGTATTAAATATTAATATTTATATATTTGTTTATTGATAAATTGAAAATAAAAGTTATTAATGATTGCTTAGAATGGAAATATATAATAAATGTGACATTTATTGTAACTATTTTTGGCAGAATATTCTGCTTTTATATATATATAGATTTTTGTATCACGTAAACCTTTTAAAATATTTTAGGTAATAATTTAATTTTGGGATACTATAATTTGACAAGTAATATTATGTAATATATGTAGGTATTTTTTAGAGAAAACATTAATTTTAGTCCGATAAATATGTTATTTTCCAATTTTGATCCACCAAGTTTCGTGAATTCAATTTTAGTACTGTAATTTCAATTTTTGTCCAATTTAAGTCCGATTTTCACCAGATTTTGGTCGGTGCTGACATGGCAATTAGAAATAGCTTACGTGGCAAAAAACCCTAATCCCCAATTTTTTCCCACAAAAAATTGCCACGTAGGTTCCACATCAGCAAAAATTATAATAAAAAAATTTCAAAAATAAAATAAAATAAAAATTCAAAATAATTAAAAATTCAAAAGAAAAAAAAAGGAAAAAGATCATCTTCTTCCTATAAATGCCGCCGCCGCAACCTCTGCTTCAGAAGTCTCCGCTACCTCCCCTCCGCCTGCCGCCACCGCAACCTCTTATCACTCCTCTCCTCACTCTCCCCCTCTCATTCCTGTTCTTTATCTCAACCGAACGAGATCTCGCGCGCTCGCGGCGGGTATCTCGACCCCTGCTTCCTTCTCTTTCAGCTCTAGAGTCGGACCGACGGCGATGGTGCTCATCGAATCTGTGGCGGTCATCGTCGTGCTTGAAGCGGTGGTGGTGGTCTCTGGATGCTTCTCTATCTCGATGTCAATCGGATTCCGGGGACTGGATTTGCACGGGGGTTGCAATGAGGGGGTGTGGGGGTGGGTGGGACTGCTGGAAAAGAACTTTTTTCCTTTTTTTTTTTGGTTGATTTTTTAATTATTTTTATTTTTGATTTAATTATATTAATGACATGACAGCCACGTAGCTCGTCCACACTACTCCAAAAAATTGGGATTAGGGTTCCCGTCAACATCAGCAGATTCCGGTGGCCACGTCAACCTCAAGTGAAAATCGGACTTAAATTGGACAAAAATTGAAGTTACGGTACTAAAATTGAATTTGCGAAACTTAGTATACCAAAATTGGAAAATGACATACTTAAAATTGATGTTTTTTCATATTTTTATATGTCCATGTCATGTAATACATTTGGTTCCAATATTCTAATTCACAAATAATTTGAGAAATTGCAATTTCGCAATTAGTACTTTTATTTTCATTATGCAATATTTTTGTGCGTACCATGATTAGTAATGCTGTATATTTAATATTTTTGTTTTTATATATTTTTATACCTATCTGGTAATATGCTTGGTTTTTTTTTTTTTTTGACTTCAATTAATAATTAATTCTAAAGATTATAATTTGACATGTTATTATTCTTATAATAACTTTTTGTTAGATTAATTATATATATATCATGATATATATATATATATCGAGTTAGATTAATTATATATATACATATCATGATATACTTTTTGTTTGTTTCATGTAATACATTTAAAAATTATATAACATGATTCACGCAAAAGAATATTATCTCATTAAGTACAAAAATATTACTTATTATATCACTTGATGGGGGCATTGATCAATTGTTGACCTATATCATCAACCCGACCATTTTACAAAATGAGACGATCCCTAGTAAGAGCTACCCAAATTACATATGCAAATAAAGAAATTGATTGTAATCTTTAAACTTCTAACTAATTATTATTTATCAAAGATACTTAAATATATTCCTTTTTAATACTCCTATTAACTAAATTAATTGTAAGAGTGATTTGCCCCAACACGTTTCAAATATATAATTAATAACAATGATTAGTAACAAAACAATATAATTAAAAAAATCATTAATAGTTTGAATGAGAAAACTTATATTTTTTAGCAACACATGACATATATAATAATTGTTTTTTCACATAAAATAATATGAGATGGTCTCACGGATAATTTCAGTAAGACAAATCCTTAATCATAACAAGACAAACAGAACACCGTTTCACACCAATTCACATGTGAATTGTAAAGTTTATTTATGAATCGACTCATCTCATATAACTAGATTTGTGAGACACTCTACTCTAGTATATAATAGAAAATTTTCTAGATACATATCAAATAAATGACACATGAATATGACATTAATACATCCTTATTAAAAAATTAAATTGGCCTTTTCTCTAAATGGATGGCAATTTTAAATGAGCTTCTCATTTAAGCTTGGCATCAAACCAAGTTTGAATCATAATTAAAGTTCTGTAAATATGTACCACTCATACTTTAACATAACTTAGTGGGAGGCAAAAGACATATTCTTTTCTTGAGATTGAGAGTAAACACTGCGTCAACTACTTTTTAAACAAAGTCAAACTTCATATGGCCCAATTAATTAACTTTTAATCGTTCATTAATTTATATATTTTGATCTTTGAACATTAATGTTACATTTTACTAATATAATAAATTTATGTATTAGGATGAAATTCATTGAAAGATAATATTTCTCCCTATGATGATATAAGTGTGATGACATAAGATAACATAAATTGACTTATAAAATAACATAATTAGCATTCAATTAATGATGAATTATCGATCGAGTATTAAAGGCAAATATTATTTGTCATTAGTAATTTTGTTCCGGCCAATTATATACTAGAGATGAAAATTCTAAACTTAGAGATGGAAAAAAGTTGCTCCTAAATTAATTTCAACAAGTACCGATCGATATTTCAGTGTTTTGTCAACCTTCTTAAATTCGACAATAATACAGTTAAGGATGGATGATGTTTCATATGCATGAGCACATATATATGATGGCAGAAGTTAATTCAACACATTACAATCATCTACTCGATCGAAAACAAGATTAATCCTATAGTATTTAATTAAAATTTCGGGTTAATTACATAAAAATATATGGACGTAGGGTCTAGTTTCGATTGCAACATGAACTTTTAAATGTAATAATACAAAAAAACATTCAATTTGACACTTGCTTCAATTCAGGATATGTTTTGGTTTTTCGGGCTCCAATTACTGACGTAGAGTCCAAATAGTATAAAGTTGATAATTAACGTATAAATTTACAATTGTATACATACTAGCTACCAAGTAACTTATACAATTTGAGCTCCATCAGCGTAGAGACCGAAAAATGCAAACATGTCCCAAATTGAAACAAGTGTTAAATTACACGTTTCTTGCGTTACAGTCGAAAATTCATGTTGTAATTGAAACTAAACTCTAAATTCGTGTCTTTTTACGTAATTAACCCATAAGTTTCCAAAAAAAACTTATTACACCCATATGAACCATAATATCTAATAAGTTCTGCTTGTAATAAGACCATCCATCAACAAAAAGATCAACCTTAGCAAGTAATTCTAAGCATAAAACATGCATGTTTGCATATTCATATATGGGTTAAAAGAGTAATTGAAGAAAATTATATGAATAGACAGTATTTGACAAATAATTTGTGGAAGCTACTAATTCCCGAATCAATAGTACTAAATCAAATTATACTTAATTATAGCCAACGAATGATTTATATACTTTTTATTTTTCATATTAAACAGTGATATTCCTTTGGAATTATAGATTAGTTTATTACAAAAAGTTGTTCAAACAAACCCTACCAATCTAAAATTTGAATGCTTGATGGAATAATTTCTGGTTGACCTATATATATATATATATATAAAGAATGATCGAGGTGTTGAAAGTCAAATTTAAAAGTTGTAGGTTTAAGTTCCATTTGTGATCGTATTTGTATTTAATTAGACGATGCGTCATTCGAGAATTTGAATTAAACAAATAGAATAGATTTTCTTGGTTGATAAATGAAAATTATATGCGAGATCATAATTTAGACGTTGTACTGTTGGAAGACAAGAGATTACTTATGTATTGACTTGACAATTTCGTTACTACAATATCTCCTAACTATGTAAATATGTAGTTTGTTTAAACTTGAGATATGAGGTTAATCTTGTTACTATATATGCAACTATGTTTAATTTCACTTTTTATTGTTAGGAGATATATAAGAGGTTTTTCATGTATTGGTTATGTAATCTCAACAAGGGCGTCAATCTCCTGGTCCATTTCAAATTCGCATTTTCTGCACTACATGATATCTCAATGTAAAAACGGTCATTTATCCTGCAATTTGCTCTATTTGATGCACTAAAATGAAACATTTTTTTTTTTTGCTATTTTTTATGTTTTCTTTATTTAAATTGTTGAATAAGAAAAAAAAATTAGTGTACGTTTTACAACAATGCTGGAGACGAAAACCATCAAATTCTGATGCTTTTACAGTAGTGTTTTAAATATGTGAAAAGGAAAAAAAAAAAGTTATAGCGCATTTTTACAATAATGGTAGAGAAGAAAAACATCAATCCTAATGTTTTTATGGTAATACTAGAGATAGAGATAATATGTTATGTCAATGGTAGAGCTGAAGAAAAACATCAATCCTAATGTTTTTACGGTAATACCGGAGATAGAGATAATATGTTATGTCTTTTTATGGGTGATTTTTTATCAAACTCTTTAAGTAATAAATGCTCATTGTTTTTCAAATCAAATAATAATAATAATCATAACTTCTTACAAACTTTCTACTGTTATTCTATTGTTAAGAGATAAGAGGTTGTTATTATATAGACAATCTCAACAAAATGACAAATCTTGTTACTAACAGCCAAATGACAAATCTTGTTACTAACAGTCAGATCGTTATTTCGCATTTTATGAGTTATTTTGTATTAAACATGTATAATTGGTAATAAATGTTGTACCCCTCGACTTGAACAAAATCGGACATGTGTAGGACCAGGAATGACCAACCAGGAATCAATTCGATCAAAAGTGCAAGCAACCAGGCCCGACCTAGGGCTAGCCAGAAGAAATCAAGCTAGCTAGAGCCCGTCGAGCTGGGCAAAGCTCCTCGATCCTAGCTCAGCTCGGCCAAGCACATGATGACCTAAGGAGGCAAACTAGTTGAACCAGCCAGAGCTATTCTTGATTTGATTTATTTCCCTCGTTTACGGTTCATTTTGTTTGTTTTCTCTATTATTTTTGATTTATTTCCCTCGATTACGGTTCACTTTGTTTATTTTATCTATTATTCTTGATTTATTTTCCTCATTTTGTTTTGTCTACCAAAAACTGTCCTTGTGTTCTCCCCCATTCACGATTTATTTCCATCCATTACAATTCATTGTATTTATTTTCCAAAAACTGTCCTTGTGTTCTCCCCCATTCACGATTTATTTCCATCCATTACAATTCATTGTATTTATTTTCTCTACCATTCTCGATTTATTTCCCTCATTTTGTTTTGTCGGTACAAAACATATATGGTGTGTCCAACTTAATCAAATTTACAAAATTAGGTCTTGTGTGCAATAGCTAAATGGTGTAACTAGGTCGATCTGAATCCGACTCACATTTGTGCCCCTTTTTGTTTTATTTTTATTTGTTCATGTGTTGAACTTTATGTTTATGTTATATTAGTATGACATTTATGTATAAATATCATACATAACATTTATATAATACTGTAACTCAAAAAAAAAAAAAACTGAGTAAAACGTATGAATGTTATAACAAAAAGAGATACATGCCTTTGAAAATATCAACACGTGGGAGAGTGTGTGAATACACACTTAGCACGTGGGGACGTGTGCCGACTTATAGAATCGCTAGAAGTTTTTGTGTTATAAAATACATTTGGAATTGATACATGAATTTGAACCATCAACTAGGGTATTTACAAACACTAGACAGAAAACAGCATCTTGTTGGTTTTGATGTGGAAATTTGAATTATTTTTTAAAGTAAAAGATTAGTTTCCAAGTTTTCAAAATGGTGCAACATCATCTAATTACTTACCGGAAAGCCCCAAATTTATATATGGTTTACACGTGTGCGTCAATTCCAGAACTAAAATTAATATTTTCCATGATTATCCATAATAAAACTTATTTGATAATGTTTAAGGAATTTAGGTTTTCCAAATCCACATTTCTCATAAGAAACTCAATATGGATTTTTTAACATTAAAAGCATGTATTATTACAATGTAAGGTGTGAAAAGAGTAGAGTGTGAAGGAGGGATTGTGTGTGGAAAGTGGATTCTTTGTCATGTGACAAAAGGAGGAATCTGTTACGTATATATATCACCTGACCCCATTATAAATAATGCATGGTTATATTTTCTCTTCTCTCTCTCTCAACTTCATTGATTTTCCCTTTCATTTCTCTTTATGTATTCTTCCATTTTTGATCGAATGTTTAAGGGGAATGTTGTCTGGTACGAAGTCTCCCATGTC
The DNA here is from genome assembly GCA_005771605.1 of Scutellaria baicalensis. Classification (NCBI taxonomy): domain Eukaryota; kingdom Viridiplantae; phylum Streptophyta; class Magnoliopsida; order Lamiales; family Lamiaceae; genus Scutellaria; species Scutellaria baicalensis. The sequence continues at coordinate 29,979,877 of CM016723.1, read as the reverse complement.
ACAAGTAAATGAAATCGAAAATGGAAGATTTCGGACCAGGCTTCATTCCCCTCAAATTGTGACAGCAAAACACGAATCTAAGGAGCAATACGAATACACAGACTGATTGGTAAATCTTGTTACACAAATACCTAGTAGTCTTCTCATCTCCTCTTCTACTTTGCTCTCTTTTACATTATATATATTTCACTTGTTGGATTGATAATTAGAGCTACTCATATCAAAATATTTAACTATATATATTTGTTTCGATATAGATTTAAATTGATTTCCATTACTTAGATCATGATATTTCAAAAGGTTCTTTTCTTGTTTTTAAACGTGTACAAATCCTCATTGTGTCAATAGATATATTCCTATGTTTATATATATGGAGATGAAGGAAGATGATGAACTAATAATATTTTCCACGATGAGATTCTGTGAATTATCTATCTCGACACATACAAGTTTAAGGGGTGTGAGAAGATATGATGCTCTTGCAACATCCATTAAAGCAAGCTGACGTGGAATTATTCCATTGCAGGGAATACAAGTATATTTGCAACTAGCTTGTTCATTGGGGATTGAATCATCTTTAATTTTACATTTAGTATTACATCTCTTGTTTTATAACATTTAATATACGTTATGGATTACGTAATAATGTTATTGACAATTTATCTTGAAATAAAAGATGTAATATAAAATGTAATAAAACATATTGCGTTTACATTGAAATGTACTTCCATCATTAAATAAGTGATTCAAGTTTACATATTTGTGTAATGGAATAGGTGTAGGGATGTGTATATATATTGTTTTAATCTTATATATATTATACGTAGAGTTCTATTTTTATATTCCATTTTACAATTACAAATTACCATGCAGTGAAGATGCATTCATAAATTGAGATTGAAATTTGATCATAAAACCATGGTTTTTGGTGATCGATTAAGATTATAGTTTTTGGATCTTAATTAAGTGTAACATGATGGAAAATATTAATTAGAACTTATATATAGACATTAGTTTTAGATAAGTTTCTTTTCTTTTGCCCGATATGAAGAAATGCCTGTAAAATTTAAAAAAGCAATAATAACTAAATGTTTTCGACATCCTTAATTATAGAGTTTGTTTTGATTAAATGAAAAACCGAAACTATTTGTTTGCCTAAAATATCTTAAAGATGTCATAAACTTTTCCATTTTATATATGGTCTCAGAACTAATTTTATGCTATGTTAATTTCATCTTATTTTAAAATAAGTTGAAGTGTTTGAATAAAATTAGAAAATGAAATTATTTTTAAAATGCTAGTAATATCAATTGTCTAATTTAACTATGTAACTTTAATTTCTTTGTTAAAATAAGATTTTATTTTAGAAATATGAGGAGGTTGCCTTATTTTCTTCAAATCAATTACTTATAAGCTTACAAAACATTTTTTTTTTTTTTGAGTTTTATAAGTTCTTAAACATTTTATAAAATGTTTTAACAACTTAGAGAATCTCATTGCAGTAAAAACATTTGCATTTGATATTTTTCTTCTTAATTAGCATTACTTTAAAAGGTTTCGCCATCATTAATAGTTAACTATTATCTTAGTTGGACCAACACAATTCTGAACCGTCTTCTCTGCAATCTGCATTAGGTTAACGCGGATTGCAGCATTCTCCTTTTCATTTTCTTTTTCTTTTTTTGAAATGCATTTGCTTTTCTTTTCTTTGTTTTTTTTTTTTTCATTCTTTTTTTATCATTATATATATATATATATATATAAAGAAGAACTTCAATAAAAATAGCAATAACTAATTTTTATTTGATAACTTCATATTTCAAATATAAAATTTAAAATTCATTGTTAAACATAGATATATATATACATTTATATATTATTGTAGCATTGTAAAATTATAATATTCTTTAAGATGTGACACATTAATGATAAAGAACTAGATTCTTATTAATATATAATTTAGGTTAAGATAATATTATTACATTATAGTATTAGAATTTTTAAAACTAATCAATTGTATATTACAAACCGTGCATCGCACAGATATACTACTAGTAATAAAGAATAAGAGTAAGTTGCCAACAAAACAGAAAAAAAAAATCACAATTTTTATATATATTGCAAATCTATCCTCACTTTTCAATCATTGCAAAAAAATACGACCATTATTCATTGTTGTAATTTAGACCACATTCATATTTCCCGGCAATTGGAGTCCCGTGTTCGGAAAATATGTCATATCACATGCCATGTTTGATGCCACGTCATTTCAACAAAAAAAAAAAGATTTAAAAATCAAAATGCAAAATAAAATCACTACATTTCCAAAATCGCATTTTAAAATTGTGTTGCAATTTAAATTGCATTTTTGGAAAGATGGTCATTTTACTTTGCAATTTGATCTTTAAATCTTTTTTTGTTGGGAATGGTGTGACATATGATATGACATGTTTTCCGGACATGTGGACTCTCGCTGGAAAATATAAATATCGACTAAATTGCAACAATTCATAAAGGTTGAGATTTTTATTTTATTTTTGCAATTACTGAAATCTGGGATAGATTTGTAATTTTTGAAAAAGTTGTGATTTTTTTTTTTAAATTACGCCTAACGATTGTTATGAATCATTCATTTTTAATACAAATAATAGTAGACTACTAAAGATAAATGCATTTCTTACAATAGAATATTAATGCAAAATTTACAATATATATAGTACAATGTTGGAGATGAAGTTTTGGCGTACAAAATAATATCTATATGTCATCATAAAAAACTTGCTCAATTATTTGATTTTTGAAGGGAATAATTACTTGGTGTGTGTATATATTCGATCGATAAAGGTTGTTCTTTTAGTTGTAGGCTACTTTATATTATGAAAAGGGAAAATATATTGAAGCATTTTAATAATACAGCCAATCTACTCTACGACAAAATTCTGTATTTGCAAAAAGTGCTTTATTTTATGAGTGAACACACTTCGTCCATTATTGAGATCAATTTTCTATGGTAATAATTTTGGTGAGATATATATATATATATATATATATTATATTATTGGTCATATGTTGTTGTTCATATTGATATTTTAGAAAATAAGAATCACCAACTTTTTCATGCCTCTTTTTTGACTTGTTATTTTCATATCCTTCAAAAATATATTGGTCCCATTTTGGACAGCCAGACTTTTTTTTTTTAATATTGAAGACTTTGTTTAATAATCGAACTCGTTTTATTCTTATCATAATATATATAATTTTACTGTTTTGTGTATGAATAAATTAAGATATTATTAAATCATGTATATTTTTGTACAGAGAAATGTATGATACACTTGATCACCAAACACAACAACAACAAATATTAATATACATGTATGGTTATTAATATTACATTATGTTAAAATATTGATATACATGTGTATGGTTATAATTAATTTAATTCTAAGAAATATATAATAGAACGTGCAATTATAATTATCATAAATAATGAAGTTTCATTTTTTGGGCAACAAACAATGGAGTTTCAAGTTGAAAGATTTAGTTCTTCTAATTAAAAAATAAGATTCAAAATTTGTTTTTATTGGTAGAAATAGAAAAATATGATTTATAAATGGTGATTTATTGGATCCACATGCAACTTATATAAAAGGTAAAAAATTACTTGTTAGTAACTTATGCCAAATTCTAGGTGTATCAAATTACCCTAGATTATAAGTGGCATGAATTGAGTTGGTTTGTGATCGAAAAAGAGAGAAAAAAAAATCATAAATTTTTGTGGTGCATCGAAAGGGAAAAAGGAAAAAAAAATCATACTTCAAGTTTTCACTCTTCTTCCAGTTGTTAGCTTCTTCTTACAATAACCGCAAAAATCCTAAATCCTAAACCACAAAAGAACAATAAGACTCTATCTGAACAAGGAAATCTAACATGGCCCAATTGTAAGTGGTACATGTCTTAACCTAATTAACAAATCGTTGCATTTGAACCTGCAACCGCAACTTCAGACACAACAACTGCAACAGATCAAGAACTCTATCCAAATTGTCCATGCAAATTGTCAAACACCACTAGAATTGTATCTAAACCCATTGAAGCATGCTCGTGTATCGTGTTTACCTTGCTAATACCACGGCGACCGAACGACCCACTCATGATTCGACAACTCTGGCCGAACGGGCATTGACAAGTTCGGTCAGCCTGATCGAACAGCTCCGATAATGGCTCATTTTCACGCCTATTACGTGCACTAAGTTTCTGTCCACTAACACAAATTACGCTTTAATTGTAAAAACATTGTAATCATATATCTAATAGAACAAGTACCATACTTTAAAATAATATGGAATTGTTACATATTGGAATGAAATACAAACACTAAAAGAAATGAAGAGTGTTAAACGGAGTAAAAATGTTAAGTACAAGTCATGGAATTACAGTTTCAAACTCTATCCCTCTACGAGATCTACTCGATGATGGACGTCCTTGAGATTCGGTCACTTGAGTGTCATTTATGGACAAGGCCTCGTACGCCTGAGTGACATACAACATCGCATACTCAAGGGAAAGTGAATGATTAGATGCCCTCCACATAGCCACAATCGGTGCAATATGCCATTGTGCACTCTCAATCATCTCCAAGGCTGAGCTTGAGCTTGAGAAGCACCTGTTCCAATGGACGTCCTCTTCGGATTTTGGACGAAGGGATGTGAAACCTGGCGGTATGTGAAACCTGGAGGAATCGGGAGTGCATTCCCAAGGTGGACTTGCTTGCCTCCCTCGAACCTCATCCGCCAATTCATGACTGCTCCACAGCTGCTAGTAAGAACTCATGACATCAAAGACAACTTTGTACTGAGCACCACAACTACCTCGTCGAACAAATAGTGGCATCAACGGGTCTTCAGGGATCGTCTGAACATGCCCGAACTGCCTCAGAACGCGGTCAGGGTGGTATGGTTCGACGACATCGAAGGATCTTACGCATCCATGATAGAATGTAACATCATTGCATGGGAATGCATCCCTCACACCCGCATATGGAGTCCAAACAACCTAAAACAATATTCAATATAGACAAACAGTTGAAATGATGTTTGTAACAATTTAGAGAACTGGAATATATAAACGACATAATGGACCGATCAACGGACTTACATAATTTGGTGCACAAGCATCTAACATCTCCCTCCATGCGATTAGATGATCGAGAGAACTCCCAGACGCTGGGTGCAAGCATCTAACCTATTTGAATGAGAGAACTCTAAAAAATGATGGGTTACGAAGAGTTAAAGATTTTCATGAAGAAATCGTAGCCCTAAAGTTCTCACAAATTGTTAAACCCTAAACATTTAGGGCAAAGTCGAGGTGGGCCCTTGCCTTTCGGATCTGTGCCTTGGTGATGTAATTTTTTTTGGCCCAATCTGATGGGTTGCTTATTGGGTCGGATCCTGTAGCCCATGACCAAGCTGCAGGTGTTGATCTTCAGCAAGTCGTGCAGTAGGATGGTGAGGACGGCGATTGGTGGGAAGAGTCGAAAGGTGGTGGGGTGAATTAACGCTAAGCAAAACACAGGAATGAGAGAACTCAAGGCGCTGGGTGTGCCTCCGCCACCGGTTAGTCCATCTCGTCGTCGATGAAACAGTCGATTGGGATTCGAAGTGGATGGGTCGTTTGGCCACTTTGAATGGGGGAGACCGATCCTCTTTCTCCTCAGCCGCTAGAGACTGTTTTTTCGGAGGAGAACTTAAACGATCTTGAGGAATTTTACCTGGTTTCATTGCCGGAGGTGGAACCGGATTTCCGGCTTCACCCACAAAAAGCCACAAGAATAAGATATGAGGAATCGATGCTGTGAGGAAGAGAATGAAGTTCTATTTGCATGGAAGAGTGTTTAAAATTCTGTTTTGTTCGTTAGGAAGTCGTGTTTTATATTTTGTATTGCGTTTCTTTTAATTGTATTTCCAAACGGGGTTGTTCCAGGCTTTGTAAGACGCTGTCATTTTGACTGTGAGTTGCGTGCGTGCGTGGATACTATTTACAGCCATGCATGTGTGATGGATGGATAACAGAAATTATTCGATTTTCCCTCTTTTCTCTCTCTAGATCCTTCTCAATCACCTTCCCTACGTGAACACTCGCTGAATTTAGCTGTGTTCATAACATTTGGCCTCAGAGCCAGTTGCGATTATCGTTTTCACAGTATGGCAGTAAAGAACCATGGACAACGCATTGATGCTTTGGAGTCACAAGTGTCTGAATTCCTAGCAGGGCAGTTGGCGGTATTGCAGGCGCAATCGCAAGTGGAAGCTAAAATTGAATCCAAATTAGAGAGTTTGGGAGACATGCTGAAAGCTCAGATTATTAATGTGATGAAAGAGCACCAAGCATCTCCAAGTAGCAAAGGTAAGGAGAATATTGCTCCATCTAAACAATCTATTTCTTCTGAATCTGGATCGGGCATTAGGAATAATATGAATTATGATAGGAATAAAGCAGGGGTATTATCTCCTATGCCTATGGGGAGAGTGGGAATTAACCATAGAATGAACGTTGGCAAACTACCTAAATTGGAATTTCCTAGATTCAATGAAGACAATCCTAGGATGTGGCTGAGAAAATGCTATAGGTATTTTTCGTATTATGATATGAGTGATTATGATAAATTGAGCTTGGTAGCAATGAATCTGGAGGGAGTTACAGACCATTGGTTTGTGGAATATGTGGATGAGAGGAGCAATATTACTTGGGATGAATTTGCTAAGATGATCATGGATAGATTTCTTAGTCCTTCGGGGGGAAGTTTAATTGCTCAATTCAATAAGCTTAGACAAAGTGGATCGGTGTAGGCTTATATACATGAATTTGAGGAGCTGAAAGCTATATTGAAGGAGAATCACAAAGGGTTTACAAATGAATATTTCATAGAAAGCTTTATTGGTGGACTTAAGGAAGAGATTGGTAGGTTGGTGGCTATGCAGAAACCTACTACTTTGCTTGCTGCAACTTAGTTGGCTACTCAATCAGAAGAGATTGTGAATCTTCTGACTAGGAATCAAAGGAACTTTTCTAAGCCAGCTGCTACTGTAATAGGAGGAGGCAGTGGAAGAGCTGAAACCAATTCCCAAAAACCGAAGTATCCACCTATTAAGTGGTTAACACCAGATGAAATGAGAGCTAGAAGGGAAAAGAACTTATGCTTTAATTATGATGAGATTTTTCACATAGGACATAAATGCAAGAAACTCTACCTTATATTGTCTGAAGATAGGGAGGAGAAATCTCTGGAAGCAATGGAGTTGGAAGAAATCACAATTGATCATAAGGAGCCACATGTTTCTCTTAATGCAGTGGTGGGATATACACATGCAGACACTATCAAGCTGTTGGGAAAGTCTTCCAATCAAGAATTGGTCATCTTACTGGATTCTGGAAGCACACATTGTTTCGTTCATCCATCTGCAGCTGCGAGATTAGGATGCATTATAGAGTTCACAACTCCTATGAGTGTTATTGTGGCTGATGGCAATAGAATAGAGTGTAACTCTAAGTGTCCTCAGTTTGAGTGGGAGATAGGAGAATGCAAATTCATAACTCCTGTGAGGTTATTGAAGTTGGGTGGCTGTGACATGGTTATTGGGGTAGATTTGCTGAGTCAACTAGGGCAAATCACTTTGGACTTCAAGGAGCATATAATGCAATTTTATGTGAAGGGGAAAATAGTGAAATTGCAAGGGATCCAGCCAAAGGTTAAGATGAGTATGTTAACCATGGACCAAATTCATAAAGTGGTGCAAAATGAGAGCCAAACATTAGAAGCCTATCTATGTGTAATCACTTCTCAAGATGCTGAGACAAAGAATGATGAGCCATCAGAGATCTCACCACTTATCAGGGAATTTGAGCAAGTCTTTGAAGTGCCTAAAGAAATTCCTCCTACAAGAAGTATGGATCATAAAATCCCACTCAAACCAGAGGCAACTCCTATCAAACAGCAAGCCTACAGATATCCTTTACTTCAGAGACAGGAGATTGAGAAGCTTGTGAAAGAAATGCTTGACTCTGGGGTAATTAGTCCAAGCAGTAGTCCCTATTCATCACCTGTGTTGCTAGTTAAAAAGAAGGATGGCAGCTGGAGATTTTGTGTGGATTATAGGAGACTTAATGCTATCACTGTCAAGGATAGCTACCTCATACCTCTTATAGATGATCTTTTGGATGAGCTTCATGGAGCTAAGGTCTTCTCTAAGATAGATCTTAGAGCTGGATATCATCAAATCAGGGTGGATAAGAAGGATATTCACAAGACTGCTTTCATCACATCTTCTGGATTGTATGAATTTGTAGTGATGCCTTTTGGTCTCACTAATGCTCCGGCCACTTTCCAGTCTGTCATGAATAGAGTATTCTCCAGCTTCTTGAGGGACTTTGTCCTTGTCTTCTTTGATGATATACTGATCTATAGTAAGACCATGGAAGAGCATTTGGATAATTTAAGAGTTGTGTTCACCACCTTGATTCAGAACAGCTTGTTTGTTAAACGATCTAAATGTGTTTTTGGGCAAACTGAAGTGGAGTATTTGGGACATGTTATCAGTGATCAAGGAGTAAGAGCTGATGCTGACAAAATCAAGTCTATGATCCAGTGGCCCCAACCTAAATCAGTGAAAACATTGAGGGGGTTTCTTGGTCTTACTGGGTATTATAGGAAATTTAAAAGGAATTATGACCTTATTGCCAAACCACTCACTGATCTCACTAAGAAAGGCAAATTCCAGTGGAGTGATATAGCTGAGGAGGCTTTCATTGCTCTTAAACAAGCCATGACTTCTGCTCCTGTTCTACAGCTACCAGATTTCACTAAACCTTTTGTGGTGGAGACAGATGCTTGCTATCATGGATTAGGGGCAGTCTTTATGCAAGATCACCATCCCTTAGCTTTTCTCAGCAAAACTTTAGGATTGAAGAACTTGGGATTATCAATCTATGAAAAAGAATTCTTGGCAATCATATTGGCAGTGGAAAAATGAAGAGCATATTTATTGCATTCACCATTTATTATCAAGATTGATCAGAGAAGTCTTAAATACCTCCTGGAGCAGAAGATCTCTACACCCTTGCAGCACAAGTACCTTACTAAATTCCTTGGCTTTGACTATAGTATTGAATACAAGAAAGGGGCTGAAAATAAGACTGCTGATGCCTTGTCTAGAAGAGATGAAGAAGTTTTGGGCTGCTCTTTGATTACTTCTATTCAGCCTTTGTGGGTGGAGGAACTTATTAGGAGCTATCAAGGAGATCCTGATATATTGAATACTATTGCTGAGTGTAGCACCCTTCCCTACAATGTATCCTTCTACAACTACACTAATGGTTTGCTCAGGTACAAAGGAAGTTATTGGTGGGAAATGATCCTAATCTGAGATCTCAAATTATCACTTATATGCATAGCTCAAGCATTGTAGGACATTCTGGGATTAATGCCACATATCAAAGGCTTGCTTCTGTTTTCTGGTGGCCTGGAATGAGACAGCAAATTAATCAATTTGTGAATGAATGCCATATTTGCCAAGTAAGTAAACATGAACATATGCAGAGTCCAGGGTTATTACAACCTTTGCCTATCCCTACGCAGGCATGGACTCAGATTTCCATGGATTTTATTGAGCAATTACCTCAATCCAAATGGAAGGATACTATTTGGGTGGTGGTGGATCGATTTACCAAGTATGGCCATTTCATAGCTTTGGTACATCCCTTTTCAGCTTCCAACTTGGCATCCCTTTTCTTAGACACCATTTATAAGTTGCATGGTGTTCCTACAGGGGTAGTTTCAGATAGGGACAAGATCTTTAAAAGCAAGTTTTGGCAACATCTTTTAAAACTCATTGGGGTGGACCAGTTGTTGAATACAACTTACCACCCGCAAACTGATGGCCAAACGGAGCGTGTCAACCAATGCTTGGAAACTTATCTCAGGTGTATGTGTGGCACTAACCCCAAGCAATGGCTTCGTTGGTTACCTCTTGCTGAGTTTTGGTACAACACTTCCTTCCATACTTCTTTGGGAATCAGTCCTTTCGAAGCTTTGTATGGGATAAAACCTACTCCCATACCTGGTGGCCCCTATGTTACTACTTTTGTTGAAGGAGTCACTGAGCTACTTCTTGATAAGCAACTCACCCTGCAACATATTAAGGATTCTCTCTGCAAGGCACAGGAAAGGATGAAGTTATACGTGGATAAGAACCGGGTAGCTCATACTTTTCAGGTGGGAGATTGGGTATACTTGAAGCTGAAACCCTATCGTCAAAAGACACTCCACAACAGCCCGATATGGAAGTTGAGTCCCAAATATGCTAGACCATTTCAGGTCTTAGCTAAGGTGGGATTGGCCGCTTATAAGCTCTCTCTTCCAAGTTCGGCAAAGATCCACCCGGTTTTCCATGTTTCCCTTCTTAAGAAGAAAGTGGGACCTGTTACACTTGTATCTGCTACGCTTCCTGAATTTGATTCGGAGGGAAAGGTTCTTCTTAAGCCTCTGAACATACTCGCTCGTCGCTTGGTGAAACAGGGTAATCTTCCTGCCACTCAGTTGCTGATTTCGTGGGCTCATCTACCGGAAGCGGAGGCAATGTGGGAGTATTATGATGATATGGCGGCACGATTTCCAGAGTTCATGTCTTGAGGACAAGACTTGTGCGGAGGAGGGGAGTAATGTGAGGAATCGATGTTGCGAGGAAGAAAATGGAGTTCTATTTGCATGGAAGAGTTTAAAATTCTGTTTTGTTCGTTAGGAAGTCGTGTTTTATATTTTGTATTGCGCTTCTTTTAATTGTATTTCCAAACGGCGTCGTTCCAGGCTTTTTAAGACGCCGTCATTTTGACTGTGAGTTGCGTGCATGCATGGATACTATTTACAGCCATGCATGCGTGATGGATGGATAACAGAAATTATTCGATTTTCCCTCTTTTCTCTCTCTAGATCCTTCTCAATCACCTTCCCCACGTGAACACTCGTTGAATTCAGCTATGTTCATAACAGAAGAAGAATAGTTCTTAAGGGTGTGAGAATCTTCTTTTGGGTGTAAAGTTGAAGGTGATGGTTTGGAATTTGATGAATTTTGATGTTGGCTTCCTGGATTTGAGGTCATGCAATTTTGGAGTGATGATGGTGATTGTTTTTGGCGACAGGTAGTGAGGTTGAAGATAATCTGATGATGGCCTTTCCCAATTTAGGTCGTTTTTTCTTGGTGTGGGTATAAGGTGGGGCCTTGTTATTTGGTGAATGAGGTAGGTTTTAGAAGGCTTGAGCCCACTTCGTGTTTTTATTTAGGTCGATGGATGGGCTTGGGCCGGCTGCTCTTCTTTTGGTGGGCCGGTCCTTTTCGTGTTCTTGAAGTTGCATTTTTTTGGGCGATGAAAAAAGGGCATAACTCAAGATGTTTGGGCCTCTTCCCTCTTTTGGGCCTTATTTGATGGACCTTTTCATTTCGTTAATGTTCCGGGCCACTTTTGGGCCTATGTTCTCTCGCCTTCGGGCTTCTTTGATATATATTTTAATTTATGTTTAAAAAAAAGTCTTGAGTGAGATTGCATCACAAATCCAATTCCGTGAGACGGGTCGGGTTTGATCAAACAAAAAAATTATGTAATACTTTTTGTGTATTAGATAATATTTTTCCGTGTATTAGGTAGTACTTTGTATTATAAGATGTGTTTTGAGTTTAGTTAGAGTATAAGAAAATATGTGATATATTTATGAAGTTTTGTTTCGAAAAAAACTACAATCCACATTAGGCTTTATAATTTAAAAAACCTACTTGGGTGGGTGGTTCAACCCAAACTTGTTCCCATCCCTACAAGTAAGTACCCCTTGAGGTTTCAGAAATTTGGCTCACTGCTATCATACATTTTATATGGTAGGACCAGTTGATGATAGCATAGGAATCACAAAAAAGAGTGATTACAGAGTAGTGGAGGGCTTTAAGCAGAGCTGTTATAATCACAAACTAGCTGACCGACCTTACGTTGTTGGAGCAGAATGGTTGAGTGACAATGAAACTGGTCTAATATATAGAAAGACCACAAAGTTAAGTGTTAGTTATAATATGGTCAGTCAATCACTCTTAGAATATACTATCAGACAAGGTAACTTGGACCAGATGCATCTCTTCCCTCAATTAATCACCCAATGTCAAAGATTAGAGTACTGACATAGTGAGATGTTGTATTGTCATGGAACAGTTAGAACTTCGAATCTTGAATTACATTTGTTTAAGCTAAAGGGATAAAGTTGTGCTCGCAGTTGCAGTCATTTACACTCGAAGTATTAAATTGCAGAAGGTTTAAAAGTGCATTAAACTTACAGTTAACGATGGAAGCAATTCAGAAGAGGAACTCACATTTTGAAACAGCTATGAAAACATCTAAGGTGGAGAGCTGCATGAATCCTCCTCCACTTTATAGCAGCACTATGGTGTCCCAATCAAGCACAAATCCAATTCTTGGAACAAAAATGATTCCAAAGTTGCCCACAACTTTATGACACCATCTAAACGATGCTTTCAAATTACTGAAGGCCTGCGTGACTAGCAAATGAATAACTTCAGAAGGTAAGATAATTATCCAACGCATGTATACTTCATATCACATGGAATGCTCGAGATAATACTTACCAACACATGAATACTTTGTATGAAATGGAATTGTCAAGAGCTAGTTGATGGTCTCAGGATCTCCAAAATTAGATTGATCGTATTGGTCCAAAAGATCAAGCAAATTGTAGTGGAAGAATGCTGAATGTCTGATAACTAAGAGCGATCAATATAACTTTGGAGCCAACAGACTGCGTAGCCTTATGATCCATTCAGTAATGAATCATGAAATGCTTGTGTGTCCCCTCATTCCAATACACATGGCCAGCTTCTACCATTAGTGAGACATTTTCGGAAGAACTACTCTGTAGCAACTTCAAGCAGTTGCCCGATCTCCTAAAATAAAACACAAACAATATGTACTGCGATTTATGTGTGCTTTGCTTGATCCAGTATCTTCCCTGTTGAGTTGACATTGTGTGCAATAGCATTAAATGCTGGTACTCATTTTTCCACATGTCAACTATTCTCAGCCCTTGACAGAAAATGTGGGAATCAATTTCAGGAATTTCTTGTAACTTTCATCTTTTGACAGTAAGTCCACAATAATAGTTGTTGTATATAAATCAGGTAAGATATTTCTCTCTGCCATTTTGTGAAGAAGTTCGACCACTTTGGGTGCATCATTATTATTGCAGAATCCACGCATTAGTGTATTGAAGATGGCTACATCAGAAGTACAACCTCTTTTTTCCATTTGCAGAAACAGATTATTTGCTTTTTCCAACTGTCCATTCTTGCAGAACCCATTGATCATGATTGAAAAGGTAAAAACTGTTGGTGCCAAGCCCATTTCAGGAAATCTCTCCAACAGCTCGTTAGCCAGATCAAGCTTTCCTGCCTTGCACAGCCCATCAAGTAGACAGTTGCAATTTAGACTAGTATGCTTATAGCCTGACTTTTCAAGAGTTTGAAACAACTCTATAGCCTCCCCAAGGCAATCATTCTTGCAAAAACCATTCAATAATATACTATACGTGCCAGAACTCGGTGTCAAATTGTGATCTTTCATCTTCAAATAAATTTCTCGTGCATCCTCAACTTTACCTTGTTTAAATAAACCAGTTAACAAAATGTTGAAAGTGATTACTGTTGGCTGGTATCCCTTGCTTAGCATCTCTCTGAAAATGCTCATTGCCTCTTCCAAATTGCGACACTTGCAATAACCATTAATCAACACATTGTAGGTACTAGCATCTCTTTCTTTGCCCTTAGCTTCCATTGAAACAAACAAATCTCTTGCATCATCAATTCGGCCCTCCAAACAATACCCATCGATCAAAGTATTAAATGTTATAGAATCAGGGTCCTCACCCCTTTGAATCATGAAATCCATCATCCCACTCGCTTCATCGGTCTTGCCCTCCTTGCAAAGTGCATCAATCAACATATTAAACGTGATAACATTGGGACGAATACCTCGATCCATCATTTGAAAGAACAACTCCTTCGCCCGCTCCCAATCACCCATCCTACACCAACCATGAATCAAAGTGCCATACGCAACCACATCTGGTGATATACCCTGTTCTTCCATTTCTATAAACAACTCTTTCCCCTTTTCCAACATTCCCTCCTTACAAAGACCATCAATAAGGCAACAATAATAAATCAAACTGGGACTAAATCTCACACCAAACCCCACATTTCCTTTGCTTATTTCCTGATGCAACCTCAGAGCAATCTCTGCATTTCCACTCCTACACAAACCATTAACCAAAGTCCCCCATGTTTTCACATTAGGATGAAAGCCCATCACAATGATCTTCTTCAACAATCCTGCAGCATCATTTATTCTATCCGCAATGCACAAGCCTTTAATCAATGAAGTAAATGTAACAATATTTGGCTCATAACCCCTCTTCAGAATTCCCCCCATTACAGAAAACCCGAAATCAACCATCTTCAACTCACAATAACAATTAACCAAAATATTCATTCCAATGTAATCAGGCAGCAAATCAACTTCCGCCATCCGATTGAACATAAGAATGAATTCTGAGTACCTCTTGGCTTTGGCAACAGCACCTAGCAGCCCGTTGAATGATGCAATTGGCGGCGGCGGTCTCAACTGAATCATGATGTTGAATTGTTTTAGCGCATCGGATACGTTGATTTGTTCATGTTTCTTGACGAATTTTTGCTTTCCAGATTTTGAAGAGATGAAATTGTTACGTTTAATCATAATCGTTGAGAGACTACCTCTTTCAGAAGGCTCAGAAACAAGAGCTGTCGTAGCAGAAGCTGCTCGACGAGCAGCACATGTTCTCCAAACCATATCTCTGTGTAACGTTGGATTTACAGAAGAGAGAGAGAGAGAGTCAAAGAGTGTGAGTTAGAGAGAGATGCGTTAGAGAGAGAGAGAGAGAGAGAGAGAGTGGGCTGGGCTTTAAATTTGATCTGGACTGTTACGTTAAGAGTTGGGCCCAATAGAAAGGCCCAAGCCCTAATACTAATATTATAACGAAAAATCAATTAAAAGGTGGCATATTTGCATGAGATCTGCATCTTCATCTTCATCTTCATCATCTTCAATTCTTCAAATTGGATTCTGAGATAAATGCATGGCGGATGATATGATCAGCATCAACAGGAAGACAACGTATTCGGAAATAATCGTCGCATCATGCCTCGGATTAATGATAGCGGCGGCGATGCATTACCGCCTCAAAAAATTCAGGGATCAGAGGATTGTACCTAAGATTAAAGTGAGTCCAGAGACCGGCCAGGTTCTGCACATTGAGAAGTTCTCTCACTATGTAGGTAATTGATCATCATCATCATCATCGTCTTCGTCTTCGTTTCCTCATTCGGTATGATCAGATCTAGTTTTGTTGCAATTGATTGTGTGTGGATTAATGGGTGGGTGCAGCGAGGCAAATGGGATTCAAAGACAGAAGAGAATGCCCGCATCTCTGCAAGCTGGCTTCTGAGTACATTAGAAAAGGTGAAGGATGTGAAGAAGATATGTACTCGTTTTTCGCAACTGATCCTGAAGTTGATTCTCTGTTTATCAAATTGGTTGAAGAATTTGAGAGATGTATTCTTAGCTACTTTGCTTTTCACTGGAGACATACTTCTTATATGCTCACTCAGGCATGATCCTCATCGTCTTCTTCTTCCTTCTCCACCTTCGTTTCGGTTCATTCATATGTTGATTTTTTAGCTGCTGAATTATTGATAGGTTTTGGGAACTGAAGAACCAAAAAAGAAGCTAAAGCACATTGTGATGGCTGCAACCAGGTAGCTAGTAGCTACTGCATAGATCTCTTCAGTTTTTCATAACATATTGACATGGATCTTTGCATTATTAACTCCATTTAATCCTTTTGGAGTAAAGAGAACAGAGGTTTGAAAGGGTCACCAAGAACCTCAAGGTGGCTAGAGTCTTCACCACATTAGTTGAGGAGATGAAAGCCATTGGCCTCGTGTCACCCGATGATTCACAGTGCACGAATGTGATGGTTCCGATGGCTCATGCAGATAGAAGCCCGGTACTCCTCCTCATGGGCGGTGGGATGGGGGCGGGGAAGAGTACCGTGCTCAAGGACATTCTCAAGGAGTAAGAGAATCGAGTTTAAACATTATTTCCTGCATTTAGAGTGTTTTATCTCATATTTGAATTCTTGAACAGACCATTCTGGGCCGGAGCATCTGGACAAGCTGTCGTGATAGAGGCGGACGCCTTCAAAGAAACGGATGTTATCTATAGAGCTCTGAGCTCTCGGGGCCACCACGACATGCTTCAAACTGCTGAATTGGTATTCAAACAAGAATTGAAATGTAAAAGAGAATACATATCATAGCATTTGTATGACAAGATTCTGTATGCATTTGGTAGGTACACCAATCATCGACAGATGCAGCTTCGTCCCTGCTAGTAACAGCCCTGAATGAAGGGCGAGATGTGATCATGGATGGGACCCTCTCATGGCTGCCATTTGTGGTGCAAACAATAACCATGGCAAGGAATGTTCACAGGCGTAGATACCGCATGGGAACTGGTTACAGAGTAGATGACAATGGAGTGGTGAGTGAGACCTACTGGGAGCAAATAGACGAAGAGCAAGAGCAAGAACAAGATGGGGCGAAGAAGAGACGGCCCTACAGAATCGAGCTGGTTGGAGTTGTTTGTGATGCTTATTTAGCAGTCATCAGAGCAATAAGGTACTCAAGTTTACCCTGTACTAGTTCATTTGGTGAATGATATCTTTGTACTTATATATGTGTTTGGCATTGCATAGGAGAGCTATAATATGTAGAAGAGCAGTGAGAGTGAATTCTCAGCTAAAATCACACAAGAGATTTGCAGAAGCATTTTCAACATACTGCAATTTAGTAGACAATGCTAGACTCTACTGCACCAATGCATTGGAAGGCCCTCCTAAGGTATAAAACCTCATTCATTCTTTAGCTAGATTTGTTGTTAGCAAACAGTGATTTAAATCTGTATCATAAAGTGAGTATAATTTGTGGGGTCTAAAGTTGATAGGATGGAAAGACAAAGACAAAACATTGTTGGTAGATCCAGATGAAATAAAATGTTTGAAAGTGGTAGCGAGTTTGAATGAAGGAGCAGATTCAATATTCGAGCTGTACAAGAGTAGTCATCCTGCTTTCGAAGCAGGCTCTGTTTGGAACGACATCGTTTTGTCACCTTCAAGGTTGAACATTCAGAAAGAACTCAAGTACTCCATTCAGAGAGCTGAAACAATAAGAGAATGGTCAACACATGAGGACTAGAGATTTTAGTATTCAAGATTAAGACATGTGATGTGAAAAAGGTAGTTATATAATTGTTGGAAATCAAGAGAAATTGGGTCAAGAGATTGAAGCAGAAAGACATGGTATGCTCATGAGTTAAGCAACATTTCTGCAGAGTAATTACTTGTATAATGTGTTGCTTCATTAATTGAATCAAATATCGTTCTCTAGTTTTGATTACATGAAAGTGCAAACATGTCACTTTTTCAAGAAACTGGTTGATAATGTTATGCAATAACAATGCATTTTTATTTCATGACAGTAATATAAATTCGGTTTCTTTCACAAAAAATGGGAGAGAAACATACTGGTATAACCGATGAGAACGACATTAAAATAGAGGATCTTGTAACTCAACATGGTTCTCTATATATTGAGGCTTCCCACTTTATCTTAAATACGATGCAGACTAGTGCACCAATAAAAGGACTTAGATCTTTGTTGTGATACTATGCATTGCAACTAAAAAAATTGATATTGTAATGTAGCTTAAAACAACTTTGTTTTGTTGTGTATTCTATCAAAGAAACTTAAGTTACAAACCCAAAGAAAGGACCAACTTGAGCAAAAATATTAATGAGATTTCTTCATTTTCAGTAAATCAAGAGCAAGATTGATATTGAACCATCTTGAAACTTGAAAAATACATAAATGCCACACTGTAATAAGTCAATTGTGTTTGAAATATCTGTGTCTGAAAGAGAATAGTGATGGAGCAAAGTAGCAGCTTTGACATGAAAGTTGAATTAAGACAAAGAAGAAGGAAGTATATGTCATTCATTCACCAGAAAATCTCCATCTTCAACCATGCTTACTCATCACCTGATTGCTCCTAATAAATTGGCACCATCTAGTCTTGCGCCTTCAAGATCCTGTCAAGAAACAAGCAAGGTAGGATGATCAACGAAAAAACCAATGTGTAGTTTCTGAATCATTTATAAAAGAAGCCATATAGTATTTTAATGCAGCAAAGCAGAATTATACCATCACTTATCTCTGTATCCTATTTAAATAGGTTTAGAGTTTACCGTTCTCCGACACTAAAACTGCTCAAATTTTTCTTCTTCCTTTCAAGGGACTCATTGATTGTATCCTATCAAGCCCTTCAAAAGCTCATTTTTGGAGTTTTTAATCAATTAGTATTTAATCTCCACCAAGACCAACAAATATGGAATCAAAAGTTGAGTGGTATAATGCTCTCATTAGGTGTGTGCACATTCTAATGGTGCTATGACATTTTACCCCTGAACACATCTGTATCGAAGTTGAGGTGGTCTTGTTGAATCTGTAATGATGCTCTAGATATAACTAGAATGAACACGACATAATATTTCAATAAAGCTTCTCATAGTTCAACTGACACACTGATTAAGTGATTCCCTAAAAATTAATCATCAAAGAAACAACGAATAAAACCATCTAAAGGTCCAGATAACCCAACAAAAAAATTATGAAATTTCTTAACTCATTTTCAGTCAAAAGGAAATGAATTGATTGCAAACAAAAAAGAAAGAAAAATATTATATACAGAATAATTTCTCCACTGGATTTCAATCCATATACATGCAATCAAATATGTATATTTCCTACACTGGTGGATGTTTAGGAAACTTACTGTATCTCGAAGATTTACATGCCGCAGATAAGCTCTTTGGAGATTTGCTCCTTTCAGGTTTGCATTTGTTAACTTTGCACCCTGGATAAAGAGCATAAAGGAGTTGCAGACATGAGTTTTAACTCTCAAGTTTAAGTATTGATACTTACAAACCAGTATTCAGATAAATTGAGTGATTACATCTATAAATTTTGATATTAATCAATTCAATCCCTTTTCAATGTGTTTCACTGATAAGGAATGCAATCAAACCATGCAAGCTTGCCTGTACAGTCAGATAAACTACTCTAAGTCTCTCAGGCTAGCTGGGTTTTTTCACACACAAGTAGTTTATACGCCTCAATTTTTCATCTAGTGTAAATAGGAGGATGCATCAAAGGAGCAGCCATCTGTATTGATAGTCATCAGAAAGAACAAGCAACATGCATTGCAATCTCATCAATCTAAGGATACATGGCTCATTAGATATAACGTAATTTTGGTTTTCAACACTACTTTCTCAGTCATCATAAATTAGACATGAAAAATTCCACAAAGTGAAATTAAAGAAATTCCATACAACTAAGCAAATCATTTTCGTTCTCCAAAACCATTGCAACTACATGTAGACGATACTTTAATCACTATAAGAACTTCTTTATCCTCAACAGGAAAAACCATGTTACAATATAACAAGACACCAACACATTGAGCTGCCTATTCTCTCCAATACAAAAATCAAATACCTGAAAATAATTTTCTCTGCTAAAAGTCCTTTCAGCTTTTACAAGTGTACTAGTAGGATAAAATTATACTAACCTTCAAATTGGCTCCTTCAAGATTAGCTCCTTCCAAGTTGGCATTTGTAAGATCAGCAGACTAAAAGATTTCAAAAGAATTTGTGTTACTCAAACATAGGCCAAAAAGACTAAGCACATAATGTAGATAGAAAACTAGGGGTCACAAGAAAATTGAATACAGATTGGCAGTTGCATAATTCTACCATTGAATAAAAAGACTGGAAGTTTAAAAGAATGGAGGATCACAAGGAAAGAGAAAAAGCAGAGGTTAAAATATTCCCTGTATCCCAACTATATAGTCCACTTTGGTTTTTCACAGATTAAGAATGGTATTGGAATAGTAAATAATGCAAACAAACTCATTCAATGCCCTTATTTAAAGTGTTTTAACACTTCCAAGATTACATAGTGGTAGATTTGTAAATGAACTAAAAAATAATACTACCTCCGTCCCAAAATAAATGTCGTTTTAGCAAGTAAAATTTGTCCCAAAATAAGTGTCATTCCAAGGCATATTTACATACAATATACCAAAATGCCCCTATTTACTCATCTCAAATTAAATGTGTTAAGGAGATAAAAAAAAACCCTCATTAATTAAACTTAAATAGGGGTAGATTGGGTTTTTTATCACATTCCTTAATTTATGTGCAAAAATCTAAAACGACATTAATATTGGGACGGAGGTAGTATCAAACATAGAAACATGACTATATAATGACAACCAAAAAAAAAAAAAAAGAAAAGGATAATGAACTATATATTTGAGATGGTGGGAGTAACCATGTACAGTATTTATGTATGCTAAACCTGCAGGTGTGCCGAGCGCAGATCAGCACCGCAAAAGCTACAGTCCACCAAACAAGCATCTGTGATTTGAAAAGAAAACTCATGAGGACATACAACAAGTCAGTTAACAAAGCTTCCAAAATCATACATATAGAAAAAGGCAAAAACATCTATACGATAGGGAAAGAGCAAGTAAAACAAAACAACAAAGCAATACGATTGCTGCATATATAAAATCTATGCTTGGAGTAAGTGGTGACGGAAAAGTTCAAGGAATTAAGCAACAAACAAGATCAAATAATAATTTCTGATTCAAGAGAATAGGAGTGATTGAGTGAATGAAGAAGGAAAACCTACAAAAAAGGATTGTCACTCATCAACATATAGGCGTCCCTATTCTATTAGAAATGTCAATGAGTATTAACAACAAATAATTTATTTGAAAAAATACATGCATATATATGTATGTCTGCGTGTAATATGCTCATGACACGTGCGTGCATAAATACACACACCCCTAAAAATCTGTGTCAATATGTAAGCCAAAGATTTCAAGTTTCCAGAAGTTGAATACACTTTATTCCTTGATTATAGAACCAATATACCACTTTTCATGAGTCCAATTTCCTTTATTTGTTAGAAAATTTGTGTGTTGGATACACTTGAAACTCTTGTAGCTATCTCAGTTAACTTCTGAATCATATATGAAACAAAGGAACACCACTACAATGAAGATTTAGAAAGATGTTATGACAGCCCAAAACATAGTTGAAAATAGCAGTATCGGTAGAAATAATGTAAGTAAAGGTAGAAATATCATTTTGTACCTAATCATATTAAAAGTGATGGTTGTTCATAATAAAATTTTAATTTGTGAAGATATTGGTAGATATTTAAAGAAGTTTAACTATCAGAACTTACTAACTTCTGAAATTTCATGAAAATTTCATCCTAGTCCAGAATAAAAGAGATGTTACTTCTCAGTACAAAATGTGAGAGAATTACCTTGTAGATTTGCACTTTGGAGATTGGTACCAGCTAAGACAGCACCACGAAGATTAGCTCCAGTGAACTCGCATCTTCCCTAGGCAAAACAAATTCATTAAAGATGACAAAAGATATTGAATATAGATTTTAAGCATATTTAGATGGCAGTTCAAGTAGGACATGACCAGCCATTCCACCATTCAACATTCCAGAAGAATCCCATTACATTTACGACAGAATTCTATCAGGAAGATAAAACTGCATAGTCAGATAGACTTACTCTCGCAAAGTAGCATTGTGAAATATGGTAGCTTCAGCATCAACATCCTGTGTCAAAGGAAGAATGCTCCTAGGTGATGGATAGTTACAGTTGGTTTCAATTTTTATAAAAAGGCAATAAAGACACATTTCTTCCTTGAAGGAGTAAGGATACTCACCCTGAACTTTGCACATTGAAGATTAGCACGTGAAAAAAACGCCCTCTTCAGACATGCATAACTAAAGTCCACAAATGACAGGTCCTGCATTTTTTGAAATGGAAAAGTGAAAATTGATCAGATTTAAGAAGAAAGTTGAAAAGGCATTGGAGAAAGGCTCTAAAAGTCGGTCAAGTTGCAAAATAAACAAATTATTTATGTCTGTTTATGCGTCAGCCATCTTAAAACAAATACTATTCACATATCAAACACACTCTCAAGCATGGGACCGACCTTCCAATAAAAACAGAAACAGGAAAATATGGGGAAAACAGAAAAATGGCATCAGAAACACACTAAGTCAGCTTTATAAAAGGAGCATCTAAATAGCATTGTGTTCATCACAGGGTATTTACTATTTAGAGAATCCAGTCACATCACGACATATTAATGCAAGAAAACTCCACAGAAAAATGTTTATTTACATCCATTTTTTTTTTTTTAACATATATTCCCATATCACAACTCTCTTCCTAAGGGTACAGTCAAGCAAAGATGAATCTGCTCAGAGCTTAGAACAACATAAGCTCTACTATAAAAGTTTCACAACACTAGATTAATTAAAAAAGTAATTCAGTGAGCTGCTGATTATAATACCAGTTTAGAGAGATCAACACCAGAGAGATTGATTCCTCGGAATCTGACCCTCTCAGACTGTATGCATTTAATGATATCAATGCGCGTCAATTCAGTACCCATGTCTTCATCCTCCTTCCTCCTTATCAAAGATACTTTAATGCCATCCATCAACCCCTGGAATCAAACATGTGTAGCTCCTCAGGCAGGAAAAGGGGAAACAACATGCTTAATTATCTTCCAAGCAAATCAAGAAACAATCATTTAGCCATAAAAGTTAAAAACATGGTATCTTCATAGTCTCTTACTTTAGCTAGACCCAAGGAAGAAACAAAAAATCTGCAGAAACTGTTACTGCAAGAACATATTAATGATAACTCTCAAGTATAGGAGATACAATGATTCTATCATCTCCATGCATCAACAAATTCCATTTTAGCAGTTCATGCCAATTATAATGTAAAAGATACCAAACGAATTCTATTGGAAAGAAAATTGCAGACTATCACGATGCTCATTAAAACAAAACATCAATTTACCATTTATGGGTTGGCACTTCAATATTTTACCATAATTTCCATCTCATCAAGGAAGTATCAGATTGCATTTCCAGCATTGACGACAAATTTCTAACTCTCCTTATGAATATATTTTAACCTTAGAAATAAGGTTTATTTAAGGGCAAACTCAAGAGCAGACTGTCATATAAACAAAACCTCATCCCAGTACAAGATAATTGCCCTTGGTCCAACAACATTAGTCTATTTAAATGCACAGGCATATGGTACTATTCTTGCACATAAACAACAAAAAGGACTGAGATAAATGAATATACTCATCGATGCAAGATATCAACTATCAAGAAGACTCTAAGCAAGGACTTCCAATCAATGAAGGCGATAAATACAGTAAAGTGACTCATGGACATAAATTAGCAAAGAGTAATAGATGGCTCACAAGAAGCTGGTAATACTCAGCCTCTCGTAAAAGTTCTGAATATTCCGAATCCGTCAAAGAAGGAATTACACCATCCCTCAACCAATTCAGGATATGCCGAAAATATGTCCCATCCCTATCAACAAAAACATAACCCTGCAATTGTAACAGTTAAAACCTTTTAGACCATATGAATCTGAAAACTTGACAGAATACAAATCTGAAACTGTAGAGAGCTGATGAGCTACTGATACTATTCTAGGTTATTTTGGTGATTAAAAGAAGAACAATGCAAGTGGAAAAGAACTACTTTTAGATTGGTATAAAGAACTATTTTAAATTGGTATATGAGATTAATTTTCAACAAAGTAATGCTATACAGAAATGTCTATATCAGCGCATGTACCTTATCAGAATCGGGACAGACAGTATGGCGACCACTGAACATTGCTGCAAGCATCGAATCAGGCTCACGCTGAGTCAATGTATCAATTGTTGTGCAAAACTTTTTGCCACCTTGAAATAAAAAATGACATATTCAGCCTTCTACTGGATAATAAAAACTGTTCCGAGTACTATTTTAGAGTAACAATTAATGTCAGGCAAGACACAAAACTTATTTATCTTTATTTTCTTTGCCAACTAGTCTCTAGTGACCACACAAAGATTCATTGTTTCTAGCTCTAGTTGGATGAGATTTACAGAATTTGGGAAGAAAAGATATTAAATTATGTTCATCACAACTCAATTCTCACCAAGTAATTGAAAATAATCTTACAACACTGACACTGACCTAAATTAAAATACAGACCAAGTAAATTATCGCCTACAATCTCAATTAATTAGATAAATCATAAATGTTCTGACCATGACACTTAGACTAAAATGTGAATCACTCCCCAAAGACTAAGTACTATGTATTGAAAGCTCCCCTTGGGAAGAATATCGGAGGCCATTAGACATAATGTAACTATGCTATAGTGAAGTTGCCAAAACAGAAAACAGAAGCTACAGGCAAGACATTAAGTGAATGGGAAATCATAACATCAAGTTATGAAAAGTCTTGACTATAAAAATAAATCTAGAAAGCCATCAAGTGTTCTTATTCTTAAGGCTGTCAAGACATCTTTAACTGTTACATATAAAAGAATAGGAGTACAAATCTATTTATGAAAGCGGAGCTGTACATCCTATCATCCTAGTCATCAGTTACATTTCGTTACAATACAGAAATTTTTATGTTTTGCATTGGCAAAACTTATAGCAATATAATCAAATAAACTTTGCTAGTTGATGTGTTGAGACACTTATGCGCGTTTAAACTGGAGCACCATTTTTCCTCAGAAATGAGCAAACCCAATATGACTCTGTTTGCTCAGTGTGATTGATATTAACTGAAAAATAAATTACTATCCAAAACAATTGTCGGCAATACAAAAATACGGTTGAATCAAGATAATTTCATTTAAAGTCCAATTTTTTACAATAAGGCACTACTAAGAGTCTGCTATCTTGTTCCATCAACTCTAAAATGATTCTATGAAATATCCCTTATGGAAATAGGCACAAATTTCACTAAAGCTTGAATTAATAATATCAAATAAGCTTCAAAAAAAGCTCAAGATCAAAAAGATTCAAAGATTGTTTCCAATCATCTCCTATATACATCAGTACATGATCTCAAATGATTTAACGAGTGATGAAAACATACCAAACAGGCAACACCCAACACCCCAAAAGACCTTAAGTGGACGCAGGGTTCATTGGACAGAGTTCGTCTTAATTGAAATTAGGGTTTATACCATTTCTTAAATTGAGTACTGCAAGAGACAAAATTGAACGCGCACACACACACTCTCACTCACCGATATTGAGGCGAACCGTGGAAGCAACATCATTAGAGTTGAAGGTCATGGTAGGAAGAGCATGAACGGCGATCACGAAGACTTCGGAGAAATCATAAAACGCTGCGTTTTATTATTCTTTACACAAAGTCAAGGATGAGCATATCATATCTACTGATGATACCAGATGCTGTTGGAAGCCGAATAGCTTCCAGGTACTTTTTGTAAATTGCATACTGGTCCCTCAATTGATTGATTATCTTGCGTGACCCCTATTCCTTTCACTATTTATATTTTTTCACTTATTCAACAATCCCAGCCATTATTCACTATTTAAAAAGTTCCAATACTGTGTGACAAAAACATCAAATTAAAATCCAAATGAAATAAGACAATGTAAAATCTCTCTATGGAACCCATGAAATAAAATATGTATTTTATTATTTTATAATAAAAAACCGTACAAACTAAAAAAAAAATAATAATAAGGATTTGAATTTTCAACGCATTTAAATAAATAAAAAACACAATTCATCGTCTCACCCTTTTCATACACCCAACAATAAATTTTATGTTGGAAAGTTGGTTTAGAAAAATTGTGGTTTAAACCGTTTGAAACAATGTTTATTTGCTTATGGTTTATTCACTTTATGGATTGAGTGTCAGAATATTAATCTACATTCATAGTAGATAATCGAAACATATTAAATCGTTCAAAACTAATATTTTGGGAATGAGAAATTAATCTCTAAATACTCATTGTATATGGTATGCACTACAACTATAAGACAATAGGTTTTAACCCTCATGATATCAGTTTTCATATACTATCTTTATTTGTAAAATTTCGTACACATTGAACCCTTCAAATTTTCGTTTTGTTTTTTGAATTTTCAATTTTGAAAGAGACATGTTTTAGCAAGAGATTTCAATCAATTGATGATCGAAATCGAATGGTCAAGTGTCCGCCACGAAGCTTCGATCTATGGCCATCTTGTCAGAATTGAGGATTTTGGGGGGTTTAATTTTGAAGGGTTGGGACTAATTTTGATATTCTGGAGTAAACTAGTTGGAAAAAGTTTGATCATACAAAATTTAGAGTATTTTCTCTTATAGTTTTAAATCTTTCAATTTGACATAATGGTTTGGAAATGTTATTTTGTTCTTTGTTAACGCATGAGAATTCTTGCAAACTTGAGTAGAGTTTTGTCATCATTAAAATCAGAAAAACAAGAAACTAGAATTCATCTACAAGTTTCAAAGCTAGGTGTTCCAAATAGAAAAGAAGGAACAGCAGAAAGAAGTTAGATGAAGGAGGAGGAATTGCAATTTGCAACCAACATAGACTGCTAATGTTGCATCTGAAATCAGCATATCACCTAGTTGATGCAAATTTAAACAACAAAGGGATGAATGCCAGCAATGGATTCCCACTTCTAACTTTATGTTGTCCAAGTTGCAGCTCAGCTGAGAGGACTCACATTACTTGAAATGTGCCAAATGATTTATCCATCATTGATGAGAACAGCCTTTTAAGTTCACTTCAAATCCCTGAGGACTGTTTACATCCCAGAGGTGCTATCATTGTTAATTCACAAGAGATCTTTTTAAGAAATGGGAACCAGCTCTGATCACAAGTCTAACAGAGATACAAGGTCATAAATGCGTGGAAAAGGCAAGAGGTTCATCTTACATAAACAATGAACCAAGTTAAAAAAAGCAAGCCTAGCAATCTTTTTTTCTCTACAAAGCCTTTTCCCCTAGTTTCAGTTTGATAAAGAATGGGAAATTTAAATATCAAAAGAGAAGAATCTTTCACATCAACTTACAAATCACCACATCGAAAATAACTGGAGAAAAGAAAGAGAAATTATGTCTGCTCTATAAAGATGTGGAAATCACACAATTTTGAACTATGATTGTCAAGCCTGCAGAAGACCCCATCGACTATGAGCCTTTGACATAAAAGGAAAGAAAGCCAAGGTCCTAAATATACACACAAAGAAGAATAACAGAATGAACCATGTATAATTGCTTAAATGTGTATCTAGTCACCAGAAATTTGATATATATGAAATAGAAGCAAAAACATTTTTTGTTTTGACCTGAAGTTTTAATCTTTCCAAGAAAAAGGAGTGCAATGATTTGTTTCTGAAAAAATGGCATGAGTTGAATGAAAATAGCGACTGGTATAAATAATTAAGGCACCAAGCATGCACAGGACAGAGCAAAACGAATATTATTTCGAAAGGAAGTTTGTACATCAGTAGCGTGATTAATTTGAGAATATATATCAATAGATTATTAGGGAAATATGTGATAATGAAAGGCATGCAGTTAAGCCATGTTGTCTATGACTTCATTGATTAAGTTCCATCGGGGTGGCAGAGTACCCAGAAATTGAAGAATTTCAGATAAATACAGAAACTTGTCAGTTGGAAGTACAATATCTAACACACAAAATAATAAATATAGATATTTAAGGCAAAAGAGAATCCGAAATCCTGCCTAGTCCCTACATATATTTTTAGGTGCTTTCATTATACAAAAATGTAAATTTAAGCTCATAATGATTAAACACCACAAAGACACCCAAGAACCTTGAAAAATGATCTTTAAACATCAGGATACTTACAATGCAGGAGCTGTCAACTCCATAAACCAACTTCAGAATACTTCTCACTTTATGAGGAATACAATTTGGAACTTCAGGAACCAAAATATTGCTCCATAATTAGCAGGAAATTGGAATCTACAAAACCAAGGTTTCTCATGCATTAAAAGAGTCCAGCCATTTGAATCAGTGCATAGACAAGTAACTCAGATTATTTAGGCAAACGATACAGAAAGAAAGACAGGTAAAGTCTTTTCAGAACCTACCACAGATATTTAACAATCCAAGCCATCCAGCTTTAGAGCCAAAGTACATATGAGCTTTCTAAAACAGCAAAGCAAAAATCTGTAGTAGTACAACAACTAAGCCTTTATCCCAGTATGTGCATCATCACGCCATGTTTGGTCGAAAGACAGTTCTCACTAATAGTTTTGCCGAAACACATTTTCCTTTTTCACTGAGTTATGATTTTGCTTTTTCAAAATACTGAACCACTTTAAGCACATTTAGCAACTTGAGCATATTAAGAAATTAAAGCAGCATGTACATGCTGAAACTATCTTTAAAATTTCTATAATAAAAACTTCATTCATGGATTTTCCCAAGGACAGTTTATGTAAAGGATTTATTTTCTTCGAGACTGAATTAATCCATATCAAATTTTGCAAGAAAGTAGCATAAGAACTGCAGGATGGAATCTATAACCAAAATAACTAAAAGTTAAAGAAATTCCAGATACATTTTGATAAGTCCAGGCTCACGCAGGTTATACTCAAGCATCCTAACAACTCTTGAAACAATAATCTGCCTTCTAAGGGGCAAGGCAATCAAAATGTCAATTACTGTGAATTTACAATCTAGCATATGCTTATATGCAAGAATTACATGTACAAGCATGGGAAAACAAGTGGATCATCCAAGGATTGTGACAATTATTCACACACATGAAGACAAAATGTTTCCTTCTTTTCCTTCTGCATGATTTTGATTTGTGCTGCCAGATGAAATCTTATAAGGAAGACTTTACTCTCAAGTTCAACCGAAATGACTAAAGACAAGGCAAACAATAAGATAATTTTCTCATGAGAAACTGAGAAAGAGTACATGATAGGATATACCAAGTAAACCTATATTGTTCCAAGGAAATTGTCAACAGTGGAAAAAGGATGTTTCGGCAAATATAGATAATATTCAAAGATTTTTTCAAGAACTGTTTGTGCTTCAAAAAAAAGGGTCTGATCCACTTAAAAAATGGTAAATTTATTGGTACATCTTTTAATGTTCCGAGTATTTCGACAAAGAAGCCTTTAATTTCTTACGCCTCCACCGACGTCAAGCAACTTAAGTTGCTTCCAAATAGAGGCTTCTCAATCTCCGCCACAGCATCTACAGGGCATGAAGAAAATAGAGTGCTTCATTTGACCTAGCCTGACTAATCAAAAGATGAATAAAAATGATTACCGCTTGTCGACTGCATTTTTTATGCAAATTACCACATAGCATCACTTTATTGCACCACACTAATCTACTAATCTACTGCTCACAAAATTTATCAACATCATTCTACCACTTAAGACTCTTAGTGGAACTGGAGCCTTCTTTCCTTGCTCATAACATTTAGTTGGAGACTCGAAATGACCACACCAAAAATCACACAAAGGAAATTCACAGTTAAGGAAGGAAACACTGTTTAGTCTAGCAAGAAGCATGAATATAAATTAGAAGCAATTGTTGCAGCATATGAAAGATTAACTTGGTACTTACATTTGAAAAGCTTCTCGCATGCTAAACAAATCAAACAGGATATTATATGGGCACTTTAAAATGTTTTTCTACCAGATAGACACAAAACTGCTCACCATTCATCAATAGTGTAGGAAAATGATACCATACATGAAGTGGTAGCATTTTAACAAAGATGGGCATCATATCTTCAACATTAAATAATTATATGATCGTATGATGTGCCACTATGATTTTTATAATGATGTCTGCATTACAAACAAGTAGCGAGAATGGGATTTGATGATTGATTAACAAAATGATTATCAAACAGAATCTTGAACACGGGGTTTAAGCCAAGGAATCATAAAGCTGGAGTAAACCAAGTTTGAAGCTAATCAGTACTAGATACCCAAGTTTTAAGGATAATTGACTTTTGGGGTATAGAGAGACTGCAAAAACCAAATCTGGGGAAATGGCTGAATGGTGTAGGTTGGCGATTGTTAAAGAAAATTGCAACGAGAATAATGAGATCGGGAGACAAGCTTGCACATAAAGCAAAGAAGATTTCCAAGTGGAAATTTATCCACGTGGCACATGGTTAAAGAATACGCTAAATCAGACAATCAAGATTTAATGAGACGTGAACACAGGAAGCATGCATTTGAGCCACGTTGTCGTGGACTTATCAGAGTTAACTGTCAAAAAGAGCATGACGGCGCATGAATAACGGAAGAATCCCAGATAAGTACAAAAACTAACAACGGAAAGTACTTGAAATACTTTTAACAAATAATTCAGACACCTAACGACAAACATAGATATTTGAGTCAAAAAGGTTAAAAAAAAAAAAACTCTTTCCTATATCCCAAGAAATTTGTAGGTTTTGCATGATAATCAAGAACATTGAAAATCATGATAATAACACCATAAAGAACCCACGTAAGATCTTTCGACATCAAGATACTCACAATGCTATAACTGATCTTGTAGCACTTACCAA
The DNA here is from genome assembly GCA_005771605.1 of Scutellaria baicalensis. Lineage (NCBI taxonomy): Eukaryota > Viridiplantae > Streptophyta > Magnoliopsida > Lamiales > Lamiaceae > Scutellaria > Scutellaria baicalensis. The sequence goes on along the minus strand of CM016723.1, from coordinate 29,949,116 downwards.
TGAGGCCGGCCCTATTTGTAGTGAACCAAGCTCGTGAAAATTTATGTCATAATTGATAAGTAAGACATTACATGAATACTTGAGCAAACATAAACTTTCTAGAGCAGCAAAGCATACATCAGTAGCAGCTGAAAACTGACACGCGCAAAACAAATTTTTAAAAGGAAGTTATCCCTGGCATCATATTACAACATGCAACGTACTTATAGTCTTTTAGCTGTCTGCCATTTTATAACAATGTCATCACGAACTCTAGACTTCTATTGTTCCTTCATCAATCCAACTTGTTTTCTTAGGCCTTTAGCTGTGCATTGATGTTGTCAACATATCGTCAATTTTTCGGACTCTGACTGTGTTGTCACTAATATGAACAGTTTATTTAGCCACAGCACATTGTTATTTAACACATTTTTAGTTACACAAAAAACCTGTATAATAGTTCCTAATAGCAGCACAAGCATCCTGTTACTTAGATCACTTCAGTTACTAAAGGCAACACTTGTATAAGAGCTCCTAATAGGAGCGCAAGCCGACTGATAATCATTCAATGAATGATCAGATTGTGGTCATCAATTTCCATTAGATGATCTAGTTTATGGGCCAATCAAAGATTTTTCTCTTCTTTCAAATTTTACAGCATATTTAGTTATTAAAGCAAACACCTTTATCTGCTGAAACTAACTTACAAGATTCAATAAGACCTAATAATTAATTCAAAAAGGAAATTGGAATAAACAAATGAGTTCAGGCATTTCCCTCGGATGTGGCCAGTGAAGGGCTTTCTCATGGAGACACAAAGATATGAAAATTGACATAACAAATTGTGCAAGTAAATAGCATGATTGAATGTTCACAATCCTCGATATGCATGTATACAAGCATTCCGTTGCAATGGATAAGATAGTAAGCAAAGGTCCAAAATTTAAAGAAGGGAAATGGGAAATAGTTTTACCCATAAAGCTGACATACATGCCTGTGTACGTGTCCATTGCAAGCTCTGCTTTACGTACAAAATTTGAATCCCCATCTTCCGTTCAATTAATCATCCACACCAAACAAGCATCATCTCACGCAACCACCCCACGTTGGTAACGTGAACACGACGCATATTTTACGCCTCGCTCTCGCGCACCAACATCGAAATCAGCAGCAAACCCTAGCCGCCCTCACAGAGGAACGCCATTGAAGACAATTGATTAGCTAGAATACGAATTAATGGCAGATAAAGAATCAAATGAGAAGCAATTATTAGACGAGAACAGGTTAATAGATAATCTACTGATTCCTTTCAGAAAAGATTTGAAATACTACATCCATCGATCCATTGTTTGAGCCCTAAGAACTGGATTTTAGAAAAAAGAAAAGAAAATGGAAAGGGTAAAAAGGAAAAAGAATCCGATTCTATCATTCTCTCTGGGCAACTACAGTCTATATCCCATTAAAAGACCCTTCATAAATTTACAATATTGTCCCTACAACAAACATCACTTCCCAGATTACCCCCGCTCTCTACTTCCTCCCCTTCCTCGTTGCAGCCTTCTTCGCCGGAGACTTCACCGTCTTTGGCGCCGCCTTCTTCGCCACCGTCTTCTTCGCGGGCGCCGCCTTCTTAGCCACCGGAGCTTTCTTAGCGGGCACGGCGGCAGCAGCCTTCCTCGGAGTTGACCTTGTTGCTGTCCTTGCCGCCTTAGCAGGCGGTTTCTTCTCAGCCTTTGGCTTCTCCGGAGCCTTCCTTTTAGGAGCCGCCTTCGCTTTCGCAGGAGGCGCAGCCTTGGGCTTCGCAGCCGGCTTAGCCTTGGCAGCTGGCTTCGCCTTCGCCGCCGCCTTGGGTTTCGCAGCGGAAACCGCCTTTGATTTTGCGGCGGCAACCTTAGGCTTTGGCTTCGCCTTGGCCTTTGAAGCGGCAGCCTTCTTCTCCTTGGAAGCAGCAGCCTTTGGCTTGGGCTTGGGCTTGGGCTTGGCAGCAGCAGCCGGCTTCTTCTTAGCCGGGGCAGGAGCAGCCGCCGGCTTGGAAGAACGGGCGGAAGGAAGCTTATATGAATTCTTAACCTTCACAAGCTTATCATTAGCCACAAGCTTCCTCAACTGAATGAGCAAAAGCTTCTTAAAATTCGGCGGCAGGCCCTTCTGCTTGTCTTCAATGAACTTGGTAATCGCATACTGGCTCGATCCTGTTCTATCCTTCAGAGTCTCGATCGCATCCTGAATCATCTGCATGGACAAAAAAACAATCAGATCCCATTCCAACAAAATCGAAACCTAGAAAACCAGAATTGGACTACTCAATACCTCGAAGTAGGTAGGGTGGGCGGGTGGGCCGCGCTTTCTTGGCGCTGGAACCTTCTTCGCCTTGGTCTCTTTGGCGGCAGCAGTTCTCCTGGATTTGGTGGATTTCGCCGGAGGGTTTTCTTCCTTGGCGGACTCCCCGATGATGGGTACCGGCGCGTCCTCTACTGGCGGCTCAATTGTGAAGTCGGCCCTCTCATCAGAGTCCATCCCTAATTCGCCGGACATGGAGAATTCTCTAGAGAAACTAGGGTTTGGGAAATTGGGGAAATTGGAGCAGATCTATGCTAGAACTAAGGAATCCAATTACCAGTGGTGGATTTGGGATGAGACAATGGGAGAAAATTGGGCGGATTTAAATAGTGAGCGTTGAGGGGGTTATATCCAGAAGATGAAAGCTGATTGGTCGAGAGCCAATAGACGCGGATTGAGGCTACACAGAAATTTTGAATTTGGGCCGTGCGATGCGATTTAATCTACGGTGGGTGCGCTTTGATGAGTAGGACGGATTGGAAAGCATAGCAAAGTTGGATGTTTTAGGGATCTAAAGTGTGTTTTTGCGCTTCATTGATTTGAGCATAACTTGAGCTAGGTTTTTTAGAATGCAATGAATCTTTTTTTATTTTGTAGGGAATTTCGTAAGCTTTCTGAGGAGTGTTTACTCGAGCCGTGTCAATTAAGGATCAGGGAGATATTGCTTTCGGAAGATCAAGTGGTCGGGACAACATTTTTCATGGAACGTGTCGTGGTTTTGGAGCATTACGTGAAAATGCTTCAAACGGAATGGCCGTTTTAAGGTTGGGTGTGATACTAGATTAATCTAGGAGTCTGTGGAATCAAGAATCTTGTAAATCGGATGAGATTTGACTGGGTAAATGTTGGTTTGAATCGCATTGAAGATGAACACATTCGTAATTACCTATTTTAAGAACAGTAACAAGCTATTTAGGAAAAAAAATTTACAAACCTTGTATCATAAGATTAATTTAATTGACTAATACTCTTTATCATCAACTAAAATGATACGGAATAACATTGTTGTCATCGTACATTGAAAGTACAAAAAGTTTGTCGTTTTTTTCCTATTATACATGACACGTTTTATTAGCATGGTGTACGTGTGATGTGAAACAATAATTAGAGACCGTTGATTTTGTCGCTTGTTGTTCTTCATTTATTGAATGTATCTTTTAGAAAGGTTTGCCTATTGACCCGATCTTCGTTTTTAATGATTGGCCGAGAGATATTGTTACTTTATTGATATAGAAAGTCATTCATATCTAATAGTGGATAAAAATCGTATTTACATTCGATAAAAGTTACTGTTATTATTCGTAAGACTTTAATTCACAAATCATCTATAATTGATATAAAATTTTCAAAATCATCAAGCTTGACTTCACAAAAGCAAGTTAGTTATATAGTACTTTTTAATATTAATATAGTAGAAATACTACTTGAAATTTGAAAATACACACTCCACAATGAAACTTGTATAAATATTTTGCTTCTATTTTCAAATTTTCACCAAGGTTTTGTACAACATGATTGTGGATGAACTGTTTTACATTTTACAGCAATCAACTCCTACTAAATTAATGTATTATCAAATCAAATCACAAATAAATTGAGCTCGATCAATCAACAACACATTGATGAACATTACAAGAGTTTACTTTGTCAAGGAAAAAAATTCTTACAAAATACTATCAAATTGTAGCATAAACAAATGTGATAAAAATAAACTAATTTATATTGGCAAGAATAATAATATCAATTGACAAACATAAAAAAAACTTTAAATTGATAAATTACCAAGTATCAAAGAACTGTGAAATAAACTACCATGTTTCGAAATCAAGTTTCATGAGATGGATAATAATTGAATACATAGTAATTATTGTGCAAATAAGAACAAAAAAATATACTCAATATATATTAAGATTATAACATACACTAGAATTATATAGGGTTCGAGTTTATACATATATGTGTATGTATATATGATTTGATGATCTATAGAGAGGGATATTTTTAGAATTGTACAATTGAGTTTTATTGTAATTTGAATTTGACTCATTTATACTTGAATCGAACTGAACTTAATATATTGATTATTTGAGCTTATTTATTTATTGTAACAAGCATCATTATACGAATTAAAACAAATTTTCAAGAACCAAAATCAAAATAAAGGTTTAGTTCATCTACAATTCTCGATATTTTTATAACATATGGTAAGATTAGGAGATTTTGAAACTAGTAAAGAAATAAACTTTAAAAATACTTGGGATTTAGGAAGAGAACACTAAACCTATAATTAGTTTTTCTTTCTTCTTTGTAAAATCACAAACCTATTAAGATGTTGGCATCAAATAAGTGCTATTTGTAAATTCCTATTATCAATGAAGTGCAGTGAAACTATAACATTGACTTTTAGTAAGCTACACATTAAAATCATATATATATATATATATATATATTTATAACTCATCCAAATACATGTTTCATATATACAATTTTGTTTCCACTAGTTATATCCTGATCGAAGAAAATGTCCGTAGCAACAACTATTCGAAGGGGAATGATTTTATGAGGTGCTAACGATTTAATAACTATCTCTGTGATTTCAGAATAAACAGACTATATTTACTCAAATTATACTTTGTATGGTCCAAAATCATCAATCTAGATAGCAATGTACTCAAAATTAGACTCGAATTTAAATTATTATTACATCTCTAACGGTCTCTTATGAAATATTATTAGCAACTTGTCACAACTTGAGATAACTTCGAATGATCAAATGAGTGATAATAACATTTTGGACGAATTTTTCTCTAACTGAGGTTGCAAATTTCATGACGAGGATTCACAACAAAAGTTCTCCAAAACATTCTTATCACTCATTTGATTTTTTGAGATTATCTCAAAACGTGATACATTCTTATAAAACATCCTTACCACTCGTTTGATTTTTTGAGATCATCTCAAAACGTGATATATTCTTAATAAAGTTGTCCATATGATATTTTAGAGGATTATTTTTGTTCTTTGAATTAAGATGGCATGCCCTTGTTTTTTTAAGTATTCTATTTTGAATGGATTAATTATGATATCAATATCATATTCAATCATTGATGTTTGTATTGCCTGGATATATGGAGTGTATTTGAATTTGAACTCTTAATATGAAATAACATTTAACGATCTAACCAAAAATCAACTTGATGTGGTCGAACTGATCACATTCGAACTATTCAGGAAAGCGAACCGGCTTGAAGACCAATCGATGCGAACAGAACGGAGGAGCAAGCAGAATATGGATGCGAACAGGAAAGTTCGTAATTCACAGGGAAACGGACGCGAACTAACTAAACTTTCGGGATAAGAAGACGAACTGATCCTGAAGCGAACTAGTTTAAATTTGAATAACCGCCACGATTGCGGATATCTCGCCCACTTTCTACTTTTTTAGGAAATGATCTAACTACCACGTCCTTCAGGGAATATTTATGATCTTCATTTTCTTATTCTTTAACACACACGAAAAAATATACAATATCATTAGAAGAAAATAGCTACTAGTTTTTCCGGATCACTGACTTGAGCGTCGGAGTCTCTTCACCGGGAAAAATCTCCGTTGTTCTTTGTTTTGCAGGTATTTCTGATCGGAGAATTCTAATTTGCATCGGAGAAGAAGAAGATCCGAACGGGAACAAAATCACAACTTCTTAACATTTAACAATTTAACCAAGAAATCACTATTGTCATTGTTTAATGAAATTGAAATGAAACAAAAACATTCAAAAACGTAGTTGAAATTCTTATTCGTTTCTTAAAGCGTTTGTCGTTAAAAAAAAGTTAGTTATTCACGTTTGTCGTTCAATTTTTTATTTTTCTTTCCAAGAGACTCGACGAATTTTATTTTTATAAATAACGCATAATCATATTAAATTTTAATTTTGTTTTTGTGATGTTTAACGGTGTGTCAACTCAATTGAGAAATAAGTTGAATTTTCCTCTGTAAATTGGGATTCCTAAATTGAACGCGACAGGAACAATTCTAGTCTCCATATAAATAGAAATCAAATTTCTAAGAAAATTGGATAAAATTGAAAAAAAAAAAAAGTTGAAGAACCAAAATGAAATAAGTAAAATTGATGGTTTACCTAAAATTGTGCATTTGACATTGCTTACGGCGGATGTAATGCATTTGGAGTTTTTTGGTGACTTTTTTCAGAAATGTATTTTATTTATCACAATTCCTAATAAGAAAATCTAGAAATTAAGAGGTACGTACTTATAAAATCACTTTTTATCATAGGTAAAATAATTAAATTTTAACCATATAAGTTTTTACTTATTACTATAAATTTCTTTTTAGCTATGTTTCACTTATATCAATAGTCATTATTAAAAATGGTATGTGATAAAATGTGAAAACATAGATAGTTGGAATGAAAATATGAAATTAAAAAATTTCCTCTAATATCAATAGTCATTACTAGATTTCCTAAAAGATAAAGTAGCCATCATTTGTTGAAGGATATGCAAAGGAAAAAATATAAATCTCTATATTAATAAGACTATAGTCAAAATAGTAAGTCATATTCTCGCTCAAACCCTTCTTTCATTTTAGTAAGTTGTCTTTCATTTTAGTAAGTTGTCTTTTTTCATTAAATTGCATTTAATTTTTCATAATTAATTTTACTTATTATTTAATTTAAAAAATGAATACTAATTAATTGAACTTTAAAGCTCACTATTCATCATTTGATTTTAAATTGAAAAAATAAAATAAAATATAAAATCATATTATATTTTAAATTAATATCATTTAAAGTCATTTTTTCAATACATGAGTGATGTATCAAATTTACCATTATTGTTTGTAGTTCTATTTATAAATTGGAGGATTTAAAATTAAATAACTTATTCTGTTAAAACTCATTTATTAAGAAATTGGTTTTATTAATTTGAATTTTCTGTGTTCGTCAATTTATTTCATATTTATAAATTTTAGGGAAGCAATGCTGATTTGTTTGTAACAAATCATAATTTCAAATTAAAACGTATTTGTTTAAAACTGTCATGATTTTGGGTTATGATCCTATTCTCAAGCACAAGGCAAAGGTGGAGCTTGAGAATTGTCTTAGTCCCTTACTTGTTGGTTTGAAAGTGGATTGTTGTATTTTACTTCTTAAAATCGCAATTCCATGTTTATAATTTCATCTTCTTATTTTTTGTTTATAACCTTTGTACATGTAGATGATTGATAACAAATACAAATATCAATTCCATTACAATGTTTTTGTTAGGAATTGACCATATAAATTTTGATGAGACAAGAACTTATAATATAGTAAGAATTAAGGTACCCAATTTCTCACGATGTTTAAGTGAGTACGCTTAGGTTACTTAATTCAATTATTGTTTTTTTTGTGAGAATTAATAAGGATACTCCAGTATCTAAAAGAAGTCGTTACTAGTTCAGTAAACGTTTTTGCAGTTATAATAGATTAATTATAAAAATTTTGAGGAGGATGATGATGAAAGTTTTTATTTGAAATTTTAAGATTTTAAATGACTCTATAGTACACAAATATTTTAAGTAAATGATTAATAATTTTAAATTATATGAGTAATACCTTACATTTCAATAATTTGTCAAATAAATTGTAAAATTTTAAACTTATACTTTGCATATCACTGATAATTTTTTAGCATATGAGTAATACCTTTAACTTATACGGATAATATCTTTACATTCACTACAAGAATTTCGCTCAACAACAACACTAAGAATTATAACGGTTTTATGCATTTTGTGTTGTTGTAAACAAATTTACAACAGTTTTGCATAAAACCATTGTTGTTGAGCGAAAAAATGCGCTCAAGGACAACAATTTTTTTGTGTCGTTGTCGTTGAGCGCATTTTTTCGCTCAATGACAACAGTTGGGACAACAACCCAATAAAACTGTTGTCGTTGAGCGCATTATTTCGCTCAACGACAACGGTAGGGACAATGACATATTAAAACCGTTGTCGTTGAGCGCATTTTTACCTCAATAACAACAGTTCGGAGAACCCTTGTAAGCTACTGTTGTCGTTCTGCGCATTTTTTGCTCAACGACAACGGTTGGGACAACGACGCTAGTTCACCGTTGTCGTTGAGCGAAAATTTTCTCTCAACGACAATAGTTTAATGAACCGTTGTAAGCTATTGTTGTGTTTAAGCCAAAAAAATAAAATAAAATACATCAATGACAACACTGTCTATGTACCATTGTCTTTAACCATATTTTTCCGCTCTACGACAACGGTTGGGACAACAGAACAAGTTCACCGTTGTTGTTGAGCGTATTTTTTCACTCGATGACAACGATATTTTATTTCCGTTGTCTCAATTGTTGTCTATGTAGAAAAAAAAACATTTTAACTTATTAATCATGAGTTATTTTTGTTATTAATGCATATATTTATAATTTAACTACAAATTGTCTTCCACATTATTATTCACGGCACTTGCAAAAATAGTACAATTACAAATTTTTTTCCCAAATATTTAATCGCAATAAATAGTTAAGTACTTCTCTTCAGTTAATTAAGCTCATATTTTTTTAAGAACAATTTTCTCTTCTCCTCTTTCCAAATCTTTTTTCTTTTAATTCAAAAAATTTGTATTATTATAAGAAATTACTAAAATTTTAAAATAATTACTCAAATCTAACTTGATTTAAAAATATAAATTAAACAAACTTAAAATAAGAATGAAATCATAAATCATTTTGAGTAATTTTAAAAGAGTAAGACTCCTGTGAGACCGTCTCACGGATCCCCCTTCCGTGAGATGGATCTTTTTGACCCGCTTTGGTCCAACCCAATCATCTCAAGTTCAGCCCATGAAGCCCAACCCATAATATTATATATTTTAAGCCCAAACAATTATAAAATTAACTTAATTCACAAAGTAGGAGTAGACTTGTGTAGGTCACACCATTGCATGAAAGAAAGGAGAAAATCACCGCACCGTCACTGTAGTCGCACCGTCGCCACTCAATTCTTGACTCGGAGCACCCAATTATTATAATCCCCATCTCATTTTTTTTTTTGGTATTTAAATCCCTCTGTTTTTGGTCCTCGCAGTAATCCCATATTCTTATTTGAATCTTCATCTAAAGCTTTCTTGCATGGCAGATTCTCAAGATTTGCAGATTGAGGCTGAGCCGGGGAAATGGTACGCATTGAGCGGGAAGCTAATGCTCAGCGCCATTGTTATACTCTTCGTCGTCGTCATTTTCATGGTAAGTCTGAATCTCTACGCCAAGTGGTACCTCGTCAGGCTCACCGTCGTCAGCTGGAGCGGCGCCGCCATCGCCACGTCAACCGGACGCAGATCATGTTGTACTGTGGAGAGGGTCTGCCCAGCTCCACCGTGGATCGGGGCCTCTAGGTGGGGTAAGCTTTGATTTCATATTAACTCTTTTGCTGAATTGGAACTTTGCTCCCTACTTGTGAAATGGTTAGATTCATCTTGTGATTATGTATATGTATATGTATTTTTTTGATGAAATTGGGAATTTTGTATATGATTGATTTGTTTAGGGTGTGGTGGTAGCTTTCCAAGTTTCTGCTGATTTTTTAAATTTAATTTGGAGTGTAGATGTAAACCTGGGGACTGGAGCAACTGAATCCGAGCTCCAAGAGAGTGGAGCAACTGAACGTGAGCCCTAAAAAGAGAGTTACATTTAACTCAAATATCACAACATATGAACATATTTGTGTCCATAAAAGTATTAATAAGCATAGGAACATTAAGCTACAACATGTTGCTTCTTTGCTTGCTAAATTATCAAAAGCGATAGTAATAAGACAGTGATTGCTGGGTGTATAGGTTATTGGTGAAGCTAATCGAATCTATAAAACCAGATGGAAACAAACTTATGTGCTTAAAAGTGACACTTATGTGCTTAAAAAGCGTACTTGAACAAAAAAACGTATTCAAACAAATAAAAAAGAGTATAAAGTCAGAATCAATACTTATATGTTAAAAAAGCATACTTATGTGCTTAAAAGACATACTTGGACCAAATATGAGAGAAATTTATAATACATACTCATTTTCAGAATTAATACTTATGTGCTAAAAAAACATACTTATGTGTTTAAAAGAAATACTTGGAAATATGAAAACATGAGAGAAATTTAAAATACATACTCATATCCATAATCAATACTTATCTTTATCTTTATATATATAAAAACACAAACATTGCTAAAAATAGAAATGCAATATTTTCCCACCAAAAACTCTATCCTATATATAGAAATAAATAATATTACATTATATATTTATTAATTATTTAAAATATTTAATTATATATATACACATATGTAATACGTCCATATATAAGTCAAATATTAACCTTAAATAGGATTAACAAATTATATTATATTAGGAAATCTATTACTCTTTATTACTCTTTATATATGTATAAATCAAATTTGAAATTTATGGTATGTTCATAATGGAATTAATTAGATGGCACAATCAATTCAAGAAATTACAAAAATTTGACTTCAAATATCATTATCTTCCTTTATAACCGTGAGTTGAGTTTTAAGGGACTTTAATTCTGTTAAAATTAAAATTACATAAAATTTATGTTATAGATATGAGTTATGGTCTCATGGATCTTTATCAATTCTATTAGAATTAAATGTAATAGATCAAAGGTAATGAAATTTTAACCGAAGATTATTTGTGGACCTATGGAATCATTAACTGACTTTCATATATTAAATTTCAATTTATAATCAAATCACATTAAAAGGTAAGATAACAATATGATATTGTTATATTATATAGTTATTTAAGTAGACATGCATTTGGATGTGATTTATAAAACCATTATTAATATTAATTAATGTGATTTTAATATCGATAAGCATTTATCTTTATTAAATAGTGCATCATCCATAATCACATTAGTTTTATTGGTAAACATGTCAAGTTAAAATAAAAAAAGTATAATTACATATACATTTCAATTATAATTATCTTTATTACATGTCAAGTATAATTATAAATACATTTCTGATTATAAAGAAAATAACATTTTTTTTGTTTATTTTCTTTATTTGATATATATATATATATGTTCTTTTTTGAATGTTTAAATATTCATAAAAGATGAAATGATTATTTTCAATGTATTATACATATTATCAGAAATATATATTACTCATATATATTTTTGATATATATTATCATTACATCTTTTAAAAAAATTTAATTCCGTGCATCGCACGGGCGAAAAACTAGTATATATAAAAACACAATGGTTTCTAAAAAAAGTAATAGCAAAATTTTCCCGCCAAAACTACATTGTCAAATCAGGAAATGTTTTTTTATTTTATTTAATAAATTTAATAGGGATAAAATCACATTTGGTCTCATAACTATTGTCTTTTTCACAATTAATCCCACAACTATTTGTTTTTTTAATTTGGTCCCATAATTTAAATAATTACTCTATTTTGATCCCAATATCGTCAAAATTTTCAAATTTGGCCAGAAAATAGTCATATGACATCCAATTTGGGGGTTTCCGATAAAAAATAATGACATGACATGAGATGTGATGATTATTGTATTGGTCCAAACATTAAAACAAATTCTAAAATGATCATGTGAAATTTTAATCATGTCGGTATATTAATATATTAGAGGTTATTCAATTACATTTAAATAAACTATAATTTGTACTATTATTTGTAATGTCGTTTACTTATATGAAGTAACAAGATTAGCATTATTATTTTCATTATTATCATGATTTAAATCAATACTACTCCTTTCACTTAAAACTTAATTTTATATAATGTTTTTCTAATATTATAAATTACAACTTAAAAAAATGATAGAAATATAAAATTAAATTACATTTATATTATATATATATATATATGCGTATTGAAATAATTGGAAGATGATCTTATTAAGCTTTCAATTTATACATGTTGATTATATTATTAGAAGATCGTTTCTATTACCATAATACAAAGCAGAGTGCACATCTCAGGCACGCGGGTGAATTACTTGTTAATATCTTAAATTATGTTAGAAATTAGATATAAATATTGAGAATAGAAAAGAGGAGGTGTAGAGCTGGGTTTGGGTATAGGGGGTTGGGGGAATTATTTTTCACCGGAAACCTTCAAAATGGATGTCACATGACAATTTTTTGGTCAAATTTGAAATTTTCAGGGACATTGGGACCAAAATCGAGCAATTATTCAAGTTACGGGACTAAATTAAAAAAGTAAATAGTTGTGGGACAAATTATGGAAAAGACTATAGTTATGAGACTAAATGTGATTTTATCCCAAATTTAATAAATATAAGTCATATTTAATATATTTATATATAAGGAAATTATATGTAGTAGTTAATTATAATTACATGATCTAATTACCTTTAAGTTTGTTTAATATTTCCATGTCTAGATCTCAATAATTATAATTATTATGTTATATAAATTTTATGTGATAAATTTATATCCATGCATTTAAAGTTTGCTAAAATATTATATACATAAGGTGAAATATATGCTAATTATACATATCATATAGAAAAAAATTAAATGATTTCATTAGATTAGATAACTCATATGCAATTAATTAATTAAATACGGTTAATTGATTGGCTTACACATGCTATACGGTTAATTGATTACTAATTAGCAAATTGATTACTAAATTGGTGTATATCAATATATTCCATTATGCTTACTAAATTACTTAATAGTAATATACGTAATTATATATATTGTATGCTTAAATAAAACACTAATTCTATGGAGATAATTACCATATATAGATAAGGTCAACAATTTTATGTGATACAATTATCATTAGATATTATTTATGAAAAAAATAATAATCAATATAAAACTTTTCATCTATATTTTTATAGATTTTTATTATACATTCTCTACATATAATTAGATATTTCTAAATATGAAAATTGAAATATATGGTAATTATACATATCATATACGGTAATTACGTAATTATATATTGTATGCTTAAATAAAACACTAATTTTATGGAGATAATTACCATATATATAGATAAGGTAACAATTCTATGTGATACATTTTAATGTGATACAATTATCATTAGATATTATTTATTAAAAAAAGAATCAATATAAATCTTTTCATTTATATTTTTATTGATTTCTATTGTAAATCTTTATTTTTATATATATATAAAAATACAAATATTTCCAAAAAAAGAAAGTTGAGAATTTTCCCGCCTATAACCACTTTCTACTTATGGGAAAAAATGTGTACATATAAATGATGTTTAATGTGAATAAAATCCTTAAAATATATAATATAGATATATGTGCATATATTTATACATATGGTAATTTATATTAATCACGTTGCAATTATACTAAAAAAGATTCAATTAATTTGCCTAAATCCAAGGATGAAAATATCGTGAAATATCACGGATACGGATATTGCGATACAGATATTGGGTGTTAATGTTTTTTTCCTGGGTATCGCGGATATATCACAAAATATCACAAAATATCACAAAATATCGATATCGATTTCGATATCGGTTCAGTGTAGTACAAAATTGGATGGAAATTGGGAAATATTGTGGATATATCGCAAAATATCATATGTATATCAAAATGAGCGATTTTGATTCAAAAAATTGAACTATGTGATTTTTTTTTTTTACTTTGTATTGTGTATTTTGTTTGATAGTGGAAGGAATATATTTTCTTCTCACATCAATCTTTCATATCCATATTTATAGCAACTTAGATGACAATGAACCCTGATCCAAAAGTAGCTGCTATGGCTCGTGATTATGATATTGATGTTGATAAAATGTTACAACAAGAAGTTGGCCATACATCTTCTACTTCAAAATCAAATAGTTCTACTGATGGAGGAAATAGTGATTGTGGAAATGATGACAATGATGATGGCAATGATGATGGTGGGAATGGTGGATATAATCAAGATGATTATGTTTCAAACCAAGTGTTACACAAGATATGGATCGTTGAAGCAGAGAATGAGGTGGGCTATTGGAAAAGAATACACTAGAAGGCGTGCTTGGAATCAAGAAGAAAATTCATCTATTGATATTGAACGAATTTCAGTCAGTTTTGATTCCATGAATATGGGTAGCAATGAACATAATGATATGTCTCAAGATTCATATGTTGCTGACACCTTTGAAAGTTCACAATTTGGTTGGAGTACTCGAGATGTTTTTCATCACCCATCTCCTCAAATGTCGTATGGAAATCAAAATGAGTATCAACAATATGATTGGATTAGTGTACACTATCCAATTCATGGTGAAGCAGTTGGACGAGATAGAGCAACTTATGAATGACATGTGTATAACTATATTAATAAGTACTCTAATGTGATGAGTTGGTATCAGTACTGCTTGGATCAAGATGACATTCCATCTACTATGTTTGAACCTCATAGGTCATCCTTTTGGTACTAGTGTATTGTGTGATGTAATTTTAGTAATTTTGTCTTGTATTATGTAATATATTATCAGTTTTCATTCGAAAAACAATATTTATAATGCTTATTATCTATTTGTTAGTTTTAAATATATTATTTTAATGTGGTTTTGAGTGAAATATATGTGTAATGAAGTGTAAAAATAATCCCTAAAATTTCATATTAAATTTCTAGAATTTTAATAAGATTTCCGTTGTTTTTTCAAAATTTTTACGATATCGATATGCGATATCGATATATCCATCGATATATCTGTAAGATCAAAGTTGCGATATGACATGCGATATCGATATTTTCATCCTTGCCTAAATCATGCATCTTTTTTTGAAATAAGCTACTATTTAGTGGAAATTTCTCTCTCTATATATAGAACATTTTTCTAAATAGATTTCTCATTGAAATGCTTCAATGTTAAATTTGGAAAAGAATATTAGCATGATATTATATATATGGAGTGATGATAGATTGTGGTACATAACACCTATATATTGTTTAAATTGAATGACACACATATATTATAACATTTTATGTTAGTTAATTTATTATTATATATATAATGCAGTTTAATTTATGATTAAATAACTATTTTATGTCATATGAATTAAATAATTATTTACAATCTTATTATCATTTATATATACCTATACATATATATATATGTGTGTGTATATATATATATATATATGATAGATGAAGCTTTTATATATGATATAGATTATGAAAATATTTCAAGATAATGGATTAAATATGATTGTTTGATTGATTTTACTAATATAATTGTGCGAAGCAATTCTTATCCAATTAATTATAGATTTAGTACTATTGCTTGATATCATAAAAATTAATCCTAGTGTATTTCCATATCTTTTCCCAAAAAGAAAAAAAAATAGCTAAGCAAATTACATGTTTCTATATAAATTTTGAATGAAAAGCGAATAGAGATGTTGCATATTTTTTGAAAGAAAAAAAATAAAAAAATCCAATTTGATTCACTGATTATTTTGCATCAATATCCAATTTGACTCATTGATTTTATTTTTAAATATCATTTATTCATATCAAAGAATTTAAGAAGTGTCATAACCGAAATATAGTAAAAATGATAAAACTATTTGAAATATTAAGAAGATAAACAAAATAATTATTAAAAAATTATCATGATATGAAATTCTTACCTATATTTTCAAAATTATTTTATTTAAAGATTACAAATGTTATCTATATGGAAACTTATTAATTTACAAGAATCAATTTACTATGTCATCTTTTGGATGTGAAGTTTATTAGTAATTAATTATAATATACATATATATATATATATATATATATATTTGCCAAATAAATACAAATTTTATAACTTAATTATATTGAAGATCATACATTTGATATTTTCCAAAAAAAGAAACCCAAAATTATGCAATTACAATAATAATCAATTACGTTCATACCAATATATACAATGAACTAATTCCATATCTAATAAGCATATCTTTCACTATAAATATGAGAGAATAAACTTGGAATTCACTCATGTCTTTTCCATTCACAATTTCTCAAATTTTGCATACCAAACATTATGTTTTCATGGATGAGATGATTTCTTCTTCTTCTTCTTGAATATTTATTTGGGTATGAATTGATTTATTGGATATATTTATAGTTTGGATCCATCAATATATAATTAATGATCATAGTGTTCATTTTTGAATGATTTAAGTTGTTGTTGTTAATTGTATTTTGAAGAAGAATTATTCACAATATGTGTTATTTTATTAGTATTGTACATTGATTATTCTTATTGTCATGTAATATTATATTATTTTACTAATTCAAATTATTTTGTGCAGAAATTCAGAATCGAGAGATTCTGATTTTGGATTAGAGATTTTGAAGATTTAAGATTAAGAAAATGCAAGATAAATTTTATTTTTGTTTCTTGAAAAACATTGTAAAAGATATATAGTTATTTTGTATTTTTGTGCCCAAAAATCTCATTATATATTCTTAGAAATAAATTTGCGAAATAAGGTTCTAAAAAGGCCTACATACATTGCATCGAATCTATTGTTTTAATCCACTAAAAATGGTTAGTGTCAAAATACAACATGTACATTGTTGCTAATTGATTACTTGAACCGTGGAGAACACCATTTATGAAAATTATTTCCCACAATAAAAATTGACTTTGATATTTCACAATATTTTATATTTTTTTTCTATCATCATTTTATTTTGTGACGATTGCCCTATAATTTATGAAAATTGTGTTCCATAATAAAATTATTTTTTTGAATTCACAATTTTTTAAATAGTGGAATATTGTAATAATGATTTTGAAACTCAAATATATAGATGGCAAAATTAATGGAATCTTACATTACTTTGAAATATAATGCACACATTATTTATTTTATATAATTCTTATTCCGATAAAAAGTTCAAGAATTAAATAAAAGAAGTAATATACTAAAAATTTTATAATCAAAACAAGAAAAATCTTTCTAAATGATAATTTAAAATATTAATTGGAATGTTCCAAGATTTTAGATTAATAGAAACCTTTGTAATTTAGTCTAAATTGATCTTTTTCCATTTATGTATCAAATTATATTTGAACTTATATATACTAGTGTTTCACCCGTGCGTTGCACGGAATAAAATATTTGAAAAACATAATTATGTAGTTTGATATGTTGAAAATATTTTATGTTTAATAACTAAGTTGTAGTATATAAAAATATTTGAATTTAGCTTAATGAACAATTTAATTTATATATCTTCAATTTTTTTATTTATTTAAGATTAATATAAATATAAAAAAATTTATAATGTTAAACATAATGTAAGCCTATTTGAACTAAATAGTATAGAAATAGAAGTGTGAATCAATTTACAGAATAAATTATCATTCATAAACTACAAATTTTGAAAAACTTCTTTGTATACAACTATGTAGTTAGTTAGATTATTCGTTATATATTTTTTTAAACTATAGTTGGTGAGATTAAAGAGATTAAATAAAATAATTTATTAACGTCATCAAATTACATTCAAACATATAAAGTATATGAGATTGTGCTTTTAATCGTGAGATTGTCTAATATATTAAATAACAAAAATAATTAATATAAGGGTAATGACTAAATTAACCTTACAATATGAATTTTAATATACATAATCTAAACTAATTGCATATATATAAGTTCAAATATAATTTGATACATAAATGGAAAAACATCAATTTAGACTAAATTACAAAGGTTTCTATTAATCTAAAATCTTGGAACATTCCAATTAATATTTTAAATTATCACTTAGAAAGATTTTTCTTGTTTTGATTATAAATTTTGAAGTATATTACTTTTTTTATTTAATTCTTGAACTTTTTATCGGAATAAGAATTATATAAAATAAATAATGTGTGCATTATATTTCAAAGTAATGTAAGATTCCATTAATTTTGTCATCTATATATTTGAGTTTCAAAATCATTATTACAATATTCCACTATTAAAAAAATTGTGAATTCAAAAAAATAATTTTATTATGGAACACAATTTTCATAAATTATAGGGCAACCGTCACAAAATAAAATGATGATAGAAAAAAAATATAAAATATTGTGAAATATCAAAGTCAATTTTTATTGTGGGAAATAATTTTCATAAATGGTGTTCTCCACGGTTCAAGTAATCAATTAGCAACAATATACATGTTGTATTTTGACACTAACCATTTTTAGTGGATTAAAACAATAGATTCGATGCAATGTATGTAGGCCTTTTTAGAACCTTATTTCGCAAATTTATTTCTAAGAATATATAATGAGATTTTTGGGCACAAAAATACAAAATAACTATATATCTTTTACAATGTTTTTCAAGAAACAAAAACAAAATTTATCTTGCATTTTCTTAATCTTAAATCTTCAAAATCTCTAATCCAAAATCAGAATCTCTCGATTCCGAATTTCTGCACAAAATAATTTGAATTAGTAAAATAATATAATATTACATGACAATAAGAATAATCAATGTACAATACTAATAAAATAACACATATTGTGAATAATTCTTCTTCAAAATACAATTAACAACAACAACTTAAATCATTCAAAAATGAACACTATGATCATTAATTATTGATGGATCCAAACTATAAATATATCCATTAAATCAATTCATACCCAAATAAATATCCAAGAAGAAGAAGAAGAAATCATCTCATCCATGAAAACATAATGTTTGGTATGCAAAATTTGAGAAATTGTGAATGGAAAAGACATGAGTGAATTCCAAGTTTATTCTCTCATATTTATAGTGAAAGATATGCTTATTAGATATGGAATTAGTTCATTATATATATTGGTATGAACGTAATTGATTGTTATTGTAATTGCATAATTTTGGGTTTCTTTTTTTGGAAAATATCAAATGTATGATCTTCTATATAATTAAGTTATAAAATTTGTATTTATTTGGCAAATATATATATATATATATATATATTATAATTAATTACTAATAAACTTCACATCCAAAAGATGACATAGTAAATTTATTCTTGTAAATTAATAAGTTTCCATATAGATAACATTTGTAATCTTTAAATAAAATAATTTTGAAAATATAGGAAAGAATTTCATATCATGATAATTTTTTAATAATTATTTTGTTTATCTTCTTAATATTTCAAATAGTTTTATCATTTTTACTATATTTCGGTTATGACACTTCTTAAATTCTTTGATATGAATAAATGATATTTAAAAATAAAATCAATGAATCAAATTGGATATTGATGCAAAATAATCAGTGAATCAAATTGGATTTTTTTATTTTTTTTTTTCTTTCAAAAAATATGTAACATCTCTATTCGCTTTTCATTTAAATTTTATATAGAAACATGTAATTTTCTTAGCTATATATATTTTTTTGGGAAAAGATATGGAAATACATATAGGATTAATTTTTATGATATCAATCTATAATTAATTGGATAAGAATTGCTTCGCACAATTATATTAGTAAAATCAATCAAACAATCATATTTAATCCACTATCTTGAAATATTTTCATAATCTATATCATATATAAAAGCTTCGTCTATCATATATACACACACACACACACACATATATATATATATGTATAGGTATATATAAATGATAATAAGATTGTAAACAATTATTTAATTCATATGGCATAAAATAGTTATTTAATCATAAATTAAATTGCATTATATATATAATAATAAATTAACTAACATAAAATGTTATATGTGTGTGTCATTCAATTTAAACAATATATAGGTGTTATGTACCACAATCTATCATCACTCCATATATATAATATCATGCTAATATTCTTTTCCAAATTTAACATTGAAGCATTTCAATGGGAAATCTATTTAGAAAAAGGTTCTATGTATATATAGAGAGAGATTTCCACTAAATAGAAGCTTATTTCAAAAAAGGATGCATGATTTAGGCAAATTAATTGAATCTTAGTATAATTACAACGTGATTAATATAAATTACCTTATGTATAAATATATGCACATATATCTATATTATATATTTTAAGGATTTTATTCACATTAAACATCATTTATATGTACACATTTTTTCCCATAAGTAGAAAGTGGTTTTAGGCGGGAAAATTCTCAACTTTCTTTTTTTTGGAAATGTTTGTGTTTTTATATATATAAAGATAAAGATTTACAATAGAAATCAATAAAAATATAAATGAAAAGATTTATATTGATTCTTTTTTTAATAAATAATATCTAATGATAATTGTATCACATTAAAATGTATCACATAGAATTGGTGACCTTATCTATATATGGCAATTATCTCCATAGAATTAGTGTTTTATTTAAGCATACAATATATAATTACGTAATTACCATATATGATATGTATAATTACCATATATTTCAATTTTCATATTTAGAAATATCTAATTGTATGTAGAGAATGTATAATAGAAATCTATAAAAATATAAATGAAAAGTTTTATATTGATTATTATTTTTTTCATAAATAATATCTAATGATAATTGTATATATCACATAGAAATGTATCACATAGAATTGTTGACCTTATCTATATATGGTAATTATCTCCATAGAATTAGTGTTTTATTTAAGCATACAATATATAATTACGTAATTACTATTAAGTAATTTAGTAAGCATAATGGAATATATTGATACACCAATTTAGTAATCAATTTGCTAATTAGTAATCAATTAACCGTATAGCATGTGTAAGCCAATCAATTAACCGTATTTAATTAATTAATTGCATATGAGTTATCTAATCTAATGAAATCATTTAATTTTTTTCTATATGATATGTATAATTAGCATATATTTCACCTTATGTATATAATATTTTAGCAAACTTTAATGCACGGATATAAATTTATCACATAGAATTTATATAACATAATAATTATAATTATAATTATTGAGATCTAGACATGGAAATATTAAACAAACTTAAAGGTAATTAGATCATGTAATTATAATTAACTACTACATATAATTTCCTTATATATAAATATGACTTATATTTATTAAATAAAATAAAAAAAATTCCTGATTTGACAATGTAGTTTTGGCGGGAAAATCTTTCTATTACATTTTTTTAGAAACCATTGTGTTTTTATATATATAAAGATGCGATTAGTTTAGATTATGTATATTAAAATTCATATTGAAAGGTTAATTTAGGCATAACCCTTATATTAATTATTTTTGTTATTTAATATATTAGACAATCTCACGATTAAAAGTACAATCTCATATACTTTATATGTTTGAATGTAATTTGATGACATTAATATATTATTTTATTACTCTTTAATCTCACCAACTATAGTTTAAAAATATATATAATGAATAATCTAACTAACTACGTACGTAGTTGTATATAAAGAAGTTTTTCAAAATTTGTAGTTTATGAATGGTAATTTATTCTGTAAATTGATTCACACTTCTATTTCTATACTATTTAGTTCAAATAGGCTTACATTATGTTTAACATTATAATTTTTTTTATTCACGTTAATCTTAAATAAATAAAAAATTGATGATATAAAAATTAAATTGTTCATTTAGCTAAATTCAAATATTTTTATATACTATAGCTTAGTTATTAAACATAAAATATTTTCAACATATCAAATTATATAATTATGTTTTTCAAATATTTTATTCCATGCAATGCACGGGTGAAACACTAGTGTGCTTAAAAGACATATTTGGACCAAAAAACCTTATGCAAACAAATTAAAAACAGTAAAGTGAGAATCAATACTTATGTGCTTAAAAGGCATACTTAAACAAAAAATATGAGAGAAAGTCATAATACATACTCATGTTGAACATGATATATTATAAGGTGATGGTGGTGAAAATATATCAGAAATTGGAGGTAACTTGAATTTCATTCATACAAGTATTAATAATAATTGTATAAGTATTACTTATATAGTAAAAAGTATATGTTTTTCTGTTAATAGTAGTTTAAGATCTTGACTGTTTATTAAATCCAAGTATTAGAATTATATCTGTAAGTATTCGTTTTGTGCCTAGAAGTATGGCGTTCCTAACTATTTTTTGTTTTGTTATGTTATCACTACAAGAAAAATGCACATAGACTACGCCCCTAAGACAACAGTTTTTTAAAAAAATCGTTGTTGTAGCCAAAATTGGCGTTGTCGTAGACAAAACCGTTGTCGTAGGGTGAAAAAATGCGCTCATAGACAATGATTTTTTATTGGCGTTGTCGTAGAGGTGTAGTCGTAGGGTAAATTTTAGAGGTAAAAAATGAACCTTAAGACAACGCTTATGATATGAGGTTGTCGTAGATGCGTAGTCGTTGATCCCTAAGACAACGGTTATGATATGAAGTTGTTATTGAGACGTAGTCATTGATCCCTAAAACAACGACAACTTTATAGCGGTTATCTTAACCTCATAGTAGCGTTGTCGTAGACTAAATTAACTTAATATTTTTTATTATTACTATTACTATTATATGTAAATAAATGTAAAATAAAAGAATTAGTGTATAAACTATATCTCCAAATTCAAAATCCCCAACCAAAACCCTATATATCCCTTCCCAATTGAAACGCTAGACTTCACCGATGCCGCCGCAATCGTCGCCGCTGGTGTCGTCGTCGCCGGTGTCATCGTCTCTGGTGCCCGACCGCCGCTTCTCTCACGCCGCTACCCTATTTTTTTCTCTGGCCTTCTCTCATCTTCTTCTCCTTGCTCACCACGCCGCCAGCTACTTCCTCCGCCGCTGTAGACGCCGCTGCTGCTGTCCCGGCCGCCGTTTCCCCTTCTCTCTCACCGCCGATGCTACCCCGCCAGTCTCTTTCTCTCTCTTTTTCACCGCCGCTGCTACCCCGCCAGTCTCTTTCTCTCTCTTTTTCACCGCCGCTGCTACCCCGCTGGTGTCCCTCATCTCTCATCTCTTCATATTCAACAAGAGGTCAGATCGACCAAGCCGAGCAACCAAGCCCTAGATTTTGAATCTGGAGACAGCGCGGCTAAGCGGCGAAGCTTCGAATCTGGTGAATTTGTGTCCTCTAGTGAATAGATTCTCGATGAGCATGTCTAATTTTGTGCTTGTTTAATAAAATTGGTAAGGATGATTGCAATATTGTTTAAAATTCATTTTAGTGTGGGACTGCAGGATATGGCCAGTGTAGATTAATTGCCGAAAATGCCATTTCAGCATCCGATTAAGCTAAGTTTCTCTGAGTATTGTCATTCTGCGATGTCTAGGTTTTGGTGCCGGTGGCGAACGGCACGTAGCCGCTGGAGGCGGTGATAACGATCGATGTGCTGCAAAGAGCCGGCGTTAATATTACGGTACGTCGCTCTATGTCACTGTTGTCGAAGAGGGGCGCCCAAAGACAACACTTTTGACACTTCAAAAGTAGAAAAATAGAACATAGACAGTCTATATCACTGTCCGCCACCACTGGGATTTGAACCCTTGTTCACATATATGGAAGCAACTCAAGTACCACTAGACCAAAGATGTACATTGTTTTATTTATTATCTAATATATATATATATATATATATATATATATAAAGTGAAAAAGATAGATCTCCAATTTTCTTATTTTTTCCACGTGGAGTTGACTGACTCGTTTGCTTTTATAAAAGGTCCGCTGATAATGAATTATATTATCCACCAAAAATTAGTAAATCAACATATCACGATTCAAAAGTTTAAATATGATAAACAATAATTTACTCTCAATATCAATGATTAAATAATATCAATAAAAAAAATCTCACCAATTTTAAGTTAAGATTCAGCAACATCATCAGTATTTAATAAACCAAAGATAAAAAAGATAAGGAAATTTTAATCATAATAATAATAAAAAAAATATTAGTATATTCCTCAAATATAATTATAATACTTAATTATTAATAATTATTTTGAACATGTATGACATCAATTTCAATATAAATTTAGCATTATGCAAAATTAATTTCTTAAGAATTTAAAAATAAAGCAAAGTTAAAAAAAATTACTTTGTAATCATAATAATAATATAAAAAAATAACGATAAAATTATACATCAACATTATTAATATATAATCATAATTATTAAATATTAACAGTTATTTTGGAAAAGGTAAGACATCATTTGTATATCAATTTACCACATTTCAAAAATGATTACTTATAATTAAAAGATAACACTTTTCAAGTGTTTCCATAATAAAAAGAGTATGCTTAAAGACAACACTTGTAAGAAATGTTGTTATTGTCTAAGAAATGGAGCTTAAACACAACACTTCTCTAAAATTGTAGTCATTGACAGAAAAAAACACGCCCAAAGACAACACTTGTCTAAAAGTGTTGTAATTGGCAGAAAAAAACACGCCCAAAGACAACACTTCTCTAAAAGTGTTGTCATTGGCACAAAAAAACACGCCCAAAGACATCACTTCTCTAAAAGTGTTGTCATTGGCACAAAAAAACATGCCCAAAGACAACACATCGTAAAATTGTTGTTAAAGTGATGTCTTTGAGTAAAAAAAAAATCTTTCTCAACACTTTAAGCAAAAAGTGTTGTAAATTTCAAAACCACAACAATTTATGCTTAAAAATGTTGTCGTTGTGGTGTTGTCTTTGACCTTTTTTGTTGTAGTGAAGTCTATGTTTCTAATCGGATTTGACATGATTTGCAGGCATTGAAGCTTGAAGAGATTGGAGTAAATCTTGCAGATGCTTCTAATGTATGTTATCTACGAGATTTGGCAGATGCAGACAAACTTGTAAACGTTATGCAATCTTGTACTGGTGGAAATGCTATAGTTATTGGTGGCGGCTATATAGGGATGGAATGTGCAGCAGCTTTGGTGATAAATAAGTTAAATGTGTCCATGGTTTTCCCAGAGTCACATTGCTATAAGTAATTTTCATGTTCTTGTCTATTTCCATTTTTCGCTTATATCTGTGGTTGGGACGCATAAAGTTGACCAGCTTCTACTCACCATTTTCAACTTAGAAAACTTAAACTTAGATTATTCAAATAAGATACTGCTTGTTTATTAACCTTCGTTTTCGACTCCCTTCTTCTCTTTGTTTCAGTACCTCAGTTATTTACCCCCAAGATTGCTAGATACTATGAAGATTTTTATTAGCCCAAAGGAGTGAAATTTGTCAAAGGGACTGTTTTGACATCTTTTGATTTCAACTCCCATGGGAAGGTAAATTTCGCTGATGCGCGGATGCTACTTTTGATCTAATTATCTCTCTTCCGGTAGGATGCCTTTTATGTTCTGTTTCTCTGGTGGCAAAGAATCGCATTGTGTTATTTTGCTGTTTTTGTAATTTATAAGGTTACTAGTTGTTTCTGCTGGATTTTGTGTGAGTATGTGTACTCCATGTAAGTTGTATTATTGTTCATTTCATCGAATTCGTTAATGTTGCCGAGTTAATTGCTTTGAATTCCCATATCTGAATGTTATTTGCTCTTCTTTTATAACAATGGATAATGATAATGTGATTTCTTACTTAGTATCACTGTGATGTTGGATTACTATGCTTTGATGATTCCAGATTTGTTAATCATGGTCATGTTGGATTTATATTATCATGTTATGATGCTATGCTCAGCTATGATCGAAAAACTGATACATTTAATGCTAGGTGTTTCTTTGCATTTATATGATATATATGCTTGGATTCGAGCTGAGGCTTAGTGCTAGAATGTAATTTGTTTACCTTAAGTTTCAATTTAGTGCTAGTTTCACTCTTGTGTTTTGGGTGGTGTCACTTTGGATTTCGATTAGTCAAGTACTTGATAACCATTTGATCACAATTATTTTTAGAGATAACATCATTTTTAGTCCGCTAAGTTAGGCCTTTTCCATTTTCGATTCATCAAGTATTGCGAATCCAATTGCAGTACCATAACTTAATTTTTTTTCCAATTTAAGTCCTTTTTTCGCCGGAATCCGGCGTGGCAATCGGAGATTGCCTATGTGGCACCAAACCCTAATCCCCAATTTTTTCCGGCCAAAACCCTAGCCACGTCATCTGCCATGTCAGAAAAAATATAATTAAAAATTTTAAAAAATAATGAAAAATCAAACAATAAAATTAAATCAAATTAATAAATTCAAAATTCAAAAAAAGAAAAAAGAAAAACGGGGTTGCTACATTTGAACAGCAGACGCCCTCCCTCCCCCACCCACTCCCTCCCCCTCCCCCACCCCCCGCCTCCTGAAGCTTGCCGACTGCACAAAGAAAGTTGGGTTGAGGAGAAGAAAATTTATTTCTTTTTTTCGAACGATTTGGAGTGAATTGAGTCTTAATTTGAACAAGAAACATGAAATTGATATGATATTGTGTTTGGGCTTGAGGAGAGGAGCATTTTGATATATTGTTTGGTCATTTTGGTTGAGAAACGAAGAAAACCCCAATTTTGAGCTTGAAGTGGCGGCTATAGCCGATTTCCGACGAAAGGGCGACGGTTGAAGGCTAAAATTGCAGAATTTTTGTGTGATTTTGGTCAAATTCTTGGGGAAAGTAGATGGGAAAAACATTATGATGAAGAATGGAAGCAATTTGAGTGGGGTTCAACATTTTTCGGTGACATTTTTCGGCGATCGACGCCGGCTCTGGGGACCGGAGGTGGGCGGCGGCGGCGGCAGTGTTGGAGTTGCAGATTGGGGGGGAGGGGGCCCTTGGGGAGGGGAAAAAATTTTTCAAATCCTTTTTTGTTTGTTTTTTTAATTATTTTTAAATTTTTTAATTATTTTTTTCTAACGTGGCAAATGATGTGGCTAGGGTTGTGGCCGGAAAAAATTGGGGATTAGGGTTTGGTGCCACATAGGCAATCTCCGATTGCCACGTCGGATTCCAGCGAAAAAAGGACTTAAATCGGAAAAAAAATGAAGTTATGGTACTGCAATTGGATTCGCGATACTTGATGAATCGAAAATGGAAAAGACCTAACTTAGCGGACTAAAAAATGATGTTATCTCTTATTTTTATATGTATATCTTTGTGCTTTGTTGGACACATTTAAGTCTGGGCAATTTGTATATTTAGTTTTAGTTATTAAATTTCTCAAATTTATGTTGCAGGTAGCATGATTGGTTGATGAGAGGATTAGACCGACTACAAATCATTGGATCTATTTGTCATGGAACGTAACTCGTCTGTGATGAACTTCTTTTTTGATTATAAATGTGTTATAAACTCTTAAATGAATATTTGTTGTATAAATTATTAGATGAATATTTTAATTTGATATGAATATATTTTGAGTTGAATGTTTATTTTGTATATTTAAATTTCACTAATATATAATAATTATTAAACGTTGCTAAAACTTGTAAAAGACAACGCTGAAAATAGACTACGACAACAGTTTAAAAAATGTTGTTGTAAGGATCTACGACAACGGCAACGGTTAAAAACCGTTGTCTTAGATAGCTACGACAACGGCGGGACAACGGTTAAAAACCGTTGTCATAAGTCTCTACAACAACGGTTGAAAAATGTTGTCAAAGAGTTGTCTTAGATAGCTACGACAACGGCGAGACAACGGATAATAACCGTTGTCATAGGTCCATACAACAACGGCTTAAAAGCGATGTGAAGGCGTTGTCGTAGGTAGAGAAGACAACGCTTCTTTGGAACCACAACCCTACGACAACGGATAAAAACCGTTGTCTATGTGCGTAACAACCGTTGTCATAGGGGTCTAAGACAACGGTTAATAACCGTTGTCTATGAGCGAAAAATTGCTGACCCCTATGACAACGCCAGCTACGACAACGCCCCTTTTTGGCCTACGACAACGGTTAAAAACCGTTGTCTATGTGCGGTTTTCTTGTAGTGTATTTTATCTTTTCAAACAACATTTATGATAGTTTTGATTTTACTACAAGTCTTTTGAGTCTGACAAGAAACATTGTTGATGAAATATACAAGTATATTGCAATCATGCTCATGTAATTGAGTTTAGTGTACATAAATCAACTATTAGGATGTCAAATGATAATAAAAATGTTGTGTTTGAGAAATATTATGTTTATTCTTGTGTTGTTGAGCTTTATTAGCTTCTTATATGAAATAATTAGAATGCAATATTTAACAAGTTTCAACTCGAAAGTGTATGCAGCAAGCTTAAAACAAGTATCAATGAGTGAACAAAATCAAGTTTTTCACTACAGTTCGAATTTTGTTCATCTATGATGAAACCGAATCCGGGCTCAATTCGTCGAGTTTCATAATGGTGAAAGAATTTATGAAGTTATACATCATGTGTAAAAATAGGTAATGAGAGGTAAACAATTGAAGAAATGATCTCTTCAAGAATAAAACCACCAAATCCCATAGTCAAAACATATACTTATAACATCAAAATATATAATTACACTTAAAAGCAGTGACAAAGTCAGAACATATACTTATATGGTGAAAAGACATACTTACACTAAAACAGGGTGAGAGAGTCAAACTTATAACATAAAAAGATATACTTGTAACATCAAAAAATATACTTATAACATTAAAAGTCATAATACACTAAAAATGAGTTATAACGTTAGAACACATACTAATATGTTGAAAAGGTCATACATAGAATATAAAAAGACATACTAAAAACATCATAAGAGATACTTACAGTAAAACAAGTGAGAAAAGTCAAAGCTCATACTTGTAATATAAAATTACATACTTATAACATCAAAAGACATACATGTACCATAAAAAGACATACTTATAACATCAAAAGACATAATTATACTAAAAAAAAAGATAAGAAAGTCAGAACGCATACTTATATGTTGAAAAAACATATTTAAAATATAAAAAGGCATACTTAAATCATCAACGGACATTCTTACACTATAAAAAGGTGAGAAATTCTAACTTCTCTACAAATTAATAATAAGAGTCTAGCAAATTATTACTAGAACAAAAACTAAACATTCCATCAGTCCATATTTCACCACATATGAAGTGACATAAATTAGATACTAATTGAGATGACATGAATGTCATCCACCCAACCATTCCAAGTTGTTCCTATGCAATACAATGTTAAGAGCCTGCAACTGTTCTGGGGTGGGGTTCCATCGTGTACTCACCATTGCCACTCCCTTCTCATGATCATGATGATTAATATTGGGATAGTGGTTCCATTAAAGGAGATTATTAGGGTTTTTTATGCAAAATGAACTGGAAGATATCTCATCCTTGCTGCTGCTCATCACCATTGGCCGCAGCTTCCAACTGTACAATAATGGATCAGTCATCCCATTTTCAACTTCCTCTCCTGTTCTCATCATCATTCTCCACCATTCACATCGTATTTAATTCACACAATCCACAATTACAATCCATCGAAAAAATGAACACAACATCTCCAATTAATTCATAAAAGAAATCAATTAAATTCACCATAAAAACATTTCACTTCAAGAAAAAATCGAAGCAACCAAATTCTCCGAACCCAAAGAACCAAACAAATTATACCTCAATTACACCAAAAGCCCATAATTTCACGATTATATAAAACAAATTATGAAGTAAATCAATGTTTCTTAAGAGTGACCAGGGTATGGAGTAGAGATCAGATGGCAGCGAAAACTTACAAGACAACGACAGTGAAAGAGGTGAAGGTTGCCAAGACACCGAAAATGATGAAGACGACGATGGTGGCAACAATGGTGTGATGGTGCAACGTGGGTGTGACGAGAATGATTCTCTTCTAAACAAATTTGAACTAAAACTTGGTATATTTGGGCTGAATTATTGATTGGGCTTCAACTATGGGTTGAGTTATGTGGGCTAAAATTGGGTTGGGATCTGTTAGGCGGGGTCAAAGTCAAAGCGGGTCAAAAAAATTCGTCTCACGGAAAGGGATCCGTGAGACGGTCTCATATGAGTTTTTACAATTTTAAAATAAGACAAAAACTTATATACCTTTGGGGCACATAGGGGCACAGATCTAGGTGTTATATATGTGTTCTTCAAGTGTTATATATATACTATATAGGTGTTATGTTTTTTGGTGTTATACATATACTCTACAAGTATCATATTTATTTAAGAGTATACATGTGATACCTGAAGAGTATACACATGATACATATATAGTATATATTTAACACCAATATGATGATTAGTTTGGGGGCGCCGTACCCTCGGGGCACACAAGTGTCATTTTAATTACTTAAATCGACCCTGATTTAGAAACATAAATTAAACAAACTTAAAATAAGAATGAAACCATAATTTTTTCAAGAATTATTTTATAAGGTAAAATGAAAGGTTAATGAACTTGAAAAAATTAAATTGAGAGCTTAAGGGTCGAACCCTAGACAATCAATGTAACATATAAGTTCGCAATATTTGCCAAACCAAATAAGTTATGCATAAATGTATTTTAACAAAACTACCACACAATTCTCAGTAACTAGGTTTGAACCCGTGCGATGCACGGGCTTTATTTAATATTTATTTATTTTTATGTTAAAATAATTTTCTTTTTTATATGTTAATAATTTTTTTTATAAGTATGCCATTTTCTATTTATTCTTAAAATAATCTTTTTTATTGTTCTTTTTTTCATTTGTTCTTTAGCACAAACTTGTTAATATGGTTTTTTTTATATGTGTTTTAACTGTAACATTAAGTATTTTCATATCTTTATGTAAATGGTGTAGAATACATCTCATTTTTATGGCTCGAAGACATCTATTTTGTTCAAATTTTATCTTTAACTGCACTCATTAATTGCTTTACATATTGGTTTCCTTTGTAATTTTTGTTGTTGTTGTTTTGTTTTTATTAATTTTAACCAATTGTTATATTTGTTGTTATAAAGTTTTAATATAATTTCCCAATTGTTTAAGAGTTGTTTCGACTGGATGTGCATATCCGGATTTTGGATGATCAATATCCTAATTATGTTATTTATTTTGTTAAATTCTATAATTCTAATTTTTTTCTACTTTATCTATTTTCTTGAAATTTTAAAAACATTTGTTTTTTTTTTAAAATAAAACAATAGGACATCATCTATTCTTCCTATACTTCCCGTTATGATATATTTATTTTGTTAAATTCTATAATTCTAATTTTTTTTCTACTTTATCCATTTTCTTGAAATTTTAAAAACATTTGTTTTTTTTTTCAAAATAAAATAATAGGACATCATCTATTTTTCCTATAGTTCCCGATATGATATGATAAATTAATTATAATCTTACTTTATAAAATCTCTTAACAAACCAAAACTTATCAAATTCCATCATTTTCACAATTAATCAGGCCACTTTCAAACTTGCAAAATCTACTTATATTTAACCCAAACAATATCCTAATTTTTTTAGCAACTATTTTTGTTAATGTCAGAGTTTGAACTATCCTAAATGCTCTTTTTGTAAAATATTAGTAATTTCAATATTTCCATATTATCTTTTTTTTTCCTTGAATCCTACAAATAAATTTCTTTCTAAAAGTTATTTTTTAATCTGAACTATCCTAAATGTTCTTTTATAAGATATTACTATCTTCAAACATTTTTTTATTTATTTGTTTTAATTCAATGAAAAATAGTAGTATATTTACTCTTCAATTTTTATTTTTTTTTGCATAAGAATTTCATTTTATAAAGGTTTATGTAACATTGTTGTGTACGTTTTGTTTTATTTTTTATAAGAATTTCGTATTATATAGGTTTATTTAATCATGTTGTTTACTTTTTTTTTTCCTTTCAAATTGAAATGTTGGATAAATAATTATTCAAATTTGGAAGCAAAAATTTCATGTAGTGAAAAACAATACAATATTAGTAAATATTAGTAACTTACATATTTTTTTTTTGTTGAGTAGTGAGGTAGGTATTTAATTGATATTAATGTTTTTATATTTAAAAAATAAAATATATTTTAAGAAGAAAGTGTCATCACTGAGAGTGTCGCCGCACTTTTATATATATATAATTTCACACCGTTTCACCCTCCACTTTTTCACTGCAATCGCTAATTCACTAAGTCGAGCCCTAGGTCAAGTTGGTGAGCTGCGGCGGCGAACGGGGAGTGGCTGACGGCGACGGAGACGGAGACGGCGGCTTGTGACGGCGACTTCGACGGCGCAGAAATTTGTTTTCGCCCTTTTCACTGCAGTCAGATTTTACACTGCAATCGAAGTGAAATCGAGCCCTAGGTCAAGTCTGAGTCGCGGCTGCGAACGGGGTGCGGCTGACGGCGACTAGGACGGCGGCTTGTGACGGCTACATCGACGGTGCAGTGATTTCTTTTCGCCCTTCTTGGGTCTCGCTCCGAGCTTTCCAGAGACTGTTGAGAGAGTCGCGAATCGTTAATTTCCTCAATTCTGTGCTGAAATCCAATCAAATTCTTGTGAACTAATTCTAGAATTTATGTTATTCCTTTGGATTTTTTATTCCGGTTCTCATCAATTACCTGTATTGTGAGATGCTTTGGTTTTTCTGTGTGATTTTTGTTTATAGAAAATCTCCTTGTGCTTTTGTTGATTTGAGATGGCAAAGGAAAGTTGATTTCTCGTTCTTAATTTTGTCTAAGATAAGGCTGTTCGATCTGTGTTTCATGGGTTTTACTTTTACCCATGTGATATACCCATTTAATTAGTAATTAGCACGATGGAAGGGAATCATTGAGCAATTTATGGAGTTGTTTTCGACATTTATTTGAATTTTCAACGGTTTTTACTTTTGAAATGAGATTGTGTTCCTAAATTTTAATATATTACTGCATCTTTGAAGCATGCCAAGATAGTGACATGGCAGTAAAAGACTAATATATGAACACTAATATTTACTCCATTAATGTTCCCAAGAAAAAAGACATGCATAACTTTAATCAAATTCTTATTTCCGAATGCTCTCAAGTCAATTATTTCAACAAATTCTTATTTCCGAATGCTCTCAATTCAATTATTTCAACTAAAATAAACTTATTTTCTACCATGCACATCTAAAAGTATATTTCAGTTTTCCAGTTCAGAATAACATTTAATAATTTTTTGGTAATCTGAGCATAATTTTGAAAATATACTTTCATCCTCATATAAAACCCAAATTTGTACATGATTTTTTACTTTTGTATCTTTGTGGTTCCATTCTTAAAGAAATTCAGATTGTTGCTTATGCGTGTTGTAATTAGAAGTAAATACTGTTAATTTGTAATAAATTAGATGCATGCAAAGAGGTAAAAATGAGTCTATAATGGCATCTATGGAATGGTAATATTGGTAGTTGAACCCTAAATGATAAATTACTATTTTAGGACAACTATTCAATGCCCTTACATTACATAGAATATTTTTTCCGAACCAAATTACTAGCCCGTGTGAAACCATAGAATATTTTTTCCGAACCATTGTACTAGCCCGTGTGAAACCTTTGTCCAACACAATCTCATCATGTCTGTCACATTTTCATCATAATTAACTAATTTGCATAGGTTGCTATCTACTATTTATGTCACTCGATCACAGTATTTGTTCTTTCATTGATTACTTTAGACCAAGCATGGACAAAGAATGAATGTCAAATGATAGGTTATCACGTGAGTATCTAGATGAAGTTGATTCTTTCATGCATTTTGCAATGCAAAATGCTAAAGATCCCTATGGTGCAATATCTTGCCCATGTGTAGCATGTGGTAATTTAAGTAAGAGAAAGTTGTGAGGTTGTGAGGTTGCATTGATGTCCAACATAATAGATTTAACATATCGTATATAGATATGACATGGAGAGATAACTAGTTCTGGAGACTCAATGAATGAGAAGGGAAATGTTGTAGATGATGATCACAACATTTTCTCACAAGAACCTATAGACATGGTGAATGCAGCATATGAAAAGACAGGGAATCCACATGACTTCATTAAGTTACTTGAGGATGCTGAGAAACCTTTATATCCTGGGTGTACTATGTACTATGTTGACAAAGTTAAGTGCAATTGTCAAGTTATATAATTTGAAGGCGAAATATGGTTGGAGTGACAAAAGCTTTACAAATCTCCTTGAACTAATTAGAGATATGCTTCCCGCTGAAAATGTATTGCTTACTTCTTTGTATGAGGTGAAAAAATGTTTGGTGGCATTGGGAATGAATTATGAAAAAATTCATGTTTGCCCTAATGATTGTGTTTTATATTGGAAAGAGTACAAAGAATGTACTAATTGTCCAACTTGTGGAGTGTCTCGGTGGAAGGTTAACAAGAATTCAAAGATAAAGACGTCCATTCCTAGCAAAGTACTATGGTATTTCCCTATTATTCCTAGGTTTCAAAGTATGTTTAGAAATAGGGAAGTGTCTAAGGAATTAACTTGACATGATGATGAGAGGATTCGCGATGGTAATCTACGTCATCCTGCTGATTCATCCGCTTGGAAGTTAGTTGATCATAAATGACCAGAATTTGTTGTAGAGCAAAAAAAATTAAGATTGGTCATATCAACAGATGGGATCAATCCCCATAGTACGATGTCAAGTATATATAGTTGTTAGCCTGTTGTTATGATCACCTACAATCTTCCATCGTGGTTGTTTATGAAGCGTAAATTTATGATGTCCACATTGTTAATCGCCGGCCCGAAGCAGTCAGGTAATGATATTGACGTTTATTTGAGTCCTCTAGTTAATGACTTAAAACACTTGTGGGAAGTAGGCATTGAAGCATATGATGCATACATATCGTGAAGAAAGTTTTTTACTTAGAGTTATTATGTTGTGGACGATTAGTGATTTTCCTGCTTATGGGCAACCTGTCTGGACACAATGTAAAAGGATATCATGCATGTCCAATACGTAGTGAAACACATACGCAAAAAGATTGAAGCATAGTAGGAAAATGTCGTTCACGGGACATAAAAGGTTTATTCCAAAAGACCATTCATTTCGAAGGCAGAAGAAGGCATTTGATAGGGACACAAGAGTTTGGTGTTGCACCTAAACCATTAAGTGGTAGTGATATCTACGATAGGGTTGCTGGAATTAATTGCAATTTGGGGAAAAAAAAGTGGAAACCTTCTATCTAAAGATGATGGTGCTAAATCATGTTGGAAGAAGAAATCAGTTTTCTTTCAATTGAAGTATTGGAAACATTTGCATATTCAACATGTACTTGATGTAATGCACATTTAGAAAAATGTATGTGAGAGTATCATCGAAACATAGTTAGACATACCTGGAAAAACAAAGGATGGTATAAACGCAAGACAGGATCTCGTGGAGATGAGTATCAGGTTTGAGTTAGCACCAAAAATAGGAAAGAAGAGAACATTTTTGCCACCGACATGTTATACACTGAGTAGACCGGAGAAAATGAGAGTTTGTGAGCCTCTGATGAGACTCTAGCTTCCCACTGGTTATTCATCAAATGTGAAAAATTTGGTGTCGATAAAAGACGTGAAACTTGTTGGTCTTAAGTCACACGATTGTCATACTTTAATGCAACAATTGCTTCTAGTGATCATACGTGGAGTCCTGCCGGACAATGTTAGATATGCTATAACGCTATTGTGTTTCTTCTTCAATAAACTTTATAGCAAAGTGATTGATGTCTCAAAGTTAGATGATATGCAAAGAGAGATTGCGACAACTTTGTGTTTACTTGAGAAATACTTTCCTCCGGCGTTTTTTGATGTCATGGTTCATTTAACTGTGCATCTTGTGCAGGAGGTCAAGTTGTGCGGACCAGTGTGGTATAGATGGATGTCCCCATTTGAGAGATACATGAAAGTTTTAAAAGGTTATGTGTGAAATCGTAATCGTCCCGAAGGATGTATAACTAAATGTTATATTGGTGAAGAAGTTGTGGAGTTTTGCTCAGACTATCTCTAAAATGTTCAAACAGTTGGAATTCCAAAAAGGCATCATGAAATAAGGCCTCAAAAGTCTCTATCAGCTGCCCAAGTACATTCTATTAGTGATGAAGAGTGGGTGCAAGCACATCGCTATGTTTTAGCAAATAATGTTGATATTGATCCTTATACAAAGTAAGTAATTAATTAAACTTTAGAATCTTGAGATAATTTTATTATTGTGAAGTTTTAATCATATATCCATTAATGATAGTGAACATATGAGTCTTTTGAGGTCAACATGTCCATTGAAGACACATTCAGAAAAATCACTCTTGGATCAGTATAACCGATTATTTATTTGTTGGTTGTGTGATCGAGTAAATACCCTCCTCCAATATTTAACAACATATATGCAATTTCGTATCATAAAAATACTAATTATGAAGCATTCAATTTTGGAGGTTGCAAATCAATCAAGCTCCTACAATGAAAAGATACCAAACAAGGTAGAATGGATTGCTCGTGGTCCTCGCACTCGAGCTCCTACAATGAAAATATACCGAACAAGGTAGAATGGACTGCTCGTGGTCCTAGCACTCATGTGTTGAAATATTAAAGTTACTTGATTAATGGAGTTACCTATCATACTAAAGAACGCAATAGTGTTCGAGCTGTACAAATTCTGGAGTAAGCTGTGTTGCAAAAACCATTCAAGTTTCTAGTGCAAAAGATAAAAGTCCAATCGTGTTTGACATGGTGTTTTATGGAGTTATTGAAGAAATATGAGCACTCGATTATCACAGCCTCCGTGTTCCAATGTTTAAGTGCAATTGGGTGGAGAATAATTGTGGAATCAAAGTAGATGAACTTGGGTTCACATTGGTCAATTTCAAAAAAGTAGGTTACAAATCTAAACCGTTTATATTGGCTAGTCAAGCAAAACAAGTTTTCTACGTTAAAGAACCACATGATCCTTCATTGTTTGTTGTACCTGGTTTCTCCTATGAGGGAATACTTTGAATACACTTATGGTGATTAAATGCAAGAATCGGTTACTCATTATCACTCTTTTACAAAAGGGTTGCCACTATTGGATGTAGATCCGAATGATGACGATGAACACTTGTGCATTTGTAGAGATTGTAAAGGGGTTTGAGTTGAATATTCTACTACTTAATACTCCCTCCGTCCCAGCTTAATTTGCCTACTTGCCATTTTTGTTTGTCTCATTCTAATTTGTCAACCCATAAATAGCAAAAGAAAATTTTTCTCCTTACCTCTACATTTTGTTATTTTACAAAATTGTCACCCCAATTCCCCATTTAAATTCTAATTAAAGTGCAAAAAGCATAAAGTTAACACATTCAATCAAAGTCAATTGCATTTTGTTAGGCTCCATGTCCAGTCAAAATAGGCAAATTAGACCGGGACGGAGGGAGTATGATATTAAATTTGTTGAATAAAGTTTAAACTTGTTAGTTATTAAGTATAAATTGTTCAGTGTTTTTGATTGTTTTTTAATACTTCGATAATGCATTATTTTTCTTATGTAATATAGGTATTGATTAATGGCGTCTCGTAGAAGACATAGTCAGAAGCATGATGAAGATGACCACATTGAGGAGACAAGTAATAAATCACGTCATGTGATAAAGAATGCTAAGGGAAAATCAAATAATAATGGAGAAGAAGCCGCTACTCAAGACAACATTGGTGATGAGCCTAGCAAAGCATCTGTATCAAAGGGGAGTCTATCCAAAAGACCACCTAAGGGCCTCATCTCAATGCATTGCCTCTATATTCAAAGAGTTGAATGAGTGAAAAAAGATGTTGAACTTAATCACATGGACAACCCATTGGCGAAAATGCAATTAGAATGCAAAGCTAGATTGGTCTTATTGCAAGAGAGAAGGTGTTGATTACCCATAAAAGTTGGAAGGATGTTTCAGAAAAAGAGAAAGAACTGATTTGAGAATCACTGAATGCAAGTAAATATCTACAATTTTTTTATGATACATTTATTCAATGTTTATTAGCTATATATATATATATATATTAATGTTTCCATTAATTTTTGTAGTTGGTTTATAATATTGACACGACTTGGAAGACCTCTTGTTTGGAGTCTGCAAATGCTAAGTGGCGGCAATATAAGACACTTCTCACTAATGAATATGTATTTGGTAGAATGAATAGTCCAGGACTTGAATACCCCTTCTCATGGCTTGGGCATCGAACAATCAGTTTGGAGTGAGTTTGTGATCAAGCCGCATGTCCAAAGATTTCATTGTAAGCTTATAACTTATTTTATTTTTTATATGTAATTAAGTTTATCATATTATATATAAAAGTTGTAGGTTTTAGTTTTGTCACTAACTTTATTTTATTTTTTTATAAAAATTGAGAGAGAAACAAAAGTAAAGAAGAAAGTCAAACAAATACCCTATTGATTGTCTCGAAAGGGATATGCACGATATGCTGAAGAGATAGTAAGTTTTTAATTAATATGTCTATCCAAGAGATTTTATGCACATTAGTACGAGTGACTAATAGTTGTATTATTGTTAATGATCTCAACCTCAGGAATTCAGCAATGATCCTGAATCAATCGAGCAATTCTTTGGGTAAAAGAAAGACTAAACAGATAAGGAAATCATGAAGGAGACTAGTTGAAAGAAACTGTGGATAAGATTGTAAGTGTTTGTTATATATTTCAATATGTGATGCAACATCTCAAGTTTATTGATGCAATATTTTATGCAACACCTCTATAAAAGATGAGAAGGGACAGTTGTTCTGTGAAAATGCAAAGACTTGTAGATGAAGAGGTGATGGAGAAACTTGAAACTCATGGGAAAAAACAAGTTCCAGATGGTGATGATGATGTGCAAATGGTTAGTGAAGATGAAACGCTACAGGTTTGTGCAGCTTTATAATGTGATTTAATGAAACCTACTTGCTTCTATTTAACTACGAATATTTGTAGGGTAAGCTTGTTGGGTTAAAGATGGAGTCAGGTGCTGACATTGCTGCATATAGGACCATCATAAAAGTCGATGCACCAAAAAGTATACATATTATATGTAAAAGTAGTACACAACATACATAAATGTATTACATTATGAATGTAGTACTTTTACTTTTATAAGGTAATACTTTTATGTGTATCATATGTGACAACGTTTTGCGAAATTATGTAATATTTCTATGTGTTTTATGTATTACTTTTCAATATATTATGTAATACTTTTGTAAAATAGTATGATTTTGGATTTGGTTTGAATGTATGAAAATATGTAATACTTTTATGTGTAGTAGGTAATATTTTTCTATATATCATCTAATACTTTTGTAATATATTATACATTATATGTATATAATACAAAAGTATCATCCGATCTATAGAAAAATATCACTTAATATACATGAAAGTATTACATTATGAAGTATTAAATGACTATATAAAAGTATATTACCTAATACACACAAGTATTATTGCATCATAAAAACATAACATCATGTAATACTATTGAATCAATGATGTAACCCTTAGAACACAAAAACGAGCTAAAAGTAACCCTTTACAAGAATTAGATAATTATTTAAGTGTCACTTTTAAATCAATTGTTTTTTACGACCCATTAGATTTATTGAAGTGGTGGTCCATGAAGGACCACCATGTATCCTATTTTAACTATTATTGCTAAGGAACTTTTTGCAAGTCCCGCCTCGATGGTCTCGGTTGAACATGCATTTAGTATTGCAGGCCACACATTGGCTCTGAGACGTGTAAACTTGGTCATTGAGAATGTGCAAAACCTTATGCTTATTGAAGATTGGTGCAAAGCCAAAACACGTAAACAACATCTAGATAACGAAGCAACATTGGAAGATGGTGGTCCCAATTTGTTTGGCTACGACAAGAACACATCATCCTCCGGCAGCGGCACACCAACCAACTTCGAAGATTATAATTATTGGACCGACGGGTATGTTGAGGTAAGAGAACTACGTGAGCTTTGATTCCTTAATTTTATAAATTAAGGGTACGTAGGCAATTTCATTATAAATTTGGAAATGAATTTCAATTTCAAAATTATAATGAAACTCAAGCTCTTTCAATTTTTTTCCCCTTCCCAATCTTTTATTTACAAATTTGTAAATAGAATTGAAAAGTTGTAATAGATAGAATTTTTTTATGTAAATTTGTAATAGATAGAATCTTATAAATTGTAAACCTTTTTATGTAAACTCAAGTTGTAATTTTTCAAATTTTTATCAAAAGTTTGTTCATTTAATTATTATTTGTTAGATTTAAAATTTTGTATTCTAAAATATTAATTTAGTCGAAAACA
Source organism: Scutellaria baicalensis (assembly GCA_005771605.1). NCBI lineage: Eukaryota > Viridiplantae > Streptophyta > Magnoliopsida > Lamiales > Lamiaceae > Scutellaria > Scutellaria baicalensis. The sequence goes on along the minus strand of CM016723.1, from coordinate 29,908,518 downwards.
AGTATTAAAAATCAAAATTGGTGATTGAAAAAAAATATGGAAAAACTCACAGTTCCGGTTAAACCGTCGATTTCGAAACCGGAACGGCCATTCCACCCCCCTCCCCCCTCATTTCGGTTCCGGTTCGGCCATTCCGGGAATCGGAACTGGGAAACCGGATGCCCATGTTTAGGAAATAGTGGCCCAAGTCCAACCCACCATGGGACCCTGACTCCTCTCCTTTGGACAATTAATCACATATTTATTATCTATATAAAAGTATGAATATTTATTACAAAATATGAATTGTCTAATATATTCTTATTTAAGGTTATAATAGTAATTTATGATTTTCATCTTTAAATATTATATATATATATATATATATCATGATTGTAGAAGTTAGAAATCGCTTGTCGGGCATGTTCCAAGCATCTAGCTCTTACTTAGGCAGACTAGGTACCGACTAGGTGTTATTGAATTTTTTTTCATTATTTTTTTGGCATAACCTATATATATAATTAAATTTACAAAAAAAAATGTGGAGAATATCATTCTAATTTTTGTCTAACCATAATGCACCCGAAGGCTAAAACACAGTCAAATTCAAAATGATACATATTAAATTATTAATCACAATCTATCAAATAAACAAATAACCAATTTGCTAATCAATTTTATTATTATTATTATTACACATTGGAATTGATTTACTACAAAATTTATTAAATAAAAAAATTAGGTTATGTGATTAGACCAACTAGACCAGGTGCATGGATCCTGGATCCATGCACCCGGGTCGACCCGACCCACGTGACCAAAAAGGCTCTTTCACTAGCGTCTGACACGCCCTCACGCACCCCACACATCTGGGTGGATGCACTCAAATTCGCTCCAGGTGTCATACTTCTATGTTATGTTAAGATATATTTTTATATTATGTTAGACATACATTTATGTTTTGTTAGTTATACCTTTGTGTCTTGATTTCATACTCTTAGAATTTTCAACTATACATTTATACGTTTTAGTAATGTTAGACATATATTTTAGTTATATTAGTCATACAATTTAGCTATGTTAGTTATACTTTTATATATTATATAAGGTATGTCTAGTATAACATAAAAATATGATTAATACTACCTGAAGGTGCATGCACAAAATGTGTCAAAGTTGAAGTTTTTTCTTTTTTCTTTTTAAGTTAAAAGAATAAAATCTGGGCATAAAAGTCTAACATAACGGAAAGGTTATTACTAAAATTAAAAAATCAAGCGTGAAAAAAAAAGGCAGGTCGAACGGTTTGAATCCAACCCGAATGCATGGATCGATGCACCTGATTCACAGGAGCCCTTCTCTAAAACATTTATGTTACATGCATAATATCCTTACATTGTATTACATAAAATGATGTAATACAACTGATATTTGAATGTGACACACCTAATACTTTTATGTAAGAGTGACACTTGTGTGTCCCGGGGGCACGATGACCCCATATTAATTATCATATGGTGTTAAATATATACTCTATAAGTATCATATGTATACTCTTTAGGTATCACGTGTATATTCTTATATACATATGATACATGTAGAGTATATGTATAACATCAAGAATGGTAACACATGTAGAATATATATATATATATATATAACACCTGAAGAACATGTATATAACACCTAAATTTGTGCCCTGAGACATATAAGTTTTTGCCTTTATGTAATTATACATTAATTTATTTCGCTAAAATAACAAAATCATTTTTTAAATACACTCAACCAACATCTTTAAGGAGATGCAATAATATATCTATATTATATTATTTAACTTATGTGATATAAGAATACTCTCACATTATATTTCAATTAAATGAGGTAATAATTACCATTATTTAAATAAAGTAAAACTTTTATATGATACAAATAATACCTTTGAAATACAACTAATATATTAAAGTCATACAATCGATATATTTGACTAAGATAATAAAACTATTTTTAAGTTGTCTTTAAGTAAATAGAGTAATATTATTAGATTTATATGATACAAGTAGTACATGTATATCATATTTCAGTAAGATGAGTTGATAAGCTTTATGTAGATGAAACTATAGTTCTATGTAATACTGGTGATATCTTATATCATTCTAGTGATATCTTTATATAATATATTTGAGTAATATAATAAAAATCAGTTTTAAACATTCTTTAAATAAAAAATGCTACTTGTTATATTCTTTATTTCTACAATATTGCATATTAGAAAAAAAAAACATTAAGATCCATTCTTTAAGCCACACCCAACATTTAAATAAATTAAAGTTTAAAAAAAATCAATAAGGAGGTTGGATCAAACACAACAATCTCATCGGCGCTCCTAAACGAGGAGGAGGATGATGATGATGATGATGATGATGAGTGCTTCTATATTAGAGAAAAGAAGAATACGAGAACTAGAAGAAAGCTTGTGATCGTATAAAAAAGAAAAAGAGGAAGATTAGAAGAAATGATCCAGATGTGTGAAAAAGAAAAAAAAAACGGAAAATTTATTAATATGCGGATGTCAGGTCTGGATTCAATTCGTTTGTATAAATTCTAAAATCATACAACTGACGTACAAGAGTCGAACTCCACAAAACATATATATTTTTTGAAAGGAGTCTTAAACTCATTTAATTATCTGAAATGTATAAAAATTTATACATATAATGTATTTGACTTATTCGTCTCACATACTTAAGAGCATGTTTGGACTATGGTGGAGGTGGATTTTGTGAGTTTGGATTTGGGATTTGGAAAAGGTAGATTTTGATAATCTTGTGTTTGTATTGAGATTTTATATTGTAATATTATAGTTAAGATCGCATTGTCACATTGAAAAGTGTAGAAAAAATAGATGTTCTATATTGGGAGTTGTAGAAAAAGTAGAAAAAAAGTAGATACTTTTATTAGGAATTGTAAAAAAAGTACGTAAAGTATGATAGGATTAGGATTTTGTAAATCTCTATACAAACATGGACTGGACTGAGCCCATCCTAAATCCGGATGGGCTAGTGCCAGTCCAAACAACCCCTAAGTTTGTTACAATTTTACAAGAAACTCAGTCTATAAATAGATTTATGAGTTCATATCAATTAAATCGAGTTGAAGTGAGGTATCAATTAACATCTAACATCTTTGATTAGATATGAGGTTTGAGGTTTGAATTATTCTTTACCCTATACACCCTAGAAATTAAAGTAAATATATCTTCCATCTTAAAATTTTATATTTTTAATTGATCATTTTTAACCAATTCAAAAATTATTAGTTTATCAAATTATTTATCGAACCATGAGAAAAAATCAACAAAAGATATAAACAAATAGAAAGTAAGTTTTCAAATTTTCAAATCTTTTTTTTTTTTTTTGGTTAACTTTATTATACTACATAATGTCTACTATTCTTCTTAACAATTTTGAAGTTAAAAAATTTTAAGATATTTTTATAATTTTGAGAAATGTTGTATATAAACAAGTAATTCAAGACGTATATTATTAATTTGTCACTTTTAACTAACTCTTAAAACATTGACTTATCAAACTATATATCAATCCATGAAAAAAAATTCAATAAAAGACAATGACAGATAAAATATAATTTTTCATGTTTTAAATTTTTTTTCTTCTTGTTAATTGTAATTACATAACATTTAGAATTATTCTTATTATTAATTTTAAATTTTAAATGAATTTTAATGTATTATTTTAATTATGAAAAGTGTTTTATATGAATAAATATTTCAAAATTTATTTAAAATTTGTTAACCTATTAGATTATCTATCAAGTGATAAAGTTTTTTTTTTTTTTTTTACAAAAGATAAACAAATAGAATTTAAGTTTTCGAGTTCGTTATTTAAGTTATTAATAAATTTTGTATGCCAACATTTTAATATTATCAAATTAAATTTAGAATGACATGTACAATTTATGTTATTAGAATTCATAATAACACACTATCAAAAAAAAAAAAAAAAGAATGCAGAAGAAAATTCTAAAAAACACAAGACAAATAGGTGGGATTTCAAATAAATTCTAATTTCTTCAATTAAAACTATACGTTACTTAATGAACTTTTAAATTATAAAATATAACTTTAAAATAAATAGAGAAATGATAAATATATTTTCACGTTATATGTTTGAAATAATAAAAGATATATGAATTTTTTTTTTTTTTGGTAATATAACAATTGCATTGATATTTACAAATTTTATATAGTACTACAATGAATAATCAACCGCACACCGCACTAAGGTTGTAAACGAATCGAATCGAATCGAATATCGTGATATTCTATTTGTATTTGTTTAATTATTCGAATATTCATATTCGTATTCGTTTATTATTCGAATAACAAAAGTAATTCGTATTCGATTCGAATCAACTATTCGATATATTCGAGAATATTCAAATATTCATATTCGAAAATTGTGAACTTGAAATTTCAAAAAGAAATTCAAAATTATATTTATTTCCAAATCAATAATATCATATTTCAAATATATAGCATACAGATCATATTTATTTTTAGGCATTATTTTACAATATATGTAATATGTAATTATGTTTTATGTAATACTAATATGTACTTAGGCATTACTTATGAATATGATGGTTTCCATTTATGCATATATAATTAAAATAAGAACTTACATATATATATATATATAATTATCGAGTATATTCGCGAATACTCGAATCGAATACCGTCATATTCTTATTCATATTCGGATAATATACTAATATAAAAAGTATTTTTATTCGGATTCTTATTTATATTTTTCGAATTCGAATCACTATATTCGAATTCGAATACTGAATCGAATCAAAATAATTCGATTCTTTTACAACCCTACACCGCACGAGTGAATTAACAGTGTTCTTTAATAACTTTTACCTCAATTTTAAATTCTATCCTTTGAAATTATTTTTAAAGAGGTTTCGTTTTCTCCCTTTTGATCAAAGAAGATGAAACACATGTGGGTTGGATTCATTTTATTGAAATAAATTAAGAAACAAGCTAGCGATTTATTTCGGAGTAATTAATTTTTTTTAAGTACATGAATTTAAACAAAATGATCATTGATATCTAGGTGAAAACTCAATTTGTTGGAGCAATTAAAAGTGGGCTGGTCTATAATGGGCCGGCCCAACTTTGATATTATAAGAGGTTTTGAGCTATATTGAAAAGCCCAAGCCTGCCTTTCAATATATTTTGAGCTAATATTGACCTTTTTGTAAGGTAACAACTAACATCTAAGTAAATGGAGTTTATACAAATCGTGGTTTTAGTTCGTTTTTTAACAAGCATGAAGATAATATTTGAGTTTCTTTGAATATCATAATCAAATTTGAATGAACTTTTATTAAATCTAATATGAATCAACCTCAAATGTTGATGTGCTTATACTTTATTATTGTTTTTAATTGCTCAGTATGCTTTTTTCTTTTTCTTTTTGATAATTATCGATTATCAAAAGTACTTTATTATCTCCTAACTATAGTCTTGTGTTTATTGAATTTAATTGAAATAAATTTGGTCTATCTTAAGCAAAATATCGAATAGTTTAATTTGTTTTCTGAATCTTTTCTAGATTATATCTTGATTACAAGTATAGGCAGAGAGGGTGAAATGGGTACAATTTTTTCAAATATATGTGTGTGTATTAAACTTTTGAAACCTACACTAATCATGCTGAATAAATCTTTAATCAGGTTTATTTTTTGATTATTCAATCTTTAATCGAGTTTAATACCTTGATGATGTGTATTCCTTTATAATTTTGATAAGATTATAATTTTCATAGATGTCACGTCAAAATGGGCCATACAAATTTCATGATGAGATCTTTCACAATTAAATCAGTCCACCCTTTGATGGGCTTTATATTAGCACCCACAAATATTTCTCAGCCCACTATTTAAATTACTTATTCAGCCCAATTAAATTAGCTATAATTGTAAATCAAACATGTAGGCCCCACATTGAAAAATTATAAAATCCCAACATTAAAGATAACACTTGTCTCTTTTGATGTCATCAACTTATTCCACAAACACTGGTCCAATCAATAATCATATATCTTTTATCTAATCTCCAAGTTTGGAAAATCACTATATTTCTCTCTAAAGCAAAGAGTGCATTAAAAAAAAAGGTGCATTTGAAAAACACAAATGTCTTGAGATATTCCCATTGTCAAGATCCTAAGAATCAAGTTGATGAAAATAGGTAATTACCAAACAAATGAACAGAGACTTGCTCACAACATACCAGTTGGCAGTATACCACCCCATAAGGCAACTCACTCAAGATGTGTCACATATGACATAATTATTAATCTCACATCACTTGATTTAAGAAAATATAATTTTCACTCGTATACTTAATGTGGGCATGTGAGTAATTTTCATGGAAGGGAACTGAATTTCTAGTTCTTTAGGTCATCTTCAATCAGCAAATAACACTTTGCTATCCAAATTATGCATTACTTCACAAACCACTAAAAATTGTGCCAAGATGTGTGTATAGCTCGGATGATAAAGAATAACTTCATTCTGACAACAATGAGCGAACCTTGTATATGCAGCTAATACCTATGAGTGTCGACTCGGGAATCAGGATTGCATTATGCTACTTGCTAGCATTTCAATTATTGAAAGACAACATGTAAGCAGGATATAGCTTCTTATATGCATGTTGTAATGGAGTACATGGCAATTGAAACTTAGAAAACATAGAAATTGCATAAACTGCAAATTCTTTACTTTCCAGCATGAATTCAATTCTTGATTTTGTTTGTCTTACCAACATATAGAACACAACTGCCAAACTAAAGATCTGACCCACAAATTTGCCCCATGTATATGTACCATCCCAAGCTTCAACAACCAACTTATGTACACATGTACTTCAAGCCAACTCAACAGATGACAAAAGAGTTAAGTGCAATGGCTCGATATGATCTTGACCTAGCTTACCAGCAAGATTCATGTGTTAGCTGATTGTGCAGGTAAACTTGGGTGGTTATGTTCACCTTCGTATGTCACAATTAGCATTGACGAATCTTCCAAGCATCTCTCCACATGTTTTCTTGCAGGGCAGCCCCTCATGCTACTACATTTATAGTATCCCCTGCATTAACTCAATATCAGCACTATTCAATACATTAATGTATTGTTTGCTTACTTACAAAAGAAGAAAAGCTAGAAAACTATTTATTCCAAAGAAAAATGAGATGTGGCTACAAAACAATGGTAATATTCAGAGAGAACAAAACTCATTACAACCATCAGAGCCAGTAATTACTTGTTGAGAACAAGCAAAGAGAGTGACTGAATCGGTAAACCATAAAATGATCCAATCAACGCCAATAATCTTCTATGATCAGAAGGAAATGAAAAAAAAAAAAAAACTAACAGCTACTAACTAATAACAGGAGATATATAGCAAGCATTCTTTCATATCAACTCTCATCTCCATCAAATAAAGCCTCTTTTCTTCTTATAATTTTATAAGTCACAGAAAGACAACAAAATGGCAACAAGGAGCACGTTACTCTACTGTATTGCTACAAGATAACAAGAATGATAGTAATAAACAGCAATGAACCATTATTATGTGGACACACAAAGAGAAAGAACCAGGATAGCTTTACCACAACTTGAGCAGATTGTAACAATTTCAATGAATGTATGAAGACATTCAATTCAAATACGAAACTAAGAACAATATCAAATCGCGGGGAGAACCTAACAAACTGACATCAGCATCAAACCATACCTTGGGTGAGGAGAACCTTTGATTGGTTTCTGACCATATTTTCTCCATGAGTAATCATCAGGTGGGATATCAGCTAACTTATTGCTTATTGCTGGTACTTTGATAGACCTTTTTATCCTGTTCTTCCTGCAAATAAAGGGAAAAAAAAAAAAAGTGATAAAGAAAACAATTCCAATGAGAAATTGCTATAGAAAGACATAGAAAAATGCCTAAATACAAGCTAAAACAAAGACCTTTTCTTTGAGCAATGGCATCTACCACTGCCACCACATTTGACACTACCATCCTCTCCCCTCCCAGTGCACCTTCTCTTGTGATGATACGAGCTTTGATCTGCCGAACGAGACGAACCAATCAAATGGAACGATCTTCCATCCAAAGCAACACTTCCATCTACGCTCAACGAAGACATAAACGACCTAGTAGATGACATAGTCGGAGTGCACGTGGAGCCATCAAAATTGAGGCTAATGCCACTATTACTTCGCCGATACATAACCTCAGATTGCTGTTTCAATTGCTGCTGTTGAAGTTGAATCCTCTGCTGCTGCAGGAAATGGTAATTGGGCAATGGTGTTTGGTGAGCAAGTTGAGGGAGACCATTCCCATGTGAGCTCAGTTCCAAAGAGGGATTGCCCAATGTGAGAGCACTCTTTATGCTGGGTCCAAATTCTTGAACTGGATTATTCTCTACTGGATCAATCCGAAGAAGCTGCTGCGGTTTCGGATGCTGATCATCCATCGGATTATCCAGAAACATGTTTTGGGGGAAGGGAGTCTGAAACTTCTTCACCTTTCTCACTCTAGCATGGCCACAGCTGGAGTTGAGGAGAGAGACAACCTTCTTGAACTTGCGCACAGCATCCCCTGTTTGCTCGGCTAAATTCCTGTAATGATTTTGAGTTTGGGGCTGAGTCAAGAGACTAATAACTCTGTAACAACTCTCAATCGCTGCACTATTGCCACTCTCAACCTCCTCCATCGCTTCGGATCAATCAATCCAACAAAACCCTAATCCCCAAAACAGAAGAGACAAAATCCCAGCTCAACATTCGAGTCGAAGACGGCGAATTCTCCAAACTAATAATTAAACAGATCTTCAACAATCCTCATCCTCACAGCATCGATCACGAAACAGCAAGCAAGAAATCGAATCACCATAGCCGAAAAAACATCGGAAAAATCCAGCAACAAGAAAAGAAAAAAAATAAATTAGAGCAAATGGGAAAGAAGAATGGCGAGGTAGAAGAGTGGAGATGCAGGGAAAAGAAGGGAGAGAGTGAAAATGGTGTAAAACCCTAGATTGTTTGAATCACCATGGTAGAAAAGAAAGAAAGAAAGAGATTGAAAGGCGTGAAAGAGAAGACAAGAGAGCTGCCTTTTGTCAGAAAATTGGCACAACCCAGAAAACAAAATGAACACAGAAAATACGTGTGTAAAATGGTTCATTTAATTATATAGAAAGATGTGTTCATTTAATTATATTCCAGACACAGAAAGAAACTAATGAATGCTACACAGTACATTGGTAGTTACTCTACATTTCTTTTTCCTATTTTAAATATATACCAAATACATCTCTTTTCAAATTAAGAAATAAATATTCTCACTATTTATTGTTTCTTTCATTTTATGTTCTATAATTCAAATAGTAGAATGGTAGCATTATTATATATGTACTATGTCTTTTAACCTCAACTATTTGAATGGTAGCATTATTATATACTAGTATTTCACCCACGCCATGTGTAGTTTATTATTTATTCTAATAGTTATATTAAAAGTTATTTATGTATCTTTTATTAATCCAAATGTGGTATGATATAGAAATATATTTACCATATCTATATTAATTTTTAAAATTATATTTTATTATTTAAAAATAATTATTGGGTAAAGTAGTTTTAGTTGAAGAAAATAGAATTTGGTTGGCCCTATCTCTCGTGTGTTTTTCGAACTTTCCTGTGCATTCGTTTTCTTGAGACGTGTTATTTTAAATTCTAATAACACAAATTAATATGTTATTTTACATTATATTTGACAGTATTAAAAAGCTGGAATACAAAATTATAAATAATCTAAACAACGAAATTAAAAACTTACATTCTATTTATTTGTTTTTTAAAAAAAAAATTATGGTCGTTGACTCGATAGATAATTTGATAAGTCAATAATGAAGTTAGTTAAAAATGATCATTTAACAGTATACGTTTTGAATCTTTATTTATGTACAAAATTTATCATAATTACAAAAACTATATTAAAATTTATTTTAACTTCAAAATTGATAATATGAATAATTATAAACATTAAGTAACTTTAGTTTAAAAAAAAAAAAGGAAGAAAAAGATTAACAACTTGAAAGATTACATTCTATTTGTTTTTTGTTTTTTATTGAAATTTTCTCATGGCTTGATAGATAATTTAATAAGTCAATGATTTTCGGAATTAGTTAAAAGTGACAAATTAACAATATAAGTCTTGAAATATTTATTTATATACAACATTCTCATAATTACAAAAAGTATTTTAGAATATATTTAACTTTAAAACTGATAATATGAATCATTATAAACATTAAGTAGTTAAAGTTAGCAAAAAAAAAAAGAAATTTAATATTTTGAAACTTACGAAAAGTATTTTAGAATATATTTATCTTCAAATGATTTTTGGAATTGGTCAAAATTGATCAATCAACAATATAAATTCTGAAATATTTACTTATATACAACACTTTTTTTCAAATTACAAAAATATCTTAAAATTTCTTTTATTTTAAATGAGAATGTGAATAATTTTAGACATTAAGTAATGATAGTTAATACAAAAGAATTAAATTATTATTCAACATTAAACATTATTTACCAACAACAACAAATAATAATGATAATAATAATAATAATAATAATAATAATAATAATAATAATATGTTAATTGAAAATATTACAACATAACATAATTAATTCCCTTGAAAAACCTATTAATTAATACAATTTTTTTATTAACTAAAATCTTGATTTGACATTTTTAGGAGGGAAAGTGGCAAAATTGTAAATTTTGCCAACTGTCCTCCTTTTATACTATAGATAGATGTAGTATGTATTTTGACCTCGATCAATTTTGTAGGAAAAAGAAAATACCGAAAGGGTTCAATTGTCAGAATGTGGTTAAAAAACTTATCAAAGTCACAAAAACATATAACATGTGTAAGGTTATGTTATTTTGATTAATAGTGAAAAGTTTGGTTAAAATGTTACAAATAACCCTTAAATTAAAGAGTGAGTCTTATGTGAGACCGTCTCATACATTTTCATGGATCATATTCCGTGACACGAGTCAACACACACCCCACAATTCAAAGGTAAATTAGTGGAAATATGTATGATTAATAGTTTAAAAGAATTTGTCTCACAAAAACTTTTCATCAGATTGTCTCACGTAAGTTTTTGTGTAAATTAAACATATATAATCAGCTTTACTATTTAAACATCTAATATTGCAATTCAGTATATCAAAGAGTTGGGTGAAACCGTATCACTAATCACGTTTTCTGAAAGAGAGTTTCACCTAAACCATTTCATATTTTGGTTAAAACAAATCATCAACATTTCAATATTATATTATAAGGATATATCATATCTATTTATAGAAAAAATAATAACACACATAAAGAGAGATTTAAGAAAAGAAAAAGGAGAATGAAAAAAAAAAAGAAGAGGTTTGGCGGGTCTACTATGTCGTGGCTAAGACCAAACATGGAAATGAAACACAACAAAAAAAACAGCAATGCCACGAGATATAATTTAAAATAGTATTCAGTATGACTAATGCATTTTATAGTAAAATAATATATCACGAAAATTAAGAACTAAACTTAATTACGACGTCGTGTTGCGGTTGATTAGTTGATTTCACGATCATATCCCAATACTTTATTACACAAAGCATATACTAAGTCAAAATGATTAGGATTAGATAATTTAATTTAATCTTTATTTTATGGAATTGTCAATGACTATACTCAAAATGTCACTTTTGAGATTTATCATTTTTGACTACTTGCATTGCAATCACATGATGCTGCTAACCATTTATCCTTTTTTATTTTATTATTGTATATCACGAGATCTATTCAACTCTTGATATCGACATACATATATTCATATATGATTTTGTTTAAAAATAATCATCTCTCTTCCTCCCTCTCTTTCTCTAAATATTACTTTGCTATGAATCATGTTGGTTGTTTTGGAAATGTAGGGCCTTGAAGCTACCAACTATTTTTGTTGTAACAAATTATTTTGCGCATCAGTTGCATGCATCTAAATCCATATAATTGGACTGATTTGATTCGAATCTATGTATTTTTATTTTTCGTTTCGGGCAAATTACAATTTTGGTATCCCAATTATACCCCTTTTTCACTTTGGGTACCCTCATTTCATCGAGTAACAATTTTGGTACCCCACGTTTAAAAAAATCTCACATTTAGGTACCTTCCATCAAGTTTCAGTCCAAACTTGACTGAAGTTAACTAACCCTAACACAAAACAGCAAAAATTAGCCCATTTTCTTCCCCCTTTTCTAGAAAAACCCTAGCTGCTTCAATTCCTCTCCAAATTATTCCTAATTCTTCTTCATTCTTCACCAATTCTTGCATCTACCATCTTCAAAGCTAACAAACTAAGCTCTACAAGTTCGAATTGCTATGTCAAGACGGGGAGGTGTCACATTTGTTCCCAATATCATTTTCCAACGGATGAGGATGAGTAACATCAGCACCCATGAAATGTAACGGATGAGACGTCATCAATTGTCTAACGGATGAGGATGAGTAACATCAGCACCCATGAAGATGACAGGGTCTTCCTGTCTGAAGAGCCTTGGCATCTGGGATGGTAGAGAGTTGTACAATGCAACCGTGCATCCACCGATTTTGGCATTGATTTTGAGAGCTATATTGGCCAAGAATTGTGAACCTAGCTTGCCAAGATTGGAGTAGAGACAACACTAAGTTAGGACCCCAACGCCCAGTCTCAGCAATTCGCTTTAAGTCTGTATATCCTTTGTGTTTCTTTTTCATAACACAAATAAGAAGCTGGAGATTGTTGAAAGCAGTCTTATGTATTTTCTTGAGTTTTGATCCCAAAAGCTTAGCATTGCCAAGCACATGCATTGGCTCAAAGAGTGGACTAATCACGGTGTTTTTATTCAGAAAAATGTCCAATTGTTTACATCTTTGAGACAACTGGTTTATGAATTTTGAAACATTGGATTTATGATCAGTATTGGAGCTGACAAAGCTTATTATCGCCCATCTCTCAACCCATGTACCCTCGAAGACATGGATGTCCAGAAGGTTCCATTGGCGATCATGACGAGAAGGAGTGAGGTTCCTCACTGAAAGTTCTATCCCACACCCACAATACATAATTCCAGTTTGATGATTTGTGAAAGCAGATTCATTGGAGCTCGAAAATTGACTGTAATTCTTTCTCATGGTGGTGGTATTGAAGAGGACAATCGAAATTTGGAGAGATTCACCTGAATATTGGTGAAGAATGAAGAAGAGTTAGGAATAATTTGGAGAAGAATTGAAGCAGCTATGGTTTTTTAGAAAGGGGGAAGAAAAGGGGGCCAATTTTCACGGTTTTGAATTAGGGTTAGTTAACTTCCGTCAAGTTTGAACGGAAACTTGACGGAAGGTACCAAATATGAGATTTTTTAAAACGCGGGGTACCAAAATTGTTACTCGATGAAATTGGGGTACCCAAAGTGAAAAAGGGGTATAGTTGGGGTACCAAAATTGTAATTTGCCCTTTTCGTTTCAATTGTATAAACTTTATGTTTTAATATTATGACCTTTATATTTAATCATGTCTTTATATAAGTTTGTAACCCTAAAACAAAATAAGTTTTAGTGTATTTTGGACCAACATATTTTATTTTATATTAATGTTACTTTTATATTATATTACTATGACATTTTTATATCATTATATTTATGTAATTTTATGAACCAAAAAATATTAAGTTTCAACGTATTTTTTGGATTAACATACTTTTATGTGGTTTTATTCCCACCTTATGTAATGCTAGTTGTACATTTTTATAATATATAAAAGATTGATCTATGAAAATGGGTTTTGGTTGCAAATAGTAGACTCAATCTCATATACTCTAAATGCATTATCAAAATATTATAAAATTGTGGTTCTATTATTAACCTCTTTATCGGTCAAATCATCTAAACAAGATTTGTGAAATTACAAAAATTTGTGTGAGACGAGTTCCTTTTACCCATTAATTCAACTCATTTCCATGAATTTATAGGTGAATTGCGAACTGTGAATTGTGGGTTGGCCCGTCACATGTAAAAAGATCCATGAGACGGTTTCATATAAGATTTACTCGAAATTACAAAAGTTTGAGATTATTTCAAAAAAAAAAAAAACAACACCACCACTAACTTTGAATGATTTTGTTGCCAATACAAATTAGAATAAACTTTCTTCTAATAAATATACTATATGATAACTCAAACAAAGAAGTCCCTTTTAATTTACATATTAAAAAATATAATTTTATGAAATAAAACTCTATCATTTATAAGTAAAATTCATTTTAAAGTTAAATTTTACAGAGCACAAATTCGTGAATTGTAGATGAAACCGTTTCATTTACGAACATTACATGAAGAATTGTATTTTGGGGGTAACGTTAGATTGGGAAGTTTAGGTAGTTTTCGAAAGCAGAGAAAGGTAGGAATTAAGCATCACTTTTGAGGAAACACTTTAGCTTTTGTGAGGCAAAAAGCATATAAAGGCCAAAAATGAGCTTTGGGATCCGATAAAGGCAACCCTACCCTTAGTGGGATTTGATATTTGAAGTGAATAAAACACTTTATTATCCTATGTAAATGGATTTTGTGTGTCACATTCTTGATTCTTGATTATGACCTGACTGCTCTAAATGGGCAGTATTTCAGAGAGACTAGTGTAGAGGTTCATGCATGCAATGCAGCTGTGTTTTCTCAAGGATCCCACTCCTTTTTATTTGAAAATAAGCCCATTCTTTTCAGATTTTAGACAGGCTCTGCTCTGCAAAGAACACACACCTTGGATTATTACAACACTACTACAAACATGAAACAATCATTAGATTCAGCAAAATATCTAAACTAGACAATAATCACCAAGGATGTGTAGTCAATCTGATGCAACAATCTTTATAGTTCCAGACCCAGTGTAATTTAAGATCTTTACAGACCACAAAATCCACATCCACATGGATAGTTCAGGGGGGAGAGAGAGAGAGAGAGTGAGTTTCATCAACATGAAATTGCTAGTTGGAGGAAGTTGAAATACTTTAAGCAACCCCAAAGAGGTGGTTTAAAATCAATGTTCCATAAATATCGTTGTCATGACTAATTTGACGTTGGCCGAGCTGACTGGGAAGATGATGACGAAATGTTATACTATTGCTTCCTGCCCCTTCCTTTCCTGGCTGGTTGTGCTTCTATCTGTTCTTTTCCACCAACTTCAGATATGTCCGCTGTAAAAATATGACAAAATTCCATAACAAAGCGTACAAGATACTCGATGTGAAGATGAAAAGAAAACAGCAAAACATGCCAATATATAAAATAAAAAAAACTTATGAGGCAAGAACTAACACCGTTAGAGACCAAGAAAAGAAGTTGCAGCAAATTATATATGAATGTGGTGAAGATCGAGTAGTCTGTAGTTCAAAACTGATATACTTTAGAGCCATTTGTACTTAGTTAGCATAGGCTTTAGTATGTTCCTTTCCATTTATTGAAGGGCATATTTCTTTCTGATTTATACTTGTAAACTTAATTTCATGTGTCTACTAGGAAGAGAGAAGACATATCAACTTTCAAAAAGCATAATAATCTTAGCCATCACTTGAAATCCTGAAGATAATTTGATTTGACTTAGAATCATATGCTGCTCAAGACTTATGTTCACAAAAGAAGACAAAATGGCAGCTGCTAGGGAGTGATAAATTACCATTATAATGTGCATGACATGTTTAAAAATATTCCACTGCATGGATGAATTAGAATTTAGAGGTGAAGTACAATAATTGTATTGTAACTGGGATAAACTGCTACTCAAAAGTTTAGGAAGTATCAAAAATATAACATAGTTCGGATGGCAAAACCAAATGTTAGTTCATATTCTCTAATATAATTCCTCCCAAAGAAATCTTATCCTTCCTTAAGATACTCAAAACATTCTAATCAGTACACTCCACATGACACCGGTTCACAAAAGGAAAAACATGCACAGCATTCTCTTGTATAATCTCAAAAATACACTCTCCACAATACACCTTCACCAGAACAAAACATTAAAAAATAACAAACAAATAAATCAATAACTAATCCCTTAATTCTTGCGTAAACTTTGCACCTCAAGTGAGGCTCCTGAGGCCTCTTGTTCTACCTCTATCCAGTGAACAGTAATATCATCAATTTGGATATGTCGTGGCATTTTCTATATACTAAAAGAATGTGTTAGCATTTTCTGTTTTCTTTTGTTTATTTATTGAAGACTTATCTATATTATGGTTTTTACTTTGTGCTTAAAGGGAATTAGAGAGTGAAGCAGTGTCTGGACTTAAGAAGGTTTCAGGAAAAACCAGACAGGATCATTCTATCCTGGTTCTCTCCTATAATCTACTTATCCAGTTTAGGGAACGATTGACTGCATGAAAAGAAACATAACAATTTTAAAAAGCTGAAGGAGCAGCATTCATTAATGCTGCAACTTCAGGTATCCCAGAACTTTGGAGGTGCTTAAAAGTTTCTCCAAGAAAAATTAAGCAATGATTCTGACACAGTTAGGAATGGGATAAACTGGTAAACTCTATCAAAACTTAAACAAGAAAACCAAGAGTATGATGACTGATTATGGGGCATGTATGTGATTCCAATGGATAAACATGTCAAGTCAGTGTCGAAAAAAATTGGTGAGCTACCAACACCTTCTTGATTTGATAGTTTTTTGATATCAAAGTCTTTATAATCTTTAGCATTTCTCTGCATTCTTGAATAATAAGAAAACTGACATGTACAATAAATGTGAACACTAAGATGTGAGGCCCTCCCAATTTTACTCGACCTAGACAATGGGCTGCTAGCAGTTATGGAGGGGAATGATTAGCAAAAACAATACCTTCAGGTCCCCGAGCCATCAAAGTAAAGAAGATGTTATTGAACTTCTCCATCTTCCTTGCATCCTGAGCTTGGTCTGTCTTAAATTTGATACACTGAAAAAAATGTAGAAATAACAGTTAGTGAACATGATTCATTCCGTGGACTCTGCAAGTTCTCTTGAAATTGTTGCAACCAACAAACGTGCACAATGCAACTATTCAAATAGTTTACTTAGCTCAAGCACAATCATGCCCGTATCAAACTACATTTCAAAATCTCTTGCATCGGCAAGCTAAATTCTAAAAATAAAAAAAATTGATAACAGGATAATAAAAAAATGACAGCTATGACATGTAATGCAAACAGAAAGAAAGAACTTTCACCTTAGTGGATGGTTTAACTGATGCAAGATGAAGGATTGAGCAAACCTAAGACATACCCAGGACCTATTAAGAACAATAAATTAGTACTCCGAAACATCATATTCAACTGGTCTATTCCCAGATGGTTTGACTAAATTTCAGTAAAAATATCCCACTGATAGGCAGAAACTCAAGTACTTACATGTCCAACAGCACAAAACCATAACAAGACCTATCACATCGAATAGAAACAGAAGCCCACCTTCATAAGACACAAAATGTCTGCATTCACTAAAGGGAAAAGTTGGGGTTCCTTTGTGTTAATGATAGGTCATATGACAACACTCAGTTCAAGTGTTGGCCAGAAACTTAGGCTAGGGTGTGCACAATTAGGAAAAACAGACAGAATACCAAACAAAATACTTTTGTTAGTTCTAAATTTTATTTAGAGGCTGAAGCCAAATTCCATAATTCATTTCAAAAATTTCCACATTACTAATAAAGAGATCAAGAGACCAGATCTAAACTAGTATTTTTTTTCTCTTTCTTTCGTGCCTTGACTTCATACTACCAACATTCTGCATACCACAACATACCATCATCTACTGCCATCACCAAACTGCCCACTCATTCACAATAAGAAATTGAACCACCAAACACTCCACAAATTCCAAAAGGATACCCCCATCAATAATCATTCAACCCACTCTCCCACCATCCAAGTCTAGTGTCTGCACTCTAGGTCTTCATTAATTCTCCCTGAAACATTCAAACTTCAGAAAGCTAACACCCACTATATATTAAGAATCTCATATTCTTAATTTTCATAATTGTATTGCAAAAGAATTATTAATTGCTCTGTTTTTGAAATGCAATTGAAAGCAAGGACTGCTCAATCCCATTTAGCTTTCATCTGAGATTTGTTGATATATTTATAATGGTTCATGATTCATTTTACCGAAATTCTGCAAATGAATTCCTCAATATTATCCAACATCTGAACCAATATAAATTACTTCAGTGTCTGACTTAATTCATCAGCACACCAAATTCTTTTTAAGTAGGATTTGATTCTACCAAATCCTAATATTAGACTTCACGAAAAGCTATGAAGAACCTTTCAATTATGAAAAAGTGATCAGCTTACTAAAGCCATACTTTTCTCTTATCCATTTATGTTAGTAACTGCACAGTACTACAGCTAAAAGTCCTTTGATATAACCTTTAGCTAAGAATCTTCTTTAAGACCACAATTTTTTTATCAATATATCCTGAACAATAACTTCATCTCTTGAAACATTAGATGACAAGATATTATTGTAGAAATAGATCAGAAGGGTTTATCCAAGAATGTTGGAAATTTACTGCTTTTTTTGGTTTGAATTGACTTATTATATAGGGAAATGTTCGTGTCATCAGGCTCCACCATTTAATAAAATCACCTTAACAATCTTAAACATCAACTGCAATAATTTCTCAAATTCTGAGAAAATTCTCCCAATCTTCATTTTCAATTGAATTGAAGGACAACTAAGAAAAATTTCATTTGCAACCATCTCTGCTAGAAATGCACAATATCTCCTTACCCCCAATAAAAGTTGAAAAAAGGTTGAACTTTCACACAGTAAGCATTTTTTGTCACCCATACATGTGAATACATGTTCTGGAATGATCAAATAACAACATAATATAACCCAACAATAATCATGAACTCATCACATGACATGACAAACAAAAGGGAGTAATGACTGCTGAACAAATGAAACTGACAACAGAATGTGCCTCAATTATTTGAGTCATCCAACTTGAGATATTATTACCAAAGGTTTCTTTTCCCTTTTCCCTCTTTCCATTCAGGAAGAAGAAAAGATTGAAATTTGTCTTTATTTTATTATAACTGAATGCACACAAAAAAAATTCAATCAACTCATCTTTTCACATAGAACAAATTGAAGGATGATAAATTATCAATTTCAGAAATTTCACCTCTTTATCGTCGGTGACTTTTAGAATCAATTTCCCGTCGCAATGCCTGTATTTCATGACATATCGGGTCTGCGCCACAAGAAAACACACCAATTACAATCTCACCGAAGATAAGTGAAAGAACATAAATTGAAAATCAGATAAATGCAGCAAAGTATAGTTCAAGGAAATTTACTTTTTCGGGATCGGATCGAAACAATTGAAAGGACTTCTCGACGAAATCGTCCCAAGATTCAATATAAACCATGATTGAAAATCGATAATCACAGATTTGTGTGCGCGTTTATGCTTTGATGATTACTTTTCATAGGCTATATTAAGAACAGAAATTGAGAAAACCGAGAGGCCAGTTTACGATCTCTGGGAGATTTATGCGAGGTTTTTGGGGACGTCCGAGTGAGATCTTTGGTAAAACGACGTCGTTAATGTTCGCTAAATAAATGGAAATCTCATGTAATGTATTTCTGATGACAAATTTGGTCCTAATTTGACCTCGCTTTGAAGTTTTTTTTTTTTTTTTTCCAAATAGGTTAATTGGGTCGACCCATTATGGGTCCAAACAAAAAAAGGGTTAAAGTGGATTTGGTCCGCAATAAACTTGAGTTTTTTCGTGGAGAGATACCTTTATTTTTCGTGGATAAACATGTCTTTATTTTTTATATATTTCAAATGTTTTTTTAATTGAAATCTATCTATATATGTATATATATAAATGTAAAATATTTTGTTAAAAATAGTTATAATAAATATCTCATTTATTAAATATTTTCATTTTAACAAATCATTAATAATTTTTATTTTAAATTTGTTAATAAACAAATACATAAATATTAATATTTAATACATTTAATTTTATATTTATTGTATAGAAACTCAAAAGAAAAAGTATATAGATAAATTTATCTATATATTTCTATACTATAATAATATAGGAAGAGTTTGAAATATTTACAAAAATACTATTTTCTCAATAAGAAAATGTCACATCAACAATATTTTTATTTTACATTTTTTATTATTTAATCCATTTCATTTATAATATATATATTGTATTAGTTTATTCTTATTTTATTAATATTAATTAAGTTATTTTTTATTGAATAATTTCTTATACACCAACAATAGATAATGTTCAAATAATAATTCCAATAATAAATATTAATTTGTTTGAGGGTAATTGTATCATATTTAGTATAAATATAATTTATAAATAAGTGTAGCACTATTAAAGATGCGTATATATACATATACTAGCAGTATACCCGCGCGATGCGCGGTTTATTATTTATTATGACAAATATGATTATTAATAATATAATAAATTTATTATATTAAAATATTACTCATGAGATCTTATTATTTTGAGATTTGTAAAAAATCCGTATTTTTTTAATAATGATGATGATGACAATGACAACAACGACGACGACAATAACAAAAAACAATAATAATAATAATAATAATAGTTTTGTGTTTGTGTGCTTTAATTATAAGTGATTAATTATATTTGTTAATTTATATGTTCTATTCGTATTTTTGTTCCTTTATATCTTAGAATTATATTTAATAATTTGTAAATAATTTTCTACAATTTTTTAGATGGATTTATTTTACAAACACTGTATTTATTGAAAAACTTAGTTTATATTTACAAAAATTTAGGTTTCAAATTCATTTTACAATTAAAACAATATTTTTTTTAGAATTTTGAAATCATTTTAAAATATTTTTTCTCATAGTTATATCTATTGCATATATGTTTGAATTTATTTTTAAATGTTATTTGTGGATTTTTTTAGATTAACCTCACAACATTATTAGATTATTATTAGTTTTACTTTCAAATTTAATTATTATTTTTAATAATTTTATAATAGTTTTTAAACTTTTAAATATTTTACAGCCCTTCGTAAAATGAAATTTAGTTTTAGACCTATTTTTCACATTTATATATTAAAATTACAGAATTTTCAAATTTTTAAATTTTTGACAATGTTTAAATTTCATTATTTTCAGATTTTTTAATTATATCATTAAAGACATAATCATATAATAATATCATCCAAGATAATTTCCTCTATTTCATTTTACCCCTATATTAAATTAAAAGACTACTTATTATATTTAATATATATATGAAGCTTGTTCTATAAGCTCCGTTTGGATAGAGTGATTTGAAATCCTGAATTTGAAATGAGTGAATTTCAAATCCTCTCAAGTTGGAGTGGATTTGAAATCCACCAAAATGACTCCAAAATTAGCTCAAAATGAAAACCATGGATTTCAAATCCACATTCATCCAAACACTACCGGTGGATTTACTACCATGGATTTGAAATCCCTCCTCAAATCCACCTATCCAAATGGACCCTAAGATTCTCAAAGTTTTTTAGTTTTTTTTTTCCACAATTTTTCTATTGGTCAATGGCAAATCAGTAATTATCTCCAATTTTACAATTGAGTGGCAAATCAGTAAATATCACCAACTTGTCCTGTTTTATATATAGTATAGATGTATATATAATGTATTTAGTGTGAAATTATATGTCATTCTGAGTATTTTTAAAATTAATATTTGTAAGTGTCCCATCAACAAATTTCTTATTTTGCATTTTTTACTATTTAATCCATTTGATCTAATAATATAAATATTGTATTGATTTATTCTCATTTTATCGATCTTAATTAAATTAATTTTTATGAAGAATTTATTATAATCAACAATAGATATCCAAACAATAATTTCAATAATAAATATTAATTTGCATGGGGATAATTTATACCATAATAATATAAATTAATAAATAATTATAACACTATTTAAGATGTGTGTATATACATATATATAATATGTATTTAGTCTGAATTATATGTCATCTTAAATATTTTTTAAATTATAAATATCTCATAATCAAATCAAATTTTAGTCTTTTACTTTACACTTAGGACTTCGTATATTTTTATATGAGAGTGCACATTTTGAATTTATATGGCTCACCTGATTATTTAAATTATATGCTTAATTTCTAATTATATTGTCATCATCATGATCGTAGACTACTACTACATTTTGATTATGTGTTGAGTTTAAATTGTAATGATCAATGTCTTGCTATATCAATTAATTTACGTGATACTTATAAATGAATAATTATCTGTCATCTTTGATGTTAAGCGATATTAATAAAAAAATTATAATTCAATTTATTTTGAAATAAAAGGTTGAAAATACATAACTGATAGTGCTTGCATCAAATTCCTATTGTGTAATGTTTCTATATATTCATGCTCACACACACATGTATTTAGTTTAAATAATTGAATTTAATTTTTAATTCATAATTTTATTAGTTTTTTTAGTATATTTAATTTAAGTGACCGAAGATATTAGTTTGTAACACAGATGATAAAAAAAAATATTTCGACTATAATTGTTGTGTATAAAGAAGTTTTTAAAAAACTTACAAACTTTATAGGTAGAATTTCCAATTTTGATTTGAATATCATGATATTGATACTTTTGTTTTTAGTATTAATCATAGATTAGTGAATTGGATGTGTATATATAATATCAATATATTGTTGTGAATTGAATTATCTTAAGCAAATTATACTTTCTTAGTTATTAAATATTATATTGTCTTTTATATACTAAAATTACTTACACTATATTGTGAAATAATTACTATTCACCAACATATATAACACAAAACGCGCATCGTGCGGGTCCGAGTATTAGTATATATATAAAATGAATAATAATGATTAAATTATTTATTTAGTGTAAATTAATGACATATAAAATATTGATATGCGTCCTTTGTTTAAGTGAAGAAAATTTAATGAATAAATTATTTAAAAAAAACTAGTTTATTGTATGTAATTGAATATATATATATATATATATATATCTTAATAAATGTACATATATTTTACTGCATGTACTCATTCTCCTTTGAACAATCAAAAAAATTATAAGGATAATAAATATTTGGTTGGTCGTCTTGTCTAACTCCTGGTCAACCAATAGGTTGGGTTGTATTGAAATTTTGAAATCCATTAAAAAAAGTTCACCCAATTCCGTCAAGCTAGATGGCGGGTTGTGGACTCATCCATCTTATAAGCCGTACTGAATCATTGACAACTTTAAATTTGACGACTTCATCCCGCTTTAAATTATTTATACATATTTGATCCAACATCGTCAAACATGACATTGGACATCGATTATCTTGTATGTATTGTAACTTTATTATGTTGTCAATATGATTTATTGCTTTACCTGTAGGCTCCGATTATTTTATCACATAGAATTGGGTTGTATTGACAAGATAATGAATTATGGTTGGGTCAAAGTCCATTTAATACAACTCAAAATGGTTTAACGAACGTGGTCACTACGACACTACCTAGTCACACAAGAGAACACGTAGTAAAATCACAAATAATATTAAAATGATTTTTTCTTATTAAATCCGAAAAAAAAAATGGATGGGGTTCATACTATTTAAAAAATACAAATTCTTATATGAGACTGTCTCACAGATATTCACAAATAATATTAAAATGATTTTTTCTTATTAAGTCCCGAAAAAAAATGGATGGGGTTCATACTATTTAAGAAAGACAAATTTTTGTATGAGACCGATCCGTGAGACGAATCAACCCGACCCGGTCAAAGTCAAAAGTCAATGGTCAATCGTCAAGAGTCTACGGTTGGTCAACGGCCGGTCAACGCCGTTGACCAAAAGTATTACATATTATATGTAAAAGTAATACACAACATACATGAAAGTATTACATTATGAATGTAATACTTTTACTTTTATAAAATAATATTATTATGTGTATCATGTGTGACAAAATTTTAAGAAATTATGTAATACTTTTGTGTGTTTTAGGTATTACTTTTCAATATACTATGTAATACTTTTGTAAAATAGTATGATTTTGGATTTGGTTAGAGTGTATGAAAATATGTAATACTCTTATGTGTAGTATGTAATATTTTTCTATATATCATCTAATACTTTTGTAATATATTATACATTATATGTATATAATACAAAAGTATTATCCGATCTATAGAAAAGTATCACCTAATATACATTGATAAGTGTCGTTTTTACTATATTTTTACGTATGTTTATGTGTTCATTTGAACATGTTTATGTACGTTTCTATAGTGATTTAGATACTTTTGATTTATTAGTTGCATTTGATGGTTTTGTGTTTAGTTTTGTGTTTTTAGTGTAAAAATCACAAGTTTTAGCTCACATGCGCAGTTGTCGAAGAAATGACATATCTCACGATCTAAAAGTCCGAATTGGAAGATCTTAATTTTGTTGGAAATCTAAGGAAGAGATCTACAACTTTTATGTTGAATACTTTTCCCAATTCATTCTCGAAGAAAGCAGAATATTAAGGAAAAACGGAAGTTTTGCGTTCGGTTCTTCGTCGTGACAGGGCTCTAGTATTTTGATCATAACTTTTTCTAGAAGACTTCTATTGAGGTGAAATTTATGGAATTTGAAAGCTAACTTCAAGACCTACAACTTTCATGAAGACGTTGAAGTCAAATTCGGAACTGTGCACCAGCGCACGACCGTGTCTTGGGACACGGTCGTGTCCCACTGCACAAAAACACTAGCACTGGCGCACGGGTGACCGTGTCCTGGGGCACGGTCGTGCCCGACAGACTCCTATTCCATCCCAAACTCGATTTTTGACATATCTCACATTTCTAAACCATCTAGGAGACCTCCAAGATGCTATATATACCCAAATTCGTCCCAAAAATGAGGAAGAGATAGGAGGACAATCATTAAGGTAGGAATAATATCTATAGAGAGAAAACACATATTCTGAGAGCATCCGGAGAGGAGAAGAAGACTTCAAAGATCGAAGAATCGAGAGATCATCGTTCATATAGAGTTTTTCTTTATCTTCCCTTTTATTGTTGGATTATTTTAGTTTGATATGATATTTTCAATCTTGTCTATGAGTTTGTTCATATTCATGTCTGACTAGTTTTCCATGGGTTTCTAGGGCTTGTTAGTAGTCTGATTCGAATCTGATGGATCTTTGATTTCAATTCAATTTATTGATTCTTTATCCTATTGATGTGTTTATGGTTTGATTGCTTGTTTGGTTATGTGACCACTAATTGAGCATGTTTAAGTAATTAAGTCAAAATTCGAGATAGGAGATTTAATTACGGAAGAGTAAACACATGGCATATATGCAGCATGAGATCGAGAGATAAATGCATATGTGATGAGATTTTCAATCCTAGGTGCTTTTGGGAGTTGTTGTGTTATATCAGATCGAGTAGAGATACCTCTGGTAGCATAATAATCAACCGGTTAAATTGACTCGAGAGAGCTTTTAATTCGATTTTTGTGATTGCTCATATAGGATAATTAATCATTGAAATGGATTGATCAAGTGATATCGTGATGAGAATTAGATGAAAGCATGTTCTAGAACCTGTCTCAGATATATCTGTTTGTCTCCGTGTATTTTTTTGTTTTTGTTTTAGTATAAGTAATTGAAGTCTTTGACATCTGATAGCCTAGATAAAATTAGGGGTTGAATTTGGGTAATCGATTATTCCTAGATAATAGTCTCTGTGGGATCGACCTTGCTTACCGTGTTCTGCAATCTACACCGTACACTTACGGTAGTAGCCTAAAGAAAAATGTGAACATACATAAAAGTATTACATTATGAAGTATTAAATTATATATATAAAAGTGTGGTTTGATACTCTCAAGTGATGACATTTGGAGCTCTATATGCATGCCAAGTGTCCCTTTTTAAAATATATTTTATTTATCAAATATAAAAACATTAATATCAATTAAATACTCACCTCACTACTCAACAAAAAATAAATATGTAAGTTATTAATGTTTGCTAATGTTGTATTGTTTTTCACTACATAAAATTTTTGCTTCCAAATTTGAATAATTATTTGTCCAACATTTCAATTTGAAAGGAAAAAAAAAAAAAGTAAACAACAAGGTTACATAAGCCTATATAATATGAAATTCTTATAAAAAGAAAACAAAAAGTACACAACAATGTTACATAAACCTTTATAAAATGAAATTCTTATGCAAAAAAACAAAAAAAACAAAAACAAAAAGAAATTTGAAGAGTAAATATACTACTATTTTTCATTGAATTAAAACAAATAAATAAAAAGATGTTTGAAGATAGTAATATCTTACAAAAGAACATTTAGGATAGTTCAGATTAAAAAAATAACTTTAGAAATAAATTTATTTGTAGGATTCAAGGAAAAAAAAAGATAATATGGAAATATTGAAAATACTAATATTTTACAAAAAAAGCATTTAAGATAGTTCAAACTCTGACATTAACAAAAATAGATGC
The DNA here is from genome assembly GCA_005771605.1 of Scutellaria baicalensis. Taxonomy (NCBI): domain Eukaryota; kingdom Viridiplantae; phylum Streptophyta; class Magnoliopsida; order Lamiales; family Lamiaceae; genus Scutellaria; species Scutellaria baicalensis. The sequence continues at coordinate 29,881,781 of CM016723.1, read as the reverse complement.
TAAAAAAATTAGGATATGTTTGGGTTAAACATAAGTAGATTTTGTAAGTTTGAAAGTGGATTGTGAAAATGATGAAATTTGATAAGTTTGGGTTTGTTAAGAGATTTTATAAAGTAAGATTATAATTAATTTATCATATCATTATATCGGGAACTATAAGAAAAATAAATGATGTCCTATTATTTTATTTTGAAAAAAAAACAAATGTTTTTAAAATTTCAAGAAAATGGATAAAGTAGAAAAAAATTAGAATTTCAGAATTTAACAAAATAAACAACATAATTAAGATATTTGTCATCCAAAATCCGGATGTGCACATCCAGTCGAAACATCCCTTAAACAATTGGGAAATTATATTAAAACTTTATAACAACAAATATAACAATTGGTTAAAATTAATAAAAACAAAACAACAACAAAAATTACAAAGGAAACCAATATGTAAAACAATTAATGAGTGCAGTTAAAGATAAAATTTGAACAAAATAGATGTCTTCGAGCCATAAAAATGAGATGTATTCTACACTTTTTACAGAATGATATGAAAATTTCACAAATACTCATATGCAATCGTCTCACATGCGACAACACTCGCGCACGGTCGACTGTGTCCCAGAACATGACCGTGTGCAACTGTGGTGTATAAGTATGTCTTTTTCAACAATAAGTATGTGATTTTTCACTATAAGTATGTGATTTTTTTTCCTTACCCACGACCGTGCCCTGGAACACGACCGTGCCTCATGCGAAAACTAAGAGCAATCTATGGCGCACAATCGTGTCTCAGGACACGGTCGTGATAAGTATGTGATTTTTATCTATAAGTTTGTCTTTTAGAGCTATAAGTATGTGTTGTCGCGCACGGTCGACCGTGTCCCAGGACACGATCGTGCGCGAGTGCCGTCGCACATGAGACGGTCTCACAGGAGTCCAGCTCAAATACTTAATGTTACAGTTAAAACACATATAAAAAAAACCATATTAACAAGTTTGTGCTAAAGAACAAATGAAAAAAAAGAACAATAAGAAAGATTATTTTAAAGATAAATAGAAAATGTCACACTTATAAAAAAATATGTTAGTTAACATATAAAAAAAAAAATTACTTTAACATAAAAATAAGATAAGTATTAAATAAAGTCCATGCATCGCACGGGTTCAAATCTAGTGATATATAAAAGTATATTACCTAATACACACAAAAATATTATTACATTATAAGAACATAACATCATGCAATACTTTTATGTGCAACATATAATACTTATATGTGTAACATGTAATACTATTGAAATCAATAAGTAATATTTTTATATACATCATGTGATACTTTTATGTGTAACATGTAATACTATTGAAATCAACAAGTAATACTTTTATATGTATCATGTAATACTATGAAGTATTAGATGATATATAGAAAAATATTGTCTAATACACAAATGTAATACTTTTATGTACAACATGTAATACTATTGAAATCAACAAGTAATACTCTCATAATGTAATACTTTTGTGTGCAACATGTAATACTTTTATATATATCATGTAATACTTTTATATGTAGTACGTTTACTAATTTAAAGTATCACATGATACACATAAAAGTATTATGTGAGTAGAACAACAGTATTACATTATGAATGTAATACTTTTATATATGACATGTAATACTTTTATGCATGACATGTAATACTTTTTGGTCAACGGCGTTGACCGATGTTGACCAGCTGTTAACCGTTGACCGGGTCGGGTTGACCCGTCTCACAGAATGGGATTCGTGAGACGGTCTCACACAAGATTCACTCTTTACGAAATTTTCAATTCATTATCCGAACTCAATTTATAATTATTTCCAGGCAAAAAAAGTCAGTTATCAAAAAAACTTAAAGATATTATACACTTCCAAATATCAACTAAAATACATGAGTTACACGCGGACTTGATCCCATTTGAAATTCAAATCTGAAGCTTAAATCACTTTTATAATTTAAGTTTCTTTTCAAGCCTGGATTAATATCATTAAAACGCTAAAACAATCTTGTTTGATTTGTTCTAAATCAAACCAAAATCATAAAATTGATTTAGAGTTATAATTTATTTTTAAAAAGGGTCATGCACTTTGACTTATGTTTGGAGGTGGATTGCATTTTCGAATTTCGAAGTTGCCAGGGAAGAGGCCAATGCCTTGGGAGCAGCCAATTATAGAAGAAAGACGGAATGCGGGCTTGTTCTATCTAGGAAGGATAGCAAATCAACGGAACACGAACTCCAATTTCAAGGGTCGAAATCGATATATAAAATTGGGAAAGCAGAGTATCTCACATTTAGTATCAGGTTACGGCTAAAAATGTGTCAAAAATGAGTTAAGAGTTGCAATTTGAAAATTTCTTAGAATATTGTTAACAATCTGAATTATTTGGAAAAATATCTTGAAATACTACAAAATGTTTCGAAGAAGACTTTTCTACCACATGCTTTAGTTTTCTTACTTTACTACCATAGAATGTTTTAAATAATATTTTTCTACCCTAAAATACCTTGAAATGCTTCTTATCTATGTTTTAAATGTGGTAATAAAATTATTACTTCATTAACTTGAGATAGAAAAATTATTTATTTATCTTGTGTAGTAGAAAAATAAGCTACTATATTCATCGTGGCTGCAAACACCTGGAAGAAAATTGTTATAATATTTAATGCATCTTGATATTAACTTGTATACTTATTAAAATTAAAATGTTTTCTCTTTTGAGAGAGAGAGGAGTAGATTTTCGAAAGAATTAATTGCAAGATAAATCATGAATTTTATTTAATTTGTAATTTTAACTAATTTTTAAGATACTAATATTCATATTTTTTTGCAAATTTAACAAACAGACAGATTTCGAGTATTTATCTTGACAAATACTTCCACCATTTAAAAATAACGATTATTTCGAGATTTATCTTGACAACTACTTCCATCATTTAAAATAACGATTATTTTGTATGTCAAGTTGTTCAATTTTGAAGTGATCATAATTATTTTCAAAATAAGCATATTTAAAAACTATAAATCTGTTAAATTTAGAAATATTGAAGATGATGTAAAATTTATTAATATTTAAAAATTTAATTAAAATTAGAAATTAAACAAAGCTAGTTTTTTTAATTAATTAACAAATCTACTATTATAAAAGGAGACTTTAGATCTCCCACGGGCTGCCACATCAGCTCCTTGAAGAAACCTGGAGTTGACAAGTGGATTCCCCACATACTGACAAGTGGAGCTCTACATAAATGCCACATCAGCTCCTTGAAGAAACCTGGAGTTGACAAGTGGATTCCCCACATACTGACAAGTGGAGCTCTACATAAATGCCACATCAGCATTTTAATACACCTTCCATATTTTTGGCTTCCTTTTCCACCCTTCCAATTTCAATGAGAAACGACAGCTTTAATGTATCCCATCATTTTCTCTTCCTCTCCCAACCGTCCAACATAAGAGAAATGGCAGCATCAAATGCCCACATGCCCCTACTCCACCGCGCTCGCTCATACACTCCGCCTCTACGACTGTACGCTCAGTTCCGCCATTTCTCACCTCTTCTGTTTCTCTTAAATCATCCTCCAATTGGTATTTGGCAAGCTGGGTGGAGCTTTTCTTCTGTGGTCAAAGAAGAAGCTTGGCATTTCGTAAGTACGAGTCTTTGAAAATAGAGCTAGAAATTTCATTTTTATTTCTTAAAATTTTGCTACTGCTAAGTTGTTTGTGAATTTTCCAAATTGAGAATAATAGCTAATTATTTTTGTTGGGTTTTATATGCTTCGAATAGTGAATGATTTGCAATTTCAGTTACTGGTAACACCTATGAGACTTACTTCCATGTTACTTTATTCGGAGAATTTGGAATCTCATGGTGGTGGTGTAGGCTGTCTGATTGATGGATGCAATCCTAGACTTGGCCTCTTAGAAGCTAATAGGCAAGTACATCTTGATAGACGGTGTGTGTATCTTCCATGTTGCTCTCTTGATCATTCAATCTGTTTATATCTGATAATAAATATATGATTTTTTTTGCATATAGCTTCAAGGATTACAGATGGTTAGTCAAACCTTTGTCTCACATTCTTTTGTTTGTCCTGCACTTTCACTTAGATTGAATGTCATCCACATTTTCTATAGTAGATTCACATGTCATTGCAGGGTTGACCAGCATATTTCCAATCAAGGTAGGAGTGCCCAATACAGATCATAGAGGATGTGTAAGCACCAATGTGCCATCTCATGTGGATGAAAGGTGTACGATTACTACAATCCTATTACATTAACATATCCATTATATCATTTGTTTATTGGATCTTAAATTGAATCATTCTCTTATACTAACATTATGAAATTTTGCAACATCTTTCTTTAATAAATATTGGGTGGTGGTACATCTTTTGCAAGAGAAACTAGTGATGCTGCTGGAGCTATAGTGAAGAAAAATTTAAAGCAATATAGTAATTCTTTTAGTACTAGATAGAGTAATTGAAAGATAATTGATTTTGAAGAGAATGAAATAATTTTTCATTTTTTTTGAACTTAAGCAACAAGACGGGATGGTAGGGTATGAAACTTCCTCAGAGATTTTTACTCCTATGAGATCATTAGCATTACAAGTTTTGTTAATTACATGACATATCACAATATTTGATTGACATTGTATAATAGTTGGTTCTTTTCTTTCACTCGAGATGTTTAGGAACGTGGTTGTTTGTTTCTGAGTTTGTTTACACATGACATAAGTTTGACAGCTAATTTCCAAATATGATATTATTTATTACTCATTTATGTCTCAATTCTTAGCACCCCCAGACTAGGAAAAACATGAGCTGCTAGCATTTAGATTCACTAAAAATCCAATTAATAACTTGATGATACACGTTTCTTTTTTAACATAGTAAAATTGTGTTTGTCTGTGAAGCATAGAAAGACTGTGCATACTATCTAGATAATTGGAGATAAAGATGCTCTTCAAATTAATTTTTGTTTCATGTTTTGCGCAAGTACTCTCTCTACACGTTTTCTTTTCGACTCATGTTGTTGTTTCATATATGGTGGGGTCAACACTAACACTTTGAACTTTATGTAACTTTTGTGATCTTAATCATCTTTTTCTATATATGAATATGGTACCCTAGTATAGACTATTCTTAAGAGTCTACTCTATTTTACCTCAGCTATTTTATCTATTGGAATGTTGATATCACATGAATTATTTATAGTTATGGAAATATCATAACATATTTACTAAATTTATGTTACTTCTACAAAATTGATTTACTAAATTTTTTTGGGAATAAGTTCAAATAAGTCGCTAATGTTTACCTTCAGGTTCAAGTATTCCACTGAAGTATTTTTAGGTATAAATATGTCACTAATGTTTACTTTAAATACATATGACCCCCCACTTAACATTTATTTATAATATAATATATCAATAATGTTTTAAATTTAAAATAGGGAAAATTACAAAATTTAAGTCAAACTATGACCACTTTTGCACTTAGGTAGCCGAACTTTTAAAGTTTACTATATAACCGCCAGCCTTTACGAATTTACCACATGACCGCAAAAATGTCATCGTCGGCGGAATATGCTATGAATTTGACCTCATATTTTAACATATCTTAGAATCAAAAAGCTATTTCATGAAACACAAATATAATAGATTATTATATACGCATGAATACATATTATTATTATTATTAATTACCATTTACACTTTTCACTTTTGAAGACTAAACTATTAAACAACTAACTTTATTAGATAACAATTTCACTATGATATTAGGGATATTATTTTTAAAGTTAAATACAACTTAAATCTCTACATTTAAATACAACATAAATATTAATTATTATTAATAATAACATGTATATTTAAATAATTATTTTTTCTAACACACACATGACATATATAGCTATTATTTTTTCACTATTTAAATATAAATATTTAATTTTTCTTTAAATTAAAAAAAATATCCATAATATCATAGTGAAAGTATTATCTAACATATTTAGTTGTTTAATAGTTTATTTTTAATTTATATATAGAGAAAGTTGTATTTAAATAATAATAACAATAATATCTCTTATTAGTTGTTTAATAACTTAGTAGTGTAAATGATAACTATCATTAGTAATAATATGTATTCATGATACGTATATATAATAATCTAATTATATTTATATTTTCATGAAATAATTGTTTTATTCTAAAATATGTCAAAATATGAGGTCAAAAAAGAAACTAAATTAAAGTATTTAAGTTATTTTAAATTTAAAACATTATGGTTATATTATATTATATGTAAATGTTAAGTGTGGGGTCATATGTACTTAAAAGTAAACATTAATGACATTTTTGTACATAAAAATACTTCAATAGGATAATTGAACTTGAGGGTGAACATTAGTGACTTATTTGAACATTTTCTCTATTCCCCCCATACTATGTTTTATGATTTTTTTATCATATATACTTTTATTTTAATATTTCTTCTCTCTTAAAAATAATAATGAAATTACACAGCAAAAGAATAAAAGTATGAAGGCAAACAAAAGAAAATAAATGTAGCAGCCAACTCGAACTATGGAAGTTGGAGCAAAGAAATGAGAGTTGCTCATTACTTTTTGAAAACAAAAGGTAAACTAAAACTTTGTCTACGATCAAGTAATTTGTGATATTTTAAAAACAAATAACAAATCAAGATATAATTAATTACAAAATATATTTAAGGAAAAAAAGAAAACTATTATATAAATGTATAAAATAACAAAATATATAAAATCAAACTATACAAGAAATGTAAAATTAAATGAGTTATGAAGCGCGTGCAACAAGTACAAACCTAGTATCATAATATATGGGACTTTGTCAATTTGTGCTTCCAACAACTACGTTCTTTGAAGTCAATTTAGTGTGAATATAAATTGTTGGATGAGACTATATGCACCCCATTCATTCCTATACACACCCATTTAAAATATATTAAAATTAAATATATATAAAAAGACTTAATTATCCTTAGCAATTTTCTTTTGTTTTGTATATTCATCATCTTCTCCAACCATTCCATTACAGTATATTCAAACTCAAAACCCACCACTACAGCCATCTTCAAACTCCAAATCTCCACATTACAATCTTCATATTCCAAACTTTCTTCTTCACAACTCACATCAGAAATTGATATGATTTCATCAGAAGAAGAAAAAAAAAGGAGACCCACAAATCTCAAAAACTGAAAATGGAAGAAAGTGAAAAAATGAGGTGTTTAATCACAACCACGTTCGACCACTAATGGTCGAACATACCACTGCCAAGTCGACACCTTTTGATCGAAAAACCTTCTTCCAGTTCGACTGTTCAACGCCTTTCGGTTGTGTTGGACCACTTTTGGTCGAACCTAAGAGGATGGGATCGGCGAACCAAGGGCGAAAGCCAACAATTTTTCAGAAAGGTCCGCACATTGCGACTTGAGAAAAAGGGAGATGAGGGAGGCAACTAGGGTCGAATGCCAACAATTTTTCAGAAAGACCGAGACTTGAGAAAGAAGAAGAGGAGGGAGACAAAGGGTTGAGATGGGAGGAGAGATGGCCGCCGCTGTAGGGGTGGGAGACGAAAGGTTGTGGGATAGGGATACAGTTTTCTTTTCCCTTTCTCATCTTTTTTCTGTTTTTTCATTTTATTTTTTTCAATTAGAGGGTAAAAGTGGGATATAGTGGGGTTTACTTAGAAATTTTGTAAGTTAATATTATTTAATTATTTGGGGTGTGTTTAGGAAATGATGGGGCGCGGATAACCGCATTTGATTTGAATACATCCTTTATTGGACTTTCTTGCTCTTCCTTCATTTTCTTCACAATTCTCTACTCAATTAATCCATGTGCTTTCAGAAATCACAAGCTCTCTTCAATGGCCTCCACCACTAGTGTACATGTTGCAGAAGAAGTAGAGATTGATGAGCATGAAGGTCGAGGCACTTGGAAACACGCCGCTTTCCACGTCGCCACCACCATCGCCACCCCCGCCGCCTATGCGCCGCTCCCTTTTGCCGTCGCCTCTCTCGGTTGGCCACTTGGTTAGACTTCCTTTCTTACTACCTCTGCTCAATTCATTTCTCTTGCAACTTATTAAACGAGGCTTAATCCTTTGATATTCATCTTCAAATCGTACATGAATTGGTGAATTTTGCAAGTTTGGTTTCAATTTGTTGACGATTTTGTAAGCTTAATTTTGACAGTATGTTTATGTTTGAGATTTTGTAATAGAATCTTAGTTGAAATGTCATTTTTACATTGAGAATTGTATGGTTAAAGTTTTGGTATTATTTTATTCTGAACTTTTTCTTTCTTTTTTGTAATGGTATAAAAAATAAAAATAAAAGTAGATTGTTGTTGGAAACTGTAGTAAAATGAGTAGAAATCCAAAATTGGGATGAACGAACAAACATATCCTTGTTAGTACGGACTGTTTGGAGGCTCCAAATTCACTGAATAATATGGTATTTCCCACATTGGAACTTAGATATAGACATATAGTCTTGCAATTGAGCCCTCATAGTTTAGTTGATGAGCTTGTAATGAAGATGCTTGTCCATACTCATACATACTCTTGTTGGATTTTGATTGCACATCTGATCTGTAACACTGCTATTCAATGTAGGAGCGACGAGTTTAGTTGCAGGGACTCTTGTCACGTGGTACTCGAGTCTACTGATTGCTTCCCTGTGGAGATGGGATGGGAAGAAGCACACTACTTATCGCGATCTTGCTAATAGCATTTACGGTTGTCTCTTCTTACACTCTTTCTTTATGTCCGTCTCTTTCTGCTTCTTCAACTTACGGCATTTTTCATGTTTAAAATAATTGAAGTCTTCGTTGGTTGGTTGATTCGTAATGTTGAAGGATCATGGGGTTACTGGTCTATTGCATTTTTTCAGCAGGTGGCCTCTCTGGGAAATAACATAGCTATTCAAATCGCTGCTGGGAGTAGCCTTAAGGTTGCTAATCCAACTTCTATTAAATGAAGCAACAATTCGAAATCATGTTAAAGTGTTTTGTAACTCTCTTTTTTATCAATAGGCAGTATACAAATACTATCATCCAGACGGTAGCTTGACACTGCAGCATTTCATTATCTTTTTCGGGGCCTTTGAACTTGTTCTCTCTCAGTTCCCAGACATTCATTCACTGAGATGGGTGAATGCCTTATGCACTCTAAGCACTATTGGTTTTGCCAGTACAACCATTGCAGTAACTGTGTATAGTGGTAGGTTTTGAAGCTCGTTTCGTTTATTCGTTTTCTTTGAGGAAATGTGTTTTATTGGCATACGTCATTGTAGGGAGGAAGAGGGATAAAAAATCGATCAACTATGGTTTGCAAGGCAGCTCGTCTGAGAAAGTGTTTAGAGTATTCAATGCTTTAGGTGCAATTGCCTTCTCTTTTGGAGATGCTATGCTCCCAGAAATACAAGTAAATAATTGTCTCTTCATGCTATACTTTGTGTTTTATTTGAATAGAAAGTGATTTGTTTTGTGTGTTAATAATTCCGGTAGAGCACAGTGAGGAAGCCGGCCAAAACAAACATGTATAAAGGCGTCTCAGCAGCGTATACCATAATTGTCTCGACTTACTGGCAATTAGCGTTTTTGGGGTATTGGGCGTTTGGTTCAGAAGTCGAGCCTTACATTGTGGCTTCTCTCACGACACCTAAGTGGACTATAGTTATGGCCAATCTATTTGCAGTTGTTCAAATATCAGGATGCTTTCAGGTAACTAACTATGTACCCTCTTCTTTCAATTCAATGCTCCAAAATACAACATTTTGATCGACGCTTCTAACATTATCATCATCTAGATTTACTGCAGGCCAACATATGCATATTTTGAAGGAAGAATGTCGTCTGGGAAGCCTAACAACAACACTCGCAACAACTACATCTATCGTCTCATTTACACATCCATATACATAGGTGTTATAACACTCATATCATCAGCCATGCCTTTTTTCGGGGATTTTGTTTCTATATGTGGAGCAGTGGGTTTCACTCCGTTAGATTTCGTCTTCCCCGTTATAGCTTATATGAAAGCCGGAAAAATGCCTAGACGGGAGATACATCGCCTCCCGTTGCTGCTGCTCCACATCGCCATTGCTGCTTTGTTCTCAGTAGTTGCGGTATTGGGTTGTGTAGGGGCTGTTAGGTTTATTGTCCTAGATATTAAGATGTATAGATTCTTTCACGATATGTGAGAGACTTCGTGTGATGATGATATCATACTATAACGATACATTACCAATAAAATGTAATATAATATAACCATGTTGTATATCAAGCTAGGCAACTAGGATTGGATGCTTTTGCAATATGTATTACAGTGTTTTTTTTAACAATGTAATACTAGTTTTCATTTCTTCAATTGCAACTTATAGTTTAGTTATTTTTAAGTTTGCAACTCCCAAATTTTGAAAAAGAAATTAATGGAGCCCTTTTCACATGAATGTCCTAAAATTTGAAAAGAAAATAACAAACAAAATAAAATGAGTTTGTCTATCAATTCTCTCAATTAATCCCTCCATAAAAGAGAAAACAAGAATATAATTGGGAAAAACAGAAGTGAGTAGGAATAATAAATGGAAAACTGTGAAACTTATTTTCTGTGACAAAAAGTGCTCCCACATTTTTCCATTTGAGCTCCAAAAGATTGAGAGAATAATGCTCCAACTCTAAAAAGATTAAATCCTTTATTATTTTGTCTTTATACATTCAAAACAAATTTATTTTTATTTTTTTAGAGTAACCCAATTTGTTTCAATGGAAATAATAGTTTAATGATCTAGAAGAGGATACAGGGTTTTTTTTCTTTTTAAACTTTACATATCAAAAAATGCTAAACATAATCTAAAATTTTATTTTATTTTTTCAACAAAATGGGTTGTCTGTAGCTTTATACTTCTTTTTTTAATAAATGTTTCATTAGATATCTAAAATAATCCTCACATATAAATGAAATCATTAATTAAACATAACATATATTAAACATGACCAAATGTAAGATAAATACCAAATGTAACGGAAAATATCAATCTTGATATATGACGCTCACCAATAAAACTAAGGGCATAAACAATGTATTTGATTCATTGACACACATTCCACAATTTATATGGTAAATTTTTTGACAAACCTTAATTGTTATCTCCAAAATAATTTTAAGTAAATTTAAAACTTAATTAAGAAAAAAAATATGTTTAATTAACACTGACACTCTATTTGTTGAAGAAAATAAAGATGATCTGCAAAATTGAACAGAGAATTTTGTAGCAAAACATGGAGAGGCGGTTTGCAACAGATGACACGTGGCAAAACCCTATCAACTACCGACATCTTTCCTTTCCCATTATTCCGAAAATCCAAAACCGAATCGTGTTCTACGGTTAGAAGAACTGTTGATCTAATTTCGATTCAAATCGGAATTGGAATAGTGAACTATGGTTTAATAATTTGGTTTTGATTTGAGCTATTTTTATATTGGAAATCGATTGTTTCAAAATGATTGTTCGAATCAATGGTTAAACTAACCACTGACGATTTATCAATTTTAAAAAAATATATTATGTTCTATATAAAAGATATTATATATTTATGCTCTTCAATTTTAAATTGCATTGGTTAATATTTTCAATTTGTATTATAAATTGTATTTTTTTAGTTTATAGCTTGTATTTAGTTGTATTTAAATTATAACTTTTTATTTTTAATATCATTGTAACTTGCAAATGAAAATTTTACCTTTTAATTTATTTCAATTATTTACTAAAATAATTATTATTTTATAATATATGAATAATTGTAATATTTATATGCTAATGTAATTTAAAAAATTAAATTAAATTAAATAAAACAAACCACCCAAACCGGCAATTTACAAATGGGAATCGAAACCGAAATCCCCACGGTTCGATATCGATATAGCCCTCCATGATGTTTTGAACCAATCATAATCGACGGTTCAAACTGTGTAAACATCTCTGCTCTCACATCTTTACCATTTCCTGCACATATGTTGTAATAGATTGTGTTTGCCTAAACTATTTGCAATATATATTTATAAACTCATATATTTTATAAGATATTTCTACCGTTTATAAGAGTTGTATCTTACTTTTAAACTCATATCTAGTTAGATGAAGTCTATATCAATCCACGATGTCTTATATTAAGTTAAAACAGATCATACACGTTCATAGTTTCTAAATGGGTTGATTTCATTTTGCAATCTATACTATTTGATGTTTTTATTTTTATTTTTTACATCATAGACAATTTTCTTCTCCGATCACAACATATACTACACATTTTGTTTACTTTTGCACCAACATTTTTAGGTGAGAAAAAAGTCAACGTAATTTTCGCATGTCAATTGGGTGTTATTTTTGTCATTTTCTAGGCCATTAACTAATTCATCCTCCAAAATCGAATTTAGCCTTAATCTTTTCCTAATTTCTTCTACAAATTGTTTGAGTAAGTGAAGATGAGAGTAATTCAAACAAAAACAAGATATCTTTACCATTAAAAGTGATCGAATATCCAAGTCTATTCATATTTTAGAAGTGTAAATGATGAAAATGACTCAATTAGTGTTTGAAATACACGTTGAGACAGCTTTCACAAAATAGTACAATTGAGAAATTCATACTGAAACACCAAAACAAAGACTCGTCTCTGCTCTCTGCACTCTTTCATAAATAGCTGTAATTTGTTTTCTATTTTGAACGCCATGGATTCTCCTTCACAACCTGGCTACTTCTTCTTCTTATTTTTTATGCATCTTTGCTTTCATATTTATATGTTCTTTTTTCATATATCTGTAGACTGTATACATGCTTATTGAGTTTTTGGAAATAATTCTGCAGTTTTGTATAATGGCAGGTGCAGGGATTATTGAGGCCGCCGCCGGTGGATACCTTGGAAAACTGAAGGGTTAACGAGCTATATTTGTTGCTATTTCCTCTTTTGATGATTTCATTTTTGTTGTGTTCTTAAGAGAAGTGGAAAATGATGATTGCAGAGATGAAAGAGAGTGTTGGTGATGATGAAGAATTCAGGAGAAGATGCCATTTAGTTGGTGATGGTGATGGCTTCAGAGTCTTGCATTATGCTGCTGGAATGGGCTTTATTCAGATTTGCAGATTCTTGGTTGAAGAAGTTGGAGTCGATGTATATCAGAACTCTCAACGGTCTCTCTCTCTCTCTCTCTAAAATGTTCATCAATTTGGTATACTTCACTGATTTCAGGGGATACTCCTCTGCTAAATGTGTGAAAGAGGGGCATGTCAACACTGCAAAGTATCTCATCAAGAGAGGTGCTGCTATTTCCACGAGTGATTCTAAGGGGTTTAGCTCACCGCATTATGCTGCTCTAAAAGGTTGGTTGTGTCCTGGTTTCTTATTCAGAACATTTTTGAGTTCGAGGTAAATGTTTGTGTTGATTTGATCTGTTTCAGAGAACATGGAGCTTATGAAATTGTTGCTGATAAAAGGTGCTGATATAGAAGCTAATTCTGTGGGTGGAACACCTCTACAATGTGCTGCTTGCGTCGAAGTTGTGAAGTTTCTGCTAGATCATGGAGCCAAGGTTCAAACCCAACCTTCATTATCACTCTTTGCTTATTATTCAGTTAGCATAACTCTAGTTTTTTATTGAATAAATTACTATGTGATGTGGTCGAACTGACCACATTCAAACTACCTCGAAAACCCGACCCGGAGTTGAAGGACGATCGACGCGAACAAATTAGGAAATAATGAGTTCGTTCAAGCGAACAAATATATCTGGCATGTCAATCGAACTGATCCAGCTCGTAACCCGGAATGTCGAACTGAGATGTGGGACGCCGAGCTAATTCGAGCGAACTAATTCAAATTTGAGATAACTCCCACGATTGCGAGAATCTCGCCCCTTCCCAGGTTTTTAGGAGAAAATCTCAACTGCCACATCCCAATCCTGGGAAATCACGTTTCTCTCAGGGAGTATATATATATCCTTTGTTTTTCTAATTTGCACACACAATCACAATCTTAATTTCTATACTAAGCATTCAAAATCGAGAGCAACACTTTTGTGAGATTACTGACTTGAGCGTCGGAGTCCCTTCACCGGGAAAAACCCCCGGTGTTCTTTGTTTTGCAGGTTTTCTTAATCGGAGAATTCCAATCATCGTCGGAGAATTCCATTTTGGCGTCGGAGAATTTCGAACGGCATCGGAAAAGTGAAGGATCGGAGTCGAGACAAATCAATTGGCGCCGTCTGTGGGAATCATTTTTTGAACTTTGAGCATTTAAGACGTAGAAGACTACAAAAATGGTGAATACCAGAGGATCAAGAAGAAGGTTGGATGAAGGAGCACCGTCCGTGCAACAAAATGAGGATCGGAATTTCGCGCCGGCAAATCCTCCCGGCACTGTCACATTGACGCCGGAGGAACTCTCGGCTTTAATAGAGACTGCTGTTCAAAAAGCCTTGGGCAAGCAGAAGGTGGATTCACAACAGGATAACACTGACATACCTGTTGGAAGAGAACAAGAGGGCGACAGATCTCGGATGGATGAACAGGAAAGCCAATCTGGTCACCCTCGTGGCCAAAAAAGAGGACATGACGAACTATCTGAGAGAGTAGATGGTTTACGAAAGGAGCTACGGGAAGTTCAGCGAACTGTTCGACGTATTCCTCGGAGTTCCAGAGGTAACCCTTTCTCTGAGGAGGTGATGGACGACGAGTTGCCCGCCTCTTTTCGGCCGGTGAATTTCGAATATGATGGTGCTTCGGATCCATGGGATCATATATGTCGATTCGATAATACTGCTCTACTGCATCGGTACTCCGATGGTATTAAGTGTAGGGTGTTCGCCACTACCCTTACCAAGGCTGCTCAGACATGGTTCAGTCAGCTGAATGATGGGACGATTCATAATTTCGAACAACTATCAGAGTTGTTTTTACATCAGTTCGCCAGTTCTAGAAAGCAGAGACGATCTACCCAGACGTTGTTCGGTGTGAGGCAGAAAGCGGATGAAACCCTACGGAACTATGTTAAAAGGTTCACTGCTGCTACTTTAGAAGCTCCTGAGGCTTCAGACGATTTAGTTGTAAGTGCTTTCATCCAAGGGTTGAAAGAAGGGGATCTCCATACTTCACTGGTTAAGAAGACCCCCAACAATTTTGACGAACTGTTACAGAGGTCTACCAAGTACATCAACTTGGAGGAGGCAGTTCGAATGAAGAAAGGAGAGACTTCAAGTCGTCTGAGCCGAACGCAACATGATAATGAAACAGCCAGGAGGAGAGATGGGGGCGAGCAACGAGCAAGATTTGCTCCACCCCCTTTAAGGGAAAATAAGACAGGTCGGAGGTACGAACACTATACGCCCATGACTATGCCCCCTGGACAGGTATTAATGGAGATATGGAACTTGCCCCAGTTGAAATGGCCGTCGACCTGGAGTCCTAATCCGAAGAAACCAGCCACCTTCGGCAACGGTAAATTGTGTCGATTTCATAATGAATATGGGCATGGAACTGATGAATGTTTACATTTGCGAGATGAACTGGAGAGGCTAATCAGGGAGAACAAGTTAGCCCGTTTTGTTCGTCAGAACCGATCAAACCGCGAGCATCGGAATGATCGAAGAGAGCCCAGACAAGATAGAAGGCAGGAACAACAGGAATTACCTCCACCACCACCACCCCCGGCGCGAGCTAGACCCGAACAAGAAGAAAGGCCTACTATTCACATGATCATGGGTGGGCCGACAGATGGAGATTCTAATAGAGCTCGTAAGGCGAGACTCAACTCTGTTAAGCACGAACAGAATACAGTTCATTCTATTTTCGAAGAGGTTGCAATTGAGTTCGGAGTTCGCGATCGAGTTGCTATTCAGAGCCCTCAGTTTGATGCTATGGTGATCGTTGCGGAGATAGGGGGTTTTAACGTTGAACGGGTTTTTGTGGATACTGGCAGTTCGGTGGACATCATGTTCATGGACTGTTTCAGAAAGATGAGATCTACGGTAGAGGTAAAGCCTGTAGAAACTTCACTTTATGGTTTTGCAGGGGAGTCTGTAACGGTGTATGGCAAAATTCAATTGCCTATGGTCTTAGGAGACGAAGAGTGGAGGCAGAACAAAACGACGACCTTCCTTATAGTGGATGCGCCTTCTCAATATAACGTGATTTTGGGTCGACCTTCCTTGAGTTCGTATGCTGCCGTTATCTCACCTACCCATTTGATGATGAAGTTTCCAGTTGAGAATGAGGAAGGGAGAATAGTTGGAGTTGGAGTTGTTCATGGCGATCAACAAACTGCTCGGCGTTGTTATGTCGCTGCAGTTCGACAATCCGAATCTCGCAAGCGCCATAGCGAACAGAGAGACGATAGCGATCGCGGGAGGGATAAAAGTCTGAAAAAAGATGGTAATACAAGCACAGTAGAGTTCGCAGAAGGTGAACTAATGAGTGTGGAGTTGATCCCGGAGCTACCTGGACATTCAGTTCGTCTCGGAAGTCAATTGTCAGAACGAACCAAAGGGGAAATTGTGGCTGCTCTTAAAGACAATGTGGATTTGTTCGCCTGGAAACCAGAAGATTTGAAGGGTATAAACCCGGAAGTAGTTATTCATAAGCTGAATATCAAGCCTGATGTTCGACCAGTTAAGCAGAAGCTAAGGCATTTCGGGGAACAACAGAATAAAATCATCAAGGAAGAGATTGAGAAGTTGCTCGAAATTGGACACATTGAGGAGATCCAGTATCCTCGATGGTTGGCAAACGTTGTGTTAGTCCCGAAGCCAGGAAATAAGTGGCGGATGTGTATCGACTTCCGAGATTTGAATAAAGCATGCCCCAAAGACCATTATCCTCTTCCGCGGATCGACAAACTGGTGGATTCTACTGCCGGATGCGAACTATTGAGCATGATGGATGCAGCCCAAGGATACCATCAAATCATGTTACACCCAGAGGATAAACCCAATGTGGCCTTTATCACATCATCAGGTACATATTGCTATACTGTTATGCCATTCGGACTGAAAAATGCAGGAGCTACCTACCAACGAATGGTGAACGAAGTGTTTAAACACCAACTGGGCCGCAATATGGAAGCATATGTTGATGATATGCTAGTAAAGAGCATACAGGCGAACACCCATGCAGATGACTTGAGGGAAACGATGGCCACAATCCGAAAACATGGGATGCGATTGAATCCAGCCAAGTGTTCGTTCGGTGTGCGAGCAGGGAAATTCTTGGGGTATATGGTGACGAACAGAGGGATCGAGGTAAACCCCAGCAAAGTTCGAGCTATACAAGAAATGACGCCTCCTCGAACCATTAAAGAAGTGCAGACACTAACAGGCCGCATTGTTGCCTTAAGTAGGTTTATATCCAGGTTGGCGGACAGGGGTTTGCCTTTTTTCAAAATTCTAAGGAAGAGTGGTCGGTTTAGTTGGGATGACGAATGCCAGAAAGCGTTCGAAGAATTGAAGGCGTTTCTCCTCACACTCCCTTTATTAAAACAGCCTGTGAAGGGAAGTATGATGGTTGTTTACTTGGCAGTTGGAGAAGAATCAGTCAGTTCGGTTCTTGTTCGAGAGGAAAGAAGGGATCAATTCCCCGTGTACTTTGTTAGTAAAGTTCTGCATGGGGCAGAAGTTCGCTATACTGAAGTAGAAAAGGTTGCTTATGCCTTAGTCACCACGGCCAGGAGACTGAGGCCATATTTTTTGGGTTATGAGATCACGGTGCGAACGAACCATCCGCTGAGTATAGTGTTGGGCAAACCAGATGCATCCGGGAGATTAGTCAAGTGGGCGATCGAGCTGGGACAGTTCGATTTGAAGTATGAACCACGAACTGCTATAAAAGGTCAAGCCTTGGCTGATTTCATTCAAGAAACAACCAGGTTACAGGATAAGAAAGAATGGGAAGTTTTTGTCGATGGGTCCTCGTCCCGCCAGGGCGCAGGAGCAGGGATATTGCTGATTAGCCCCGAGAAAGATGAGTTAGAGTTCGCCATAAAATTTCAATTTAAGGCATCTAACAATGAAGCAGAATATGAAGCTTTTTTGCAGGGTTTGAAAATAGCCGAGCAGGCTGGAGCTCGCGATCTGACAGTTAAGTCGGACTCACAATTGGTTACACAACAACTCAGAAACCAATGTGAAGTTAAAGAAGATCGTATGATTTCTTATGTACAACAAATACGAGAAATGGAGAAACGATTTGAAAAACTACAGATCGAGCAAATACCTCGGAGTGAAAATCAGAGGGCAGATTATCTTGCTAAAATAGGGAGTTCGCTGCAGGACTGTTCGAAGAGAAGTATTACAGTCATGGGGGTAGGAAAGGAAAATGAAGTGCTGAATATTGACTTGGCCGAACAAGACTGGAGAACTCCTTTCTTGAAATTTCTAGGCGGAATCAGAGATGGATTAGCAAAAGATCTCGAGAAATTGGAAAAACAAGCTCGGTTCTACTACATGTTAGATGGGGCGTTGTATCGAAAAACTTTCCTACCAACAGATGCCAGATGTTTATCCAAAGAGGAGGGGCTTAAGGTTTTAAAGGAAGCGCACGAAGGAGGATGTGCCGAACATGCGGGGGCTCGAGCATTGGCTCGCAAGGTCGCACGAGCTGGTTTCTACTGGCCAACGATGAAGAATGACGCCGAAGAACTAGTTCGGAAATGCAATGCCTGTCAGAAACATGGTTGGCGAATTCGCACGCCAGCAACAGATATGCTTACGGTATGTTCGCCTTGCCCTTTTGCCAGATGGGGAATTGATATAGTTGGTCCACTTGTTAAAACCAGAGGAAATAAGCAATTCTTGGTAGTGGCTGTGGATTACTTCACTAAGTGGGTGGAAGCCGAACCTTTGGTTAAGATCGCCGAACCAGATATGATCCACTTTATATGGAAGAGTATTTGTTGCAGATTCGGTTTACCCAGAATTTTAGTGTCAGATAACGGAGCCCAATTCAGAGGCAAAAAGATTACAGGATGGTGTAAAGAGATGAAAATTTTACAAGTGTTTACCCCAGTAGCTCATCCTCAAGCGAATGGACAAGTCGAAGTGGTTAATCGAATAATTCTGGATGGAATCAAAAAACGGCTGGAATTTGAGAAGTCGAACTGGGTGGACGAACTGCCATCCGTTTTATGGGCATATCGAACTTCACCTAGATCGACTACGGGAGAAACTCCTTTCAGTTTGGCATTTGGCATGGAAGCGGTAGT
Source organism: Scutellaria baicalensis (assembly GCA_005771605.1). Lineage (NCBI taxonomy): Eukaryota > Viridiplantae > Streptophyta > Magnoliopsida > Lamiales > Lamiaceae > Scutellaria > Scutellaria baicalensis. The sequence continues at coordinate 29,862,445 of CM016723.1, read as the reverse complement.
CCCAGCTGAAATTCAGGGAGAAGCTCTACGAATCACTAATTTTGATCCACAGCAGAATGAAGAATTAATTCGAACAGATTTGTTATTTCTGGAGGAAATTCGAGATGAAGCCAGAGTTCGCCATGAGTTATACAAGAGGCGTATTCAAGCAGCTTTCAACAGAAAAGTCCGAAAAAGAGAGTTTCAAGTAGGGGATTTGGTTCTAAGGCAATCGGATGCCTTGTTGGAGATCGGAAAGCTTGATGCCATTTGGGAAGGACCATACACTGTTACAAAAGTCTTACCAGGTGGATCATACGAGCTCGCCGATGAACATGGAAAGGAACTGCCAAGACCTTGGCACATCAACCACTTGAAGAAATTTTACACTTGAAATCTCAAACCCCAGTATGTTGCTTTTTATTTTTTCAAGTTGTTGTTTTTATGAATAATAGATATTTTTCTGCTCCGTGGACGTAGGTCGATTTGACCGAACCACGTTACATCTTCGAGTCTTTTTATGTTGATTTTGCTTAACTTACAACAACACGATCATATTGTGGAACGAACTCACAGTTCCCTCGGAACTCAAGGATTACGAACTCACAGTTCCCTCAGAACTCAACGATTACGAACTTACAGTTCCCTCGGAACTCAACGATTAAGCACAAAGCAGTTCCATCGGAACTCAACGATCAAGAACAAAGCAGTTCCCTCGGAACTCAACGATGAAGCGCGAAGTAGTTCCCTCGGAACTCAATGATTAAGTACGAGAAGTTCCTTCGGAACTTAATGATTAAGCATGTTAAAGTTCCCTCGGAACTCATGAATCGAGCATACTGAAGAAGTTCCCTCGGAACTTACTGATTAAGCGAACTCAATGTTTATCGCAAATGGAAGAAGTTCCATTGAACTTGATGACTAAACAAAGTAAAGCGAGGAAGTTCTACCGAACTCAATGATTAACGCAAATTAAAGAGTTCTATCGAACTTAAGGATTGAGCGAAGTAAAGGGAACTCTTTCACGATTCACTAAGTAAGTATTTGATTAAGTATTTGATTCATTACTTAGTGAAAATTCATTCGAATGTTAGTAATTGCATAAACTAAGAACACGTGAAGATAGGCGAACTATATTCGATAAGCAAAAAAGATTCATTACAAAACAATTACAACGAGTAAAGAAAAAAGTACAAGTAGAAAAAAAATCTAAGTATGATCAGGAGAAGGAGTCAGTTGGGCATCAATTGGTTCGAGGAGCTCGAACGTTTCTTCAGGAAGAGGAGGAGTTGGACTGCGAGGATTTTCGACTGCCGCAGGAAGCGACGAACTCGAGCCAGGGAGGTCGAGCTGATTGTCCGGAAGGACTTCCTTGAGTGCCTCCTCAAGACAACCCGACCACCATTGTTCGGTGTTTATGTCGCCGTTCGGGTCGCCACGCCAACCAGGTGGAACGGAGTGAGTCCGCATCACCTCCTGGGCTAGCTCGTTCACATCGAACTGAACAGCCTCCCCGGCTCGCTCCTGGCAGAGTCGAACTGCCTCTTCGAAGTAAGTCACAGCCATCGGAGCCGCCTTGGACAGGAATAAGAGAGAGTCCCAAAGGCGGAAGACAAGCCTTTCTCGGAACTCTTCCGCCACCAGCTTCATCTCGGGGCTTCGAGCGAACTGGTAGAAGCCATTTTTATACATGACTTCTCCAAATTCAGCTCGGGACCTTTCGGCCTCTTCCAGCTTCTCCCGCAGATTTTCGTTTTCAGCTCGCGCATTTGAGATGGCGGTTTGCTGTTCCACGGCGAACTGCTCCTTAGCCAGTAGGAGCTCTTCCTTCTTTGCCACTTCGGAGCGAGCGACAGCTAATTCCAGCTCTCTCTCTTCCAGCTGAACAGTTAGGTTTTCAACCTTGCTGGCGTGCTCGCTCAGATCGCTCTCCAAAGTGTGCTTCTCCTGAAGAGTGCTCCTCAACCTGTCCCTTCGCTTAAAAGCTCTCTCACCCCTGGCCTCGAAACGCTTGGCCAGACTGACAAGTAGAGAAAGGTCCTCTTCGAGCTCCTTCCTCTCAACGTCTTCCTCCCCTTTCTCCTTCCCCTTTGCCACTGCCTTGCCCGATTTGACCAAGGCTCGAGCCTGCTCGGACTCCTCTGCAGTTCGCACCACCTCTTTCGAGGCGCCCTCTTCAGTTCGCGGTTTTTTGGCGGGTGCCTTCTTTTGCGAGCTCGAAGGCGCCTTTTTCTTCCGTCGAAGAGGAGCATCTTCGACCGGGTCAGAGGTGGGAATGGCAGCCTCGGTGACAGGACGAACAGGAGAGGCCTCGGCCAAGGACAGGCTAGCTTTTGGTGCCAGTTCGCCCAATCTTTTCTCTTCCTTCTCACGGAAGGCCGCCGCTTGGCGGCTGTTCACCGCATCATCTGCTGGAGAGAAAGCAGCCTTGCCTCCGGACTTGAGAACGAAGAAGTTATTCATTTCTCGATCTGTGACATAAAATGCGAACTGTTAGTATAATAAAAAATAATAATAAATAAAAATAAATATACATTTTTAAATTAGCAACCTAAGTCGAACTGGCGTGAAATTGGAGTGTTCGGATAAAACCCCCAGAAGGCCAACAAGGGTTCGCATGAACTCATGCGAACAATGTCGAACATCCCTTCCCGAAACAGCCGGGCTAAAGCCCCAAGTTCGAACTCCCTTGCGGGAGCGGGCTCATTGAGGCTCGAACTCTCAACCCAGGGGTGAGATCGGAAGGTGTTATTAGGAACACGAACAAAAAAATAGTATTTTTCCCAGGAGCTGATTTTTTCATCTCCTGGGGACAAAAAGAGAGCTCGTTTTTGTCCGCTTCTAGGGCTCAAATAGAAGCGGAAAGGATTGGTGTGCTTGAGCACGAAACAAGAACGAAACTGTTCGGAAGTCGGTTCAACCCCCATCCATTTGCACACCATATAAAATGCTACGATGTAGCTTATGGAGTTCGGGTGCAACTGGTTAGGGCACACCCCAAAGGCCGAACCGACCTCGAGAATAAAAGGATGGATGGGAGGGATCAAACCTACGGACACGTGTCTTAGAAACCACGTGTAGCACCCGGGGGGAGCCCGATGAGGACGATCATCGGGGCCGGGAATAATAATGGAATAGCCCGCCGCTGTAATAAGCGAGCTAAGGAGTATAGTGTGTGTAGGAGTGGCTTTGGTAGCGGAGAAAACATCTTGAACAGATTTTTTGCGAGATCGCTTAGGAGGGGAAGAGGAGGAAAGGATTTGACGACCAGAAGAGGAAGCCGTCGGGATGGGCGAATCTGAGGCAGTTCGCAAGGGAAATTCTTCAAAACCTTCCTCAGATTCACTCTCATCCCTCAGATGGATCAAGAAAGGAGAAGAAGAAGTCATTTTGCAGAAGAATACGAAAGAAGAAGAGAAGGAAGAGTACCTGGGTTTTTTGTGTTTTGAACTTGGAAAATCTCAAAGAGGAGTATTCTTGCTTAAGAGAAGTGAGTTTTTTGCAGAAGAGGTTTTGCAAAAAGGGGAGAGGAGTATATATAGGCGAGAATCCTTGATTTTGGGGGGAAAACTGAAAAGTCACAAGATCTCAGCCGTCTGGAGCAGTTCGATCCAACGGTGAAGGCGAAACGTCGCATATCCGACCGTTGGATACAGTTCGATCCAACGGTGGATACGAAAAGACGCGTTTAAAAGGACGGAGATAATCTCGCCCGTTAGATGCAGTTCGATCCAACGGAGATAACAGCTTTGATCTTATCCGTAGGATTCAGTTCGATCTGACGGTTAAAATCAATCGGCGCCTAGGGATCCACGTACTGACAAATGCGATCTTAGCCGTCAGATATAGTTCGATCGAACGGCAACGACGAAAGGACGCCTCGGGATGGAGGAAACGTCGCAGACGAATGATGGATGGGACATGATGCTTCTTGAAGAAGCTTCATAGATTGACAACAGCTCGAACTGTGCGATTACAGTTCGCACTCTGAAAGGGGGGAGTACTGATGTGGTCGAACTGACCACATTCAAACTACCTCGAAAACCCGACCCGGAGTTGAAGGACGATCGACGCGAACAAATTAGGAAATAATGAGTTCGTTCAAGCGAACAAATATATCTGGCATGTCAATCGAACTGATCCAGCTCGTAACCCGGAATGTCGAACTGAGATGTGGGACGCCGAGCTAATTCGAGCGAACTAATTCAAATTTGAGATAACTCCCACGATTGCGAGAATCTCGCCCCTTCCCAGGTTTTTAGGAGAAAATCTCAACTGCCACATCCCAATCCTAGGAAATCACGTTTCTCTCAGGGAGTATATATATATATCCTTTGTTTTTCTAATTTGCACACACAATCACAATCTTAATTTCTATACTAAGCATTCAAAATCGAGAGCAACACTTTTGTGAGATTACTGACTTGAGCGTCGGAGTCCCTTCACCGGGAAAAACCCCCGGTGTTCTTTGTTTTGCAGGTTTTCTTAATCGGAGAATTCCAATCATCGTCGGAGAATTCCATTTTGGCGTCGGAGAATTTCGAACGGCATCGGAAAAGTGAAGGATCGGAGTCGAGACAAATCACTATGTTTGAACTTATGGTTGTGTGTTTACGATGCAAACATATTCACACTTCATGTAAGGAAGGATTGGTTGTTTTAGCTACATAATCATTAAGTTGTGTATTTTATTGGTCTGACCGAAATGCAATCTTTGTAAGTATAATGATATAATTTGTGTGATGGTGTTCGTGTATGGGTTAAGCCTCAGTTCAGACACACAAGATCACAATGAATCCATGCTGCTTTGAAACAACATGAATTGTGAATGTTGGTGAACATATAATATCTTCCAACCTATAATTCAGCTATGTTTTCCAGCCAGATACGGTTTGTAGACTTTTTGGCTGCTCCCCTCTTATGTGCAATAATCTCCCACTCACTTGAATGCATGGAGCTGCTGCTCAAGGTATGCCGGTGTAATAAACAAACCTTTCTCTCTCGTGTTTATTTGTTGACAATATCTGATGTTTGTTCCGATACTTGGTTGGAAGAGTAACCCGAATGATAAAGGTAAAATACAATGTTGGTTCCAATCTATGTTGCTTCAACTTGGTACTTTAAGTGAAACCATTAGTTATCTAGAGAATTTCACTATTAACTATTATTGTTGGAATTTACTTTGCCATAGCATATAAGGTATTGGAACCGAGTTGTTTTTCATCGCACCAGTATTCTTCTGAATGCTTTTTTTTCCCATGTAGGCTGGGGTTGATTTCAACAACAGTTTATATGGATTAAACCCTTTAGCACATGCAGCGATTCAAGGTCAAACGAATTGTATCAAGTTTTTGCTCGCAGCTGGAGCAGATCCTAATGAAATTACCTCAGTATGTTCTGCGTTTTCTTTACTTTCTGAGCTTATTATGTTCTTCTAAACGTATAATTCTTCTATATAATTTCGCCAGAGCAACTTGGAGTTGGTTTTTCTCGTCTTTAAGCTGCAGATTTGATTTAGTTTCCTATCTAATCTTGAGTTGAATCTTGAAGCTTTTCGATGAGCTTTAAGTTGATCCGTTTCTGTTTGACTACTAACAAATACAGTATTAGGTGCAACTTTTTTAACTTCTTTTCAGTTTCTATTTTTATATGTGGCACTGTCTTGATAATGTACCTGTTTTCAGTATGGTTTGACACCTATCGAGCATGCTGCTTTGGAGCATAATCTTGAAGCTGTAAGAGTTTTGTTTCCAGTGACTCCGAGGCTTAAAATGTATCCCGAGGAACCTGACTGGACCGTTGATGGCATAATGGAGTTCATCTTTTCTGAAAGAGCTGAATCTATGGTTTGAACTAAAGCATACAATCTTTGTAACTACGTCACAACAATTTTTTAAGAGTGAAGATGTAGAGTTATGCTATGATTGAAAGAGCCTGCTAATCCAGTACAATAAGTTGCTACTTTGTTTGCTTTTTAATACCAAATTCCTTGCAGAGGAACATGCTAAGGAAATTCTGCTTACATTTAGTGAAGCATAATGCCAAAGACGCATGGAACGCACGCGACTACATTTCTGCAGTCGGATGGTACAGTGAGGTAAATTGGTCTGTTTTGTTCTTACAATTAATTTTTGTGAATCAAAACACATCCTGATGCTATAAATATCGTAGGCTATTTATCTTGATCCATCAGACGATGAAAACTCTATCAAATCGAAGCATATGTTGGGCGCTTATTGGCGAAGCTACGTTTGCTCTACGTGATGCTGAGGAATGTGTTAGACTGAAACCAGACTGGGCCAAGGCTCACTACAGAGAAGGCACTGCATGGCAGCTACTTAAGGTAAGTATGTATTTATTATCAGTATTAAGTTTTAGTTAAAAATCAAGAAATGAAACTCCATTTTGATGGGGTGCTCATTCTTTTTGTTTATTATTATTTATTGTGAAGAACCATCACATGTCAAGTGATGCATTTAGAAGGGCTTAGCTTTGGATCCTCAAAATGAAGAAATAGAGAAAGCATATAGGTGAGCTTTTGGAACCCTATTTTTTATTGTTACTTTTGCTAATTTTATGACAATGTTGTAATAAGAGTTGTTTGTCACTGTATTATGGCCACAGGGAGAGTTTAAGGTGGCTTCAATCTTGACAAGTTAGCAAAGTTACAGTGCATGGTTATAGGCTTCCTTTTGGCTTGCAAATGCAACTCTATGGCTCTCTTTACTTGTTATTTTGGAGGTAGAATGGAAAAAAAAAAATGTTGGAACCATGAGTCTATTAGTTTATGTCATACTCACCTTTATAAAGGCGTCGATTGTGATTATTAGATTTTAATTTAGATCACGCAAATCTTTTAGTTCTTATTATCTCCCTAAAAAAAAATGTCGGCATCTTTTATTGTAGAATAATGCATATATATATATATATAATTAAAAAAATAAGCATATATTTATTTAAACACAAATTACTAATAATCTACATTAAAATTGGCTCCACAATAAACCTACAACATTGAGTTCCACATCCAGAGTTATAATGACTATCTTCAAACTCCTTTTTTTTTTTTTTAACCAATAGAAAAAGTATAGATGTATCTTTATAAGTTTTTTAGAAATTGAATGGAAAGTCACATTCATTTACGCAAATAATTATGTGCATGAACAATGTAAATCCATGCAATGGAGTCAACCTAACACGGATCCATATAAATATGTGATTTTTATATACAAATATCATTAAGTCTCAAACTCCAAAAAGAGTGAGGCAATGTTTACTTCATGGGTTTAGGCTGGATAGAGATTAAAATCCAGCCTAAACCCACGTTTACTTTGATTGTTTACGACCTGAGTTATAAATTATCATCTGGGCTTGGGCCGGACTAATTGAGTGATAGGCCTGTGTTAGAAGTGGGATACTAAACCCACCAAATTTGGTGGGTTTAGTCTTAACACTACAGTAAGTGATGATACAATGACAAAAAACCCCTTACTATTCATAGTAAGTGTACCATTATGCCCTTATACCTCGAAATAATTACATCTTAGCCACTACATATATACTTGAATTCCCCCAAACCCTACCCTCTCCATCGACACGCCTTCGATCCACCTTGCAGGAAGTGCGGCGGCAACGACGACTGAGGAGCGTCAACGGCGGCGCCTGCATCGCCCAATCCTTTTCTCCCTCCATTTCAGGTAACTACTGTAAAGATTTTCAAAATCCCGATGCTTTCACATGAATCCCGTTGCAATTTGTGTAAATTTGGGGGACTGGATGTCCAATTCGAAGTCCGATTTTCTGCAAATTATCCCTCCGTTGGAACTCCGATTTTTGGTCTTCTCCCAAAGTTTTGAAAGACCTCCGATTCATATTTTTGGTTAAATCATCTTTGTGAACATACCCTTGATAAACTGGATTCAATCTGGTGAGTGGAATTGTTAATGTTTGGGCTATGAATACTTCAATCGCACATTTACTCGGCTTGTTTCCTCGTTTTTTCCCATGTTTCCCATGATATTTTTAGGCTTTCGATTCTTATGATATACTCTTTCTGTTTTGAGTTTATAAATCTACATTGGAAGAAGGTTGTATTCGTGTGCACAATGACACTTTGTCTATTAATCTTCTCTGCATATTACATCTATTTCCATGACATCTTCCCTGATGGGCTTGCTGATTTAAAGTGAATTGGAAAACCAATTGTTGATAAAGTTTTATGAACATGGAGTAATCACTTCAATACGCTTTAGAATGCAGGTGCTAATTGAGAAATAATACATTCACTTCATTAATATCCCTTATATCATTTCTTATGTGTACGGAGTGTGGGTCTTTTAATACTTTTCCTCATGTTTGATTCATTCTTAGTTATATGAAACCCTTCATCTGTTTTATCAACCTTCGGCCAAAGAGGATGTTTTGATTAAACTGAAGAAAAGCATCTAAAGTTACAGATACTTTATTGTCTTACATCTATATCCTTACTAAAGGAATAACCAAGAGTGACACATGTCACTCTCTGGTTAATCCTATTTAATTACATTTAATTTTAAATCAATTTATGTAATATTTATAATTTATTGTAATAGTGCATTTAATGAGATAATAATAATTAAATAGCAAAATGCTAATAATTATGATTGATTGTAAATTATGAAATTTTAGACAAACATATTAATTGAAGTCGATATTTGCAATTACAATAAATAATAATTAAAATCTATATCCTTACTAAAGGAATAACCAAGAGAAACACATGTCACTCTCTGGTTAATCCTATTTAATTACATTTTAATTTTAAATCAATTTATGAAATATTTATAATTTATTGTAATAGTACATTTAATGAGATAATAATAATTAAATAGCAAAATTCTAATAATTATGATTGATTGTAAATTATGATATTTTAGACAAACATATTAATTGAAGTTGATATTTGCAATTATAATAAATAATAATTAAAATTTTATACAATTAAATTTAAATTACATACTAAATAAATTAAAAATTAATGAAAAGTAATAATAATTAAATTTATTTATAAATAACAATTTTTTAATTAATATTTAAATACCGTGTGATACACGGGACTTACGCTAGTTTGTTTATTAAATGAGATAGATATGCTTTAATCATATTATGTGTCTAATAATTGAAGTAAAAATCATGGTTTATGTTCTATCATGTAAATCCTGATATACTAATTCTTGAATAAGAGTTTCCAAATTTTTGCACACACTTCATCAGGTGACTGCCATAAGCCCGTAAAAACACCAGAATTAGCAAGTACTTGGATATTTTGAACAGAAATGATGGTTCCATGCATCAAATCCCAACATAATTAACTAGGAATGAAATATATAGTTAACAGACTAAATAAGTTTAACCTGAAACTACTTTAGGATTAATCCTTTTTTTTTTAAGTTATATTCTAACTATTGCAGTTACAAAGGTCAAGCTGGCAGTGGCAACAACTTTGTGATCAACAGACAAAAGAGACTTGAATTGCTCAATCAGGTTTTTTGCTACTCACTTCTCATCCTTAAGTTTTTTTCACATCAGTTTAGTTCATTAGGATTGGGTTTAGTTGCTGTAGTCTTAGGAATTTATGTTTCAAATTCAAAAAAAATTGTGACATGGTTTCAATTGTTAAGACTATGCTAGATCTTAGGAGATCCTCACTGGATGACGTCATAATTCTGCGTTTTGAACTAGTGCATAATTACCTCTTCTATGTCCATGTGTTCACGTATGTGTGCAATAAAATTTATTTCTCATTATGTGCTAATTCCAAATGTTTGGTCATGCTGTGAACCAAATAATATGTGTGTATTACGTAGTTTGCATGTTTCTTATTTGAAAATGGCATGTCTCCGTACGAAGCAACCTTTGACCACACCTTCAAACCATTCATTTTCCATCTCTATTGCATACATTTTCCAAGATATGTAGAAGGATTTGTGTGTTATTTTTTTTAATTCCTCCCAATATCCGATGAAATTGCAAACTGTTCCTTTTGAATTTGTTAGATATAAAAAATGGATGATATCTCAAACCTCGACCTCATGTACCGACAGAATGGATGTACAATTCCCGAAGACTCCAAGGAGTATGAGTGTCATACCATCAAAGCTTCGCTTACTTTGATTCATGTGTTCGAAGGCCATATTACCGGGGGTCTTTTGTTGCAAGACTTTTGTATGGAAGGTGTGATGGGAATGATAATAGTAGGTATGGTTTTAGATCTTTTAGTAGCTTGTACTGCCTTAGCATGCACGTAAATGTTGTCTACGTATCTGAAGGTAGTGTATCAAGACTTGGGGGCTGTTATTTGCTAGACATGTCTTGGGACAATGCTAGCAATTTTGGACAAATTTGTAGTACATATCCCAAGTTCTTTATATATAATGAAGGAACTCCAATTTATCTATCTCATATGTCAATGTTAAGCATTGTCTTTCACTCCATTGGCCTTGTAATATGAATGGATTTGGAGATTGTTAAACACGTTTCATACAAGGACCTCTCTGCAACTAAGGTTGAAATTACATAAATGCAATTAAACATATAAAGTTATGAAGATCACAAAAAAGCATCAACACTCAAGTGAACCATATTCCAAATTTACAGTCACATTACAAACTTTACAAATTTCTACAAAACACCCATGTCAAGCATATGTTGAACCTTACTACGTACATTCATTGCACGTCATGCGTCATTACATCTTACAAATCCCATGAGACACACACACCTCAGTGGTAGTGATGGCGTGTAGAAGGACTACAACCGTGATGATAAACACAAATAGTAGTACGATGATACAAGTCTTCAATTTTCTTACACGAGCTTGGGAACACGCAACCTCCAACCTCAACCGAGCAATCTTTACAAGACACTCAATCGCAACATCTCGAGCACGTCCTTTAAGCTGCGGCTCCAACCAAACGAACACCCCACAAGCTTCTTTCTATACTCGATTCAATGGCAATAAAAAGTATGTGTCATGAAAAATGTCAATGGAGTAGGTGTTGAAGAATTTTGATCAAAGTGCGAAACAAAGTACCCCTCTAAAAGTACACGTCATAAAACGGCGCATGGATTCTTTTTTGCGCCTGAAGTTTGCACTTGCATTGGAATCATATGCCTACAACGCATCGGAAATTCTGTTCCTTGTTCAATCCCACTGGATACGACATTCGTAAATACATTCGAACTAGTACACAAAACCACGTATCATCAATTTCAACAATTATATCAGATGCAAAGGCATATTGTCTATATTTTATATGAAATTATCAAATCAGTGCAAACACACAATGCAAAGTAGCCCTCTTTTACCAAACATGATCTCAACTTACAAAAACCATTAATGTCCACAATCTAAAATTCAAATATAAATACATTTTACCTCGACGACATAACGAAGGGGCACAAATCCACGGACACGTTGGGGAATTTGTCTAAAATCTGTCACCGTAGCTGCCCTATTGAACAATCACAGTCGTGGCAAACACTTTGTTATAACAATTTGGTGTTTGATCCTTAGGCAGCGAAGATATTAAACAAACATGCCCAATCTATATTGACCTCTCTACGAATTTGGTAAAAAAAAAAATCCATCAATTTCAGAAGCATTGAACCCATTTTGGTGTATCAACATTCAAAAATGTTGAAATAGTACCCGATGTGTGCCGATAATAGTTAATGTCGGGATGATGCTTCACTACATGGGTGGAAGAATGGCCATGACTTACCTCGGCGAAGTGGAAGAAGCAGAATTGGGGATCTTCGAAATTGGGGATCGGAGGATTTTTTTCCATCTCCTTTCAATTGCATTCTTTTCATTTCACAATTATATTATTATATTTGCAATTAAATATAGAGTGAGAGCATTTAGGTATTTTCACATTTTTAAATATTATAACCTATATACCAAACAACATTTTTAAAACAAACCAACTTTACCAAAATTACAAACATTCATACCAAACAAAAATTTATAATAAACCCATAACATAACCTGCATACCGAACATTCAAATTAACTTTTTTTTAATCTTAATCGAACAGTGCAATCCCACTTTTTTAAACCACACTAAACAATCCTGACCACCAAAGTGAACGGGGCCTGAGTTTTAGTGTTTGTTTTTATCAACATACTTTATATTGTATTAGTGTGATATTTATGTTATATTAGTATGATGACAAAAACTTTTATGCACCGGTTGCACGGATTTGCAACCGGGTCGACCCGTTCACGCGTCCAAAACGCGCCTCCCACGCGCCTGCACGCGCTCCCACGCTGAACACTTGTGCTGAAGGTCATCTAAAATTCGCTCCAATAGACCAATCTTTGTATATAGTTAAACCAACTTTTGTGTATAGTTAGACCAACCATGTGTAGGTAGGTCTAACTATATACAAAGGTATGTCTAACATATATAAAGGTATGTTTAATTATATGCAAAAATATGTCTAACATATACAAAGGTATGTCTAAGTATACATAAAGGTATGTCTAACATAACGTAGTGGTATGTGCCAAAATTCAAAAATCAAGCCAAAAAAATACGAGGCATGAAATTTGGACAGAACTGGTATGTTTAATATAGCTTAAAGGTATGTCTAGCATAACCTATTGGTATGTGATTTTTTTTCAAAAATCATGTATGGAGTAACATAACCTATTGGTATGTGATTTTTTTTCAAAAATCATGTATGGAAAAAAAAAAAGGTGCGGTCCCCCCGACCCGGATGCATGGATCTAAAATCCATGCACCTGATTCACAAGAGACCTACTCTAGTATGATTTTTATGACTATTACCACTACATTTATATAATTGCGTAACAATATAAAAATAATATAAAAATTGCATTATTTTCTTATACACTACTGGAGATGCTAGGTTTTAAATACTACCTCCATCCCAAAATAAATGTCATTTTAGTCTTTTGCACATATATTAAGGAATGTGATAAAAAGTTCAATCTACCTCTATTTAAGTTTAATTACTAAGGGGTTTTTACCTCTTTAACACATTTAATATGAGATAGAGTAAATAGGATCATATTTGGTATATTGTATGTAATATGCTTTGGAATATGGAAACAACAATTATTTTGGATTAAATTTTAAGAGTTACTCTCCTGTGCACCAGATCAAATCCGTGCAACTGGGCCGCACGCGGGCTGGCCTGGCCCACCCAGCCCACGCCTCTTTACTTTTTTCGCTGTATTTTGGTCAGTTACATTCATGTTATGTTAGTGTTACCTTCGTGTTATATTAGGATTACCTTCACGTTATGTTAATATGACCTCATCTCTAGATTTCATACCCTTAGTTTAAAATCACTGAACTAAATAACACGAAGGTAACACTAATATAATATGAAGGTAACACTAACATAAGGTAACACTAACATAACATGAAAGTAACATTAACATAACATGAAGGTAAAAAACAATGTTAATTATATCTTCATGTTATATTAGAGTGACTCTCACGTTATATTAAGATTACATTCATGTTATGTTAGTGTTACCCTCATGAGGGTAACACTAACATAACATGAAGGTAACTCTAACATAACAAAAGGGTATAACTGTCTTAAACAAATCTTAGTGGGTTTGAGCGTATCCACCAAGCGCGTGAGAGTGCGTTTGGGAGCGTGAAAACGCCGTTAGAGGCGCGTGGGGCGAGTCGACCATGCACCAATTGCACAAAATATTTTACCAAATTTTAATTGTTCAAACGACATTTATTTTGAGATGGAGAAAGTATCAAATTTGGAAGACTAGACATTAACTTGTCGCATTAAATTTCTAACAAACGCTAATTAATCAAAATTGAAAGTAGACTTTTACTTTTGTATCACCATGGTTTCGGAAAAAGTTTAGCATATACGAATTAATCAACATGCATTACTAAAAGTGGAATTAAAATGATTGATTTATTAGCAAGGTAGACTTGCACACATTTACCAAGTCTCTTTTTTGTAATGCAAGTTGTTGTGTATTATTAATTAAGAAGAATTTTCCTGATGTGGGTAACACTAACATGAAAGTAACACTAACATAACACAAAGGTAACACTAACATGAAAGTAACACTAACATAACACGAAGATAACACTAACATAATATGAAGATAACGATCAAAACACGTGAAAAAGTAAATAGGCACGAGCTGGACCGGTCGGCACGCGGCCGATTGCACAAATCTCAAATCCATACAACTGGTGTATAGGAGAGTAACTTTTCTTTCAACTATGCCCCTTTTCAAAAGATCTCTTATTTTTCAATCTCACATTCCTTCCCCTTTTTTTTTTCTTAATTTTTATTATCATAAAATTTCTGATAAGTCACTTAAATAGAATTTCATTATACATACATTTACTACTTTTTCTTTGTCACAAGAACTTATTATCAGATTTCACAGTTAATTGCCATAAAATGTAATATATAAATTATAAATTATAAAATGTAAGTTGTGAATTGAGATATCACCTAATAAAATCAATAAATGGTCACATGAAACTACACTCTCTTTTTTCGTCTTTAATTGGGGAGTTTTGTTAAATAAAAAAATTCTCAGTCTTTATTATAATTATAATTATAATATAAATAAATATATATTAAATTATTTAATGTTTGGAAAGAAAAAAAACTCACCCACCATTCCAGGAGTGAGGACTGTGACTTCCAAGATCAAAACGACGACGCAGGAAGATCTCACAATTTGGTTCCTGCAAGAAAAGGGAATAGAATCCGAGACTGTTTTAGGGTTTTTCTCGATTTCCCAATGTCGTCGCCTGGATACAGCAGCCTTCCGCCGTACGTCGGCGGCAGCGGGGTCCTCCTCCGCGCCAAATCTCGGACTCAGGAACTCTTCGCCACTCGCCGGCCATGGCGCGAGCTCATCGCTCACCCATCCTCCTACTCCATTCCCCTCAGCTTCGCCGATCTCACATCCCGCCTCAAGCGCGGCCTCTCCTACTTCCGCGTCAATTACGCCATGATTATCCTCCTCATTCTCTTCCTCAGCCTTCTCTATCACCCGATTTCGATGATTGTGTTTTTAGTAATCTTTGTGTTTTGGATTATCCTCTATTTCTTCCGCGATGAGCCCCTGGTGGTGTTCAATCGCACGGTGGATGATCGCGTGGTGCTGCTCGGGCTTGGGATCGTGACGGTGGTCGGTTTGGTTCTCACGCGCGTGTGGGTGAACGTTTTGGTGTCCATTTTGATTGGAGCGGCGGTGGTTGTACTGCACGCGACTTTTAGGGTTACTGAGGATTTGTTCCTCGATGAAGATGAGGTTTACGATGGCGGATTATCCTCCGTCGTTGCAGCTAGGTTTTGACTTTGAGCACAAGGAAATAGGTGTGGTATTTTTGAGAAATTTTTTGTTGCAGGAATTAGAAATACTTTGCCCAGAGATGATGTAGCATAGGATTTCAATAATTGTATCCTCTTCTTCTCCCTTTTTTTATTTTCATGAGTCAAATCATGTGTGTTCTCTTTTCCAAACAAGAGAATTGAAAAAACCCAATGCCGATGCCTTTTGTGATTTTACAAGATTATTATACACAGTGAAAGATTATCTTTGGAAATATTGATTTGGGTAAGTTCTGTAAAAACAGATTTGATGTATATTCAAAAGATCACAAAAATTCCGTAAGACAAGAGTTATAAGGGTCTTACGTAATAATGTTTCTACGAAGGGTCTCATCTCGCAATAGTACATTGGTGTGATGTTTTCATATAAATTTATGTGTAGAAATAGAAAGAAAACACTACCAACAAGCATTAAGAATGTTTTCATATAAATTTATGTGTAGAAATAGAAAGAAAACACTACCAACAAGCATTAAGAACACGTGTACATTTTGTAGGAAATATTTTAAGAAACAAAATATTTCTCTTGAGGGATCAGCTAAAGGGCCAATGCAATGAAACACAAAATCAACATCATTTTAATAGTAAGATCCAATTTTTTAATATTGTGCCTAATATTGGGAATCTGAAATGATTAGTTTAAACATATATGCCGATCCTTGGAGTATAACAAGAGCAAACTTGGACTAATGCCCAAAACAAAATTTTCAAGTGCAAAGTCGAAAAACCCCCACCAGTGTTAAACAACTTAAACACACAGTACAACAACAGAATTGACTGTTCCAAGACTACAGAAATGCAGAAACAGAAAACTCATCTCCAAACTAATGAGAGCATTGCAACTTGCAGATTGTGCTTCTGGTCATCCCGATGCCAGCTTGGACGTTGCGTTAGGAATCCGGTCATCGTATTATATGCTCATGACAGGCAGATAGTTCCACAAATTGCAAGACCAATCTTACTCAAATAGCATAGAGATTATTGGAAACGATCTAAAAATGGTCATGGATGCTTTCAAGAATCAGGTCCTTTGCGAGCATAGCCTAAAACCATCACGAAGTCCTTTGCTGATGAACCAAGTGTTGCTGACACTCTGTCGTTGGTAGTTGTTTGGAGCCACAGATCAACTAGATTATTCAGTGTTAGAGTGGGGATCAATGTTTGTCCCATGCACTTGATTTCAACCTGGAAAATTATTTGGTAAACAAAATGTTGTATTAGCTCATTGCTGCAAAAGCAACTTTATTATTAGTGCAAGTTAAACGATATTTCCACTTAGAACGAGCTCCTTCAATGAGCCATGCACAGTGATATTATATATAGAATATGAATATGAGCCGCACTGATAAATGAAAGTTGCTTCTCATAAACCAAGGGGCGAGAGCTATACCTCATTTTCACTTTCAAGATCCAACTTCACCTTGAGGTACTTTTTTATAAAAGAGACAGGTATACTGCCATCCCTGTCAACAATGCAATGGATTTCATGAGAAAGATAATTAAATTGCTACAGACTCAATTGCTCAAAAGCATTTCTCTGAACCTTCAAGGATGCAATTGTACTTAGAAACATCAGCAGTTATAACTTATATCAGATGAGAGTCCAGAATTCGAGTTTTCTATTGCTTGTAGGAGACCAAAAGTAGTTGAAGGTTGTTACTTTTTATGAGTGTTTTACATTTTATAGTTTTCCTAGGGTATTTATTTTTCTTAACAGGTGGTTTCAGAGTGAGCAGAATTTCTGTTTCTTGCACATTGTTCAATATTATTTGGAGTTGGTCCCTAACAAATTATGATATGTTACTTATATTTTGATTAATATTTTTCATTTTTGAAACTTTTTATTGTTACGATAATTTGTATTTGAATGTTTTGGATAACTTTTAAGATCAAATGGCCAACATGTGAGAGAAGTGAGTGAGTGAGTTTTACAGGATGACAGAAGATGATGTTTGTCAATATTAGGGATTGGATGTGTGAAGAAAATTGAGGGTATTTCAGAATTTCATTGATTTATCCTATTTATTCTATTGTCCAACAAAACATACTATTCAATAAATGGAATATCAAAAAACTTAAAACAAGTAAACACCCTTACCAAACAACAAATCTTGTACAGTGTCCTACTCTAAAAGGTAAAGTCTTATCTGAGTCCTTGTGTCATCGACCAAAATAAATCATTTAACAGATTGAAGAAATTTCAAATAGAGTGAATAAAAGACCTATAGGCTATAGTCATATAAATCAATAACTTACACCAAATATATCCTCAGTATGAAAATAATTTAAAAATGTAAGCATGATGGAATCATACCATGGTGTTATGCTCAGACAGCATGCATACAAGGTAAGAGGATCAATGAGTTCCAAAGGGGGAGGGGATCAATAAATCAGGATGCACATAGCCGAATCACAAAGTTATGCAAAGCCAAGGCAGGGATTTCTTGTACTCAATAGTGCTCCCCCTCTGACTAAGATATTTAGCAGTATGGCTACATGGTTTTCTTCAAGGATGATAACTTCTACTCTATAGTTCAGCTGAGAGTATAAATGAGATTGCTAAGACAGATTCATCAAGATAAGCAGCCAACCTAACTTATATGCCATCTCAAGAAATCGAGCTGCAAGATAGAGATTATAATTATTTAATTTTCAACTGAATTAGTTTCACTAGATAGCTTATCATATATATAGTTCATTCATTTGCTTTCTCTGGCATCAGAAACTTACCATGGCCCAAAACTAACCAATAGAGAATGATACACAAGCTCAAGCGAAGGTGGACATCAAGACGTACAAACCAAATTCATCAAAACTGAAGTTGTTACATCTATGTAAATGGAGAGATGTAAGTTGTGACTTAACATCAATATTGATTTTGTGGATTTTGTGGATATATCCAACCTGACTATACCACCAACAAACCTGAATTCGCACATAGAAAGGGTTATCCATTCAAAAACTAAATTCTCAGGCGAACAAGTGCAATTGATGGCTACATCCTCTGGGTAAATCATGGGCACCATAACCACTTTCTGATAGAGAAGGTACATCTCATGGGCAGAAATTGTGGATTGCTTATAGGTGCAGACCCAATCCAAGGGATCCAAACAGATTTGATAATATAAGTGCTAAACTCAAGGATCTAATAGCATGTATTAGCTTATTTATTTTCTAGTCTTTTGTATTGATAATAAATAAAGTCCTCCATGAGATATGAGGGCATCAAAAATCATTATTCCAATAGTTAGTACTTTGGGACAGGAATATAATTGCTGTTGCAGAAAATAATTTCCCATATTTCGTTCTTAGCCTACCATCAATTCAATAAAACCTTCCTCTTGGTTATTTTTTCTCCAACAAATTGGTCTAATCACTTGATTAACATAAAAAGCGTGCTTTCCGAAAGTTAGAGAAAAGGCAGGAAACCCCAGAGCGACGATGACAATAGAAATAGCAGATGCATGAAAAGGATATTAACTGTTTCCAAGTATGTATAAGGGAAAAGGTGAATCCAGGCCCCAAACTATTGCCCTAGGACCAACTAAAACTTAATGTTCTTTTTGCCCAACCAAGCCCCCTTTTTTCCAAACCAAACAAAGCTTCTTTTCTTTAAAAACCTGAACAATTATCAGATGTAGACAAAAGCAATATGCATAATTCTCTTAACGTTTTGCTATCTACAGTTGATTGTATTTTACATTATAATAAATAAAAAATGTGTACTTGAATGCATAAGAAATATGACAATGGAATATGAAAATTTCAGGAAATTGTTTGAACTGTATTGCATTAACTTTTTATTTTAGTTTTTGTAGAAATTGCCATTTCAGTAAAAAAAAAAAAAAAAGAAGGCATAACTTTTAGTACAGTTTGGTGCCTTTGGTAAGCAGAGCAATGTACATATACATATATATATGAGGGATGATTAATCATCATGAAATTTTCCGATAAACAAGTCTTAATTGAATTATCTATTTAAGTTTAGTTTAATGGTCAACTTTAATGTTTTCACCCACACTACAGATAACATCTAAGAGAATAATATGGGTTCCATTTATCCACATCACATAAAACTTTGTATATTAGTTACATGGTTAAAAAGGGGGTTTATTCAGCTCAAAAAGGCAGATATGAGATCATACAGATATCATCTCATAGGCTGCCTAAATTTATCTAGGTCGGGCTGCAACAGATAAATTATCCACTCATTAGCTAATAAAAACGGGACTGAGCAATCAATAATTCTATTGCTAATACTTTTTTCTTAATGTGGTTTCATCAGTCTATATCTAACATCAAAGTGTCTTTGATCAAGAGGCAAGTTTGACAAATACCTTGACTAATTATAATATCCCCATATCTTCATAAGAGACACATTGACTTCATTACAACCAAAAAGTAAAGCAGGTCATATAATTTCACAACTAAGGCATATGCACAGACCAAATTAAATATTCATTTTAGATCAAAATGCTAAGATGGAAGTAGTTAGTCCGGACTTACTTTATTCTTAAATAACTTGCAGCTATCTGAGGCAAGGGTGGTGCATCTCCTTCCCTGGAATAATGCATTAAGAGATCAGAGAAAGGATACAGGATATGTATGTATGTATGGGGTGTGTGTGTATGCATGTATGGTCATTCAGAAGATTTAATTCTGTACAGACAACTTACTGCTCATCGGAGACTAGAGAAAACCAAATTGGATAATTTTTGCGTTCAAATTTAGCACTAGTAGCATCAAGCACGGCCTGAGGAGAAACCCTGAATTCTCCAAAATTCTGTGGCTTCTTTTGACGAATTCTGCGCAACTTTTTAGGCCTTTCCGACTCTGGAGGCGTATGGTCACTGCAGTTCTTCTCATCTTGAACTTTTGTTTTTTGCCTGTTTTCTTTACTTTTTGTTTTACTTTGAACCCCCTCATTCTTATGAGAATGTGGGGTTTCTGATTTAGCAACAGATCCTTGAATGCTAAACTTTGAAGACTTGCTCCTATTTGCTGCCTCCACCAAACAATTCAAAGGTTTCCAAAGATCGACCTTCCCATCCCATGCCTCAGATCCATTTTCTCTTCCCTTATCAGAACTAGTGTGATTAGATGGCTCACTAGCAACAGCATTCTGTAATGACAATACCAGTAAGCATGGAGTGGTATTTGGAACTGCAGGTTATGGAGTCTGTAGGAGATTATGTGCTGGTGTTCATAAGATTCAGAACTGTATACATACCTGCCTCACATTCTGAGAAAATTTGCTCAGCATATCTGGCGAGCTAGAACTCTCATGGTCCACGATGGAGTCATCTTCTTTCTTAACATGCTTCTCTATTGTAAAACTGGCACCTCTTGATGCTTTTCTTGTAATGGATTTTGATCGTCTTCCGGTCATTCCACTCTGTGTCGAGACTCTGGGGGTGCTAACTACCAATGATGAAAGAGACCTTTCCTTTCTCTTGGCAGGTAATGTAACAGGAGACACAACTTCAGGGGCTTTCACCTTCATCCTCTTATAAGGGAATATTTTTGCCCTCACATCTTGCAAATTATGATCCAGCCTGATAAACAGAATATCAGATTAAAGAAAAAATAAAATTTCCTTTCCTTCAAATTTACATGAACCAGCACTATGTAGGCACCCATGCAAAAGAACGACAAGATTGATTTGCTAATGTGAGCTTTTAAATATGTGAGAAGAGTGAACCAAAATTATGCACTGTCCACTCAAAGCAAATAAGGTTTTCACAAATGCACTTCATATCAATCAACTGTCTTTATAAACATTGCAAAAGTCTGGCCTAGTCTCTGGATCATGAATTGCTCTCAGTATTTCTAAACTATTCTCAGCAGTTTGTCTATCTTTTTATTATCATGAAGCCTATAGCTCTATGAATTGAGTTGAGTTGAGTATGGAGTGAGCATAAACATGTCCAAGGCAGTGCTTTCATGACCACAGAAGCACATAGTGTGTAACAATGAAATTTTTTAAAACATAGGTGCATGGCCAGAGCAAACCATGCAAACCTAGAAACAATAGTTTCAACAACTTATACGTACTAATCTACTTGTGTGTGTAAATCTGTGGCACTGAGTCATGTGGTTCCCAAAAAGAAAGATAGATAACAAAACCAACTGGAGAACACAACATAAAACAGATTCTGACCTCAACTTTTCCATTGGAACACATCCCAAATCAATGTTGCATATCGGGCAGCATTCCATTTCCTCATCTGACAGCTTCTTCTCTATGCATTTCCTACAAACTGTGGCATAGAAAGCAAAAGGAGAATGCATCAGCAATATATATTCAAAGTTTCTGACCAAGAAAAGACCATGAGTCATACATAGTTTAACCTCAAATATCCGAACATGACAACAGAAAAACACAGAATAACAGAATAGTCACCAGTATAACCACAATAAATTGCCTTTAACTAACAATTTCTAACTACTATAATGTTGTGAAAGAAACTAATTGTACAAACAATATATACAAGTTAAAATGGTCTTTTCTGTCAAGCAATCTAATCATCTAAACAACTTTGTCACTTAATGTTATATAACAACAGGAATAAAGTCTTCACCACCAATTACTAAAACTTCCCAAGAAGTTTTTGAGGATCTTTAATGAAAACATTCTCCTACCACTAACGACGTAAGCTTTGTCTTGAAACTCTATCTATTGGTGATGCTAGAAGACATCTGTAAGCCAATGTCTCTCAGAAGTAATGCTGTAAATATATGAAAAACTAGGAGTCTAAGATATATGTTTAATTATAATCAAAACCAAAATTCAGGTAAGTAGTAACACATAGTCTCGCCAAACTACAGCAAAGACATTCCAAAAATAGTATTCAGATCAACAAATCGGGAAATTCATCATGTATGAGTGAAATTTGTACTCGCATGTAACACCTCTAGAAACTGATCCCAATTCCTATCCACCATTAAATTAATCACAACTCTCACCATGTCCACACAAACTAAAAGAAACGAAGTAAAAAGATATCCATATATACCGATGAACAAATCCAAATACCTAGATCACTCACTAGAAATCTGCAAAACGAAGACCCAGATCGTAGAGAGAAACACGAGCTCAAAACTCAAAAGCAAAACAAAATTCGACTAACCAAAAACAATTAGAAAAAAAAAAATCATGATACCAAACCGGATTAGAACAGAGGGGCAAAGCGCTCACACGTGTGAAGGCATTCGATAATCGTGGTGGCCTCGCGGAAGAGCTTGTGGCAGAGAGGGCATGTCATGCATGGCGCCACCGCCGCCCGCCTCACTTTCACCACCTGATGCGACATCGTATTACCCAATTCACACCTGAATCAACGAAATAAAACCACCGGCCTCGCACCCCACGTATCTTATGCGGTGCATGCTAGCGCCATCGCATGAGGGACAGGATTTACGTCCATTCTTTGTAGCTCTAATCCATCTGCATTAAGCCCATAAACCAAAACCCACAAATTATCATCAGAAATAGAATACCCCCGAGCACCGCCAGAATAAAACATACAGGTGAAGCAAATGAAGATGCGATAAGGATTATTGATAAATGGACCTGCAAATCTGAGGAACAGGAATTCAGGCTGCGAGGATTTGGGGAAAAAGAGAACGTGAGCTAGAGCCTCGAGTGATGGCGTCGCCCAGATGATCTGTGTGTGTATCTGTTATTTGTGAGTGGGGATTTGGGAGTCGAAATCGAGAGAGAGAAAGAGAGGAGAGAGAGAGTGTAGAGAGAGAGGGGCTTCGCTGTTACAATTAGCATGAAGAAAAATATATTACTTTTTTTTTTTCATATTTATTAATATTTGGTGGAATTTTCGGCTCGGCTTGGGTTTAAAACCTAGGGTTGATTGGTCGGCCGCTCCGGTTTAACCGGGAACCGGGTCATGTTGACCCGACTTAATTATTTTTCTATTCTTTTTTATTTTTGAAGTAAAATTATTTTTCTATTCAACCCTTTAAAAAGAAAAAAGGTAATTGTGAGGATTCTGTTTTCTTGTCTTTAGTTTTTTTATTATTTCGGATTTCTCTCCTTCTATGGGAATGCATTTAATTCATTAATAATATGTCCAAAAAATATATGCTTTCATTCTAATTTTGGATTTATGTGTTTGAATACCTAGTTTAATTAATTCAGCACTTCATTTTATTGTCGTCGAATACCTATTTGAATTCAACACTTAACATTATTGTTTGCTCGTTGTATAAGTATTTATATTTAATTATGTGTTTATATTTAATTATACTAGACATATATCATTTGTTGATTTATTGTAAACAATCTGACTGATCAAAATAATGATCAAGTTAAATAGTTTTTTTCAAAAAGCTAATATTGTATTAAAATACTGATACTATGATGGAATAAGGCTACTATAACATATATAATATAATGAATGTATAGTCTTGTTACCCGACACGTTGGATATGTCTATCGTCATCCTGTCTGATACTCGACACATCTATTAATTTCATTTTTCAGGGAATGAGATCAATACACGTAAAGACGCATTATAAGTTGCACATTGTGCATATTTAAAAAAAATGGATAAATATAATACTGGCTTGAACTATTTTGAAATGCAGAATAGTTGACAAAATGAAATAATGTTATTCTGTGAATTTGATGATGAAGAAGACCT
This sequence comes from Scutellaria baicalensis, assembly GCA_005771605.1. Taxonomy (NCBI): domain Eukaryota; kingdom Viridiplantae; phylum Streptophyta; class Magnoliopsida; order Lamiales; family Lamiaceae; genus Scutellaria; species Scutellaria baicalensis. Next base: position 29,838,402 of record CM016723.1, on the reverse strand, counting down.
ATATTTTGGGAACTTTTGAAAATTTGAATGTTATTTAAAACTGTTACTTTTTCATAAAGGCTACACGAGATATTGTTAAGGACAACAATTTATTTTGACTTTCGTCTCCCAGTTTTCTCGAAATTCTGTATTAATATTTTTGCCTTACTTCCAAATTATTTAATTATTTTATGCACACAAAAAGTTAGGTGAATGAAACAACCAAAAATTGTACTTTACGCCTTAGTAAATATAACTATAGCTTTGACCAGCTTTAGTTACTCTTCCCCTTATATTTTAAAGGGTTAATTATTATATTAAAATTTGTGAATTTAGGTCATTTTTTAATCATAAAATTAATATTTATTTTGCATCATGTTAGTTATATATTATTAAAAAAATTACTAATTCTCATGTACTACGGTTGAGTTGGTTATTTAAAGCTCGTTGATTCCTGATCAACATATGAGTTAAATTGTAACATGTGAGTGTTTATGCATATGAGGTAAAACTTTCATATATTAAATGCACTATAAGTTTATGCTTAATTTGATATGTCGGAATTTGAGAAGTGATTAAATATGTAATATTTTGATGTATATAGTGTAATACTGCATGATATTATTTAAAATTTTGACATATAATACTATACAATTCGTCCAAGTGTATGATGTTATATTTTGATGGGATAACGTTCAAATAAGTCATTAATATTTCATTTCAGGTTCATATATTCCATTAAAATATTTTTAGGCACAAAATGCCATTAGTGTCTAACTTTTAGTGCATATAACTTCACTTAAAATTTATTTATAATATAATGTATTAATAATATGTTTTAAATTTAAATAGTTAAACAATTTAATTTTGTTTTTTGACCTCATATGTTTACATATTTTAGGAAAAAAAACTATTTATGAAAGCGTAAATATAATAGCTTATTAAATTTGTGTGTGAATACATATATTATTACTAATAATTGTTGTTATTTACACTTTTTCACTTGTGAAGGCTAGACCACTAAACAACTAAATTTATACGATTATAATTTCACTATGATATTAGTGATATTATTTCTTAATTTAAATAAAACTTAAATTTCTCTTTTGAAGACTATAAACTACTAAAGAACTAAATTTATTTGATAATAATTTCACAATGATATTAGGGATATTCTTTTTTAATTTAAATACAACTTAAATCTCTATATCTAAATACAACGTACATAATTAATATTTTTGTGTATAATTACAATTAACCTATAGTAAAATTCTACTTTTGTTTCGTGTGTATATAAATATATGTATAATATATTATGGAATGGCTAAAGTCGTTGCAAATTATCAGAGTGGTGAAACCATACAACTTTCCACATTTGAATAATTTATGATTTTTTTTCAGAATATTTCATCCAATCTCGATAAAGTATTGTTTAAGAGATGAAATTATATTTTCAATTAAATACCATTTTGGACGGTTATATAATTTAATTTCCAAATTATTCTAGGTAAATATCACATGAGACCAGGGATGTTAGTTGGTCGAGCCGTTCCCGAACTATTCATGGTTCAGTTCGATAAATATTCTTACAAAATCGTCTATTAAGCTAAATGAGTCAAACTCGAGCCTCCACATATTTGATCTAAGAGTTTGCAAATAGGTTCGTCAGGCTGGCTAGCGAATATGTTCGTGAACGTATTTGTTAATATGGTTCGTGAACTTGTTCGTAATAAGTTTGCAAATAGGTTCAATTAGAGTTCGTTTAAAGTTTGTTTGGATATTTCATGAGTATGTTTGTTTTAAGTTCATTTTAATATTTTATAAAATATTATAACATATTTTATGAATTTTATAATGTCTTAACGAGCTTTTCTATTTTAACGAGCTGAACTCGAGCTCGAATACATTTTTGTTGAGCTCAATTCGTACTTTTGATGATCTTTTGTTGAGTCGAACTCGAACGAATATCAAACTCGAAAATTTTAAATCAACTCGAGCTTGAACTCGACTTTTAAAATTCGAAACGAACCAATGGTTCGAAAAACGATGAGAGGTGGAACCGAAACCCAACTCTGGGGGTCACAGTTCCAGTTCGGTTTACAAACCGCCGTTCTTTTTTAAAATTTTTTAGTAATTTTTTAAATTTTCTAATTTTTTTACATATAATTACTATATTTATGTATTTATTACAAAATAACAATTTTGTTTGAATTAATAATTTGATATATATTAAATTTTAGAGCTAACATTTACAAGTTACAACTTTAAATACAACGAAATACAATCGACAGACCTAAAAAAATAACAACATCAATTTTTATTTTATTCCTCCAAATAAGAATAATAATCAATATAAATTTATATAAAAGAGTAAAATAACATAAATACATAATATTATTTGCATTTAATACATAATACCAAACCGTCGAACCAAGTTTACATTCCCCAAACCATTGATCCTGATTCAGTTCCGATTTTTCAAACCGGATGGACACCACTATCCACATCTTAATAATCTATATAAATTGTGTCTTACCTAATGTTCTGCGTAAGACCGTCTCTAAAAAGACATGCATATAGTAATATTTCTTAGTTAAGATTTAGAAAGTTGATATGAATGATCTAATTTAATTCTTCAATTTCACACCCCAAATTTCTTGTTTAGTTATAAGGATACATTTATTCAGTTTCTATCTTTTAAATCCGTGCTAAAAATATTAAAACACCATTTATTCGTGATCTAACAGAGTATTTTGATGAACAAAATGATAAAAATTGAAATCTAAATACCATTAGGCACAGTTGTTCTTATTTGTTGATCTATTTTTATAGTTTTTTACTTTTAATAGATTATTGCTTCGCGAAGCAAAATAAATAATTTATACTGGATATCGGCGCGTGGGCCCAACGATATAGATTCATGAATCAGCTACTCAGTGCACGTTATCCACCTATCCACTGCGCATGTTAGCACACACCCAATGCAAAGGTCCAATGCTATTCCAATTTCCAGCAGAAAAGCATGGGACAGGTTTTGGCTAAAAAGAGTTGTACTTGGGTGTACAAGTCATGCTTAGTTGTTATTTCTTGGAAATTTCTGTTTTTATTTTATTAAATGTATTTTTTTTCTAAATATAGAAAAACATGTCATTTCTTTTTCTAGAATATCTTCTGTATTTGTAATTACGACACGTCTGGTTATTGTTTATCTTGTTGTTATATTAATATTTGATATTAACTTTTGTATGAAAGTTGAGTGTAATATTTGCTTGGTGAAATATTGACATGAAATATTCATATTTTCAAAACATGTTTAATTGGTTGGTAATTTCTCATTTTCAAGTTTGATCACTTACATATAATTAAATAATGAATTTTAATTGTAACCAAGTAAAAATGTAAAATTATGGATATGGGAGTTTTAAAGAGTAAAGATTAGAAAAAAAAATCTCCCAGAGAAATAAATTAAATTAACAACCACATTGTTTTCCAATATTTATTATTTTATGTAAATTCATTTAAAATATTTATTTATAGAAAATACAAGTATATGGATTTATATAAATTCATTTAAAATATTGTTAGCTAGATAGAGATGATCAAAATCATGATATTAAGTTGAATGTAAGTGTGTTAAACAAGATTGATAGATTAAAATTAAAACTATAGCTAGGTTTCTTCATGAGAGAGTTATATATATTAAACTATTTAATGAATTAAACCCATGTGATAACTTGTTAATTATGATGTTTGTGGAATCTAAGTCATCAAATATGACATGGTTTGATGTGCAAAGAACTAATGTAGATTAATTTACCCCCAACTTTTTACAAATAATACTTCGTTTTTTGACATGTAATTAGTTTGTAGTTCTTATTTTCTACCTAACTCTTCATGGAAATTATGAAAATTATTTTCATATACTTATCATTTCTAAGTCTATTATTTCTTTGAGGTGAAATTATAAGTTTTCATCCTGTCTAAAATCAAACACCATTTGGTTCATGAAACTAAAGTAGAAATCATCATTTCCATGAAAAGTCTAGGACTTGATGTCATCAAATAATCGTGTATTTTCTAACTGATAACCGGAGGTTTTTAGGTTCTGATGAATTTTTATTGAAAAATATATTAGAGATCGCATTAGAGCCTTAGCCTTAGGGATATCAATTGGAAGGTTTCAAAATGATTTTTTTTTTTTGGAAATTAATCTTTAATTTTATAATATTCCTAGACATGCATGATAAGAATGTTAGTTGAACCCATGTCAGGTGATTCCAAACATTTATAGTTGATATTTAGTAGGTGTGAAAATAACAATGTTAAATTAAATGAAAGAAAATGGAAGTGGGAGAGAGTAGTTGGAATAGTCAAGTGCAATAAAAACTACTGAAATATATCCATATGATCTTCACACTATCATATGTTTTCTCCAATTTAAATACAAACTAGTAGTCGCACCCGCACGATACACGATCTGTGATATAATGTTGGTAACTATTAACTATTTTATAATATAGTCTGAGTAATTTTAGTATATAGAAAACTATAATATTTAATAACTAAGAAAATCTAAATTTGCTAAATATAATCAAATTCACGACAATATATCAATATTATACACATCCAATTCACTAATCTTTGATTAATATTAAAAATAAAAGTACCAATCATGATCTTCAAATCAGAATTGGAAATTTACCTGCAAAGTTTGTAAGTTTTTTTAAAAACTTCTTTATACATAACATTTCTAGTTGAAACATTTTTTTATCGTCTATGTCACAAACTAATATCGTCAGTCATTTAAATGAAATATACTAAAAAAGTAAAAAGGAAAATTATGAATTAAAAATCAAATTCAATTACTTAAATTAAATACATGTGTGTGTCATAATGTATATATAGAAACAATACACTATAAAATTAGAAAATTTACGTAGAAATTTGATGCAAGTACTGTCAATTGTATATTTTCAACCTTTTATTTTAAAATAAATTGAATTAAAAAAGCATTTTAATTAATATCGCTTAACATCAATGATAACAAATAACTATTCCATTATAAGTATCACGTAAATTAATCAATTTAGTATGATATTTATCATTACAGTTCAAACTCAACACAAAATCGAAATATAGTAGTAGTGATCATGATGATGACAATATAATTAGAAACTAAACATATAATTTAAATAATCAACCGAGTCATTTAACGTGCACTCTCATATGAAAATATACAAAGTCCTAAGTGTAAAGTAAAAGACTAACATTTTATGTAATTATGAGATATTTATAATTGTATACTTAACAATATCTTCAGTTCATCATTAATATCGATTAAATAATAAAATATTGACTGATATTACATATTTGAAATATGAATATTATTTTAAAAAATATTTAGGATGACACATAATTCAAACCAAAATACATGTTTTATATATATATATATATATATGTATATGTATATACACACATCTTTAATAGTGTTATATTTATTTTTTAATTTACATTAAATATGATATAAATTATCCACATGCAAATTAATATTTAATATTGAAATTATTGTTTGGATATCTATAGTTGGTATTTAAGAAATTATTCAATAAAAGTTAATTTAATTAAGATAAATAAAATGAGAATAACCTAATACAATATTTATATTATTAAATCAAATAGATTAAATAGTAAAAAATGCAAATAATTTTTTTGTTGACGTGACACTTACAAATATTAATTTAAAAAATACTTAGGATGATATTTAATTTCACACTAAATATATATTATAGATATATACATATATGTATATACACACATCTTTAATAGAGTATACTTATTAATTAATTTATATTAAATAAGACATCGATTATCCCTAAACAAATTAATATTTATATATTGAAATTATTGTTTGGACAATATCTATTGTTGGTATTTAAGAAATTATTCAAAAAAAAAACTAATCAATATTAAATAAATAAGAATAAACTAATACAATATTTATATTATAAATTGAATGGATTAAATAATAAAAGATGTAAAATAAAAAAGAAAAAAACAATTGTTGATGTGGCTTTTTTTGTGGGGAAAATAGTATTTCTGTAAATATCTCCAATTTTTCCTCTATTGTTATAGTATATATATAAATATATAGATAGATTTATATATTTATTTTTTCTGTTGAGTTTGTTCTATACAATAAATATAAAATTAAATGTCATAAAATTAATATTTTTTTAATTTTTAATTAATAAATGTAGAGTGAAAGTTATTAATGATTTCTCAAAATAGAAATATTTAATAAGAGAGACATTTATTGTAGTTATTTTTTGCCGAATATTCTGCTTATATATATATATATATATATATATATTGATTTTCTTTTTCAGAATTTTACATATGCCTTATTTTGGCAAAATATTTTGTGCAACTGGTGCATGGATCCCGGGTCGACCCGCCCCACACGCCTCTCACGGGCGTTTTCACGTGCCCCAACGCGCTAGTGAGTTTGCTAAAACCCACCAAGATTCGCACCAAGCAGTCATACCTTCATGTTATGTCAGTGTTACCTTCATGTTATGTTAGTATTACCTTCATGAAAGTAACATTATCATAACATGAATGTGACACTAACATAACATGAAGGTCAGTCTAACATAACATGAAGGTATGATTAACATTGTTTTTTACTTTCATGTTATGTTAGGGTTACATTCATGTTATGTTAGTGTTACCTTCGTATTATATTAGTGTTACCTTCATGTTATTTTAGTTCGATAGTTTTAAATTAAGGGTATGAAATCTGGAATGAGGTCACGCTAACATAATGTGATGGTAACACTAACATAACATGAAGGTAACGACCAAAACACGCAAAAAAGTAAAGAGGCGCGGGCTGGGCAGGCCGGCCCAACCCGCGCACGGCCCGGTTGAGATTCGTGCAATTGGTGTACATGAGAGTAACTCCCTTATTTTTAGTATTGTATAAATACTGTCTTAAGATCTGTAGACATTAGATTATGACGTTTGATAAAAAATATCGATTTGCTGCACATTTAAATATTTAATAACCACTTTTATGTATCACTTAATTTTAGAGTAGCAAATGAGGAGAGTGACACTTATGTGCCCAGGGCCATGGTGCCCCCAAATTAATTATCATATGGTGTTAAGTATATACTCTACAGTTATCATGTATATACTCTTCAGGTATCACATGTATACTCTTATATTCATATGATACCTGAAGAGTATATTTATAACATCAGGAAACATAACACCTATAGGATATGTATATAACACCTGAAGAACATATATATAACACCTAAATCTGTGCCCCTATGCCCCAGGGGTATATAAGTTTTTGCCAAATGAGGATAATTTTGATGAATTATGAGTAAGTATTTCTTGAAATTCTCAAATAGGCACTTATTTTGAAATAAAAAAGATTAACTGAGATGATATTTATTTGGCAAAAACTTATATGTCCCTGGGCACATAGGGGCACGGATTTAAGTGTTATATACATGTTCTTTAGGTGTTATATATATACTCTATAGGTGTTATGTTTCTTGGTGTTATAAATATATTCTACAGATATCATATGTATATAAGAGTATACATGTGATACCTAAAGAGTATATACATGATACCTGTAGAGTACATATTTAACACCATATGATGATTAATTTTGGGGCATCATGCATTTGGGGCACACAAGTGTTACTCTATTTATTTTAGGATGGATGAATATATTAATATTTTTTAATCATAAAAACTTGCATATGAGACAATTTCACATATAATTTGTGAAATGTGGGTTATGAATTAATTCATCTCATGTAAAATGATACCCAACTAAGCCGATTTCACGTAAAACTCACTAGTAGTATTCAAATGTTCTTAAGTCGTGAGGAAGATACGCTGAGGAATTAATAATTTGTTGCTCAGTCAAAATGAAACACATGCTTGTTAGCTGTTACATCGAAATATCGAATTGCTCAATATTGATGATTAAAACTCCCAATTTACACTTTAGTCCATGAGACTTTGTGAAAATAAATATAATAACAATAATAAATTTGGCCAAAATTCACATGTTTTAAATTGAGTAATGATTTGACCCATAATCATTGGATCCGAGATTAAAATCATGTATTTCAAGTGCTGCCTTGATTATTGATATATAGTAGTTATAATCTTATTTTCGTTTGAAACTCATGCAAATTAATAGGGGACGACAATACATTGGTTAAAAGACTAAATACTACTACAGTTAAGTTTAGGATATAATACATAAAAATGTTAATTTTAGATTATTTTTTAATGATATATATATATATATATGTGTGTGTGTGTGTGAATTTTGAAAGTCAAAATTATAAACCATCAACTCTAAAATCATGTTAATTCAATATATAATCTAATGCTTCTAGTTTCAGTGGGTAACGTGGAACCCGAAATGTGTGTCCTCATCCCAGTTATCAACGACATATTTTGGGATTAATTAGAATATGGACAAACGAAAAGATAAAAAAAGGTCGATCAATAAAAAAAAAATTGCAAGATTATTCGGTATTTCGGTTCTCATGTGATTAATTGAACATGAAATGTAGATTATGTAAGGAGTTGACACCATTTAAAAATTGATGATGTGATATTAGTGTTTAAAGTTCAATGTAAATAAAGATCAACCTGAAATTGGTGCTAAGTGTGTATGTAATTAACCCATAATTTAAGACTTGCACTTAAAAGGATATTACAATAATATGTTTGGATTGGTATCTCTTAAACACTACTTTTGGAATTATGAAACGTAAAGTATTGAGAATATTGGTGAATAAAAATCTTACTCAATTTTCTATTTATATATATTTTAATGTTGCCTCACATGGATATATAAAAGGAACATCTAATAACTATGATCATGTGTATAAAATTTCACTACAGTCTACAGATATTAAATCATATTTGAGTGGTACTTTTACACTTATTGTAAGAATATTAAAATACAAATATATGAATAATCAAATTTAGATTCTATAAACTCAAGAGCTGGTCTCTTATGGGATCGTCTCATGTGCGACGATATTCGTGCACGATCGTGTCTTGGAATATGGTCGTATCTTGAAACATGATCGACGGTGCACGAAAACACATATTTATAGATAAAAATCACATACTTATATCGATCGTGTCCTAGGATCGACCGTGCGCCATAGATCGCTACCGTATTTTCACGCAAGGCACGGTCGTGCACTACAAAAAAATCACATAGTAAAAAATCAAGTACTTGTAATTGAAACAGACATACTTATACACCGTATCTGAACATAGTCGCGCATGGTCGATCGTATCTCAGGATACGGCGTGCGCGAGACCTTCGCACATGCGATGGTCACATATGAGTTTTGACTTAATATATATGACAAAACTAATCACGACTTGCCCCAAATTATTTAAAACCCATCTATCTACATCCAATCGAACCCTATCTACTAGTAAAAGTTTTGTGAAACTATTTCAAGAAACAAATACGATCTCGTATAAATTTTTATCGTAAATTTATGAAGAGATAATTTTAGCATTGGAAATAATGAAAAGTGCATCTCATGTTCACTAGTTTTAGCATAGCAAAAATGGAACTTGTGTGTTGTGTAATCAATGATGAAAGGAGAAAACTTATATACCCTGGGGCATATAGGGGCACGAATTTAGGTGTTATACACATGCTCTTCAGGTGTTATATATATATTCTATAGGTGTTACATTTCTTGATGTTATACATATACTCTACATGTATCATATGTATATAAGGGTATAGATATGATATCTAAAGAGTATACATATGATACATGTAGAGTATATATATAACATTATATAATAGGTTAAGTTGGGGGCACTGTACCCCCGGGGCACACAAGTGTCACTCATGATGAAAATATGTCCATATATCTCCGATACATCCCGATATTTTGTTTTTTCACGTGACCGAAATAAAAATGAGATGTAACGATATATCAACGATATTTTCAATTTTTGGTAAAAAAATAAATGAAATATCAATAATTATTGGCTAAATTATCTTCGATATCAGTGGTTTCAAGTAAAAATTATAGAAAAATTCGTGAATATCAAAGAAATGTCGGTAAATATCGATGAAATATCGGTAAATATTTAAAAATATCGGAAAATATCAATAAATGTAGGGAAAATATCGGAAAATATCGATAAAATATATGTACCGATATTTCCACCGAAACCAATATATCGATCGATATTTCCGTAAAATTAAGGTACCGATATATCTATCGAAATCGATATTTTAATCTTTGCGTGTAATGATTCATGCTTTGAAACTAAACTACATTTGATAGCTCGAATCATGCGTGTGTGGGCCCTACTTACAAACCATCATATCATGCTCGTGTAACTCTTCTCTTTTTCATACATGTTTTTCCATCTCCATTTTAATCCCAATCTGCATTATTCAACATTTTCTTTGATATGATATTTAAAAATAATTGATATGTTAGATGACATTAAAAATAATCGATATGTTAGATGACATTAATATACGATCACTATAATAAAATATATGATTGAACATTAAATACACGGGGAGAATTTGGAGAAAGAACGAAATTGAATATGGAATGAGAATAATATTGAATCGTAAAGGATATACGAAACTAATGTTTTCGGAAATATTTAATCTCCAAATCTAATAATTGTACATTTTTGGTCTTAAATTCTTTTCAAAAAATTGAGGTTGTAAGAAATTATTGGTTGCAATTAAGATGTTTTAGGTATGTGATGGGTGTGAATAGCAACTTTGACATATTTATGGCACCTAATAAAAGATGTAACAAGCTATCTATCATAATTATTACACACCACACTCTGCATTGTAAAATGATATTCTAATCTCATACTTTAAAATCAAGATGTATTCATATTTTAGACATATTATACTCACATGAATATAATTTAATGAGACCATTGTCCACGACTCAAACTCATATCATAAGTCAATCTCTATTTTATAAGTTATGATGAGATGTGAGTTGGCACCTTCATCAATCTAATTTGTAAGATGTATTACAAGAATTCCATATTTTATTGTTTTCAAAAATAAAAATAAGAAACATTAGATTTTTTTATTTATTTCTAAAATGTAATTCTATTAGAATTATCAGGTTTTTATTTTAGGGTAAAATACAAAAATCAACCCAAACTATAGTCATGTTGCATTTTTGCCACCTAATTTTTTTTCCCAATTGCAACCTAATCTTTTGCAGGTTTGCCGATTGCAAATTTTCCGGCAAAATGAAGATTAATTTGTTCACTTTGCAACCTAAACTTTATTTTTTTTATCTAATTGCAACCCGTAATTTGTTTTTTTTTTTCAACCAATGATGAAAATTTTGGTTTCGGTGGAAATATATGTATCTTAATTTCACGACAATATCGTGGAAATATGGGTACATACATTTATCGTTATTTTTTCAATATTTTCTCGATATATCATCAATATTATATTTACCTATATTCCACAAATTTTGATCGATATTTCCTTGATAATTATTTTTTGAATATCGGTCACACTTATATAACATAAAAGTCACATCCATACAACACAAAAGTAACAATCTGAAACTAAAAAAAATAATCATGATTTGCAATTGGATAAAGAAAATAAAGGGTGGTTTGCAATTGGATTTTTTTTTTTTTTTAGTTTGGGTTGCAAAGTGAAAATATTAGTTCATTTGCCGGAAAAATGACCCAAAAAATAATTTATGTTGCAATTGGAAATTTGAAAAAAGATTAGGTTGCAATCGGAACAGAAGAAAAGATTAAGTTGCAAAATGTAAGATTAAGTTGCAAAATGTAAAATGGACGTAGTTTGGATATTTTTTTTGTTTTTTTGTATTTTGCCCTTTATTTTATATATATATATATATATATATATATTTAGGAATATAGTAGAAATGTAGAATTATTGGGGTTTAAAGTAGCCAACCTTGATGAATTATAAAGTGTTGGGCCCATATCACAGTTTATGGGCCTAAAATCTGTAGTTTGGGCTCCATTTAGAATAGTGAAAAATTATAAGTAACTAGTGGTGCATGGGCACAATGTGCGGCTAAACAATATTTCTAAGGTAAGAAATAAATATATATAATATTTGATTATTAAAATATATGAATTTAAATAATTTTATTTTACATAGTTATATGTATATTGTAATATTAAAAGACATCAAACACTTGTATTTATTTACTTTTATAAAAAACTACTTCTTGCATTACACATTACGAAATACATACTTCTAATATAAAATACTTTTGAATTAATTTTTAACTTTATAAAACTATATATATATATATATATATATATTAACTTAAACATTTATGTTTAAGTACATGAATTATATATATATTAACTTAAACATTTATGTTTAAGTACATGAATTTCAAAAAGTAGTAATCTTCTTCTATTAAATATTTTATCACAAAAATCATATTGAAATAAAGAAGATATTTAAAAAAAAACACATGGGTATGTCAATATGAAAAGGAAATTATCTATAATAAATTATATTATGTAGATTCATATACTTTAGAAACTTTTAACTTAAATCATTTACAATTTATAATTATTTAAACAAACATTTAATAGTATATATGTATATTATTTTATCTCTTTTATTATAATGTATCATTAATCAAAAATTATATGTGTTTTTGTTTTTTTTGTATTATAATATTTGATAGCTTATTAAGAAAGTCATGTAGTTAAATGATTAAATTAATTTAGAAAAAAAAATGAATTCTAAAAATAATAATATAAAAAGAAATTTTTTACACATCATCAAATTGATGTGACATTTTTAGGAGGGAAAATGGTAAATTAGTAAATTTTGTCAACCTCCTTATTATTATATCACCAAACATGTAAGACGGTCTCACAGATAATTTCCGTGAGACAGATTCTTATTACCCGTGTGTTGAAACCATTTTCACAAATTTCAATATGAATTGTTAAGGATGGATTATGGGTTGACTTGTCTCACACAAGTAGATCCGTGATGGTCTCATATAAGACCTGCTCTTATCATATATATATATATATATATATAGGGTAATTCTATAGTACACCAGGTGTATTAATACACCAGACTCTCCACTCATTTTCAACCATCAGATCTGAGATCATTAAGGTCAAAGTCAACTATGGTCTTAGATCTAATGACTGAAAATGATGGAGAGTCTGATATATTAATACACCCGATGTACTACAGAAGGACCCATATATATATATAGATAGATGTCCAAAACAAAGCCCACTTTGTCTTTCCCCCCAAACTACTATTCACATTCTCTATACTCACAATGTTTGCATAATCATATCCACAATTAGTAATAGGCTTAATTGCAAAAAGTAATACAGAACTTAATAATTTTTTAAAAATTATCAAATTTAACTATGAATTCACATATTGATTTCAATTTTAGTCAATTCAAACTTTTGGTCAAAATTATGTTATGAATGTGGTGGTGTAGATGCAACATAGATATAATGTAAATGACACATTATTAAGTTAATTAAAAATCTTAATTTGATTTTAACCTAAAATAAAAAAATTAGACCATCTTATATGATGAGATCATGATTACTCTGCTTGATATAACTAGTAGTGTACCCGTGTGTTGCACAGTGTGTTATATATAATTATTAAAAAAATATAATAACATATAAAATGTAATGATTATTATTTTAACAAAAATATATTGATACTTTTTTAATTTGCATTAGTATAAAGCTAGTTATTTTAACTTTAAATTTATGCCATTATAAATAATTATATTCGAAAATATTAGAAATTTGAAATATATAAAGTAATATATTAATCTATGGATTAAACAAACAAACAAAACAAATTTGTATCAGAACATTACATGGGTAGTGAAATTTTAAAAAATTAATTTAATATCGAAAAATAAGTTATATGTATTAGAAACGTTATGATTTAAGTATTGAGATAAATAAATTTATATTTTATTGGCATTTATAACTATAAATACACACGTATTTTAATAAAAAAAATTTGGTTCAACGCCACCTATAACTCATTTATTTTAAATCAAATAAAAAAGTATATCAGTTTATCAAATACATGAAAATCTCTCTTCCTATCTATTTAAATGAAACAATTCAAAATTGGACTTAATCTACACATTTTGAATAAAAAAATTATGAATAATAATTATAAGATTGATAAGTCAATATATCAGGGACTAAGAATGATGAAATTTTAATTTGTGAAAAATCAGAAAAATTACCTCTGTCCAATCCCTTATGCCACCTCAAATTTTTTTTTTTGGTTCAACACCACATATAACTCATTTATTTTAAATCAAATAAAAATTATATCAGTTTATCAAATACATGAAAATCTCTCTTGCTATCTATTTAAATGAAACAATTCAAAATTGGACTTAATCTACACATTTTGAATAAAAAAATTATGAATAATAATTATAAGATTGATAAGTCAATATATCAGAGACTAAGAATGATGAAATTTTAATTTGTGAAAAATCAGAAAAATTATCTTTGTCCAATCTCTTATGTCACCTCATTTAATCAGAATATAATATAAATAAAATTTGACAACAAATAAATATAAAACAAAAAAGATAAAATAAAATATTTGTATATTTCAAATGAATAAGTTGGTTAACTTGCAATAATAATTTTAATCTAATTTTTTCTATTTGATACGTTTTATATGTGTAATCTATTAGGTACACCTATAATATTTGTTTATTTCTACATTTTAATATCAATTTACAATAAATTAATATTATATATCATAAAAACGTTTAAAAATGAAATTCATTGAAGCCCACACACATACATTTCCATATTTCAGTTTGATAAATTTTATGTGAATATTAAATTTAAGATCGTTAAATAATGATTAATTTTATATATTATATATTTAAAATAGGGTAAATTACAAAAAACAACCCCATCTATCAACTTTTTTAAAATTGCAACCTAATTTTTTTTTTAAGATTGTCACCCAGTCTTTCTGTGATTTTGCCAATTGCAAAATTTCTAGTCATTTTTCCGGCAAATGAATTAATTTTTTTCACTTTGCAACCCAAACTTTAATTTTTTTGTCCAATTGCAAATCATGATTTTTTTTTCGCTTCACACTGATACCTAGAGGTGTCAAAACGGGCTGCGGGGCGGGGCAGACTTTTTATATGGCAGACCTTTTTTTTTAACCATTTGTCCATTTTATTTATATATGAGTACATTTTATATGGCTACTAAATAATGTAAAGTGTTCACAAATTAAAATGTAACATTAATCACATCAATCATAGGTAATAGGTTCATAATCAACAATCCAAAGTCCAACATAAAAATAAAAAAGTTCACAAAATATAAGTGTATGACAAATAAAGCACAAATATCTTAAAAGCTAGAAAATAATAATAATTCTAATTTAAAAAATGAAAATAATAATATTTCTAATACTTTTTACTCTTTATTCAACCTTACATGCATTGAATTACATGTAAATTATGAAAAAAAATCAGAAAAAGTAGAAATTTCTTTAACATTCTTTCATTTCTATAAATAAATTGACTAACTTTAATATATGAACATCATTATTTGCATTAAATGGTAATAATTATTCTCAATATTAAATATTTTTTATTTGTGTGTAAAAAAAAAAAATTTATATAGGCGGGCCAGCTCGCCCCCGCCAGGGCCTGCCTTGTGGCGGGCTCCTATATGCTAAGCCCAACCCTCAAATTTTGCGGGGCGGGACGGGCTGGCCCAACGGGCCCAGCCCATTTTGACAGCTCTACTGATACCTTTATGTTATATATATGAGTGTGACATTTATGTTATATAAGTGTGATTGATATTCATAAAATAAATATCAAGGAAATATTGGTCAAAATTGGTGAAATATATGTAACAACGGTAAAAAAATCGATGGAATATCAATAAATATTGAGAAAATATCGGAATATATTGGTAAATATAGGAAAAATAACAATAAATATATGTACCCATATTTCCATCGATATCGATATTTTCAAGATATTTCTGTGAATTTTAAGTTACCTATATTTCCACCGGAATCGAAAATTTCATTCTTAGTTGCAATATGATAAAAACACAAAGTTCATGTTGCAATTAGATAAAAAAAAAATTAGATTGCAAAGTGAACAAATTAATCTCCCTTTCGCCGGAAAATTTGCAATATACAAAACCACAGAAAGACTGAGTGACAATCTGAAAAAAAAAAAAAGATTAGGTTGCAATTTGAAAAAAGTCGATAGGTGGAGTTGTTTTTTGTAATTTATCCTTTAAAATAAGTACTTAAAAATAAGATGAGAGATAATAAATATATAATCCCTTATTTCATCTTATTTATCTATTTATTTATTTTATTTGAAATTTCTCTACAATAAATACTAAATTGAGTATCATAACTGATTTCTTAAATTAAATATTTATTTATTTGTATTGAATTTCTTAAAATACAATAAATAGGTTTATTTTTTTTATTTGTATTGAGTTTTTTAAAATACAATAAATAGGTTTATTTGTATTTATTTATTTGTATTGAGTTTCTTACAATAAATACAATACGAAAGTAATTAATAGGTTTTTTAAAATAGTAATTATTTAATAGGTAGATAATTTATTGCAGTTATTTTTGGCAGGATATTCTGCTTTTATATATACTAGTACTCGTACTCGCGCGATGCGCGTTTTGTGATATAATGTTGGTAAATATTAATTATTTCATAATATAGTGTAAGTAATTTCAGTATATAAAAGACAATATAATATTTATTAACTAAGAAAGTATAAATTTGCTTAAGATAATTTAATTCACAACAATATATTTATATTATACATATTCAATTCACTAATCTATGATCTATGATTAATACTAAAAACAAAAGTATCAATATCATGATCTTCAAATCAAAATTGGAAATTCTACCTGTAAAGTTTGTAAGTTTTTTCAAATCTTCTTTATACACAACAGTTATAGTCGAAACATTTTTTTTTATCATCGGTGTTACAAACTAATATCTCAGTCACTTAAATTAAATATACTATAAAAACTAAAAAAATTTATGAATTAAAAATCAAATTCAATTATTTAAATTAAATACATATGTGTGTATGTATATATAGAAACATTACACAATAAAATTATAAATTTTACGTAGGAACTTGATGCAAGCACTGTCAATTATGTATTTTCAACCTTTTATTTCAAAATAAATTGAATTATAATTTTTTATTAATATCGTTTGACATCGAAAATGACATATAATTATTCCTTTATAAGTATCACCTAAATTAATTGATATAGCACAACATTGATCATTACAATTTAAGCTCAACACAAAATCAAAATGTAGTAGTAGTCTACGATCATGATGACGACAGTATAATTAGAAACTAAACATATAATTTAAATAATCAGGTGCGCCATATAAATTCAAAACGTGCACTCTCATATAAAAATATACGAAGTTCTAAGTGTAAAGTAAAAGACTAAAATTTTATTTGATTATGAGGTATTTATAATTTAAAAATATTTAAGATGACATATAATTCAGACTAAATACATATTATATATACATATATGTATATACAGTATACACACATCTTTAATAGTGTTATATTTATTTATTAATTTATATTATTATGATATATAAATTATCCTCATGCAAATTAATATTTTTATTTAAATTATTGTTTGAATATCTATTGTTGATTTTTAATAAATTCTTCAATAAAAATTAATTTAATTAAGATCGATAAAATGATAATAAATTAATACAATATTTATATTATTAGATCAAATGAATTAAATAGTAAAAAATGCAAAATAAAAAAATTTGTTGATGGGACACTTACAAATATTAATTTAAAAAATACTTAGAATGACATATAATTTCATACTAAATACATTATATATATACATATATGTATATACACACATCTTTAATAGTGTTACACTTATTTATAAATTATATTTGTATTAAATATGATACAATTATCCCCAAACAAATTAATATTTATTATTGAAATTATTGTTTGAACATTATCTATTGTTGGTGTATAATAAATTATTCAATAAAAAATAACTTAATTAGTATTAATAAAATAAGAATAAACTAATACAATATATATATTATAAATTGAATGGATTAAATAATAAAAAATGCAAAATAAAAATATTGTTGATGTGACATTTTTTTGTTGAGAAAATAGCATTTATGTAAATATCTCAAACTTTTTCTCTATTATTATAGTATAAAAATATATAAATAAATTTATCTATTTACGTTTTCTTTTGAGTTTCTATACAATAAATATAAAATTAATGTATTAAATATTAATATTTATGTATTTGTTTATTAATAAATTTAAAATAAAATTTATTAACGATTTCTTAAAATGGAAATATTTAATAAATGAGACATTTATTGTAACTATTTTTGGCAGAATATTCTGCTTTTATATATATATATATATATATATATATATGGTAGCTTATTAAATCAACTAAAAAATTACGTTTAATTCAATATATAGAAGAAACAAATGTGAATATAGTTTAGTTTAATCTTTCAATTTCATTTTTGGGTTAAAAATCAAATTTGATGATGAACAAAACGATCAAACAATTTAATACAATTTGTGTTCGATGCAATTAAAGTTCAATTTATAATTATGGCTTGTTGTCACTTGTATGTGATTTTGATTCATATTTATACATTTTTTTTCTTATTTTTAGGTTAAATTGAATTATGTATGGTTAATTAGGATTGGCTAACTTTAAGTGATGTACCATTAATATAATCGTTATGTAGCATCCACGTCACTAAATCCATAATTTAATTTTGACCAAAATTATGAACTGACTAAAATTGAAATCAATTTGTCAATTCATGGTTATAGTTGATAGTTGTAAAACAATTGACTATAACAGCAAAATAAAATTGTAAATATTACTTACACTTGCGTATTTTTGAAAACTAAAATCATTGAACAACTAGATTTATTCAAAATAATATTTTCACTATCATATTTGGGCACTTTTTTGAATTTAAACAAAATGTAGTCTTCTATATCTCTATTTCTATTAAGTTGATTGACAACACATTATTATCCGAGTTGATCTCACACGGATGTTGTTATTGTTATTATTATTATATAAAGTTTGTAAAAGAGACGGCTAGTTGGGTAGGTCACTAGAATGTTGTGTAGCAAACACATGGAATGTTGTGAGAGGCCAGCTGAAATGTTGTGTAGCAAACACATGGAAAATACTAAAATATCCATGTCGAACAACTCTTAATATGTCAACCACTGATATATAATGATTTAATCCCCTCATTATATGAAAAGTGAAAGTAATTGATATTTGAATATTTGACACGTCAGCGGTTGACACATATTAATGTGTCAACGGTGGGTAAGATAGCAGGATTGTACAAAATATATGTGGGAATTATTAAATTCTTACCTAACCCATAGTCGCTACTATTAAATGCGACTTTGGCCAACCTTGCACTTCTTTGACTATGCCCAATTCTGCATTTTGTTCTTATTTCATTTTCAAATTCAAATTCAAGCCAAATTTTCGTATGTTTTTCTAATTTTAGTTTGTTTTCATTTTAGCTGCAAAGGTCAACGTATTTGTCTTTTGATCTACTTTATGTGAGAAAGATATTATATATAATCAGTAGATCTGAAAATTGAATTTGATTATAATACATAAAGTATATTTGAAAATGAATTTTACATACACAAATTCGATAAAAATGAATAAATAAACTTCGAGTTCACTTCAAATTATTACATAATATAGAGTTGATGTCAAAATTGTGCAACAGTTTATCGCAAAATATTTGTGGGTTGAGTAAATTTAGGGCAATTCTATACACACCCAAGTAATACTAAACACACCCCATCTATACACATACTTTTTTTTATTATTTTAATTTTCATGTGTATAGATGGGGTGTGTTTAGTATTGCTTGGGATGTGTATAGAATTGCCCGTAAATTTATCATTTATCCAACTTTGTAAAAATGTCCAATCCTATTAAACCCACCAATTTTTTGTTTTCTTTCTTTTCGTGCAAATTTATGAATATTAGAATTTTGGATGAGCTGGTTACTCAAGTTTGTGTTTCAATTATACGTTAAAAATTAGAAGTCAATTTTTTTTCCCAAATAGTTAAAGAATGTATTTCAATGCATATATTTTAGTGAAAATTGTTCATTTCCATCATCATTTTTATATGTAAAATAAATGCTAGTATCATTATGATTATACCACATGTCATGATCTACATGTTTATGTAAAGAATCAATATTATTAAAGATGTGATGTGTATGAAAAAATGAAACATGATGGTGGCAATGCCACCATTAAAACCGCCACCCCCATGTGTGCTTATTTATTTCTCTGCTTTAATTAATTAATTAATTATTATTATTATTATTATTATTATTATTATTATTATTATTATTATTATTATCATCATCATCATCATCATCATCATCATCATCTTTTACTGCAAATGTTTTATTTTCAACCCATAATAAAAAGAGCTAGTTAGGCATGTGACAAATTTTGGGTTAAATACTTTCCACTTGTTTGCGTTGAGGAAGACAATTAGACAAATGTGTAGTAGGGAATTCGAATTATGGTAATGAGTTAACACAAAATTTATACGATACAATTTTATGAATATAATTTGAAGCTCTACTTCTCACAGTCAGAATTCATTTTCATATAATTGACTCGTTTTATGGAATTAGACTCACGATCTGATGAGTAAGTGAAATTTTCCCCGACTCCTCCAATAGTTTTAATCAGTTGTATACAACTATAATTAGTGTTGGAATTTGAAGAAAAAAGGTTAATTTTGTAGCACCAATGTGAATAAACTCAAATGAAGTATAAATGTTAAAGTTTGTGCATATAGGAATTTGGCATCAAATAAAATTACCAATCATTGAAATGTGGTGCTACAAAATTGATGGTCCCAAATAACATGTATACACCCTTTTTGTCTAGTTTCTGTCTTATTTATTTTTATTTTTAAATCTTTTTCCATTATTGAGTTTGCAAAAAATACACTATATATATATATATATATTTGAGTTTGACAAACCCAACACTGCCACGTGGGCTCTAAGCCCGCGGTGGCACCTTCTATTTGTTGGCTACACTCAGGTCAGAATCACTTTATTTATTATTACTATTGTTTTTTTTAAGTACTCTTGCCCAATTCTCCATATAATTTAATTTTATGTAATTCACCCATTTCACAATTTTTAATTAGTAAACTAAATATTATATGTAAGAGGATTTCATATAAATCATGTATTTATTAAGAGAATTCATCGGCTTAGATCAATCGGCTTAGATCCTGAAAAGTATGACTGTAGAAATCTATTTTTCAGAATTTTGATCGATAGCATCCTTTTTTTAATAAACAAAAACACATGGGTTGTGTTTAGATATGTGAATTCGAATTCATGATTTGAAATGAATGAATTTTAAATCAACTAAGATTATAATATATACAAATCCACATGTTATTGAAGAATAATTTAAGTTGAAAGTTATTAATTTCAATTTCAAATTTATCTAAACACCATCAATGAATTTAATCCTATAAATTCCGATTTTTCCCTCAAATACGTCCACATTCAAACATGTAGAAAGAGTTTGCAACCTTTGAAAAAGTGGCATAGAGGTTTAACATTTTTACAAAAAATTGTATGAAACGATTTGACGGATGGTTTTCGTGGGACGAATCATTTATATCCATGATTCGAACTTATTTCTACATATTTATATGCAATTTATGAAATATGAGTTATAAGTTGATTTGTTTCACGTAACATGATCTCGTGTAAAACTCACTTAAGGGCACCCACATTAGTTAGAAATAAGAATATAGTAAAATAATGGAACATATTATTATATCGTATATACATTTTAGTAGGTCCCATCAATTTATAGTCTTTATCTCTCTTAAAAACGACATTCATGGAGGAAAATTTTGACACTCTGCAACAATGCCAACTCCAACTTTTAATATTATAATATTAGTATTATATTTAAAAATATGTGAAGAGTTGATGAATGTGAATGGCCTAAGGTATTTAAGCTACAATTCAAAAACATGTTGATGGTGCTCCTACCCCTTTAAGGGTAATTTTAAGTATAAATTGAAGTCCTTTTGAAATTTCATAGTCTATTTTTGCTTAAACAAAGTGATTACCCATCTAACAAACACCTTGATTTCCAAAATTTGTTATATAATTAAAATCACTACTTTTATTCTCAAATACTATATATAAAATCCCAAAAAATAAGATGTGGTGCACCTTGTTTGCTTCATTTTGAGGTCATTAATCAGTTAAAATAATATTCAAAATAAAAGTCAATATATTAGTTCCAAGATTTATATTAACTTGGTGCACTTCCCCGTGATTATCACGTGCCACGTGATTATTTTATTTTATTGCCATTTACTTCATTAATACGTATTATATTTAATGATATTAGTTTTATATTATAGTTACAATAGTATATTATTTACATATTTTTTTTTATAACATTGCACCACAATCTTAAGCTCTCTGTATCTCGCTCAAAAGCAAATCAAAGGCAAGAATCATGAGCTGTATTTGATTTTTCTTGGATTTTTTAATTAAAAAATAAACCACTTTCTCTCAAAATCAAAACAAAGGAATAAAAGTTACTTTTAAATTATATATGTAATGTAATTTATATATATGATCATTTATACAAATGAGGAGGTATTTAACTTCATTTTATTTTTTGAAACTTCAGATGATTAAATGAATTGTTACAAACTATCTCAATCTCAAAATAAATGTTATTTCAGACTTTCACATAAATAAATGAATGTGATAGAAAGTTCAATCTACCTCTATTTAAGTTTAATTAATGAGAAGTTTTTATCTTCTTAACACATTTGATTTGAGATGATTAAATATGGATATCTTTGGTATATTGTACTTAAATATGCCTTGAAATATCAAAATGACACTTATTTTAGGACAAATTTTACTTGCTAAAATGACAGTTTTTTTTTGTGACTGTGAAGTACAACTCAGGCAAATCCAAATTATGACACATGTGCAGACACGTGCAGAGCCTACTGAGCATGAAACCGGGTTCAAATCACAGAAAACCGGAGGATTCAAAGGTGAACCGGGCGATTGAAGGTTTCTGTGCTGCATGGACCGGTTGCTGAGAATTAGGGCTGATGCGCAGGCTTAATTCTTGTAACTGAAATTAGTTGTTTGTTATAGTTAATTAGTTTCTCTCAATTGATTGAGGGCTTTTAACATCTATATAAGCATGCATAATGGGATCGAATTAGATACGATTTTCATTCATTAGATTTCTGATTTAGCTGAGAGCAAGTGAGAGAAGTTCGATTAGGGTTCTTGAGTGCATGAGCGATTTGTACTTGTAATTTCTCACTCAATTCTTAGTGGATTGATCTCGTTCTTGTTGCAGTGGATGTAGGCTCAAGTGGTAGAGCTGAACCACTTAAATCTTGGTGTTATTTCATTCAATTTTACGTGTATAGATCGATTGCAAACAAGGGGCACAATTTAGGGTTTTCTGGAATCAAGAAGCTTTGCTTTTGTTCTTGATTGATCTTTCTGGGAATTAGATTAATCTCGTGGTCTGAACTAACAGGGACGGAGGTAGTAATTGATTACTTTGGAAAATGTAGCTACAAATTATGTGGCCCATTGTATTAGTATTCAGTGCACGCCAAGTAAGCTTAATCATTTGCCAATTATTAATTTGTTTTAATAAAATGATAAATTTTGCAAGAAAATCATAACAAGCACCAAGTACAATTGTGAAGCACAAATCGAGTAATAAGAGTGTATATTCATGAATATAATGATCAAATAATTACAATATATGACTTTAAAGTTCATGCATTTCCTACCAAGAATATCATTTAATTTGAGTGGGTCCGATTTCTAATTGTCAAATCCCAACAAGCACATCTGGGAATATTAGGTCTTAGGCGGCTGCCTCTCATTCTTGCAATGCCCAACATCATCATCATCATAATAATAATAATAATAGTTACTGAGAAAAAATACGACATATACTCAAATTGTCATTTTAATAACAGGTTAACTCTTCATCATTGTTCAAAATAACATAATTTCATATATAGCATATGTTTGAGGTAGTCCTTTGTTTAACCATTTTAGTATGCATGTTTTTTTGAAACTAACTGTGATAAAAGAAAAGGTATTATTTTTATTTTTTCGACAATTAATCAAGAAAATTGGAGTTAATCAGATTTTCAAAGCAAAACAAAAGTAAACTAATGATTAAAATTAAAATAATATTAAAACCAAAAGCGATATTGTATTTCAATGGAAGAGTTTGAGGTATGCTTAATAGATTCAAACAGTAAATTTACTGACGGTATTAACAATGATCTATATTTGAATGAATTTGAAGTTCACTCATTTTAAATTTTGTACTAATTCAACCAGATCGATTGACTCAAGTCCAACTATTAATTTGAACATATCTCTTTAAAAAACGATCTAAATTCATCGATAATACTCGTTGACACATGATTCATAAGAATCATAACTAACTCGACCTCGAGATATTGTATTGGTAAATATCGTGCAATAAAGAACATGTGAGAAGAAGGGCCCACCCCCAATCCCATACCATGATTACCTAGAATTCCCGCATCTGAAATCCCCCATTTATTATATAAGTATTCGTATTTCCCACCGATTTTTAAAATAATTAAAAAAGAATCCCAAAAAGAGATTTCACATTACAATTTCAGCCTCCTTCCTCACATGAACGTGCCACCACCTCCTCTCCCCGCCTTCCCCGCTTCCTATTTCTTCTTTCCTTTTTCTTTTCATTTTCCACAATTTAAGAAACTCACAACTCACGCAATTCACTTCCTCGAGATCTTGTTCCTCTCACCAAAAACCCTAACCACTCTCCTAAATCCTCCACTTCTTATCCACTTTCCAGATTTCCGAATTCGGATTTTATCGATTGGTTGCGTTCCTTTTGGTTTTCCGATGCGGAGGATCGTCGATTGACTCGATTCTATTGCCGAATTTGATGAGGCCATTGCGTATATACTCGAGGACTTTGATCCTCTGTTTTCTCTGTGTCTCTGTTTTGATTCCTATTTTTCTACTCTCGTATAGGCTCAAACACCTTAAGTCCGATGGTTAGTGGTTTTTTCCGTCTCGTTTACTTCGAATTTGTATCCGAGTGTTTTTTTTTTAATAAGGTAATCTGATTTGTGGATTTTATATATTGCTTTTTTTTTTTTGGCGCAGTATCTCGAGGCTTCGTTGAAGATTTATCTATCATTGTATGGATCTCTAATCTTCACTACTTACCGTCATTGTTACTTTTACTTAACTGATAGGGATAGCGGTTTTTTGATACTGTTTTTGGTGCCATGGATAATGAGTATCTTTTCCGGTAGTTGATTGCTTGACATCGAAGTATAACTTTTATAATCCTTTTTTTTTTTTTAGTTGATATCTGAATTGGTTGAATAATTGCCTGTACCTAGAGTTTATTTTCTTTGTTTACGGTATCTTTGTGATTGCACGATGAATATTGAGAATGAATCTTATGTATGTCGAACAAAATAAGTAGTCACATTTGATATTGCATTTTTTTGGGGTTTATGCTTATTAGTAATTAGTCTGAGGTCATTAACTTAGTATTTTGCCTTGGGAGTGTTTGTATATTGTGATCTAAACTGAAATGCCTAACTCTGGGATTTTTTATGCACAGAAACATAGGACAGAGGCTCAAACACTTAATGCAATAGAACAGGTAATTGGATATTGATTTGTTTTTCTGAAATATGTAATATGTTATGTCCTTTTGGTATTCATGATCCTGAATTCCCATAATTCGCGGTTTAGGAAAAAGTTGGAAGTTTGAGAGAACCACCTCTGGTGGTCTACAAAGATGATACATCTAACTCTGTCGTTAACATTAGTTCTACCGAGTACACAGGACATGGTGAAGTTAGAATTGCAGAAAGTGATGCTGACCGGTTGGAAACCAATGGTTTGTATTGTTTGTTTGCTTTCCATTAAAGTTATCTGATACTTATTGTGCAGTAAGTTTTTGTGACATTTCCATCTGCTATCATTTGAAGTTCAGAAAACAGAGATAACACAGATGAAGGTGGCCATAATAGACGGACAGAGAGAAAGTTTCCCATGTCTAGGATGAAGGTGTGTTACTATAAATGATTAATTCCTTTGTTCTTTTGTTCCTAGCTGTTTTACTAATTCAAAGGTAGTTTACGCTGCATTAGCCTCTATATTTCCTGGCGCCTCTAATGGTAATAGGGATCAGAGGGGCCATATCTATGTTTACATTGGGTTTCTGTAGTAGTTGGATATTATGCTGAAGTTGCCTGTAGACATCCAATTACATGCTGTAGTTACAATAACTATAAAACCCTGCTAGCTTTGAATGCGTGATGTTCAAGAACTGATAATTTTGCTTGAATTATAATTAATAATCAGTATTTTGAAGCGAAAATATGGGATAAGTCCTAATCTATGTGTGCACGGGATAAGTCCTAATCTATGTGTGCACAAGTTTATATCTGAGAAATTTCCTGAAGTTCTGCTAGGGTGAGTAAACCTGTTCTTGTAATTTAACATCTAATTTTTATTCTATTTGCTCCGATTGAAACTGTTCATGTACTGGTATCAAATTAATAATTTCTCTGGGTTGCAACCTTTCTACATCTCTTCTGGTTCTCTCTTGTTTGGTATCGTGTGGAGTTCCTTTCACATGGTTCCCTCAAGCACCCTAGAGGTGCTGGATCTTTTATACGCAGAGGGATATACTTCTAAGTACTTGTGAGCTTTGAATATTTGCAATTTCTGGTATTCTTGATGTACTACAGCACACCTGGTGGTGAATCTATTGTATGCACGTGTTGTCCACAGCTCAAGGGTGACAGCAAAGCTGCTTTTCCTATTTATTTTTATTTTTGAATATTTCACTTGAATGCATCTTGCTTTATTTAACCTGTGTGGCTGGATGATTATGCATTGAAATCACTCTCTGTCGTATGCATTTGTAATCTTTTCTTCCTTTATATTATGTTTTCATTCTGCTTTCTTTATTCCACTAATTGTTTTTTCTTTGGTTCACCAAAGGAAGAGTCAGATATCGACGAGGTACAATATGATCGCGTTGTACGCACTAGGCCAAGAACGATCGATGAGAAGCAAAAAGAGATGAAAGACCAGATGATTAGGGCCAAAGTATACTTACACTTTATACCAACAAATAGCAGTTCTCATCTTATCAAAGAATTGAAGTTTCGACTTAAAGAGGTAGATCGAGCCTTGAGTCAGTCCATAAAAGATTCTCGTATATCAAGGAGGTATGTTTGCCTCCTAATGTTCTTTATTCTTTAGATTTATCTGTCTGTTTTGAACTGAACAATCAAGAAATAATATGGTTAGATAGTAGATACATTAAAGCAATCTACAACTGAAAATTAAGATTCCTCAACTTTTAAGTGTTGTTTCTCTGGCCTTTTTGGTTCATCATGTTGCTATATTCTGTTGGATGATTCTGTATTAGTCTTGTACTTTTTCCATGTCTTTTTTATGATTGTCAACTAGTGGCTTCGGGAATCTCTGTGGAGGTCTACTTTTGCCCTCTTAAAGAGGTGGAATAATGACAAAATCATTGATTGGTGTTTGATGCTTACTGTGAATCAGAATCATATTGAGTAATAGAAACTTTGGGTATAAATAGTAGGGTTATCTCAGCCATTTCACTTTCTTCTTTTGTTATTCTTTTGTTTTCCTGTGTCAGGATAGAATTTCACTAGCCAGCGTGTTTGAGTGAGTTTGTTGTATTCAAATTGCTTTTGGGGATGTCAAATCAGCTTACTACCGAGTTCAATAATTTTCTTATTTTTTATTCATTTCTTCTGAGTTTCTTACAGGTATTTGTATGTTTCTGTTAGTTTTCCTGGAAAGGTTGTTAGTTGTTAGTTAAATCAAGCTTCATCAGGCATATTGTACTTTTATGCTGCCCAAGCTTGTTACAACTGTTATATTCTGATATAATCACTGAACAAACTGGAATAAGGCAATGATTGAGTTCACTTCTTATGGAAATATAGGTGCCAGATTCATGTTATGGTGCTCACTGCACGTCATGACTATTTAATGAGATTTCATTAAGGTTTCATAAATTTATAAAACTCTGTTCTGTTAGTTCTCTGCAGAAAATGAAAGCAATGGAAACCACTTTGTCAAAAGCAAGCCGTCTTTACCCTGATTGTGTTGCGATGATAAAGAAACTTCGTGCTATGACTTATAGTGCTGAAGAGCAGGTCCGGTCACAAAGAAGTCAGGAGACTTTCCTAAGAGCACTTGGTGGAAGGACCATCCCGAAAGGGCTTCACTGCCTGTCTATGAGATTGACTACTGAATATTTTGCCCTGGAGCCTGAGGAAAGGGAGGTCCCTTACAAACATAGACTACGAGATCCTCATCTTTATCACTTTGCCGTTTTCTCTGACAATGTATTGGCTTGTGCAGTTGTTGTAAACTCAACAGTGTCAAATGCCAGGGTATGTTTCTGTTCCTTCCTGTCTTCTCTTTGCATGAATAACTCCTTTCTCTCTGTGCATGTATTCAACTGTATATAATTTAATTTCACAAATTTTGGAAGGTGCCTGCTAGTATTATTGTAGGTTGAAGGGGAGAGAGAAGTTTCTATTGATCTGTTGTCGTTTCAAATTTCTTGAATGGCCACTGGATCTTTGGAGACTTTACTTGGCACTTTCAATTTTCCAGTTTGTTGGCCTTTGCATGTATTTTCCATGATTTGTTACTTGTTTTTGTTGATATATGTGTGCATATGAAGGTATCTCTGTTTTTTAATGTTGCCTTCAGTGTCATCATTTGTTGGTGATTTTTTTTAACATTAAATTTTCTATATTACAATTGTAGATAATAAACAGCGACACACTACCTGAGGTAGTATAACTATAAAGCCGTCACTGCTTTTTTATACAAAGAAAATCAAATGATTGCCTCTATTTTTTGTGTGAGATTCTATTAGGGCTCCATTCAATATTTGCACTACATCTTTGTTCAACTTTTCACTTGGATGACAAAATTATAGTGCCAGTATAGAATTAGCAGGTTAAGATATCATTCTAGTCTAATTTGGGAAACTGCCCAATGCTTATTAAACAAACACTATATTGAAAATTTTCTTTGTACATCAGGAACCAGGGAAGGTAATATTTCATATAGTGACAGATTCTCTCAACCTCCCTGCAATTTCTATGTGGTTCATATCAAACCCTCCTGGCAAAGCTACAGTTCACGTGGAGAGCATTGAAAGTTTTGGATGGCTAACCACCAAGTATAATGCCACTTTGCATAGGGAAGGTTCTGTTGATCCACGATATACTTCTGAGCTGAACTACCTTCGGTTTTACCTGCCAGATGTTTTTCCTGGTTTGAATAAGATTGTCCTTCTCGATCATGATGTGGTAGTGAAAAAGGACTTAACTAGACTTTGGAGCATTAACATGAAAGGGAAAGTGAATGCTGCTGTGGAGACTTGTACAGAAGGGGAGCCTTCATACCATCGTATGGATATGCTGGTCAATTTCACAGACCCCATTGTGGCAAATAAATTCGATGCTAACACATGCACATGGGCTTTTGGGATGAACATATTTGACCTTCATCGATGGAGACTGCGAGATCTAACTGGACTCTATCACAGATACCTTCAATGGGTCAGTAGACTTTACTCAATCACTCATACCTTTTGTATTGCTATTTATTGGATTTAATTTTTGCAGAATACATTTTTAGGTCCCTAATTTTTTCTTTCAGTAGGCCCTATATATTATTTGTGATTTAGTTGGTGCCTGAACTTCTATGTTTTTTTTGCGCCATAGTTCTTCATTGAAGAAACCACCAAAATGATTAACATCATCAGCAGAAAAGAGACCTTGTGTGATAAAAAATATAAGGGGAAAATAGTCTTTTAGTCCTCAACTCTGTCTTATTAGATTTTTGGTTTATCTGTAGCTATAAAAACTTTTGATTCTAGTCTAGGTAACGTGCTATAAAGGTTATTATGACTCAGTGTTGTTTATGCATTGACAATTTTCTAGCTACACATATCTATTTGAAATTTGAATAATCTTAGGCTCCGTTTGGATAGAGTAATTTGAAATCCATAACTTGAAATGAGTGGATTTCAAATCCTCTCAAGTTGGAGTGGATTTAAAATCCACCAAAATGACTCCAAAATTAGCTCAAAATGAAAACCATGAATTTCAAATCCACGTCCATCCAAACACTACCGATGGATTTACTACCATGAATTTCAAATCCCTCCTCAAATCCACCCATCCAAATGGACCCTCAGGCGTTGATGAGTTAAAAATATTAGACTTGTTTTTATTTGCAACTTTCAAATTAACACTTTTTTCTTGCACTTTTTATAGAAAACTTGTCCATCTATAATATTTAGTTTGGATGCCAAATAAGCGATGACACCTTTTGACCTGTTATTGCAAATAACCGGACTAAAAGTCTATAAAGTTTTTAAAATTATAGAACTGAAGTATTAAAAGTGGATGCATGAAGGACTAAAAATCCAGACAACCTTAACAGAACTAAAAAACTTCATGGTAAAACACAACTCCCAAGACCTTGTGTGACGAAAATATTAGTTCAAGGACCTGCTGAGAAATAACAAATGAAGCAAATAGTGATTCAAGGTTGCCTTGAACCATCGGTATAAGATTTTCTATTTCTGTTTTCATGAAAACTGTAAATTTTATGTAACATTTATAACCTTTTAGCACATCTTGATGTTTGCATTCTTCTTTCAGGGAAATCAAAGGCCACTCTGGAAAGCTGGAAGCTTGCCCATTGGTTGGGTAACCTTTTACAAACAAACAGTAGCTCTAGATAAGAAGTGGCATGTGCTCGGGTTGGGCTATGACTCTGCTGTGAGGGAGAGCGACTTAGATAACGCTGCAGTTCTACACTATGATGGAATCCTTAAACCATGGTTGGATATTGGGATCGAGAAATACAAGCCCTTTTGGAGGAAACATGTCAAGTATGAACATCCATACCTGCAACAATGCAATGTTTCATGAGTAGTTAGATCCCACATGAGTAATGTAGGAACCACATATACTTACTCCATTCTTTCTCATTTTTGAGCAATTGTTACTTGTAAATTTGATCTTCGTTCATTCGTTCTTCGCTATATTTTTTAGCTGGCCACCATTTTAGAAGATGAGTCCGTTATTAGCAATAATGGGCGAAAATTCGAGCAAGCCCATGAGATGGTTCTTCCTGGAGATTTTTGTTTATAGAACTCATGTAGAGCTAATGTACTGATGATGGTGAATGGTATATGTCGTGAGATTCTTGATACATTCCTTACTATGTTATGCATCCCAGCTTTATATCTTTCATCATCCTTTCAGCCCTATAATTTCGGATGTGCGTTACCGTTGTGTGAATGTGTTGTAACATTACTACAAGGTAGTATGTGAGTGATAGAATGGACTTTTGATGGTTCTACAAAAAGTTGCATTGTGATTTTTAATGTCTAGGAGTGGCAATGGGTTGGGTTTTGGGAAAACTTTCATGTTTAGGTATGGTGTTACTATCCAAAAATATGATGATTAACCTTTTTAAGGATAAAATCTGGTTTCATAACCATTGTTTTTTTTCGTAATGAATTTCACAATTATTTATTTTTCTACTTTAGTCTTATAATTTAAATAATTGCTCGATTTTGATTTTAATCTCATCAAAATTTTCAATATTGGCTGGAAATTTGTCACGTGAGTGACACGTAACATCCAATTTGGGAGTTTTCAGCGAGAATGACTTGCAGTGTAGTTATTCTATTGGTTCAAGTAATAAAACAAATTCTAAAAATAAAGAAATGAGTGAATGACACATCTTTATTTTTATTATTTGGACCAATAGAACAATTACATCTCACGTCACGTTATTAGGCAATTTTTCGGCCAATTTTGAAATTTTCGATGATATTGGGATCAAGATCGAGCAATGATTTAAGTTAAGAAAAAAAGTAATAATAGCAGATGTAATTTCATCTCCACATTTCAACTTTCATTTGTTGTGCAGGCATTAACTTTTTATTATTACATTTAATGGTTGTAATTGAATAAATATCCCGAAAATATATTATGTTTGCAAAATTTCTGCATTGCTGATTTTTATGCAGCGTGTGACACGGACCCCATTCTTTGAAGTCATTGGAGAATACTAGTGGAAGTTATGAGATGATGTGGCACGTGGCGAAATGTGGTTGGATGGTTGGAGATTAGAAGGTATGCACCCAATCCTGGTGTGTGGCTGGTTACTCTCTCTCTCTCATATAGAGAGAGATGAAATGCTCACACGCCCACACACTCAAACTGAACAATTCTCTAGTTGAGTAACAGCACCGAGTCGAGATAAAAAAATGGCCACCATCTCAGCTTGCACCTCAACCTCTTCAGTCGCACGCGCCGCCCTCGTGCAGAAGGCCGCCGCTCTCCGCCCCGCCGCCGTTATCGGTGAGATGCTCTCTCATTGCACCTCTTATATCCTCATTTTGGATCTTAGAGTTATAATCACGTACTGATTCTATACTCAATTAAATGTGGTTTTAGGTCTTTATTCTATCGATCATGAATTTTGAGTTTCACCGTTTCACATAATTAAACGAATTTAATGATTGGGAAAATGAAAATGAGCAGGATTGCCATCGATTTCAAAGAAGGGGAAAGTGAGATGCTCAATGGAGGGAAAGTCAGGAGAGGGGGAGTCGAAGGTGGGGTCGATGATGGCGGCGGCTTGTGCGGCGGCGGCGGCGGTGTCGAGCCCAGCCGCGCTGGCTCTGGTGGACGAGAGATTGAGCACTGAGGGAACTGGGCTTCCATTTGGGCTTAGCAACAACCTTTTGGGCTGGATCATTATTGGGGTCTTCGGTTTGATTTGGGCCCTCTACTTTATCTATGTTTCCTCTCTTGAAGAGGATGAGGAATCTGGCCTCTCTCTTTGATTTTTCCTACATTTCTTTCTCTGCTAAATACTATGTTGATTCTCTCTCCCTTTAAACACCTACTCTTTTTTATGTAATTTTCTCTTGTTTTTATAGGACTCCATTCATGGTTAATAACCTCACATTTCTATTTAATGAGTGAATTTAGGTGTACAAATATAATATACTGCACACTATAAAACCAAATATAAGATTGAAATATGATACACATTTGAAAGTAAAAACATATGATGGGTGTTTTGAGGGTTGTGAGGACATGAATGTTATAAATATCTAAAAATTAGGATGAATTAATATCTTCCATCTAAAAAATAGGGAGATAATAACCCTTTAAAAAAAAAAAAAAACATTACATGAAAATTGTTATAGAAAAGTAATACATGAAAAGTTTAACCATCAAAATCGTTTCAAGTCACTTAGAGCATGTGTAGCGATGCACTGTTTCAGCGCCCAACACCACAAATCACCCACCCACTCACGGCGTCACTTTGTGATTTTGAGCAATATGGCATTAGGTGAGGCGCAACACTGTTTGGTGCTTTTTTTTTAAATCAATATTTCTTAATATCTATCAGTTATATCAAATTTGAGATAATACATGAATTCATTTTTTATGTAAAATTTAGTGAAAACAGTTAGAATTGAAATATTGCTTACAACGGAAGATTCTTGCAATAATTTTTGACTCTTTTCAAAAAGTTAATTTTGTAAATTTTTCAAATTTATGATTGAAAAAATAACAATATTATGATTTGCATTAAAAAACTCTTAACTCAAATACTGTAATATGGTTATAAAAAAAAGCTTTTAATATCTTTACTGAGAAAGATTTCTCTATCAAATAATTTAGGTCAAACTCATGACTCATAACTTACAATTTATATACTATCTCCATTTCAAAATAAATGACGTTTTAGGAATTAAAATTTGTTTTAAAATAATTGTCGTTTTCGTATTCCAAAACATATTTACATGTAATATACCAAATATGCCCCTATTTACTCACCTCAAATTAAATGTGTTAAAGAAATAAAAACATCTCATTAATTAAACTTAAATAGGGATAAATTGGATTTTTTATCACATTTTGTAATATATGTGCAAAAGTATAAAACTTAGTTTATTTTGGGAAAAAAATGGTACAAATTTATGGATTTGTGTATATCCATCTCAAAAAATCATCCGGGTGAACGCAAGTTTGTGTGATTGAGAAATTGGGCGGCGGGGTTTAAGCAGAATCAACCGTTTAAGAAGCGCGGCGGTGTTAGTAAACAACAAAACTCGTTACGCCGCCGCTCTTTTCCCATCTCCGGCGGCTTCTCCATGCTATCCTTCTCTAACAAGTTCTTGGACATTTTCATCCTCTGAAGTTTTGTCTATCTTCCGGCAACAAGGAAACCAAGTTTGCGTAAGCAATGTTTTTCTTGAGTGAAATAGAGCACAGTCTGAGGTTGCCTCCACATCTCCTCAACCGACCTCTCGACGAGGCCATTAAAGGAGAGCTTGACTCCATTTTCTTGGACAAGGTTTGTCCCTATCACTCTCTCCTCTTCTCTCCCTCCCTCAATTTCTCTTATTCGCTTCACTTCTCACAATTATTTCAGGTTATTGACAAATTAGGGTTATGCGTTAGCGTGTATGATATTCGATCCATTGATGGTGGGTTTGTGTTTCCTGGTGAAGGGGCTTCAACTTACAAGGTAAACTGAATTGGTAATCCAGTCTCAGAATTTTCCATTTTTGGTTTCTTTTATATTTGGTGATTTTGCTGTTGTTTTACATAATATATTGGTCTTGATCATATCTGTTAATTCGATAATTCTGCATTTTGTGAAGTAAATTTTTAGCCAAGTCTTAGCTAACTTGTTATAGTTTTCTTGTCCAGATGAGAGGGGCTAGGAGGAGTAAAGTCATCGAGCATTGATATTTTGTAGAATTTTTTCTGTGATTTGTGGATATGCTATTGAATCGTGACAGTATGACTGTGTGTTTTCTTCAGGTGACGTTCAGATTGGTGATGTTTCGCCCATTCGAGGGAGAGGTCATATCAGCTCAACTGCTAGAATCTACAGCCGATGGTTTACGCTGTATGTCATGCATTTTGCTTTATCACGTTGTTCTGCTTTATTATGAGTTATATTTGTCATTTTCAAGTACCGCCATGATCATCTTGCTATAGTTTTCCGTATTTGTAAAGTTATGTTACAAGAGTGGGATCAAAAATTGACTCTAGTTGGCCCAAGGTCGTAGTTGGTAATTGAGGGAGGGACTTCTTTACGATTCAGGAACTGGAATAGTGTATTGATTTACTTCATTGTTATAACTTAATGCTGAGAGGAAATTCCTTTTGATGACCTCGTTCCTGGAGTGTTAACTTGTTACTCACAGTTGTTAATGATGCTTTAGCTCAAAGTTCTTCTAATAACATGTCTCATCATCTTTTGGAAGAACATATATCTCTACTTGGATATATTGCATGATTGCAAAGTTTGTATTTTTTGGTCATGTCAGCATAGTTATTAAAGGGAAAAGGAGTCCTGGATCCTAAGTGCAAAGAGCATGTGTGTTCTTGACATGCATAAGACTTAAGAGAATGTTCTAAGTCTTTGTTTTGAACTCGTTCTTTTATTTAAGTCCCTCAAAATAATTTGGTTTGTTTAGGCTTCTCATAAGTTTTCTTCATTTTTAGATCAACGGGCTCAAATTGAAGCACACTTTATTTTTTTAAAAATGCAAATACACAAGATTGTTAGTTATGCACACCCTTGGGGGGCACCTCATTTGGGGATCAAGGCAAACCAAGGTGCATTCCTTCGTATTATTGCCTTTCTTTCGCTAGTTAAGGTGCAAAGGGCTGCATCTTGCTTGCGTGAGCCTTTAACAACTGTGGATTTTGGTACCTTAAATAACGTTATCCTTGATTCTGTTATCCTTTTGTATATTAAATGGAGAAAGGATTCTTCTTTGATCTTATACATTAAGATGTCTTCATGGCAGTTATGCCTGTGTTATTAGTTAGGAAGATCATTGCATCAAGCAATTATTTTGAAGAACCAGTTTTATAGTTTAATACATTTTTGGTGCAAAATGCAGTTTGTGCCACAAAGTTTTTGGTGATTTTTCTTTCACATTAGTTCTTGAACATATCCTTGGCAGTGTCACTTGGATTTTTTGATGACATATATGTACCTGTCCCATTGTTGCTCACTCCCAACCACAGTGAACCTGACCCAAATCACAAGTAAGCATCTTTTTTTTGTCATCAAATTTCTGTAAATATAATACTTCATGAATCATGACTAGTTCTCTTTTTATTTTATTTTTTCTTCTTCCTTCTTTCTTTTTTCCCCCTGAATCACACCCTTGATCTGTGCTCTCTAATTCTTCTTTCTGACTTCTCCTCAGAAATGGAGTTTTGTGGATCTGGGAATATGCTGGGGAAAATTACGCAATAGACGGGTCATCTGAGGTTCTTGTCCATCTTTATGATTTCATTTATCACTTAAGCAATTGTTGAAACTTGTGGTGTGATGCAACTTAAGTACTTTCTTGCTTGATTGCAGATAAGGTTCAAAGTTCATAGTGTAAGTTATCCACCCATACCTTTAGAGCCAGACGTCAAGTCAGATCAAAAAAATGTAAAGCCCTTTGCTCCTATGGTGATCACTGTAAGTCATTCTTTTATTTCATAAAAATATAAACATGATTTACGCAATGGGATACCTAGATTAGGTTATGAGCTTCGATTTATCTTTAGAACATTTACAAAATGATCAATGCCAGAAGAGCTGCCAAAGATATACCATTTTTGGTGGGGTTTTTTAATTATAATCTCAACATTATTTTCACTCTTTCTCCCTTACTCTTACTAGAATTCCATTAGAACTGTCTTGAGGATCCTTGGATCATACATTTTCTTTCATTTATAATTTTGTGACTACAATTTCCTGTGAGCTAAGCTACTTCGCATCGTTTTTAATTTGTCAGGGTTCTCTTGATGGTGATGGTTTTGGCCCCATTTCATGGTGGGTATAATGGCATCTTCAATGATCTTCTGTGAGAGAGAGAGAGAGAGAGAGAGAGAGAGAGGGAGAGAGAGAGTAGGATGTATATATATCGAATTTCCCTTTCTTCTCTTTCATGCGAACCATTTCCATTTCATCTTTGAAACAGATATGAGTTTTCGAAATCAAATTACTTGTTTTGTGAAATGAGATGAGTTTGTTGGAGAGTCCCAAAATTATGTTAAGAGGAAATTAAAAAAAAATATGTAAATTTTTCTAACTTGTCAATGTCGAATAGGAACAATGAAAATTTCTGAAGTCAATATATTTGGATGAAAGGTAGTTGATGATAGGCATGTGCTTGCTTGTAGGTTTACTATATTTTGCTGAAAAGTAGTTCCATTTTTTGTATTAATCAAGTGATATTATGAGTTCCACGGGGTGATTTTTTATTATTTGTTTTATTAATTTAAGATTAAAAAAACTGATGGACTTTAATTCAATGATCTATGTTGAATAGTTTTGGCTATATGTTTAGTCCATTATTATGAGTGATGGTTTTGCGACTAAGTGTTTGCATAGTGGAATTGAATAATGGGAGGATTTCATAATTACTAAAAATTAAGGGTAATGCACTAAACCCAGTAAACTATTAAAGTTTTTGTAATTTATCCATTAAACTATTTGTATTGCACATAATCATAAAGTTATGTGACACTTATTCTTATTTTATAATTTTAAATTATAATATATAATTTTTGCTTTTTTAAAGAATTCTATTTTGTTTGAAACATGACATTAAGATTACAATGCAATTCCTTGAATAAAGCAAAAAATTAGTAACTGTAAAAATCACATCATTTGTTATTACTAAAACAATTCCACATTTGTTCCTTAAATATTAATGATATAAAAATGTTCTAAAATGAAGGATATTGTTTAGGGTGTTTTCTTCATCTTTTGTTTCTTTCTTTCCTCCCTCTAAACTTTTGTTGGCACGTCAATCTTGTCGTTTTTAAAAGTGAAGGTTGCATTACTTGAAATAATTAACTGCCTCTTAATGTGTATCACAATTTCTTAATTTTGATGATTAATTTAAAATAGGTGATGTAACACTCAGTATAACGGAACATCTCATTTCACAATCAATGAGTCATCCTTAATTACATTTTGCCCTAATCTTAAGGGTATGTTTGGAAGATATTTTAGTGGGTTTGAGAAAAACTTGACTCTGAAATCCTGAATTGTGTAGTAAAGGTGAATAGTGAAAATGCATGTTTGTTTTAGAATTTAGTAGGGTAGGACTATATTATATATGTTAAATCAATAAAAAATGGTGGGTTGATATAATATTTTATTGTAAAAAAGTTTGGTTGATATGATATTTTATTTTGAAAAAGTGTATGTTGTAATGTTTGAGTGATTAACTAAAGGTAGTAATAATTATGTTTGGATTTTGTAATCCAAACTTGAATTTGGAAACAAACATGTTTTCGAATTTTGAAATCCAAAATCATGTCATCGGAACCCGTTCAAACATACCCTAAGGTTGGTTATAACTTGAATTGTGGAATTTTGCCCTAACCTGAAATTCGATGTTGGAGTGCAGAATCTGATTTAAACTTTTCCTTGAGTTAGATATTTTAAGTGATCTAATTTGAAACTACCATCATATCAAAAAAATTATCTTGTAAGATCAAAGGTAAAAAGATAGTTTCAAGCAGCAACTATTGAAAAACCACTTAAAAAGATGTTGAAATTGAAGCAACTAACAAATGACAATTTTCATTTTTCTTCCCTTGTCACTACATTTCAAATGTCGAAAATATTAAAATGTTGGAATTGAAGCAACTAACAAATGACAATTTTCATCTTTCTTCTCTTGTCACTACATTTTAAATGTCGAAAATATTAAAATGTCCATTCCAAAGAACTCTTAATATAAATTTTGGATTAATAAGAAAATGAAGAAAACAGTGTGGGTATAATTGGAGAAAAATATTTTGTAAAAGGGTTGAAGGCGAAAGCAAAATTGGAGAAACTATACTCTGTAGTGTCGGTGTATATTAATAAAGATAAGTTGCCAACGGAGCTCAACCACCGTACCAATGGCGGCGGCCTCCTCTCTCACCACTCCCAGGCTCGGCTCCTCCCTCTCTTTTCCGGCCTTTCAAACGCTCTGCAACTATAAGTTTCCTATTCATTTTCTCTCTTTCTCGCACTACACTAAATCTCTGTCCTCTGCTTCTGGATACTTCTCCCTTTCCTTATCTGCTCCTCATCGGAGCCGCCGCCGCTTTGCCACCGTGGTTAGGGCAGAGGCCACCAGCGGTGCCGAGCCGCCCGGCCACTACGATTTCGACCTCTTCACTATCGGCGCTGGCAGCGGAGGGGTCAGAGCCTCTCGTTTCGCCGCCAATTTTGGGGCTAGAGTTGCCGTCTGCGAGCTACCTTTTGGAACCATATCCTCAGACTCCACTGGCGGCTTTGGCGGCACGTATGTTTTCAATCATAATCTCTCTCTCTCTCTCTCAATACACTTTTCCTCGAAAATTGCTGAAGTGACGCGCAAGTAGACTCGTATCTTTGTGAGAATTGGAGTGCGCGCTGTAGTTAATTCAGTTTCTTCTGCGTCCAGTGATATTTAGCTTTGTTGCTGGTGTTTTCTATAAAGACTCGTAGTGTCTTTATCATTGTTGAAAAGACTAGGATCGCCTTATAATACTAATCCAACAGAATGGTGATATGCTTGATAGAATGGAAGATGCAAGTTAATTCCTAATGCACCTGTACTGTTTTTTTGCTTCTATCTTAAAAATATACTCTGTGTTTAGAGTTGCCTATGGAAAAAGCTCTGTAGTGTTTCTAACTACAAGTCTTTGGCTATGAAAATTATCCTATCTCAACCGATAGTTATTCGAACAGGAGAGATATAATGCATGTGAGTTTCGTCTACTTTGATATGGAAAAATCCTAGTAGAGTTTTATTTGTCTTAATGTGAGATTAATTTACTTCATGATAACTTGAGATGGAGCATGATAAAAAGTAAAAAAAAAAAAAAAACAAGCCTTTTCTGTCTCATTGGCTTCTTTGAGGGACAGTTTCTCTCACCAGAAGTAATTTCCTTTTATCCGTCTTTGTACGGGTTTCTGTGATATATGCATGAATTTAGTATCAGAATTTTGTACTATAGTTGTTTGAATTTCTGAAAAACTAGTTTATATTCTTTCTTGAATTCTATGGCTAATCATTATTGAAAAACAAATATATTGAATATGTATAAGCATTAGAAGCTGATCTTACTGCTCTTCAGGTCAAAATCAGTGAGTATGAATATTCAGTGAGTTGCTATAGTTTCACAATCATGATTTGAATCTCTCTCAAGGGCCAATAGTTTTTCTTTCCATTTTAGTTGATATGAGTTGCATTTAACTCTTTTTTTTTTTTTCCTTACATTGGAAAATATTTGATTTCATATGAAGTGCCTTTGTCATAACACAGTGTTACCTCAGGAAGATTCTTGAAGTGTCTAATAGTCTCTGGTTAATCTTGTGAAGGTGTGTGCTCCGAGGATGTGTACCAAAGAAGCTTCTTGTATATGCATCCAAATTTTCTCACGAGTTCGAAGAGAGTGGTGGATTTGGATGGAACTATGAAACAGAACCTAAACATGATTGGAGCACCTTGATTGCAAATAAGAATGCTGAGTTGCAGCGCCTTACTGGAATTTACAAGAACATTTTGAATAATGCTGGTGTGACGATAATTGAAGGACGTGGCAAGGTTGGTGATATTGTAGACCTGCCAAATATTTGTCTATGTGCTTGAAGTTCCTGATTGTTCTGTGGGCTTTTGTACCTTTACCTGCAGATTGTGGATCCGCATACTGTGGTTGTTAACGGAAAGCTCTACTCAGCGAAGAACATCCTGGTTACTGTTGGAGGGCGCCCTTTCATTCCTGATATCCCTGGAAGTGAATATGCAATAGATTCTGACGCTGCCCTCGACTTGCCTTCAAAACCTAAGAAAATTGCTATAGTTGGGGGTGGTTACATTGCAGTTGAGTTTGCTGGCATCTTCAATGGTCTGACGAGCAATGTTCATATATTCATAAGGCAGAAAAAATTGTTGAGAGGTTTTGATGAAGAGGTGCTGCCACGAAAATGTTATCCTATTCCTATCAGTTTTAAATGATGCTTCATCAAATATTTCCTATGTAAATGCAAGAACTTCCTCTGTTGTTCTGCAGATCAGGGACTTTGTTGGAGAACAAATGTCATTAAGGGGAATAGAGTTCCATACTGAGGAGACGCCTCAGGAAATAATCAAGTCATCAGATGGATTGCTTTCGTTGAAAACAAACAAAGGAACAATTGGTGGCTTTACTCATGTCATGTTTGCAACAGGACGACGACCAAATACGAAGGTGAAGATTTTACGCTTGTGAATTTTGATGTCTAACAATGCTTTGGTTGCTTTCCTCAATTTCATGGTTTTTTGTCCTCTCTTTTCTGAATAATTGGTCCAGAAGAGTGGCTTTACTATTTTTCAAACCACTGAACCTGATGTGACCTATTTGTTGATTGCTTCGAATAACTTTTGCTGTGTTATCATCCACAATCAGCTACATTTTATGATGGAACAATAAAAAATTTTAATTTGTCAATGAGTGTTTATTTTGCCACAGAATTTAGGCCTAGAAGCTGCTGGAGTGAAATTATCGAAAAATGGAGCCATAGAGGTATTGTCTTCTTAATTTTTTCACCCCATCCCCAACAATCCCCAGTCACCTTGCCTTTATCTTTTTTTCTCTCTCTCTCAACAGATACTAAAGCTGTCAATTATCTATTCAGGTCGACGAATACTCTCGGACTTCTGTTCCATCCATCTGGGCAGTCGGAGATGTTACTGATAGAATAAATTTGACCCCAGTCGCCCTAATGGAAGGAGGAGCATTGGCAAAAACTCTATTTGCAAATGAACCAACAAAACCAGATTACAGGTGCTCTTTCTACAGTCTTGAAATTTATGGTGGGTTAGATATGTAAACTAATCGAATAAGCATAATGGCGAAAGCAGATGTTTTATTTCATTGCATTGGAAGACATACTTCTGTTTCTCAAGTCAGTATCTTTTCTCATGGAAAATTTCAAGATTATTTTCCCTGATAACATGTTCCTATGTCTCATGCAGTGCTGTACCATCTGCAGTGTTTTCTCAGCCTCCTATTGGACAAGTTGGTCTCACCGAAGAGCAGGTGAGAATGTCGGTTTATGTAGCTGTAAAAATTTGTTTGATTGCAATTGCTGACACAAAAAAATGTTGCAGGCAATTAAGGAATATGGTGATATTGATGTTTATACATCAAATTTCAAGCCTCTAAAGGCTACAATTTCTGGCCTGCCTGACCGGGTTTTCATGAAACTTATTGTTTGTGCAAAGACTAACAAAGTTGTGGGTCTGCACATGTGTGGTGAAGACTCAGCAGAAATTGTCCAGGTTACCTCCTCTGCTTAGCCTTCATTTTTAATCAAATATTGTTTTACCTGATGATCTCTCCCCTATAGTATAGGATATTTTTGTTTTTTAGCCACTTGTGATAGAAAAAGTTCTTTTTAAAACACAACTTAAACTTAATATATTTTAGCCAAGGGAAACTTTTGGTAACATCTCTACTCTTCTGGCTCAAACAACCTATCACCAC
Organism: Scutellaria baicalensis; assembly: GCA_005771605.1. Taxonomy (NCBI): domain Eukaryota; kingdom Viridiplantae; phylum Streptophyta; class Magnoliopsida; order Lamiales; family Lamiaceae; genus Scutellaria; species Scutellaria baicalensis. The sequence continues at coordinate 29,795,441 of CM016723.1, read as the reverse complement.
CCTGTATTCCTGTACCATCACAATCCAAGCTGTACTCACCTATACCACCTTGTGCTATCAAAACCCTGGCCTTACCACCTAAACTAGTCTGTGCCTTCAAATCCAGACCATAGCAACTCTATTCTGTAGTAATGGAATTATACTGTTCCATCTACATTTGTGCCATTCAAATACAGGTTGTTCCATCCTTCCCGTACTACAAATCCTAGTGGAACATAATTGACAAAAATGGCTGAAAAGACAGCTTAAGTGTGGCTACATTTTTTTTTTTTCCCACTGGTGACTAAGTTTGGAGGTTTTCACTCATCCTTAAGTCTGGATACCAGGGGTTTGCAGTTGCTGTGAAAGCTGGCTTGACTAAAGCAGACTTTGATGCTACAGTGGGTATCCACCCTACAGCAGCAGAGGAGCTTGTTACCATGAGAACACCTACACGGAAGATCCGAAGTACTCCTACAGAGGTAAGACTATTTTCGCAGTTCTCTAACATAGGAATCAGGTTCCAGAATACTCGGTTCCTGAAAGAAAGCCTTAGACTCTCAGGCAATGTTTGGTAGCGTCCCCCATTAGCAATTATTTTCTCAAGACTAAAGTTATGTTTGTTTTGTTGCTTCTCCCAATAACTGCATATTATTCTCCCAGCCATCTTCCACACACACACACACACATAGATATTCTATATTTCTTTTCTTTTGTACCTATTGTTACCCTATTTACCTAACGAAAAGTACTGGATTGACATCTACAATAGTTTTTGTCTTCCTCTAAAAGAAAACACAACGTTAATGTATTTTCATTTACAATACATATATAATTTAATATAAAGTAAATCAAAAGATTATCATTTGGACCCTTTATCCCAACAGAAAAGAAACTTACTTAATATTTACAGTAAAAACTGTCTATCACCATACACAAACACAAACCAAATTCTTCGATACTCTAATCTTTTTCCCAATACAACTTTTTTGGAGACAGCTCCCACACTAGCCCCAAATGCTAACCAATCATTGCCATAGAGGATTTCTTTCAAACTCTGTTTGAGATGACGAATTAATGTCACTCACCACATATTAATAACTACTGTTTCCCCAGAGCCTACACTTTAATACTCTAATTATATACTAGCAATTGAAATTAGATTATCTTTGGGATGAATGTCAAAGGAGTCCTTTTCATAGAGGTGAACTATTACCCAACTTGTGCTTGGTGAACTAGTACCCAACCTCCTCTATCAGAGAGGAGGTCAAGGGTTTGACTCCTTTCTTGCCTCCTCATCTGTAAATAGGTTCAAACTAAAAAAAAAAAAAGGAAAAAAACAACAACTCATATGGTAGTCATCAAATGGAGACAGGTCTAGGAGCAAGGTGGGATGCTTGAAAGTAATGATTTGGGTGTAATTAGAAATATGATGGCACGCGGGACACACCAGGTGGTATTCACTGAAGTATGCTACAAAAAGGTTGAAAGTAGAACAAAGGCAGGGATTATCTTATCCCTCTTCTCAACACCACCCCCCCCCCCCCCCCCCCCCCATTTTAAGTTTCACTTTCTCCTGTTCTTGAATCATAATTGTGAGTTGCTCATTCATGACTTCATTCAATAGCATCATGATCCTCTTAAGCAGATGAAATCCCAGAGACGCATCTTTGTAAAACCATATCATTAATTATATTCATCTTGATTCAATTGGTGATAACAGATCATAGCTGCTGATTACTGTGTCTTTTTTTCATCTTTTAGGGAAAAACAGATTCTGAAGTCAAAGCTGCAGCTGGTGTTTAATTTTTCTGTGATTAAGTGATCGATTATTGCTGCATGAATGGAAATTACTTTTTGGGTAAGGCATCTAATCATTTCAGTAGCATGACCTTAAAACTTGCATGGTTCTCTAGTATAATGTGATGACTTGGTATCCAAAGTCTGAAAAGGGACATAATGTTGTTTGGTCTTTACTTGTTCGCCTTAATGATTGAAGTACAAGTACCTTTCAATTGTGCAGCAGTATTCTGGCCAACCTGTAACATGTCAGCTTCCAAATTCATTTCATTTTACCTCGTACTTTCTAGTACTGTTTGTTCAGGATTTTTAAAGGTGATGCATTTTCTGATGCGGGGTTGATTTGTCTCCCATTTTTTGAAAAATACAAGGCACAAAAGAAACAAAAAATGCAGTCAGAAACCTGAAGGGGGAATCGTGCTTGTGAAATGCCATTTTCTCATTAGTTAGAAAAACTATGTTAAAGTATTTGTTTTCTTGTTCTTTGCAAACTCTTTTGGTAACATTCTTCAAGTTTCTGAGATATATATATTCTTTACTTTGTTAATTTCTTGAATTTCTTGTTTTAGTTTACTTTCTCTTTTAAGCACCAACTTTGGTGCAACATGTGTTTCTGGTATTTAAACTTCAATATTAAGAAAACTCCCATGTCCCGCCTTCTATTAATTTTCTGGTAATCCCAAATTCAGCAGTTTCTTTTCCCCAACATAATTAAATTTATGATTTATCAATTATGTCAGATGATCTATTGTTGGTTGACATTTAACCTGAGACACGTCCCTCTGATTTTATAGGGGCATGCCTGAAGTTGTCTTAAATCTGCCAGAGGAAGATGTGGACGACCTGAGTGCTGATCCTCTTCGGACAGCTTCCTAGTTGGAATGAGTTTGCGTATGACAGTTCGATGAAGAGATGTAAATAAAAGCGTCTTCAGATACAGGTCTTCGGTTTTCTCTACATGTTCCCTTTCTTGCATAGATGAATATTAGGGTATAGCATATGATTATTCTCCTCTTTCTATTTCTTAATCAGTGGATTTTTGTTCATTGAATCCATGATGTGTGTTGCTACTAATTACAAACAGATAGTAAGGTTCTTTTTCATGATAGTTTCTTTTTAGCTAAAGTTTTATATTTAAACTTAGAAATCAATCATTTTTGTGACCTCAGATTGGCTGCAAAACCCTTTGAATTGTTGTCCCTTTTTTTAATGATTTTTTTTTTTCGGTAGAATATGAAGAGTTACAAAATTGCTGTACAAAAAGTGTTAATGACATCAACATTGAAATGATAAAAGTTCATCTTACAATGCTTGATGGTGATGATGAACTTGTTCCTTTCAAGTCTTAGAGAAAACAGTATGTTGCATATGGAATCTTTCATCATAAAAAAATGTTTCATTATATATTTTATTCTGTTATTGTAGAACGTATATGTTGATGATGTCATTAATGCATATTTGGTGTGGGTTTATGACATGAAATGTGAGATGATAATAAATAAGCAGTGCTACTATGTTCACACTAGTTTCATAGATAGTTTCCGTGAAACAGTCATTTTTACCCACTAATCAACTCCATTTTCACAAAATTATATGTGAATTATGGGTTATAAATCTATCCGTCTCATATAAGATAATTCGTTGGATGATCTCATATAAGATCAATTAGTATACTCACACTATTAGATCTATGAGGCAGTTTCTTAAGATTCATACTCTTATATAATATTTAGTCATCCAACCCCAAATAACTTAATATGTATAATCAATTCTAAAATCCGAAATCAAATACATAGATTTATAAGCAAAATCAAGTTGAGAAGAGTTGAGCAAAAATCCAGAAGCCATTGCATTTTAGGCACAACTTTTAACTTATAGAATTTTGTTCTTTCTCTTTGTATTGGTGTAGAACTATTGCCAATAACTTAACAAGTGGTTGTTTGTTGAGAAGAAAACAATTCTATCTTCATCAGTCTTGTCATATTTTCCAAAATTGTTGGTATGGTTTAATTTTGGACTACTTCAAATTTTCATTCACCTTTTAAAAAAATAAAATAAATTTGTTCAAGTATTTCTCCCTACACATCTATGCTTTTGATAGATTTTGTTCAATTAAAACAATCAAACCATATACATTAACAACATCTATATTGACATGATCTGATGAGAATATAATAGTTTTTAGTGAAAATGATATTGGAGTTGAAGGGAGAAACTCGTGCAAAAATTAATATTTAAAAATATAAATCTTTTGAGAGTTGAAATATTAGTTTGGAGTAAGAGAAGGAAGTGACACATTGTATTACGGATAAAAGTATGTCACAAATAATACATTTGATAGGGTTTACCATTGAACTGGATTGAAATGAACTATTTATGGATCTCTAGCTATCATGTTGATGATGGTGGCCGTAGAATATTTTCCGCCAATATTGTTTAAAAAAATTATTGAAAAAGTGCCTATGCGTTTTTCACAAAATTTGTCATTGATTGTATTTGCAAAAGGGACCACAATTGGTACATTTATTGATAATAATTAACTCTCCTAATCTGAGATCCAAAATTTTGCTTTGTTATTATTTCTTTACACAAAATCTCCTTCAATTTTTATTTTTGGAAGGTAGATTTATTTTGATTAAATAATGAAAATCCAAGCAGATAGGGTAAGCATATGAAACAGAATTGGTGAAAGAAATAAAAAGGAAAGTAAAAAAAAAGAGAGGAAAAATAGAATTAAGACAGCATTTAACGGCGCAGTAAAAACTAGAAAAGAAAAGAATTAGGTCAAAGATTGGCACGTGCGAAATAGGAGCCTCCAAAGCGAAGAGAGGCTCCTCTCTTTCTCAACAAAAATCATTTCAAAAACTCAGGCGCCAATTTCCCCACTTCTCCCGCGCCTCCCCGCCCTTTATTTCTTCGCCATTTCCGCCATTTCTCTGCCCTCTCTCTCTCTCTCTCTCTCTCTCTCTGCTTTGAGTCAACAAACACACGCTCATGCAGGGCCACCAACCCCACCCCGCCACCCCCATCTCGGACGCCGCTTTCTTGATTAAGCGCGGCAAGAGGAGGGGGAACTACAACTGTGGCCGCTGCGGATTGCCCAAGAAGGGCCATAAGTGCCCCTTCACCACTGAAAACGACGACGTGCCGACTCCCATTTCTACGCCTGCAGCCGCCGCGGACTCTTCCGCCTCGGTGGTGAAGGTGGTGGGGGCCTCGCCTGCCTCGGTGGCGCGTCCCACGCCGCCGCCGAGGCGACGGAGGGCTCTTTCGTTTGACGATGTTAGTGTGGCCGACTCGATCGATGAGTTTGAGGAGGATCAGTATGATTTGGACGACGACGACCTCGATCTTGATGGGTCGGGTAAGCTGCCGGTGAGTTGTTTATGGGAGGTTTTTAGGAGATTGCCTCCCGTCGAGTTGTTGTCGGCTGCGAGGGTTTGCAGGGGGTGGAGGGAGACCACGAGGAAGGTTTGGCGTGCGGCGGAGGAGCTCCGGCTTAGAGTTCCGTCGACGGCGCAGATTGGATTTGTTGGATCCATACTGCAGAAATGCCCTGGACTTTTGAAACTCTCTCTTAGAATCGAAAGGTTAGGGTTTTGAAAACCGGTGATAGATCTAGGATTATGTGAACTGGATCTCCTCAACCACAACAATGAAATCTCACTGCTATTAATTTTTTTAATTGATAATGATCTACAATGAAAACTTGATGCATCCTGATATGAGGCAATTTGTATCAGAATGCTAAGTGAAACAAACAATTGAATAATTACCTGATTAGAAATAGAATAATTAACACATGATTTGATGAAAAATAGTGATAAGACATAAAAAGATGCAATGCTAGTGATGATGATGATGATTGAATGCTTGGTGATCTATTTTATACTTAGATTTGTTCTTGATCTTGGTTTTGCAGCGATATTGATGCAACGATGCTCGCCTGCATTGCCTTCTCGTGCCCTAATTTGCAGTCTCTGGAGATCTTGACATCTGATTCCTCAGTCAATCGGATCACTGGGTATCATTTTTAACTCTTTGTTGAAGATCTGTCATTTGTTAAAGTTTATGTAGATTACTAGCTAGATCAACTAAGGACATTTACTATATAGTCATGTAAATTTGGTAGGTCTGTTATTGTTTATCATCATCATTTTCTTGCATTTTACTCAACCACGGATTGTTGTATATCAAAGAATTACATCAAACCACACTTGTTGGGAGATCTAATAATCTATAGATCTTTGCAATAGAGTCAAATCCTGCTGCTTCTCTTTAGAGATAAATTTGCTGTTTGCTTTAACATGTTTTTGAGACTTGAATATCTGAATATTTTGTCCATGTTTGCTTAACTAGCTTATTTTGGGGTAGAAATTTGCTGATTTGTTTATAAACTGTATTTGTTTATACTGATTCTAGGATTCAACCTATACATGCTGTGCCTTTTTATCCAATTACTATGATTGATTCAATTATGGTATTTGTTTATGCTAAGTGATATGAAACCTAAGGTTTTCTTCCAAGTTATGTCTTGCCTACCTTTTGCTTTAGTGGTCATTGGCAGACCATAAATTATGGATTTTTATATTTTGATTAAATATTACCGTTCCTTAATGTTATGATTTATATGGCCTAATATCTCCCAGTTTAATTTGAGATTGTATTTTCTTCGAAGTAAATGTTTCTGTCCTTTGATCTCATTCAGGGATGATTTGAGTCGTTTTGTTGCGGACAAAAGGTGCCTAACCAGTCTCAAGATGGAAGGGTGCTGCAACCTGGGGGCTTTTGTATTTTCATCTACTAGTCTGTCTAGTCTTTGGCTTTCTGATCTTCATTCTCTCTCTAAAATGGTACTTAACTAGCCACTTCACCAGTTATTTTTAAAGTATCCTCTAGTACCATCTGTTTGATTGAAACCATCTTCTCTGTGCATTGTTATGCACAGGTTTTTAACTGCCCCAATTTGAAGGAGATTTCTTTGGACTTTTCTCGCCAAGAGACTGATAGCACTGATCTTGCCACTGTTTTTGATGCTCTGGGAAGAAGCTGCACCAAGCTTCAGAACATCCATGTTGCTTCAGTTATGCTTTCACATGATGCTGTCCTTGCTCTCTCAGCTGCCAATTTGAGGTTGGTATTATTTCTGTGGTGCCATTGCTTCCATTTCCAATATCTTGAAAGCTCAACTATATCTGTTTCTGTGTTTAGGGGATTGCGAATGCTTTCTCTTGTTCTTGGATCAGGGATAACTGATGCATCAGTGGCTGCTATTGCTTCAAGTTTCTCAAAGTTGGAATTGCTTGATCTTAGTGGGTATGTTTCATGGCCCAACTCTGGCACTTTTTATCAGGAGAAAAACATGGGAAAGATAAAAAATGTCTTCTGGCACTTTTGACTTTTTTACTTTAGTGTATATTTTTGTGGATCCCTCAGTTTGATAAGAAATGTTTTCTTTGGCTCCTTTGCTTTATTTAGGTCTAGCATCACTGATAGTGGCATTGGAATGATCTGCAACGTCTTTCCTGAGACATTATCAAAACTTCTGCTTGCTCTTTGCCCCAACATCACTTCGAGTAATTTTCATTTCCTGTTTTCATGTGATCATACAGTTATAACATGATATTCCCCATCTTTTTATTGATCTCTCTCTGTCTTCCATATCTGCAGGTGGCATTCAGTTTGCTGCTGCTCAACTGCCTCGATTGGAACTTATGGACTGTGGAATGACCATAAGTGATCTTGATATTGAAAAGCCCACTGATGAGGAAGATGATGACTCTGAATTACAGAAAACACTCAATAGCAAGTTGCACCTAACATACCAAAAGTTAATTATCAAGCATAGTCGGTTGAAGAAACTAAGCTTATGGGGATGCTCCGGCTTGGATGTAGGTTTTGTCAAGTGAATCTCTTCTTGTTTCTACATGTATTCCTGTTTTATGATCTGAACATGAGAAATTTTGATGCAGGCATTATATTTGAATTGCCCTCATCTCAGTGAATTGAATCTCAACTCTTGTAGAAATTTGCATCCAGGTACTTTCTTTTTATTCATTAGATGATGCTATGTCTTCAAAGTTACCAATTAGTTTTCATAGAAATTGACATTTGCCACTTCATTTGACATCAGAGAGGCTGCTACTTCAGTGCCCTAATTTAGAAAGTGTGCATGCATCAGATTGTGAAAACATGCTGATCAAAACCATTGAGACTCAGGTACTGTGACACTGATCCATGTTTGATGAATAACCTTTCTAACTGTATTCTTATTGAACATTTAATAATATGTTCATGTTAAATGAAAACAAATACCTGGTATTCTGCTTAGATTATGGAGCTTCCACACCTTTTTCTCAACACTACCTCAAACTTGCTTCAAATATGTGCAGGTTGACAGTGACTTTTCAGCAGTAGGAAATCACTTCCCATCCAAGCGTCTACCCGATGGCTCCAAAAGAATTCGTCTTCCATATTATTGCAGCCCTCAGGTAATCAAGTCACTAAGACTGATGAAAAAAGATAATCTGAAGCTACACATCTTTAGATTAAGTTGCTGTTATTTTCCATAAATTTGGGATCATATTTTGATAGTACTCACCTTGCAGCCATCTGAGGATGAGAAGAGTTGTGAAAGGCCTGTGAAACGCCATTGTGCAGTGATCGTGGGGTCGTAGAAAACACACCATCGACTATGTTACTCAAGCTGGAGGCTTGAAGTATGTATGTTCAATTTATAAGGGGCATGCTATGCTACCATGATTGTTCCATTATATCTTTAGTTTATACACTATCTGTAGAGGCTGAGGCTCATGCCTTGCTGTGTACTAAATGTATTCCCTTTTATTGCATCATTAGGAGATACTCTCATTCATGAAAGGAGGATTATCACTGTGAAATCCACTTATTAATAAAATGTGTCCTGAATTTGTAACCATTATTACTGGAATTCATGTTATCTTGACTGCATCATTTCTTTTCTTGGCTTTGTTAAGTTTGTACTGGAGTTAAAAATTTGTTTAAAGTGAAATTCAAAATTTGAAGTCTAAATCCAAGCTTGTGAAGAGCAAGCAACCAAACATACCCTAAGGGGATAAACATACATACTTGATTGGCGCCTAGTGCCTAGTCGGAGTCTAGGTGGGGCCTAGATGCCATATTTAAATTAAATATTTTTTTTATTTTAGATATTTTGCTTGAGTTTATATCTTTAAAAAATAGTTTAAAAACTAATATATGTATAGTTTATGTTGGAGCACCATAAAATCTCAATATCTCATTTGAATTATATTTAAATATGATTTATTCAATTATTTTTAATTTATATTTCTGAATTTGTTAATTTTCTATCTATATCTAATTAAATAATAATAATTTGATAGAAGTTTATAATACATAAATAATATCATCATTTACTAGAAAGAAACATAAGAAAGAAAAAATGAAAAAAAAAAAAATTGGGCCCAAGTGTCTCCTAGGGCTGAATTTTTCCGCTTAGCCTGCTTAGGAAAAAAAATATTTTGGCATTTAGAACCGCTTAGGCTCGTCAAGGATCGAATTTTTCCGTCTAACCCCGCCTAGGCCTCCTAGCGCATAAAGTGACCGAATTGGTCAACATCAGTTCGGCTAAGGGTTGCTTAGCGCCCAGACCGAATTTTAGAACACTGACTATGATACATATTTGAAAAGAAACTAACAAATAATATTTTTCAGGTTTTCAATTTGATATCACATATTGACATTCTATGTATGCATTATAATAATACAAACAATGAAATCCCTAATTTTGATGACATACTACTATGGAGACCTTTCCCAAATGATATGAGTGAGACTATACACCCCTAAATCCAAATGAAAATATGTATACGCGTACATTTTATCTACAAAATTATTCTATCATTTCCTTGGATCATTTCACTCTCTAATCATTCTGCTTAATTTCTGCTTACTCTCACCTTCAATCCACACCGATTTTGGAGGCCGATCATGGAGGTTTCCACCATTTCCACTGCTTGTAAGGCTCTCAACCAATCTCCCTCACTCACAGGTGCCTTTCCCCCGTCCTTTTTCTTTGTTTTTCGGCGTTTGATTATTATTTGTGTTTTAATCGGAGATTACATTTCTGGGTGATTTTTTCCCCCTAATCTCATGTTAATTTTAGAATTTGCATGCGCTGTAAGGAGTGGCGTACACTCGAACGTGATTTTCAGCTTCGAATTTATGTTCTTGTGATTTTTACCTTTCAATGTTGCAATTATTGACATATTGTAGTAATGTACTTGAATTCAGAGGCATTGCTTCCGAAAAAGACTTGGTTTCCGAAATGGAATCAAGTTCATCTGTTTCCAAGAACAAGAGCATCGAGGCTTTTGCTGGGTCAGAGTGAAATTTTAAGTCGGAAGCAAAATCATTCACAGGTTATGTCCCTTTTTTTTTAGACAGTTTAAAGTATCGAAAATACAGTATACCTTAATTAACATCAGCTACTGCAATATTATTCATTTAGTTATGTAGCATAAGGTTTCAATTTCTTTTCTTGAAGTTTTCTTTTTGTTGATATTGCTATGGACATCTTTTTGTCAGGTTTTAAATTGTCAGTTAAAGGAAGTTCCCATCATAGAGGCAGGGTATGCTGTCTTTATAATAAGTGCTACACATGTTAGACAACTTTTCCTAGTGAAAGTTGTGTGATTTTAATGATTATTTTTAGTTATAAACATTTTCTTTGTCCTCGAAGACATACATTTGCATTTAGAGATACAGTTTTATTTCTTTAAAGTTTCTTTCGACACATTTTGAAATCTATATTGGATTTCTGCATATGGGATTGCCTATGGAATTCTGGTATCTTATAAAGGATAAAACTTTGGCACTCATTTCTAATCCATGGATTTGATATTGACTATTCTTTTTCGTTGATGGAATTAAGATGTTTCCATGGGGAAATGTAACAGAATTGAAGTTGTTTCTCTGGCCTTGGGAATGACATGTATTTGGGAATAACATGTATGTGGTAACTGAATAACTGTTTTATTAAGCAGCACATTCAACTCTGCTTATAGAGATTTTTCTAAAAAATAAGGAAGCTTACAAACACTCCTTCCAATGGATGTTTCTTTTCACAGGTGTTTATTCAATTCTTTAAAGAATAAGCTGTTAAAACTTTGCCTGTGCATTTTGTTTCCTTTGTTTATTTTGTTGTTGGTGTGTGTGTGTGTTTCCGTTTTGAGCTAACTCTGTTCTATCAGGTGCATGAATGATATATACAATATCTTGGCAGAACGTGTTGTTCCCATTGCAGCAGCTGAATCAAATCCAAATTTTAAGTGAGTTCTGAATACTTTAGGGCATCTCCAGCAGTGTACAAGAAAATAATGCAATTTTTGCATTATTTTTATACTGAAATTGACATTCATCTTCAGTAGTATGCATAATTCATCACAGTAAAAAAGAATATTCCGTAATATTCTATAAAGACAGAAGAAAATCAGAAGAAAAAATTTAACACAAGATAAATCTTGCGTTAAATCCAACGCAAGGTTGGCGATTGAGATAATTTAGTGTGCACCTTTAAAGCACTGCTGGAGTGAGCAGATCTTAAATTCTTAAGAATTTAAAGCACTGCTGGAGATGCCTATTCCGGAAAGTTTTGCTGTTTACACAGAAAATAATTGTGCTGCAGTAGCTAAATCAAGTCCCATTTTAAGTGAGTTCTGGATTCTTTTTCTGAACAATTTTGCTGGGTAAACTGAAAATATTGGGATGTTTTCATGTGTGATATTGTTAATGTAATCTTCTATCTGTGATCCTTGTTTTGGCACTGAGATATATCATCAGAAGAGTATAATATGAACAATTCATCATCTCAAAATATTATCTCATACCTAGTTACTAGAAAAACAGCTCTTCCTGCAACTATTTTATGAAGTTGTTCACATTTGCATTCTTATAGGCTGCAAGAGGCGTGTCCATGCTAGGTCATCAGAAGCATGGTTGCGCCTTTGCACCTTGCACTCCTATAACAATGACACAATGAGAACCAACAATTTCTTCTCCTAATCATTGCCCCTTCATTCCATAGATGGTGTCCTCTTTGACCTGCAGGCATCCATAACTGCTCAAGTATCATGATGATTAGTTACCACCTGATTGTATGTAACAATAATGTTAGAGTTGTAGTACTTAGAAGCTTTTCCTTCTTATATGTGATCATCAAACAATTTTAAACTATACATAGAATGATACAAATTCACCTGCAGGCATATTATTGGTCTGTGTGGGCCTCCTGGTGCTGGAAAGAGCACTCTTGCATATCAGGTAGCTAGTCGTGTCAATGAGTTATGGGTTCAGCGTTCTTCTTGCTTTGATGCTCAAGTGGAGTCTCCAGAAGTTGCAATTGTGCTTCCCATGGATGGGTTCCACCTATATCGCTGTGAGCTAGATGCAATGAAGGTTGTATCATACTAAAGTTCGTATATCTCAACTTTTAAATTTGTTTGGCTTACTCTATTGGATAATTCTTCTATGATTTGGCTTAACAGTCCTTATATATGGTGTAAAAGTGGAGAACTTAATAATACACTCGACCAACCTAGAAGCTTGTATCATATGCAGTTAGTATACATTTATATGCTCCTAGGTTTCCTATTGGTATATGATTCTCGACAAGTCTTAGTAAGTCTGGGCTTTGACGGGAACTGGGAGCCATTGCTTCAGATCCATTCATTTGGAAGGTGCATTCTAGACAGCAGAGGATAACTGCTTGACTGCAATAATGAGTACTAATTAGTGGTAATAAATATTAACTTGGTGGCTTTCGTGTGCTAAGAAAACAGCTAGTTAGTGGCAGTTATTATTAGGCATATAAGTGACAAACGAGTATAATTAGGAAGATATGTTGTTATTTGAGTTTACAGAATATGCTCTGTAGGAGATTTATATCTCTGCTTCAGTAAATTAATTGATGTATTGCCTGTGATACCGATTCCTTTGTTTAATATCGGTTTATGATTTGAAGATATCAGGCTTTTACTATATCCTATTCATGATAAACTTTGCCCAGATAGGACAATGCCATTATTTGTGATTGATTCTTGGTGTACAGCTGAGCAAGGAGCATTTAACTTTTAATTGCCGCATTATATGGATTTATATTGTTGATGCCCTATGACATTTATCTCATTGACATCCTCATGCTAAATGCATTAAGAGATGTCCTCAAGGGCTTCTTCATCTTAGTTACTAATTTGGTTTATTCTTTATTTCTTTAGAATTGCCGTGTGTATAAGTATATATAATGTCTTCTTCGGCTTCTAATTCACCTATCTAATTTATGTATTTTTTTTAGCTGTGCGCTATGTACATGTATGTTTATATATCTGGGCTCACATCCTTGAATAAATTGTGATTGTTATTATTATTCTAGCAATTCTGCAAATTTGACTTATGTCCTTTGCTTATTAGGATCCCGAGGAAGCTCATGCAAGGAGAGGATGTGAGTACTTTTCTTTAATAACTTTTTTTGACTCTTGTATGCATGAAAGATAACAATCTTTCTGATTCAGCTCCCTGGACATTCAACCCTGAACGACTCTTAAGATGTCTAACAAATCTGAAAAACAAGGTGACCATTGATTATTTCACATTAGACTGTTAACATTTGACATGAGTCACATGACATTATTTAAAGTTAGGTTTTGCATTTGCTTTACTGCTGAGTTAGATAATTAAATAAGAGTAAAGTGGTGCTTATTTGAGACACTGCCTTGAATGTCAGCATATTGCTGATGTCGTTCTTCATGTTCTAATCTTATATGTTTATTATTAATACTAACAATTGTGGTCATAATATTTTGTGTTATATTTGTTTTCTCCTTCAGGGGTCAGTGTATGTACCATCCTTTGACCATGGTGTGGGTGATCCTGTTGAAGATGATATCTTCGTGAGTCTTCAGTAAGTATACACATGCAGTACGGAATGGTTCAAATGTGTATTGAAAGGTTCACAGAAATGTTGTTTCAGTGTTAATCAGTTTATATAGGATTCATATATGACCCCATGATATGTACATAAAATTACCCATTTATAATGTTGCATAGGAACTGTTTCTCGCTGTTATGAGTTTATAATCGTGCATATATTAATTATCCACTTTCAGTGCACTGCCTTGAATATATATGCATTCAACAACTATTGTTTGGTGCATATGGAAATCCGAGTGTTCATATGTGAGGTGATTTAGAGAGGGAAAAAAAAGAAAAGAAAAGTTAAATGTGAACTCACAGAAGATATAGACTAATGCTAGAAAAAGGTCCTGTGCTGAAGAGCTGACTTTTTGCGTTACACATCTACTTGTTCTTTCCTACAAGGCCAGCTTGCTTGACATTAAGTGTACTGTTGTTCTCTTGCCAGTCATTGTTGAATTATTGACCTGATCTGGTTTAGGTAAAATTGTAACATCATTTTTTATTTAACAAAAGGAATTTGCAACGAGTTATTCCCTGCATTGCAGTGTTTTCACCGGATAACTAACTTGTTGGTTACACAATGCTCCTACTAGTATACTAATATTTCATCATTGTTTTTTAAGTATAACTTCAGAGGGAACATGCAGTTTTTCTGGATTTAGTGATTTTATTTTTTGCCTTGTGTTTGTTGAATAGAATGTGAATACGAGGCTGCTATTTGCAGCCATAGTATTTATATTTTGTTACACTTGTTCTTTTTTCTTGTTGCAGGCATAAAGTAGTGATAGTTGAAGGTAACTACTTGCTTTTGGATGAGGACATCTGGAGGGATATCTCATCTTTATTTGATGAGAAATGGTAACTTACATCTTCTGATAACTTTTCTTGTCAGGCAACCATGATTTGTTTTAGCAAAATTGTTCCATTTTTGTTCTACCGAGACAAAATCAGCAGCTGATCGTTGAGATATATGTTATGAAATATCAACTTTTCTCTACAGTTTGTCGGTATTTGTTTACTTTTGGCATTATCCTAAAGTTTGTCTTTTTTTTTTTTTTTGTGCGTGTGGGGAATGTGTTGGGCCCTTATAGGCAAGTTGTATATTGGTACCAGAGTACTCTTACTTTCTGACTTTTTCCAATATTTCTCTACATCAGAATCTAACAAAACTCCGAAGAGTTTGTGTTTTATTATTGCTTTACATCATGCTTGTGCTCAGTGCTTGATTTTGCTGCATGCTATCTTATTTGGTCGTTGATTGATCCTTTCTCTTTGATTGATGAGCTTAGATTTCGGGTTATTGTTTCATATTATGTTGTAGTATCTGCTAACTTAGATACAGATTCAAGAGTGGGACTATGTATTTAGTTGCTTACAATATGTTTGCTGGTTGAAGAGTTTTTTAGGATTGAATTCGGATGTAAAATCAAATTACCTTTATTACAAGAAAGCACCTCACATTCACTTTCCAGGTTCATTGATGTGGACATTGATACAGCGATGCAACGGGTCTTGAAAAGACACATATCGACAGGTGCATGCACCTTACTATAATTTCTGCATAGAATGAAACACTGTAAATTACATGGAAGCTGACTGATACTGATTTTCGTTTTCTGTTGAAGGAAAACCTCCTGATGTTGCTAAATGGCGGGTAATGTCGAACCACTTTCTTCTTTATATGTTTACTCAGTTGAGTTTAAGAATAACAAGGTATTGAATGTTCGACTAAGGTAGTGATTTATTTTGCAGATCGATTACAATGACCGGCCTAATGCAGAGCTGATATTCAAATCAAAGAAAAATGCAGATTTGATAATCAAGTCAGTCGACTCTCCAAGTTGAACCGGGCCAACGACTAAACGACTATATTCATACATTCTCAGCTCAAATCTTTTGTTCTTGAATAAAAGAAGTCCAATAATAGCAGAATGCTGCTTCTGTAAGTAACTCTGTTTAAGGTTTTATGCACAGATTATTAGCTATAATTTCTGATAGACCTTTCTATGTTTCCATTTTAGTTTTTATTGTTCATATTCCCATACATGTCTATTCTATGAAAAGATTTATATGATCACTAAAAATTGTCACTGCAGTTTTTGATGAAGATGTTTTCATTCTTGATCGAGTGGATTCAGTTCTAATAAGGTTAGTCTAAATAAATATCGTATTTATGATTCACACAATCTGGTAATGAAACCGTGGACCATAGCATCAAAGGAACCATAAGATTAGTCCTAGCAATTGATTGTAGATAAACATTTTGGTGAACAAGAAGATATTATTTTCTTGAATTAGTACTTAGAAAATTATTTAAATTTATTCTCTTTGCTTTATAAAGTTTATGATAGTTTTATTTTATTTCCGAGTTATTTAAATGATCTCATCATCATTCAAAAAGCATTTTGTTGTTCAGTCACCTTAACAAGTGTAACAATTATAATTAATATTGTGTTTTTTTTTTGTACCAAACAATGAATTTCTCTTTAGTAATTAGTTGGGAGAAAATAATGTTACTATTTATCTTAATTGTAAATATTAGATTATAGTTAATACATGGATCACACAGTTTCATACGTCAGTGGTGATGAAAGTTACCTTAAAACTAGTGTATTTGCCTTCATTAGGGTTGTAACATTTAACAAACTACTCGTGATCGAACGAATTTAATGAATAAATGTTTTTTGTTGATGCTCATAAATATGTTCATTTAGAGAAGGGTTCTTGTACACTTGATGCATGAATCTCACTCGAGCCGGTCGGCCCCATAACCCTCTTTTTTTTGCTCATGAATGTTGTTATTTTAGTCTTGACCTTTATGTTATGTTAGTCATACTTCTACATTATTTAGTTATACATTTATGTTATATTAGTTATATATTCATTTTCAGATTTCATACACTTAGTTCGAAGCCACTGATTTTTATGTTATGTTAGTCATGCCTTCATGTTATTGTTAGATGGTATGACTAACATAACATAAAGGTAGAACACCTGGAACAAATTTTGATGTGTTTGAGCGCATGCACCAGATGTGTGAAAGCGCATGATAATGAATGGGCCGGGTTGACCCTGGATTCATACACCAAGTACACAAAAGTTTTGGGTAAAATCCTACGCACCCCCTCGTGTTATCGAAATTCGCACGAAACCCCCTTGTGTTAGAGAAATTGCACGAAAAACATGTGGGATTTCAAAAATTCGGCGCGAGACACCCAAATCCGTCATACTTGACGGGTGTGTAGTGGACGCGCTTCAGGTGCGATTTTGGGTGGTTTTTGACCCTATTTTGGATGTGAAAAGACAAAATTATCCCTAATTTTTCATTATATTTATTTGCATATCTTATATTATTTTAAATACATCAATTTCACTATTTAAATACACATCATATTTTCACATCTTTTAGATTTTCTTCCTCTACCATAATTGTTATTAGATCTGCAACATGAATCCAAGAAAATAATTTTTATAATTTGAGTATTAATCATAAAAATTAGTATCATTTAATTTACTTCTAATTTTATTCCATAATTAACTTTAATAGCTAAGAATTTTTAGTTTTATTCAATAATTACCATTAATAACTAAGAATTTTTAATTAACATTAATATTTCATATAGACCAGATCTAAAGAGTAGATAACACGAGGTGTGTATATCAAATATTAAAAAGAAAAAATAAGAAATAAAAAAAACAGATCTCCTTCTTCTTGCTGTTGCGGCTCTGCAACTTCCGCCACCACCACCCACTTCAATATTTTAAATCGAAAAAAATCATAAAAAATATTGGAAGGAAACTGATGAAGAAGATGACGAGATAGATGAAAATCGAAACACATAAAATTGTATTGATTCGGATCCGAATCACCGAAAGCAGATCTGAACCAGCGAGAAAAGAAAGGAAGAGAGTAGGGAGTGAGAAGAGAAAGGAGGGGGAGAGAGAAAATAAGGCGGTGGCGACGGCAGCGGCGAGTTCGTTACGGCGATGGGTTCGTTTTCCACCGCTGCTCCACCTCATCGTCTGCAAATCTGAATTTTCGAACAGATCAGATCGAAGCCTGCAGCGAAGATGACTCAAGATGCAGGAAGTGAAACTAGAACTCGGCAGAACGGATTCCTACTTTCTCTTTTGTAGAAAACTCGGACAGATCAGATCCCATCAAACCAGATCCGAACCAGAGAGAAAAGGGAGGAAGAGAGAGGGGAGGGAGAAGAGAAAAGAGGGCAGTTGCGACGGCGGCGGCGGCGAGTTCGTTCGCCGGTGATGGGGCATTCGCTGCCATTTTTTTCATCACCACCGGTCGACGATATCTTTCCTGGCGATTCCACCATTTAGAGAGAGGGAGAGAGTAGAGAGACAAGAGTGAAATTATTTTAATGTATAACAAGGGTATAACTGGAAACAGAGTGTCAAAAATTCACGCCGTAAGCAACCGTTAAGTGTTGTGGGACGTGTGCTGAGTTTCTGATATCCCACGTGTTTATTATGCATTTTCCGTCTTATAGGGGGGACCGACATCGATTTTCCAAAACATAGAGGGGTCTCGCGCAATAAACCCCAAAAGTTTTGGTAGTTTATATATTGTTTTACTTAATATTCCTTTATTAGTAGTTCACTATTTATTAGTTAAGCACTTATTATATTATTCAATATTTATTTACGTTAAAGTTGATCTGAATACCTCTAACATTACTCATCTAAATTTAATGTGTTATATTCTTCATTTAATTTCAATTGAGTGTTCATAGCTACGTATTTTTAATCTTTGCATGAATATTTTCAACATTTTCATTATTAATAATGAACATGAACTGTTTGTTCACATTTGTGAACATGTTCCATGTTTAAATAAACAAAAAAAACTTTTTTTAAAAATAAACAAGTGAGTATGAACGATCATAGATCATCCAAACTCGACTCGTTTACACCCTACCTATCAGATTTCTCGGATGGAATTCTCTCATTCCAAGTCCATGTGGATAACTAAATAGCTGAGAGAAAATGCTCTACACGCATTAATCATGCACATGAAGCTGCTCCTCCCATACAAAACAAATTCCTTTCTTTATTCCTCTTTTTTTGTTTTTATATTTAGAGTAAGAAATAAAAACTCATCTTAAGTGTGCATGATTTAATATTTTATTATATTATTTTCAAATGTTTTCATTTCACTATATAAAATATAAGAATTTTGCAGGTTACAATATTTCTGGTTGTCACGTCATCAAACTTCGTCGGAGATTGATCAAGTGCATCTAAATTTAGCAATTTACTATATGAACTTTAAAAATTTTTGTTTTACTATATAAAGTTCGTGGGTTTTACAGATTACAATATTTCCAACTAACTCATCGTAAAATCTCATCGGAAATTACTAGGGGATTCTAATTTCACACCCTATGAGCATTCTTAGTCGGATTCTAATTTCACACCCTTGTTTCTCAGCTATAGAAGAGTTTGAACTTAAAAAGGAAATACATAATTACCAATACCATAATCACAACAATTTATAAATATAAAGTAATACCTCGCCTACTTTATTACATCAATATATAGTGTTTTACTGTTTATGCATATGATGTTTATATTGGAGAGAAATATAAGAAAGAAACATGATTAAGAGAAATAAAAAAACACACATACATATACTTTAATATACAAGTCAAAAGGTGTCTGAACATGACATTATTGAGGCACATTTAAAACAAAATTCTAACCAGACTACATAAATGAAAACAAAGAGTCTGACAATGGCACAAGAGTTAACAGTAACAAATGATTCTTTTTTTTTTGGACATTTACTTAATAATATTACAAGAAAAACCAATGATAGAACAATAGTACAAACACAATCCAGCATCCTGCTCCATCCATCTCGTGTATCCGTCCTTTGTTTGGTACTACTCACTAAGATCGAAGGAGCAGGTTGTGGTTGAATTGACTTCAATGCCCTTATTAGATTCTGCTCTTGCATTTCTCCATTGCTCTTGGTGCTGAAATGTCAAATTCAAATGCCCCATTTCAATCCATTTTGGTACTATTGTACTATTAGATGCCAATGTGATGTGTATGTGCTCAAATAATGGCTTGTTATGGCCTATAGTGATGAGAGATCAATTGATGCTTCCCTACCTAGTGCATGTATAACCTAAGGTGTCCACCGTTGATATGATGCAAAAGGACAACAAGATCGTTTTCACGATCATCATGATATTCATATCTCTTGTACCGTCTGCCAATGTTGTTTATCAATTGTGTTTAGCCAACTACTCATTTAGCATGCTAAGACTTTCATGAAATATTTGTGTGATTGAACTCTAATGTGTTGTTTTAATAGCTAAGTGAGAAGTTAACTGAGAGGGATATGATAGAATTAATGGGTTGTGGAGGGTACTAACCGAGTCCCTTCGCCTCGGTTCCTTTCATTATACGGAGGCGCTTGCACGATTCAACGAACATCCTATTCAATTCACAACAAGAAACAACAGAGTTGTAATGAGTGTGAGGTGATAATACTCGAGTTTCTTGTACTTTCTAGTTTATGAGTAGTGATTCTTTAATTAAGCTCGACTTACTCCCAAGGGACGTCGCCTACGAGCATCCAATCTCCATCCTTGTCTTCGTAGGTTGGCACATAATCAGAGCTATTGAGAAGGTCCATGAGCTTGCTCTCATTCAAGAAATCCATCATTCCTTGGGAGTCACATTTACCTTCAAACACCAACACCTAATTGAGTCACACTATATGAACAAGATCTGATGATCATCACATCAGATTTCAGTAAGCTTCAATTAAAGCTAAACAATATTCAACACCTAATTGCCGGTTTCAGTGGATGTGAAAAATAAGGCTTGATTTCCACAAAAGGGAAAACAATGGGACAATTCAAGGAAATTACCAATGGTGAAGGAACCGAACATTTTGCCCAAGGCATCAGAGAGCTCCTGGTAAGTTTTGTACATCCTCAAATCAACCTTTCGCAGATAAGGCGCGCCGTCCATGCTCACTTTCACAAAGGCGGCGGTTCCTTTGTCACTCTCCTCCGGGTCGGTCTTCTTCTGAACCGCCATCACATTCTTCCGGAAGGACCGGACCGGCGGCCATCCCACAACCTGTGCCCTAAATCAATTTCACTAATTCCTCAGTAAAATTGAACGAAATTCATCAAGTAGGAGCAGGAAAAGGAGAAGAAAACTTACTTAGCAGGAGGCTTAGCAGAATCAGGCTTGCTCAGATTCTTTTCCTTGGAATCAGCACTCTGATCCAAAGCCATATCCTTAGAAGAAAGATTGAGCTTCAAATCCACAGTTTCTTCAAAACCTCGTTTGCCATAATTGGCATTGATTTTCTCCCCACCGCCGGGTAATCCCAGCCTCAGCTCAGTCTCCTCGAAACCAAGCTTCTTGCCGTCGAAATTCTGCATACTGTCCACCATTTTTACCTCAATTATGAGGTCTGAATTTAGGAAATTGTAGTTGATGAACAGTTGGTGGTGGTATAATTGGATGAGAAGAAAGAAGGAGGAGAAGAAGGAGGAGGAGAAGATAAGTGAGAGTGAATGGAGAAAGTAGAAAAGAGAGGAAGGGAAGAGTGTGTTTGGGCAAAATGGGGATATAAATATTGGAATTTGTCTTTTCAGGGAAAAGGTGACACGTGGATCAATCAATGACCTGTATATCCAATCTTGCTGGAATTGCTTTTCCACATATATATAGTTTTTAATTCACAATAAAATGCTACTTCATTAAAATACATTATTATTATGAGAGCCAGCCGAAATTACACAAATTTTTTTAAGGAATTGACTTTTCTAACATTGAATATAACAAAAGTAATTTTTTATCACAAAATATAAGAAAGTTACATTTTCTACACTATTTTGACTCGGTCATGGAAAAATCATTGAGTAATGATGATTTGATGATATATTCAATTTATTTATACTATTATTTAACAATTGTTTTATCCAAAAAATCATATAAATTGATAAAACTAATTAAATTGATAAATGAAGTTCGATTATTAGTGTATTAAACAAAATTTAAATGAATAATCGAACCACTATGATTAATAGTGTGTTAAATCGAACCACTAGTTAATTTATATAATTTACTATGTCACTAATTAATTAATTTAATTTATTAAAACCAGTAATTAACTAAGCGAACGAGTAATAGAAAATTTAATCGAACGACTAATGAACCAATCGAACCACTAATAGAAAATTTAATGAACTAATCGAACCAATAATTAATTTATTTAATCGAACCACTAATTAATCACTAATTTATATAATTATATATAATTAGTAATTTATATAATTTATAATGGTTCGATTAATTAGTACGAGAACCACTATAATATGTTAATCGAAGCACAATAATTTATACTTAATTTAATAGAATTACTGAATATAATTTAGGTGGTTCGAGTGGTTCAATTAATAGTGTAAAAACCCAAATTTTCCAAAGTAATCGAACCACTATGTGAAATTCATAGTGGTTCGATTAATAGTGTAAAAAACCAAATTTTTCTAAATTAATCGAACAACTATGTCAAATTCATAGTGGTTCGGTTAACAGTATAAAAAACCAATATTTTCCAAAGTAATCGAACCACTATGTCAAATTCACAGTGGTTCGATCACTAGTGTAAAAAACCAAATTTTTCCAAAGTGATCGAACCACTATGTCCAAATAATTAATAGTGTAAAAAACCTATTTTTTCCAAAGTGATCGAACCACTATGTCAAATTTATAGTGGTTCGATCACTAGTGTAAAAAACCAAATTTTTCCAAAGTGATCGAACCACTATGTCAAATTCATAGTGGTTCGATCACTAGTGTAAAAAACTAATTTTTTCCAAAGTGATCGAACCACTATGTTAAATTCATAGTGATTCTATCACTAGTGTAAAAAACCAATTTTTTCCAAAGTGATCGAACCACTATGTCAAGTTCATAGTGGTTCGATCACTAGTGTAAAAAACCAATTTTTTTCAAAGTAATCGAACCACTATATCATAGTGGTTCGATTAATAGTGTAAAAAACCTATTTTTTTCAAAGTGATCGAACCACTATGTCAAATTCATAGTGGTTCGATCACTAGTGTAAAAAATCAAAATTTTCCAAAATGATCGAACCACTATGTCAAATTCATAGTGGTTCGATCACTAGTGTAAAAAACCAATTTTTTCCAAAGTGATCGAACCACTATGTCAAATTCATAGTGGTTCGATTAATAGTGTAAAAAACCAATTTTTTCCAAATTAATCGAACCACTATGTCAAATTCATAGTGGTTCGATTAACAGTGTAAAAACCATTTTTTTCCAAAGTGATCGAACCACTATGTCAATTTCATAGTTGTTCGATCACTAGTGTAAAAAGCCAATTTTTTTCAAAGTAATCGAACCACTATGATATAGTGGTTCGATTAATAGTGTAAAAAACCTATTTTTTTCAAAGTGATCGAACCACTATGTCAAATTCATAGTGGTTCGATCACTAGTGTAAAAAACCAATTTTTTCCAAAGTGATCGAACCACTATGTCAAATTCATAGTGGTTCGATCAATAGTGTAAAAAACCAATTTTTTCCAAAGTGATCGAACCACATTAAAATCAGCCATTAATTTGCAAGAACCAATTTTTTTTTTTCAGATTGACCCCATGAAAAAAGAAATTTTATTACAATTTGGCCCCAATCCAAATGTAAACCCTAGTACTATTTGACAAAGAATCTTGTTATTTTCTCTTTTGGGCGCCTCCTTCCTCAAAAATCTTCTTTCTTCTTCTCTCTTTCAAACCTTGAAGTTGATTGGTAAGTTTTTTTTTTGTACAAGTCGTTCGATTAATACGATTAAATGTTGAATTTTTTTCAAGTCTTTCGTTTTAATCAAATTCGAAATAGGTGTAGGGTGAATTGTGTACAAAAAAAGCATTGGCTTTTAACAAGTTTGGGGGATTGAAAATTTGGTAAGAAGATTGAAGAATTTCTTGAAGGGATTGTGCAATGGGTGACGAGGTATTTAATTCAAATCTTTTTTGCTTTGAATTGTTGAAGTATCAATCGAACCACTCACCTGTTTTATAGCTTTGAATTGTTTAATTTGTTGACTAATGATTGCAATTAGGTTTTATTGCTTTTTTGCTTTGAATTATTTTCTTGTTTGCACTATTGTTGATTGCTTCGGCTTTTTTGAAAAAATCCGGGTGTTTGCCGATTATTATTGAATTGTTCAATTGTTTTCAAATTTTTGCACTATTGTTGAATTGTTGATTACACTATTGTTTGAATTTTGAAAATTGCCGATTATTGTTGCAAAAATTTGGGTGTTTGAATTGTTGAATGTTGAAAATTGCTTGTATATTGCTAAATAATGTAAATAAATATATACAGCCTTTAATCCTAGTTTAATACAATTTAATACATAGTGGTTTCCTTGTTTAATCGAACTACTAATTTAATGACATAGTTTGATCGAACCATTTCTCGAATACACACCAATTTTAATACACTGGGTTTAATCGAACTATTAATTGAACCCAATTAGCTTTAATAAATCCTACAAAATAGTGAGATTAAACCAATTTATTAAAATTGAACAGTTTATTGAACCCAATTTTGTACTATTAATTTTTAACTATCGTGTTGAACCCAATTTTGTAGGATTTTTTATAGGGGATTGAGTTCAATTAATAGTTCGATTAATAGTGTAAACCTTTTATTACAATTGTCGTATATACCTTTGAAATAACTTGAATAACACTTATTGATGTATTGATAGTGGTTCGATTATTGATAGTGGTTCGATTATTAGGGAAAAAATGAGGGTCAAGAAATTACAAGATTTTAAACTGAATTTTAGGGTAGTATTTAAATATTCAAATGTGTTATGATTTGTGGCAAAATTTTTACATTTTAGGTTGCCACGTATATATTTTTGTGCAATGGTAGTTATTAAATAACTGTATATATTTTAATTTACTTTAATGTATACTGATTGAATTTTAATAATATATAGTACGAGCCGGTATGAGTACGCGAGGCTTTACAGGGTACTATAGCCTACGTAGTCGGCTATGTTCGTCTCAGTATCATTGATAATATCAGGGAAGAATTGCGTAACATTGGACCGGAGTGTGAGCAGGAGTTTCTTGGGACCTATTTTGGACACTTCCTGCTGTGGGACACCGAAAGATCCATCAGCAAACAGTTTCTGCATGTCCTTATGACACGCCAGGTGCATGGTGGAGCAGTTCCGATGGATGAGCGATGGTTCCATATTGGCCGAGACTGTCGCCTTTGCCGGTTCTCGAAGAGGGAGTTCGCACTGGTTACTGGGTTGCATTTCGGCAATTCCGATTTTAACCTAATAGGAGTCTACCAGCCAGACGAGGACTCACTCTATTACAGAGTTCACGGTAATTTGTCACGAGTGAAGACCGAGTTACTAGATAGATTCTCCAACGGAGAGTGGAGACATTCTAGTAAGGATAGTATCAGGATTGCGAAGATCTTGATACTGCAGTGCATACTTATGGGTGTGGATGAGGGAAAGTCTATCGTGGAACCATGGGTGTGGGTTCTTGTCGAGGATGATGAGCAGTGGGAGAATTTCCCATGAGACAAGTTTTCATATCTGAACCTTTTAAAATACATTGACAAGGTTCCCACAACCCTCCCACAGCGACGTACTACACCCTTCTACCACTTTTATGGATTCTCGACAGCCCTACTGGTAAATTTGATCATGTTCATTTCATCTACATTACATAAATTTTTCAATTTTTTCAATAACATATTGAGTACGTCCTGTAAAAAATAACAGATATGGGCTTTTGAGGCGATCCCATTCACGTCCATCTTCGCCGGGCACCGGTTGGATACGACCTTGTCCATGCCTCGATGTTTAAAGTGGTCCCTCAACAGGTCGGAGATTGATCTGTCGACCATACTGGACGGTCAGGTATTTGCATGACCCTTATTTTCTTACACTAGACTCTTTAGTTTGTTATTTAATCTTCTTTGTTCAAATAAAACCTGAAAATTGTTCTGTTATACAGGGTACTAGTGTTTCACCCGTGCGATGCACGGGCTTAAGTTTATTTAAATGGTGAAATTATAATATATTCAAAGATATAATTCATATAGTTTACTTAAAATACGTGAATTGAAAGTTAAAATATACAAATTTTGATAAGTCAATTATATATTTTGTTTGATTGCATGATAATTGTTTGACAATTTTCATTTTATTTTATTTTAGTTATATTTTTACATTCGAAAAATATTGTACAAATTGAATAAAGAAATTAAATTAAGAAAAACCTATAATACATGTAAAATTACACTTTTCTTGTTTTATCTCGACACATTCACTAACAATAACATTGAGTACGGAAAATTCATCATTAAATAAATACTAAAATTTATCAATAGTCATCTCATAAAGATGGTTCAATCTATTTTTACTAATATATAAAGATAAATATGTATATTGTCAAATCCATTAGATTGACATTAAAAAGAAAACATATAATATCACTTTAATGAAATAGTAGGTTAAAGATAAACATATAAAGCTTTTATATATATATATATATATATATATATAGATAAAATAACATTATAAAAAATTATATTAATTTCATTATTAATTAAATAAGATATTCATTTCATTATTACATATGATATATATATATATATATATATATTATCAAATCAAATGGAGCCCTTTAATTTGTTTTTATATGATATATTGTTACCATATATCTTTTAATTTTCATATCTAAATTATTTAATTGTTGAATATGTTTTATATAGATTTATTAAGTGGTGAATTAATTTGTATATATCTACTCCTTTATATAACAATTTTATTTTATACATCAACAAAATTACATAAAATCGAATATAAATTTTGGTTATCCTTTTATATATTGTATTATTTTGCAATGGTAAGAATTATATAATATATTTTTGTGTATATATTTACATGCATATTAAATCTCATATATATATATATATATATATGTCATAAATATATGAATTGAAACTTATAATTAAAGTTGACTAACCGTATCTACTTTTTGGTAATGTTCTCAAAACACAAAAACAAATATTGAGATTCATTTGCAGAATTTTATATAAAAAATAAATTTATAATTTAGTGTATAAATCTTAAATCTTTGAAATCTCTAATCCAAAATCTGAAGCTCTCATTTCTTAATCAAGATTCAAGTGTCTTCATCGAATTCCTACATAAATAATTAGAATTGTTAGCAATAAGAATACTCAATATACAGTACCAATAAATAATACATATTCAAAAGAAGTCATCTTGAAAACATGAATAACAACATAAATGTAAATCATTCAAAAGTAAACGCAAAGGTCTAACAAATAAATTAATTCATAGCGAAATAAATATACAAATAAAAAAATGATGGATTAATCTATGGATCCATGAAAACATAATGTTTGGAAGACAAAATTTGAGAAATTCTAAATGGAAAATGTGTGAGTGAATTATGAGTTTATCCACTCATATTTATTGTGGATGATATGTATATATATATTAGATATGAAATTAGTGTACTATATATGGTATGAACATAATTGATTGTTATTATGATTGTATAATTTTGAGTTTTTTTCTTTTTGGAAACTCTCAATATACATATATTTAGCTGAATAAAATAATACACTTTATATCAACTTAAAAGTTTATAAATATTCCATACCCAAAATGTGTCATAATAATTGACTATCATAATTAACATTTTGACATCTTTATCTTTATATATATAAAAACACAAACATTACTAAAAAAAGTAATGTAAGATTTTCCCGCCTAAAGTTGCATTCCACTTCTAGAAAGAAATATTTATATATCAAAATTAATGTAAATGAATTTTTTATTGGTGTAAATCATGAAATCTTTTTTTGGAAAGAAGTTATTCTTTATACAAAAATGGAAAATAAATTAATGTGATTATATAATTAGTATTACCATATAACTTAATTAATATATTTCTAGCCAATATATTAGAGGATTACATTTTTTTTTATGGTATGATTGTATACATTAATAATATCATTAACTATAATTCAATATTTTTGGAATCATTGACAATTATAAATTAGGAAATATCATTTTTTGAGTTGCACCAAAAATTAGTCAATCAATTTCTCTCATTACTAACAAAATATATAAATTACAAGAGGTTTCTTTAATATAATATTTCATATGAATTAAATGTGCACTCCCATATACAATTTTTATTTCTATTCACTTTTTCTTTTGAGTTTCTATACAATAAATATAAAATTAAATGTATTAAATATTAATATTTATGTATTTGTTATTAATAAATTTAAAATAAAAGTTATTGATGATTTCTTAAAATGGAAATATTTAATAAATGAGACATTTATTGTAGTTA
The DNA here is from genome assembly GCA_005771605.1 of Scutellaria baicalensis. Classification (NCBI taxonomy): domain Eukaryota; kingdom Viridiplantae; phylum Streptophyta; class Magnoliopsida; order Lamiales; family Lamiaceae; genus Scutellaria; species Scutellaria baicalensis. Next base: position 29,767,239 of record CM016723.1, on the reverse strand, counting down.
TTTTTCGCAAAATATTCTGCTTTTATATATATATATATATATATATAGATAGATATAGATGATGATGATGATGATGATGATGATGATAATAATAATAATAATAATAATAATAATAATAATAATAATAATAATAATAATAATAATAATAATAATAATAATAATAATAATAATAATAATAATAATAATAATAAATATTTCATATGAAATATTATATTAAGGAAACATCTTGTAATTTATATATTTTGTTAGTAAGGAGAGAAATTGATTGACTAATTTTTGGTGCAACTCAGAAAATGATATTTCCTAATTTATAATTGTCAATGATTCCAAAAATATTGAATTATAGTTAATGATATTATTAATGTAGACAATCATACCATAAACAAAAATGCAATCCTCTAATATATTGGCTAGAAATATATTAATTAAGTTATATGGTAATGCTAATTATATAATCACATTAATTTATTTTCCATTTTTGTATAAAGAATAACTTCTTTCCAAAAAAAGATTTCATGATTTACACCAATAAAAAATTCATTTACATTAATTTTGATATATAAATATTTCTTTCCAGAAATGGAATGCAACTTTAGGCGGGAAAATCTTACATTACTTTTTTAGCAATGTTTGTGTTTTTATATATATAAAGATTCAGTGCTTCGAGACCCTAGAGGCGACACCAGAGGAGTGGGTCAAGCCGTACTTGATGGGCGTCGACCTCGACATATTTACAGGCATTCAGCCCCCTCCACCTCGTTATGGTCCACTACGTGGTGCAGTGGCTCGTCGGCGAACACAGCGTGGAGGAGCTAGGCACCCCGTGGATTCAGAGGCTGAGCCCGATTTCGATCGTCCATCCACTTCAAGGCCTGCTCATGCTTCCAGAATGCCAAGGACCCGCACACGTCCGACTGTGCAAACACCGATGGTGGAAGAAGCACAGGAGTCCCAGGATGAGGAGTGAACGAATGGACCACCTGCACATTTTTCCCAGCACGAGCAGGGAGATTTTTTCGATATACCAGTTGCAGCTGATCCGATTCGTCACAGGTACCTGACTCCTGATCTTCCACAGCCTGAGTCTGCTCCCGATTCATGGTATTCTCGGATGACCAGTTATGTGGATGAGAGAATTGACCAGGTAAGTACTCACCTGCAGCAATACTATGACGAGAAGAATAGGCAACTCCGGGAGTATGTAGATTCAGAGTCCCAGCACTACGACGAGCAGAATAGGCAACTACGGGAGTATATGGATTCAGAGGCTCAGCGGTTAGAGACTTATGTGGATAGCTTCTTCAGCTACGGGCATCAAAGTCCTATTAGGACTTCCTATCACAAGAGGTATTATCCGTCAACGTCGTCCACACAGCCAGCTTGGGATCAGTTGCCTAGGCCAGATCATGATTGGGGGACTTGGCCGTCACAGAGTGTACCTGCAGTTGATGCACAGAACAATCCACCTCCTCAGACTGGCCCAGCTACACAGATGGAGCCCCCTACAGCTGTGCCCATCGAGTCTCCATCTGCTATAAGGTACACTCTACAGATACCCGTACAGTTTATCCCATCGCATCTCAGGGGTGCTCATATTTCCCCATCCAGTGTGGAACCCGAGCGTCCATCTGAGACACCGCCTCCTCGTAGACCACCCACTAGTAGGCCGGTCCGTGCTGTGAGAGAGCGTCATCCGTCTCAACATGTTCGCAGTCCCTTCCTTAGGAATGAGCCTTCTAGAAGAATGAAGACCAAAATAGGAGATTTCCGGGCGTACTGTGCGACATATGACCGACGCGCTGAAAAGTAAGTTTTTGAAAACAAGTTTTCTTGAATTACCCTACGTAGTAATCAATATCAATCACTTATGCAGAATGTGTTGTCTTGCAGGCGGAATGTGGGGATTGGTGTGGGTGTGGGCCCGAGTTGGTTTGTTCATTTCATGGACGTTAAACAAGCTATGGACAATTCGGTTAGTCTGGAATCATAAGTTTAAATTGGTTGTCTTAATCAGTGGATAACTTTTTTTGTCTTTATTAATTGATTTTACTTCATGACAGCAAATGGATGCGTACCTCAGAATTCTACAGAGTGCCCCAGAAGTTATTGGTATACAGGAAGATTTCAAGTGCAAGATTCAGATTGTCGACTCTGGGTTCGGGGTGAGTCCATCTTTTCAATTGCAAAATGAATTGCTTTTTAAAATTTACTAAGCAAAAAAGGTCCATGGCCTCACTTATTTCTTGAATGCTTTATTAACAAATCCAGATTGCGGCGTAAGGTATTTGGGAAAAACGTCACAGTGGAGAGACTGATGAGCAGAAGTACGCTGAACTAACTGAGAGAGGATTTCACGTTCACGTCCCTAACTCGACTCATCCACTACGTTTTAGGTATGAAGCCGCGGTGGTTGGACGTCAAGGAATGGGCCGAACTGGAATTGGGCGTAAGTCTCATTTTTTCACAACGAATCAGCTTTATTAACAATATGTACACTCTCCAGAAATTTGCATGGCTCTACAATTTGTTAGGCATCATCGACTTGACTAATGATGTTGTGGTTTATGTAATTTGCATGACTCTTTCACCAGGTGGTCACCGTTCTGAACCTGAATGGTCACTGGGTTGCTGCTTTCATTGACTTTCAGCGCTGCTCCCTTACTCTGTTCGACAGCATGAGACATGCATACACAGAAGAGGTAGAGCAGTTGCACTGGAATCAGACTCTTGGTATACGTCGTCTTTTGTCTCAGGTGTTGGACAAAGCCGATTTTTATCAGGCGGCTAGACAATATGGGACTGATCATATCCCAGTTCCAGGATATGATCTTGAGTGGGAACTGGGGATGATGAGTACTGACAAGTGTTACGAGCAGGAGGATCCTATATCTTGTGGGGCCTGGAGTTTGATTACCGCAGAGAGCATGATAACAGGAATATACCCAAGCCCGAAATTTACAAAAAGAAAGAACACAGATGCCCTTCGGAGAGATATGGCCCTAGCAGTGTACAAGTATTCCACATCTGAGGACACTGTAGCTCCAGATTTTCTTGATTAGCGTATACATATGTATTTTTCGTACAGTACTTGATTCAAACGAATACATTTTCCAGTGTTATCTCAAAGTAATATCCAGTTTTATAGAATCATAGTCATTTACATATGTTAAAGATTTTCTTCGCAAGTATATACATATGTACTTATACAACTGTGTTTCAAGGTTGCGCCAAATACGTAGGGCACCTTCTCTTTGTATGTGAATTTGAACCGCACAATGAACATGTCTTTTTTTCCTCCTTGTAGGTACGTGACCACTAGTGGTAGGATCATCCTCCTCAAGCTCATCCAAAATAGGGTGTGAACTTTGGGGAATGTACTCCATACAGGTAGCCCTATTGTGACCAGCTCTTCCACAACGACCGCATGTCCCACTCCTTCAAGGACGTCCAGTAGAATGTTCACCTGCAGAAGGTATACAGGTACTTTTAGGTCGACCGACCTATCTTGGATTATCTGGAGCCGTACACAGTTGTAGATGAACGACATCGTGTTGTTTCCAGTATTGCGGCTCTTGTACAGGCATAACCTCGACGTCCCACATTCCCCTCAACCATCCGGTCATGTAATAAGGCGACACGTAATTGATCACCGACCGTTTCGTAAAACTGTGAAACCAAACAAAAATCAAAAGTTGGGCGAGAGAATTGTAGTCAAAGATCAAAAAGTGGACGGACCTGATGGCAGGACATGCGTGTGAGCAAGGAATTAACTCGCTTTGGAACTCCCAACATGTGCACATATGATGGTCCAAGTCCACCACATGGAGTTTACCATTAAAAACAACCTTGAATTTATTTCTCCCAAGCTCAGAGACATCCATTTGTCGACTAAGCCGCTACCGCTCGATTAACTTGTCGTGAACGTACTTCGTGAGAGAGTGATCCCTTTCGTCCGCCATCTGTCTCCGTTTGACAAACCATTTTTCCATAATCTATCGAACAGCTTCTAGGAAGGAACAAACAGGTAACTTTCTTGCCCAAACGAGTCTTGCATTCCAAACCTCCGCGGCATTCAACGTCATGAAACTGTATCGTCGTACTGGACATTTTATGCGAGACCACCTCGTTTCCTGAGCATTCTGCATTGTATTGATTGCACCCATCAACAAACTGTCACGTAGGGCTGACATGTACCTGTTAAAAAAAAGCAAAGCACACTTTACTCAAATTTGTTATTTTTGAATACGTAGTATAAATAATTATATGGGGATAAACTTATCTATCGAACTCATTTGGATCATAACAGTATGCAGCTCTTTGGAACAGATTGACCAAATACGACCCATGTTTGGCCAATGTTGCCTAATATGGTAACAACATAGTCCATGCGTGGCCTCAGGGAAGTTCTCATGTATCGCATTACTTATGCTTGCGTGTTGATCAGAAACAATGAGTAGGTCATTTGGGCATCCGAATGCTTCCCTAACATGCTTCATGAACCAAGACCATAACTCATCATTCTCGATGTTTCCAATTCCAACTGCAAGGGGGAAAATTTGGTCGTTTCCATCTTTTGTCACCGCAACAAAGCCAATACCTCTATATGAGCCTTTCAAGTGACAACCGTCAATAACTATAACAGGACGACCGTAATTTTGAAATCCAATGATTGATGCAACCAAGGTAAAAAACACGAACTTGAATTTACCGGACGAGTGTGTTTCCAATGCAGTGTAAGTTCCAGGATTGGCGTCCACCAACTTTTGCAAATACAATGGGAGCAAGCAAAATGACTGCTTCGGATCGCCATACGCCTTGTACATAGCATGACGTTTCACTTTTCTTGCGACTTGCAGGCTGAGGTTCAGACCGTATCGTTGACCTATTTCTTGAATCATAGCCCTTGGCACAAGATTGGAATTTTCTTTTCTGGCTTGCTCAACGTAGTATTCACCAATCACCGAGGAAGGGATTCTGTGGGATGTGCGGGTGTTTAAGTCATGTTCACAATTGTGCGGCATTACAGCCTTGGAGATTTTCCAGATCCCGTGCTTCGCAGATGAATGAAGTACGAATTGACACCCGTCGTGGTTGCATTTGACATTCCACCTGTGCTTATCGAATATTGGACCCAATATTCAACCTGATTCTCCAAATGGTACATCCCGACTGCATTTTTTAAATCGGATTTACTGTTATACACCGAGCCTTTTTCAAGTCCATGTGGGACCTGCAAAAGATCCCTGGATTCTGGCTCGTCAAATCCGTCCATATCGGGAACATACCATTCCGGCTGCATTGTGTACTCACAAAATTCTGCAAATGCCTCGCGCTGCTCATCATCCAACGATGCGTCAACATCTTCGTCTAAGGCAAATCAATCTTCTCTATCTGATGTCAAAATGTGGACATTACAATTAATAAGTTATGATTGGGGAATTCAGATAACTATGTACTCACATATTGTATATGAAAAAGTAATTACCTGCTTCTGCGTCATCAGCGGAATTTCTATGTTCTCCATGATCCGGTTCACCTTCGTCGAACCCTGGAGTAGGACTATTCAGGTCGAGAAATTGAAAATTATTGTCTCTCCCCCATGATGATGACCGGGGTGCCCAACGCTCATTTGAAGATGTACCGGCTTCAGTGGTTCGATTCTGACAGGCCAAATCCCATTTCGTGTGGAATTCTTCGTCGTTATAGAGTCCTGTAGGAATAGGTACAGGGCTGAATTCATGTACAGTGTTGACATTATAGGTCGAAGGACTTTCAAAGCTGAACGGAAAAAAAGGTTGAGAACTTTGATTTTCATGCTCATCCACTGAAGCTTGTTGATCCTGATAGGACGATCCCGCGGATACTCCAAGATCAACCCTCTTTAGCGAAACGAAAACAACCAAAAGAGAATCATCCGAATAAAAAACCTCTTCTAAATCAGAATCACTCTTGATTTTCTTTTTTTTTCAATCTGCCATTACAGTCAGTTAACGCATGAATCACATATCCCCAATAATTTAAGTCAGCAAGCACGATCCCATGAATCGAGGTCAATAAATTCATGTACATGAGTCTTGGAAGATTGATCAACTCTTGCGAACCATTTACATACTGAATACTTTCCCAATGGCCTCCGAACGAAACCACCACCGAATAAGACTTTTTCGATAATACGGTCTAAAAATGGAATGGAATTAGAATATTTAAAACAATCGATATAACTACTGGATAAAACAAATGATATAAAAAACAAAAGAGAGATAAGTTACTTGATAATTCTTCAAATTCTTCACACCCTGTATAACTCACGACTTTGTCAAATTTTGTGCTATGAGTGTTGGAAACTCATTCTCACTTAAATAGATGAGAATTGAGCAATCCGTGAATGAATGTTCAAATTAACATTAATTCAAACACGTGAACATCTTGACTATGGATTGAAAATTAAAGTGAAATATACTGTTACAACAAACATCTGAACATTTACTATGAAACGTGGAAATTAAAGTGAAAAATACGGTTAGTTACTAAAAAACAAAATTAAACTGTGCGTGGACTATACTTTTATACACGAGCCAATTTATATGTCGGTAACCTCAAAAATTTGTTTAAAACACTATTAATCGAACCACTATGTCTTTGACATAGTGGTTCGATTAATTGAAAAAAATTAATTTTTAAACTATTAATCGAATCACTATTAACTTTACATAGTGGTTCGATTAATTTGATAAACTTGGTTTTTGAATTGATTAATCGAACCACTATGTATTAGACATAGTGGTTCGATTAATTTGAAAATTTTGGTTTTTTAATTGAATTAATCGAACCACTATGAATTAGACATAGTGGTTCGATTTATTTGAAAAAATTGGTTTTTGAATTGAATTAATCGAACCACTATGAATTAGACATAGTGGTTCGATTAATTTGAAATTTTTGGTTTTTTAATTGAATTAATTGAACCACTATGTCAAATTCATAGTGGTTCGATTAATTTGCAAATTTTGGTTTTTGAATTGAATTAATCGAACCACTATGTATTAGACATAGTGGTTCGATTTATTTGAAAAAATTGGTTTTTGAATTGAATTAATCGAACCACTATGTCTAATTCATAGTGGTTCGATTAATTTGCAAATTTTGGTTTTTGAATTGAATTAATCGAACCACTATGTATTCGATTTATTTGAAAAAATTGGTTTTTGAATTGAATTAATCGAACCACTATGTCTAATTCATAGTGGTTCGATTAATTTGCAAATTTTGGTTTTTGAATTGAATTAATCGAACAACTATGTATTAGACATAGTGGTTCGATTTATTTGAAAAAATTGGTTTTTGAATTGAATTAATCGAACCACTATGAATTAGACATAGTGGTTCGATTAATTTGAAAATTTTGGTTTTTTAATTGAATTAATCGAACCACTATGTCTAATTCATAGTGGTTCGATTAATTTGCAAATTTTGGGTTTTGAATTGAATTAATCAAACAACTATGTATTAGACATAGTGGTTCGATTTATTTGAAAAAATTGGTTTTTGAATTGAATTAATCGAACCACTATGAATTAGACATAGTGGTTCGATTAATTTGAAAATTTTGGTTTTTTAATTGAATTAATCGAACCACTATGTCTAATTCATAGTGGTTCGATTAATTTGCAAATTTTGGGTTTTGAATTGAATTAATCAAACAACTATGTATTAGACATAGTGGTTCGATTTATTTGAAAAAATTGGTTTTTGAATTGAATTAATCGAACCACTATGAATTAGACATAGTGGTTCGATTAATTTGAAATTTTTGGTTTTTTAATTGAATTAATCGAACCACTATGTCTAATTCATAGTGGTTCGATTAATTTGCAAATTTTGATTTTTGAATTGAATAAATCGAACCACTAGTGGTTCGATTTATTTGAAAAAATTGGTTTTTGAATTGAATTAATCGAACCACTATGAATTAGACATAGTGGTTCGATTAATTTGAAAATTTTGGTTTTTGAATTGAATTAATCGAACCACTATGAATTAGACATAATGGTTCGATTAATTTGAAAATTTTGGTTTTTTAATTTAATTAATCGAACCACTATGTCTAATTCATAGTGGTTCGATTAATTCAATTCAAAAACCAATTTTTTCAAATAAATCGAATCACTATGTATTAGTTTGATTAATTTGAAAAAAAATTGGTTTTTTAATTTAATTAATCGAACCACTATGTCTAATTTTTAGTGGTTCGATTAATTTGAAAAGGTTTTTTTATTGAATTAATCGAACCACTGTGTATTAGACATAGGGGTTCGATTAATTGAACAAAAATAGTTTTTTTAACTATTAATCGAAAATGGATAGATTAATTCTTAATTTCAAACTGTTACAATGGATAGATTTTTTAATTATTTACAATGGATAGATTAATTTCAAATAGTTTCAATTTAATATACCTAAAATCATTCAATTAAAATATCCTCATTTTTTATATTAATCGAGCTTCATTTATCAATTTAATTACTTCTATCAATTTATATGATTTGTTGGATAAAACAATTGTTAAATAAAGTATAAATAAAAGAGTAGGACTTGGGTGCCCCCGGGGTACGGATCCAGGATCCGTACCCCCAACCCGACCCGGATTATATATATATATTTTTTTTTCTTTTTTTCTCTCTCTATTTTTTTCCATCTTCTTCTTCTTCTTCTCATCCAATCCTCTTCTTCTTCTTCCCCTTCTCCTCATCCGATCCTCTTCTTCATCTCCTCCTCATCCAATCCTCTTCCTCTTCCTCTTCTTCTCCTCCTCCTCCTCATCCGATCTTCTTCTTAAGGGGAAAATATCTTGGGGAAGCACTTGAGAAGTTTACTTCTGCATCAGAAGATTATTGTCCTTTTGGTATAGAAGTGATAGTGGCTGTTGTAGCATGCTTCAACTGGATCTTGGATTAGTTGTAGGCTATTGTATTATGAGCTCCGTTAGATGAACTTCTGCTGTTAACTGTTGGAGGCAGTTTTTCTTAGAGAATCACTTTGACAATGCATTTATAACCTGGCTCATTTTCAACTACAAATGTTACTCTGTATTCAAAAAAAAAAAAGATTTTAATGTATAACTATTGTGTTGTGATTGTGGGTGTTGTAAGTTTCCTCTATTGGTATTGTATATTAGTTCTATTGGTATTGTAAATAAATCACAATCTGCTAGATTATTTACAGATTAAGGTATCAGTGTAATACCATAAAGACATTTGTGTAATACCATTAAGGTATTCGTGTAATACCTTTAAGATATTCACTGTTTTTTATAAACTTTGGAAAATAAATAGTTTCAAGACAAGTATATGATACCTTAGTCAATTTTTGTAATACCATTAAGGTATTAGTGTAATACAATAAAGACATTTCTGTAATACCATTAAGGTATCAGTGTAATACCATAAAAAGACATTTCTGTAATACCATTAAGGTATCAGTGTAATACCATAAAGACATTTCTGTAATACCATTAAGGTATCAGTGTAATACCATAAAAGATATTTCTGTAATACCTATAGGGTATATGTGTAATACCTATAGGGTATACATGTAATACCCATCACTGAATCATCAACTAGGTAATCAGGTGTGTGTGGGCGCACACCAGATTAGCTATGGGCGCGCGTGGCGGCGCGTGGGCGCGCGTGGAGGCTGCCCACGCGCCGGGTCGGATCTGGGGGCACGGATCTAAGATCCGTACCCCCGGGGTACACAAGTTTTTGCCTAAATAAACTTGAATATATCATCAAGCCATCATTACTCAATGATTTCTCCATGACCGAGTCAAAATAGTGTAGAAAAGGTAACTTTCTTATATTTTGTGGTAAAAAAGTACTTTTGTTATATTCAATGTTAGAAAAGTCAATTCCTTAAAAAAAATCGTTTAGTTTGACACATTTCCTCTTATTATTTATTGCTTAAACAGAGTGAGAAAAAAGGAATACTCTCATTTCCTATTACAACATGATTTTTGTCTCATAAAATTTACTTAAATCAATTCCTCACAAAGTTCAAATTTTATAAATTAATTATTGACATATATATTTACATGTGGATGATGATTGATTTGTGACATGTTTGGATATTTGAAGCTCCAATTGCTGATGTAAGGTTCAAATTGTATAAGTTAATTATTGACGTATTAAATTTACATTTGGATGATGATTATATTTAAAATCACATGTTGACAATTAACTTATATAATTTGGGCTTCACGTCAGCAATTGGAGTTCGAAAAATCCAAGCATGTCCTGAATTGAAACAAATGTTAACTTAAGTGTTTTTTGTATTTTAATCAAAAGTTCATGTTGTAATTAAAATTAAACTCTAAGTTCGTGTTTTTCTTACGTAGTGAAGATCTAACATTCCAAACTCTATTCCATCTTGCATATTGAAGACATTTCTAATTTTGTTTCCTTAATACAGATTATTCAGTCATTACATAATTAATATATATCATTAATAATATTTGTAATTAACCAATTTTAAGTAACGTTGTCAAGTAAAGCTTTATTTATTTCACGTAAACAGAGCAATCATATAAGTTAACGGGGCCATGACTAATTATAAACATGGATTTTAAAATTACTCTTGGATATATATGCATCTAGTAAGTAATCCAAGGAAACTTTGTAATTTACAAATTAATTAATTGAAATTAAAGAAATCCAATGGTACAAATTCATTTGAAAAGCAAATATTTCATTGGTAATTTAGTCATTATGTACCATTCACATATTATTTTCATAGATCAATTCTCATTTTATTTAATCATAAGTTGTGAATTAATTTGTATATGTGAGAGAGTACCATGAAAGTTAGTAATTAATTGTTTATTACACCCAATCAATCAAGCTTTTTTCTTGAACTATCTATATACCTACTAAAGGAATAACCACTAGAGGACACATGTCACTCTCACATTAATTTGATTTTCTTCCCAAATTATGATTAAATATATATTATATTTAAATTTATTTTATATCATTAATGCTAAATTAAATAAATTATTAACTTTCTTTTTCAATTGTCAATCAATATCTAATCTATATTAACCCACTTCTTGAAATAGAAAAAGAAATATTATTCATTATTAAAAATTTAGAAAATCAAAATAAAATCAAAATTTAGGTGCATTCAAGATGTTATATCAAGTGCAAAAAAAATCAATTATTTTTAGTGCGTACAATAAATCTTTTATGTATATAATCATTAAATATTGGAAAAAATATATTTCGTACATAACATGAGTAAAAAGCTTATGTATATAAATCTTTATTATATTATAAAGTAGTAACCATAGAGGACGTCACTCTCACATTAATTTGATTTTCTTCCCAAATTATGATTAAAAATATATTATATTTTTAATTTTATTTTATATCATGAATGTTAAATTAAATAAATTATTAACTTTCCTTTTTAATTGTCAATCAATATCTTATCTATATTAACCCACTTTCTTAATGTTGAAATATAAAATGAAATATTATTCATTATTAAAAATTTAGAAAATCAAAATAAAATCAAAATTTAGGTGCATTCAAGATGTTATTTCAAGTGCAAAAAAAAAAAAAAAGTCAATTATTTTTAGTGCGTACAATAAATCTTTTATGTATATAATCATTAAATATTGGAAAAAATATATTTCATACATAACATGAGTAAAAAGTTTATGTATATAAATTAAGAATATATACAAATACTTTTTAGATCATGTGATTATCATGAAAATATTTTTGTAAGAGAGATCATTAACCTAAGTGAATTTAAGAAACTGAATTATTCTAATATTAATATATAAAATAAAATACTATTTAAAAATGATGTTAAAATTACGTTAATAATACATATTTATAAAAATACTCTAAATATATTGCATTTTATGTCTTATTATTATATAGATTTCAATTCCAAATTAATTTTAATATAACAAATAGTTAATAAATGTATATGTGTGTGAATTTGTATGAATATTCTTACAAACTTCACTTAAAAGATCATAAAATCTTTAAAAAATGTAAAATATTAATCACTAAAAAATATTATTCATTATTATAATATTCTTCCAATTATTATATTTCTTACTCAAAATGTATTATATTTTATATTAATTTCTTAAAATATTTATTTTGATAACACCCGTGTATGACACGGGCTTTGTACTAGTGTTTAATATATTGCTTCAACATAAAAACTCATGTAAGACGGTCTCACGGATAGTTTCCGTGAGACGGATCCTTATTACCCATGTGTTGAGTCCATTTTCACAAATTTCAATATGAATTCTTAAGGGTGGATTATGGGTTGACCCGTCTCACACAAGAAGATTCGTGAGACGGTCTCACATAAGACCTACTCTTGCTTCAATATCGGATTACTTAATATCTTTTTTTCCTTAAAAGACAACATTGTCTCTTTCACACACCTTAATGATTGTACAATAGTCTCATGTAAGACCTAATCTAATTTAAATGAGATTTTAAGTTTTTATTTGTTTTTCAACATTAATTTGAAAACAAAATGATATAAGAGTTTCGAAAGTATTTTTTAAATATTTTAATAATTAAGAAAAATATCTCAATAACAAAAGATTTATTTAACTTAGAATGTGGTCAGTTAGGTACCCGACTAGTGGCTATCAAATTTTAGAACATTGTAGATACCTATAATTTTACTAAAACTAAAAGTGGATTCCAATGTGTGTAGATACCTATAATCTTATTAAAATTGGATTCCAATGTGCCTTATATTTTATTTGTGTGGTACAAGAATTCAAAAAAGAAAAAGAAAACACAAAGAATAATACATATATAAATGCAAGAACCTACTACCAAAATAATTATAAGTGGGTATCTAATATTTAGATATAAATTACTGAAACCTAATAATAATAATAATAATAGAAGCAGCCAAATAATACATTTTTGCTGAATAAATAAATATATTTTAGCTAAAAAAATAAAGGTTGAGAAAAAGAAAAAAGAAGGGGGAGAAGTCATGTGGAAAGATTCAGAGGGTGGGGCCCTTTAAAGCGGGCATGTGAATCTGTTGGCGCCTTTCAGTCAAACCCTATTCCATGTGCGCCGCTGCCTGCACCCCGTCCCCATCTCCTCTCTCTCTCTCTCTCTCTCTCTCTCTCTCTCTCTCATTAATTTAAGGATTTTTAGAGAGATAAGTTATAAATTCAGAATAATAATAATAATAATTTAAGGTTACTGATTATTTGAACTCTGAAATTATGATAATTTTAATTTTAATCATTTTTAGGTTTAGTTTGATCGAATTTTACATTGAATTTGTAAGTAAAGAAGATAAGTTGAACAACAATTATTTGATGAACCTTGGGTGACATGTTCTGCTTTTGAAAACATTGATTTCATCGGCTCTTTTTTCCTAAAGTTAAAGTTTTTTTGTTTTTGTTTTTATGCTTCAATCTTATTTAATTGTAGTGGAAAGGTATTAAAATAATAAAAACCATGGTTTTATAATTGAAAGGAAGAGATAATGTTTAAAGTCTCCAAATTGAAATTTAATATGATCATTTTCACCTTGATTTGCAACCTAATATTATTTTGGGTAAATTATAATGTCAAACTATAATGTTTTGTATATTTAGGTATTTAAATTTTGGAATTTTATTGTAAAATCAATTTTTGTAAATGGTATCAAACGACTACTATAAATAATTAGAGCAAGACTTGTGTGAGACCGTCTCACGGATCTTTTTTCGTGAGACGGGTCAACCCATGACCCACACTTAGCAATTCATATGAAAAATTGTGGATATGAATTCAATCCATGGGTAATAAGGATTCGTCTCACGAAAACTATCCGTGAGACCGTCTCATATGAGTTTTTGTGAAATAATTAAGGGCGCAATATTATCAGAATGAATATTCCTTTTCGTACCGGATTATTAGGATAAACTTTTGGGAATATTTTGTCATTTGTTATCTATAGCGGTCATTTGATTTCAAAGGTTGACAATTATTCAACAAAAGTTCTAAGTTCGGATATCATAGTGTAAGATAGGTCATGATTTTTGTAATATACGCTATGTTTGATTTCATGTGATATAAATAAGAGTAGATCTTGTGTGAGACCATCTCACATATCTTTTTTCGTGAGACGGATCAATCCATAACCCACACTTAGAAATTCATATGGAAAATTGTGGATATGTGTTCAATTCATGGGTAATAAGGATCCGTCTTACGGAAACTATCCGTGAAACTGTCTCACATGAGTTTTTGTGTATAAACAAATTCCAATTCCACACAACATCATTTCTCTTTACTCTTTTCTAATTTGTGTGTTTAGGATTAGGATCAAGAGCGATGTAGTGTGACTACACATTTTCAAACCTTACACAAATATCTGATTTTTAATATCTAAGATAGATTGATAGTTTAGGAAGAGGAATAATTAAAGGTAGTTAGAAGAGATGCATGGATGAGGATGATAAGCCAATCATAAATGTATGATCAGAGAAATCAATAATTTTTTTTATTTTTATTGTGTATTCACTCATTGGACGGTGGGTTAAAAGAATAATATGATTCTTTGTAGAATTTATATAATTTGGATTCCTCTCACACACTCTGACACAACGTTTAATACAATCATTTCTTAATTTCTTATCATTCTAATTATTCTCTTATTATTAAGCCTACCCAAACTACCACTTCGGCCAATCATCATCTTTATAGTAGTGTAGTAATATTTAAGCTTTTATTTATAATTTCATTTTTCTGATTTTTATTCATTTTCTTAATATAAGCTAGTAATGGAATATATTGTTCATATTACTATTATAGAATGTAGGTATGGGTTTTCTTGGAATATGATGAAATGTTTAAATTATACTTATGACAACATATTTGTATTTTTTATTTCAAATAAATAAATTAGTATCCAACATTTTAGTGCTTAAACATTCGCTACAGATTTATAAAAAAATGCATAAGTAGGTGACCCATATATTCACAAGTATAATTAACTCGTTTCAAAATGTGATAAAACTAACATTGCTTTATACTTTAAAGTTTGTATTATAAAATAAAAGTTTAAAATATGTTTATCGTGAAATAAAATATACGCAACTACACGTATATTTTATACATATTATCTAATATTTTTATTTATTATAAGATGAAATGAAGCTTCATCACTAATCATAAACTACATGTACACATAACATTATAAATTAAAAATAATATGTATTAATAATTCTAAAAGATAAGATGAAAATACTAAAATGTGTAATATAGTTGAATTTGCTATCTTGTATAAAAAAGGAAGAGAAATGAAAAATAACAATTAGGTGATGAAGAAATTAAATGGGCCCTTGTTTGGATAGAGGCCCAATCAATAGCCTGGACTGTTTTAATGTTAGGAAGGTGGGCCCAGTCCTGACATGTCAACAAAACCTCATTTATTGGCTTATAAGCACACGTACGCAATTAATGAAATCTTCCTATTTTAATGTCAATCTGAAAATCCGGTGTGTTACACAATTTTTTTAATTTCTTTTTCAAGTCAAATTATTAAAGTTCTTTATATTAGAATAATATTATAATTTATTTTATTTCGAAATAAAAAGATAACGTACATTCTTTTAAAAGTAAAAATTATATATAATGCTATTAATTTTATTAGTTAACAATATAGTGTTATTTAATTATTTGTAATGAATTAAATATTCTACATGATATATACATATATGTGTGTGTGTGTAATTTACTTCATTTAAAAAAAAAGTTGAGAGGTATATATGTATTGATTAGAATGGAAGAGGCGAAATAGAAAGCGATTGAACAAATTCACTATATTCCCAACATTTCTCATATCATTCTTTATCTCAAAATCTATTCTACGATTTACTTTTTTTTTTTTTTGTATTATCCAAATACTCTATATCATATAGCTATCTAAAAGCTTTGATAGATTTACTTTAAAACCTATAAATTACATGGAGAAAATGACATTTTTCTAAAGTTGTATGAAATAGGCTCTATAAGTTTGCTTCATATATAGCATATAGAAATTTAGTCAAAGTTATATAACAAAGAGCTATCAGTGTACTACTCAAAACCTAATGAGTGTCAACCTTTACCAAATTACCATTGAGAAAATCATTATGGATATCAACATGTCTGATATGTTGAGAAAATGATATGTTCAGAAGAAGTTTAATTATTGTTAGTTTTACAACATGATTAAGAGTTTCATTGTAATCGAATCCAGTTATTTTCGAATATCCTAGTGCTAGTGCTACCATCTACAACTTCTTCACTAGTTTAAACATCTATTTGATTCCTAGCAACATTTATACTCCTCTTTCGCTTCAAATCCAGTTGAGTTTAAATGAATCAACTCAACTTCATTTCAGCTCATTTACTAACTATAAGCGATCGAGCTCATATAAAGAGACAAGACTCACTAACAAACCAAAAATAATTTAATAAATATGAAAATTAAAATTTAGAAGTATTCAATTTTATTATATCAGCATAATTTAAATTATCTATTTAACAATTACTCAACTTTTAATAAATATTTACAACTTGCTGAAAAATAAATCAAATAAATATGTTGATTATTTCTTTTGTAAGTAAATGGACGCGCGCGCGTGTATATATATATATATAATATTTATTTTATTTCAAGTTAACTGTATATAATTTATAAGTTGACACAGAAACAGTGATCTTATATATGTACGAGTAGATTCATGCATGAGTTTAACAAATTAAATACTAAATCACATACTAACAAATAAAATATATTAAATTCACATTAAATTGTGAATAGTTCACTTCATGACTCGATGACTCAACTCAGTAATTAACTCACTGAGAAAAATGAGACATATACAAATGATGAGGAGTGGAGAAATGATCAAGTAGATCTTATATGAGATCAATAGTTTAATTCATAACTTATTGTTAACAATTTATATTGTAATCTGTAAAAATAAATTTAATATATAATATGAAAAAATCTCTCGTAAAAAGTATTTATAAAATTGTCTCGTATAAATGGATCGTGTGGTTATGTTTTTAGGCATAACAAGATGGGCCATAAAGAAACCAAAAAGTCCAATCCGAAGCCTAAATAGCACGTGTGGGAGGGCCACATGTCGCCATCAGCATTAAAGAAGTCACACGTGTGTCTACTCATCCCTTATTAAATGCTCTATGCTTTAACCTAGGATCCGGGATCCCTACCATGCAATGCATCTCATTCATATCCTTTTTGGATATTCATCTCTTACCAACCAACCAACTCTATGCTTCATTCCTCTCCCCTATACAATTCTTTTATTTTAATAATACACCGAAACTCGTGTGTCATGATGTTACGGACTATATTCCGTGAGATGGAGATCTACATGTAAATGTTGGCCGAACGGATTGTAAGACAATCTTGCATGTTCTTTAGTGTAATAGTGTAATGTCACATGCATATATGTTAACATTATGTGAGATTTGTATTTTAGTATGCATCAAAACTCATATGTCATGAATTTACAGATTATTTAGAGGAAGATCTGCAACCTACAAACATTGGTCACAGATCAATTTATAGGATTAAATTTGTGAGACAATTATTTGTACTGTAATATGGTAAAGCGTGTACAACATCAGTTTGTAACATTAATTGATTTGAATTGAAATACTCTGATATGGTGAAACAAGACCTGTGTAATAATATTTATGATCGATTCCTTTTCCAATTCTCTCTCTTAAAATATAACCAAGAATTCATGTTTCTCAATACAGTTTTCTCACTAGCTTAATTGTAATGTGTGTGTGTATATTGTCCACTAAATCACATCAAAAGTTTTAATTTTGTTTCTTTAAACGCATCCTCTAATTAAAGAATTCTAATCAACCATATATAGTTGATGCAATTTTCTCTCCACTTATTTGTCTCATAAAATTATAAAACAAAGACTATTACAAATTAGATCAACTTTATAAATACTAGTTTAATATTACTATACATGCACGAACATATACACCAACTTCTTTATCAAAATCATTCGCCGACAATTAACTAAATACATAAATTCATGTTGGTTCCTTCCTTTTTTTTTTAATAGTGAAATTAGAATAAAATGTGGAAGAAAGAATTGGAAAAGCAGCAAATAATTGAATGAATAGAGGTGTGTATGGAGGTCCACAATATGGATGAGGATTGAATGTTTATAAGGAGAAGACAAGTCCCAAAAAATTGTTCAAAGTTGAGATGTAATAATTATAAAGAAGTGGGACACATTTTGTCTGTGGTCCCAAGTGTATATGATCTGTATATATGAAATTAGTATATTTAGTAGGGTTTCATCTTCACTATGATCACAAGAGTTTGAGGAAATGCCAGCAGTGTTTGGTCCTAGCAACTAGCCATTGTGAAACATCTTAGTTTCTTCAAATTAATGGTGCATCCATTAATGGGGTATAGAACTTGCATTTCCTGCTTGGAATTCAACAATGCTTGCAAGTTGTGCCTTCTTTACTCCATCAAAAACCACGTCTTTGATGTCGGGTCATAATAGTTACCTAATAAGATTTACATTCTATCGATCTCATGTGATACATGACTTATGAAAGTCGAATTTGAAATGAGATTGATGGCCTGAATATTCTGATCTTATATTCATTCAATGATTCTTATCTAGTCTCATGAAGAGCTGACACTCGGAAATAAAGATCAGCTAAACACCAAAAGAAGTCGACTTAGCTTAATTCGATTGATATATCAATGTTAATTACTTTTGTCAAGAAGATAATATGTACATACTATTTTCTCGAAGGTCTCTCTTTCTATTTTTGTATAGACAAGATAATTCAAGAATTTGAGGTAAGTAAAATATTCTGATCTAGCTAGCTAGTAAATTGTCTACTATCGATGAGTGTGACATGCATGTTTGTGATTTAATTATTTGATAGAAAAAGAGCTTGGCTTAATTTTAGCTTGATTTGTCATACATGAATGTGAACACATGATTCATAATACGTGTAAAATATAAATTGAATAATTGGGTGATTTGTATGGCTTAAAATTCTATATTTCTGGAGAAAAATTGTTTGAGCAATTAATGTTTGGTTTGTCCTGAAAAATAAGTTAATGGTATTCATATAATTTACGTTCACCATTTTTAGTGGTGCTTCCAACCATAGCTTACATTGATTGACATCAAATAAAAAGTTGTCTCTCTTACCTCATTAATTACTTGATTTGATTTTTATGTATTTATTATATATCACTATTTTAAAATTTATTTCGTTTTCATATTTACTAACTATGTTCCCAGCAATATCTATCAACTAAAATTGTTAAGTCTTGCTTGTTTTGAATTTTCCAGCAATTAATTGATGTCACATTTAATCGTGAGTTGCAATTTGTGGACTAAATTTACATCAATAATAGTCAGTTTAATTAGGGCTAAATAAATATGGAATTTAGTTGGATAATTCATTTTTGTTCATTAATGTTATTTATTTTATTATCCATATATCCTTCTACAAAACAAAATTCAACTACATGAAGCTAAACTCGAGGGCTTTGAATTAATTGATTAGAAAAAGAAATGGAATTTGCCTTAAAATTCAAGTTGTTGGGCCAAGTTCTTGGCTTGATTTAAACTCCATTTAGTTAATAACTAACTAGAGTAACTCTAACATGATATTTTATGTAAAACAAAGTTTTAAGGATCAACAAAAATGACTTCAACTCATTCAATACAGTCAATATCAGTTTCACATAAGATTATAAAGTCGTGTCTCCTATAATTGTGTGAGACGAAATTTCATATAAGTTTTCATTTAATAATTAATCTTGAGTCAACCACTGTACATATTTAGGATTGTTTTAATTTAAACTTATTTATATAATGAAATATTATATATAACAAGGTAAAAGAAGAAAAGAAAATAGGGAATATACCAATTTTGAAATATATGGAAACTAAAATATTCTATGAATATTGGAAAGCTAATTTGACAAACTATAAATAATATGTCTTCAATTTTTACATATAATTCTCATAAAAAATCAGTAAAAAAAAAAAACGACATGAACTGAAATTTCAGCGTAATAATGGAGTTAGACCTGAATTCTCTCCAGCCATATCTTGAGCATCTAGATCTTACTAGAATATGAAAACCAATAAATTTTTCTCAATGCTCAACCACACACAAATAAGAAACCATGAAGCTTAGAGATTTGCTCTATCATTTTAATTCAAATTCAAGAAAAGCTAATTAAAGGTTTAATTAAGGCCGATTCAAACTTTCTATTAATCAAAGTGAATACAAGTCCTTTTCAGCTTGTTAAGCAATGAATATAAGATACTTTTTTTTTTTGATTATGAGATAATTATTTTCAATTTTATATCAATCATTAATTAAATCGTCATTTAAATAATAATCATATTTTAGCCGGCTCAAACATTATTTTCAAATTCTATAAAAAATTAAATAAGCTTGGTTAATAGTCTATTAAATACAACTTATCTATCTATTTATATATATACTAGAATTATACCCGTGCGATGCACGGTTTATAATTTAATTTATTAATTTTAAATTTTAAAATAATATAATGTGATAGTATTATCGTAAATATATCAATAAGAATTTAGACATTTTATCTCTATTATTTCTCATTTTAAATACTATTATGTTTTTAAAATGCAAACAATAATATATATATATATATATTTATATTTTTGTTGAACAATGAATTATAAAATCTATATTTAAAATATAAAGTTGTTAAAATGACACCAATTTTATAAAAAAATTAAATTAAATTTAGTAATGAGAAACATTTATTGTGTTATGGATGTTAACGATAATTGATATTAAAAAAGCCATTTTAACTCCTAAAAATATGTTATGCATGTTGCAGTTTATAATATAGACATAAGTGTCATGATAAATATATTATTGTATTTTTGATGCATGCTTAATAAGTGTTTAATTTTATTGACAAAACTGCATATTCCCTGACGTTCACAATTATAAATTTTCTTGAAATTTTCGGTCTAACCAATAACTTATTATTTATAGTTAATTAAAGAAAATATATAAATACCAAAATATATTGCTATATATATTCAAATAACGTAGATAACTGAATATTGAACCCACTTAAATTGACAAATAAACCAAACAATTATATAAAAATGTTTTTCATTATAATTAATTTCTCCAAAAGTCTAAAACTTTGTATTTTGAAATTTATTTTTTTATTTCCTAATCTTTGTTTAATTTAATCATTTGTTTTTGTATTTCTAATTATGTTAAATATAATTATGCACAAAAATTTAATATCAAATTTATACATTGTTATTTTTTACGATGCAATGTAAATTAACAAATTAGAATTCTTAAAAAATGATAAATTTGATATATCATGCATTAACAACAAATTTTAGATGAAGAACTATTTAATTTGAAATTATGATTTGTTAAAAAACCTACATCCCTAAAATTGTCTCATGGTAAAATTAAAAATTAAAAATTACAATAAACAAATTATAGTAAAAACGATAAAACTGATCAATCATATATTAAACATAAATTCTAAATGAATAAATCATTTAATTTGAAATTAAGATTTCTTATTTAATATGCATTAAATATACACTCATTCACTTATAACCCACTTGTTATCAAAATTGTGAATACAAAATAAAAGAAACAATTAAATTCTAAATACAAAAATGATAAATTTGATATATCATAGATTATAACAAAAATTTAAATAAAAAAAATGATTTAATTTAAAGAATGTGATTTATATAAATATAAAAAATGGTAAAAATAACATACATAGTCTACCAATAGGCTATAAACCAACCTAGTGGACCCTACAATCCTTAAAAGTATAAATTTTTTTATTTTTGATTTTTTTAATTCTTGTAACTAACTTATTTCCAATTATAGTATGTAAATTTAGGAGGAAAAATTAGTAATTCTATTTTTATTGAAGGTCTTCTTTATATATATATATATATATATATATATATAGATTGTAATAAATCAAGATTTGGGATATTGAAAATGAATAATAGTAGAAGATAAAAGTTGGAAAGGTGAAGACAATTTGTTTCTTTTAGCATTCATTGTGTCCGTACCACTAAAATGCGACCCGTCAAAGCTTATGGATATGAAAAGCACATGACCAAGGTTGGGAAAATGGTTGAATTTAAATTCCTCTAATTCATTTTAATTTTTTAAGAGAAAAAAAAATCAGTTGTCCCTCAAAATTTAGGCAATATATTTCCAATATATATTTTGTTATCAAGATTTATATATATAATGTGCTTAAATATATTTTGATTTTTTTATGTCATAGTTTATGGCAAGAAATTTAATATTTGTCCATTTTTTGACAAGTGATCGATGATTTTCATCCCATAAAATAAAATAAAATAAAATGTTATTTGATCTACGGTTGTTCTCAATGCTTGTATTTATAATTTGAAATAATGCAACAACTTATTCTATTTTGCTCTACTTATAAACGAAACATTTAAAATAGTTTTAGTTTCTACAAATATTAATTTAATCATATATCACTTTTTTTTTAATAACTTTTCTACTATATTACTTTTGTTAATTCGAATTATCAATTCATATTCACAACGAAACAATTCCTTGTTTTTTAATCAATGTATCTACAACTTCTTTTATTATGAAACCTGTCATTCATCATGAAGCTAAATTTATTGCATGCAAAATGTGGTGAAGTCTGGAATTTATTCTATAAGGGAAACTCAAATACTTGCATTAATGAAGACTATTATGTGAGAGCTTAATTTGGTTTTCATCATATATATAATTTTCGAATTGATGCTAAGTATATATAGTTGATGCAATTCACATATATAGATGATGAAGATATATTATTTCGAATTTGGCATCTCATTGTGTCAAGTGTCACTCAATTGTTTTCTCTGGTGCACCGATCAAGTTGCACGTTTATTGGTTTTTTGAAAAAAAAAAAATATATACAATTTTGTTCATCTTTTTACCATAAGCATATTAATGACCACATATTAATGTGCTAATTTTTAATATTTCACAAATTGATCAATACACGTATTAATTATAACTTACAAGATATAAAGAAATAAAATCTTTAGTTAGATATACTTACAATGAGCATGTTAACATTTCCTTTTAACTACACATATTCAATAATGTGTCATTATATATACTATATATACATATATCATGAGAAAATAATTAATTAAACAAAAAATGAGTAGGACTCTCATGATCATCATATCATTTCACAAACTCATAATTTTATGACACGGTCCACACCTTAATCACAATCAACAATTTATAATCTCTAATCCACATGAATTATATAAAACCTAGTTAAGTTCAAGAACAAATGAGATCGATCCCATTTCATAAAATTATATTGGTGAAGTAATTTTTCAAATTTTTAGTTCAAAAATAAAAAATTATGGCCGCTAGTGATGTGACCATTGACCATAAATTTTGATAGGTAAGTTTCATTGTACAAGTCTGACAAGGTCGTTAACTGGGATCGATTCAATGAACTAAATTTCAAACTACTACAAATTCATGAGTATAATTAATTACATGTGTTATTTACTCCACCTAATTACATAATTAAATTAAACAAAAGTGTAATTAATCACACTGCCCAGAGTTAATGCCTTTTGACTTTATGGATATTGTTGCCCAAAGTAGTTAATATAACATCCTATGTCTCTTCCTCTAATTCAGAATCCTATGTCTCTTTTTTCACATTACTTTATTGCTCTTTTATCTTTGTGACTACATTTTCATGCTGTTTTTTTCGTATTAATTAACAATGAAATTTTTTTTTGGTCAAATAACACAAAGTTCGGTTTAGTAATCATTAATTTTCATATAATATTGAGAACCCCAATTTCCTTTTTAGATTTTCACTAAGTTTCTTTAATTCCATCATTTTATTGTCTCTCACTTTGTTAAACTAAATAGAATTACTTTAGGGAGTGGAGAAGAATTCTCATCCAATCGTTAACCTCTCAGTCGGATGAGATTTAAATCAAGGGATATGTCCTAATTATCTCAAGCGAATGAAATATAAATTAAGGAAACATGTGTCGCTGAGAATTTCTCCACACATCAATACAATCCTTATCATTTGGTTATGGTCTAAGCCACTAAATAGACCTACCTATAATTATAATAGAACTTTATTTTTTATTAAAGATGAATTATTTATCATCATCAAGATCGAATTAATTAATATTACAAAAACAAAATACCAATATATGATTACACAGACAAACTAGGTGAAATCTAACCTACAAAATAAAGAGTGTCATGTATGTCATTATTTGTATTTATTTATGATTCTTGAGAAGATATAGATCATTGTAAATCTGAAAAAATCATTTATTTAATTGCAAGATGAAAACAGTTAGAAATGCATGATGAGAACAAATCCAACGTGTCAACGGATTAGTTCGTTATTGGAAAAAGGAGGGTGTAATTTTTATTAATAAACTTGAGCCGACAAAACCGCCTTTACCTTATTTTCTACATTAACATCTTGCCACATAGTTTATAGGGAATCAAACTAACTTTATTTAATTATATACATAAATGATCTTAGACATGTTTTCCCCCCAACCTTCATCATTCATGGATTCTAAATTTGATATATATTTTTATATTAGATCAAATGAATCCAAATCGTTGATTAAAACTAACAGAATCTGTGTAATGTATTGAATCTGACTAAGTTTTAAAGTTAATATTACAGAATGAATGATACAAAGTTTACACACAAAAATTGTCGAATCATGTGTTTATGTATTATTTACCCCATAGATATATAAACTGGTCTTGTATTTATAAATTCTTGAGATAATGTTTTGCTATCTACAATTCAACTTAAAACATATTTTCATAAATTTATTTCGTTTCATGAGATATGAATTGCCCAATTAACGAAATAGGATATTTGCTCCCATCTCCTAATACATGATATATGCATGAACTCACATATTTGAACAAGTAATTGGAATTCATAGGAAATTAATCTCCTTAGTTTGCTCAAAAATATTTCCTTCATCCCAAAATAAGTGTCGTTTTAACAAGTAAATTTTGTTTCAAAATAAACGTCGTTTTCAAATCTCAAGACATATATACATACAATGTATCAAAAATATTCATATTCACCCCTATCAAATTAAATGTGCTAAATAAAAAATTTAAATAAGGATGTGTCCGACAGACTTCTTATCACATTTCTTCATTCATATTAAAAAACTTAAAACGAGTCTATTTTAAAACTAAAAACGACGCTTATTTTAGAAGATGACATTAATAACAAGAGTTACTCTCCTGTGCACCAATTGCACGGATCCAAATGGGCCGCGCGCGGGCTGTCCAAGGGCTGGGCTGGCCCACGTACCCAACCCGCGCCTCTTTACTTTTTCGCATGTTTTTTGTCGTTACCTTCACGTTATGTTAGTGTTACCTTCGTGTTATGTTAGGGTTACCTTCGCGTTATGTTAATGTGGCCCCATATCCAAATTTCATACCCTTAGTTTAAAATCACTGAACTAAAATAACACGAATGTAACACTAATATAACATAAAAGTAACATGAAAGTAACATTAATATAACATGAAGGTAAAAACAATGTTAATCATACCTTAATGTTATGTTAGAGCGACCCTCACGTTATGTTAAGGCTACCTTCATGTTATGTTAGTGTTACTCTCATGAGGGTAACACTAACATAACATAAAGGTAACTCTAACATAACATGAGGGTATGAGTCGTATGACTGCCTGAAGCGAATCTTGGTGGGTTTGAGGGCACGTGAGAGTGCGTTGGAGCAAGTGAAAATGCATGTCAAAGGCGTGTGGGACGGGTCGACCCGAGTGCATGGATCCATGCACCAGTTGTACAAAATATTTTGCCTAATAATAAATAATATTTTGTTACTAGAGTGAGTTGGGCATGCCCATAATCACATGTTCCATGGTACCATACATCACATAGTAGCATTGGGCCCCACCAATGAAAGCCCACATGCCCATGCCAACTCATTCCTCCCTCGACAACCCCCGGCCCCACCTCACATGCCCTGCTTCCTCTTCCACCTTTCCCATTTATTGCAACAAAAGAATATTACGATAAATTGTGAAAATTAAAATGATTAGTAATCGACGGCCCAGATCTCAGAACCGAATCTGAGCCGTCGATCTATCGGGCCCACAGCCTTGAATAACGGCAGTTGCCTTTGTCCCACCTCTGCTCCCCCTTTGCATCCAATTTGCCCTTCTTTTCACCCGACATCTGTATCTCCCCTTACAAGTCCATGTCCCCACGCTGACCCCTCCCACCACACGCTCCCCCCACTCGTCAAATACACGCGCACGTGTCTGTGGACTCTCACCAGCGCGTGCTGCCACAAACGCGTGGGCCCGCCCATGCACACGGGGAATAAGCTATCCAGCTTATGTCTCTATCTATATAACTTTGCCTTCTTTCCTCACAACTCATTCACACCTTCCCAATTTTCAATACATATATACGAACAATTCTATACGAAAAAGAAGAGAATTATCTAGATTCAGAAGGGTTTATAGCCTTTGATTTGAGGAATTAAAGATGGAAGGAAGAGGGGTTTATGAGAGTGATTTGAATCTTAAAGAAACCGAGCTGAGATTAGGGTTGCCTGGGAGAGATGAATCGGGATCGGAGGTGAAGAAGAACAAGAGATCTAGTTCGGAGATGGATGGGTCGGGTCGAGAGCAAGAATCCGAAGCACCGGCTCCAAAGTAAGTTCAAATTCTAATTGTTCGATGTCTTGTTTGTGTGCATATGATTGTTGTGTTGGCAGTTGCTGACGTGGGATTCATGTTATTGCAGAGCACAAGTGGTTGGGTGGCCGCCGGTTCGATCTTACCGGAAAAGTGTTATGCAGCAGAAGAAGGCTGATTCCGATGGGTCGGGGATGTTTGTGAAAGTGAGCATGGATGGAGCCCCATATTTGAGAAAGATTGATCTCAAGTTTTATAACAACTACTTTGATCTACTCAAGGCCTTGGAGAACATGTTTAAGTGCACCATAGGTAAGAAACAGACTGCTCAATTCTCTCTCTCTCTCTTCTCTCTCTCATGATGTTTTTGTTGTAGTAATGTGTTACTGATGATGATTTGTGTATGTATCAGGGGTGTACTCAGAGAGAGAAGGGTACAATGGATCTGAATATGCACCAACATATGAGGACAAGGATGGGGACTGGATGCTTGTTGGAGATGTTCCATGGGATATGTTTGTTACATCTTGCAAGAGGATGAGGGTCATGAAAGGCTCTGAAGCTAAAGGCTTGGCTTGCCATCTTTAGAGAGAGAGAGAGAGAGAGAGAGAGAGAGAGAGAGAGAGAGAGAGAGATGAACTGCTGCAAGTGATTAATGAAAGAGGCGATGATGGTGTGCAAGAATTGATGGGGGATTTTTGGGCCTCGGAGATTAAGCTTTGCACAAGGAGATCCAAGATGGGTTCTTTATTGAGATGATGGTGGATCATATGATGTACAAATTAATGTTAGGGAAATTGATGTTTTTTTCTTTCTAATTTGTATTGGTTTTCCATTTTGTGTATCAATGTAGTCACAGAGAGAGAGAAAAGAATACACACAATATTTATAGTGGAGAAAAGCAAAATCTAAACATATATACACTTTCGATTTCAACATTTTAGATCGGAGTATTTAATTTCATTTCCTGTTTGGGCCTTCTACAAAATTTATTCTACAGATTTGATATATACTCATTATGCACAAGAGAATATGTTTTTCATCCTTCTCAATCTGCCCATGTTGCAACTTTAGAACTTAACGTTCATCACTTGACAAGCTAGTTGAGCCTGCAGGAATTCTACAGATCTCGAAACTCATTAAAGTTGAAGTAAATAAACAAATGTTTTCTATACCAGATGCATGGATCACCCGGATCCAAGCAGTCTGGTCCGGTTTTTTTTTTTTTTTTTCTTTTCTTTTAATTCTTCTACGCACTTGATTTTTTAATACTGATCATCACCTTTATATTGTATTAGACATACCTTTATATTATATTAGATGTACATTTATGTCCAAATTTCATACCTTAAACTTAAAAAAAAAAACTCTAACATCGGTACATGTACAACATGTACCTTTACATAGGATTAATCATACATTTATGTTATCTTAATTAGACATACCTTATATCTATTACCAATATATATATATATATATATAACCTACATAAAAGTATATATATTTCTTACAAAATATGAATTGGATTTTATTCAAGGTTATAATATTAATTTATGATTTTCATATTTAAATATTTTTATATTAAAATTTTAAACTAAAATCATATAGAACTTTATTATGAGTGAGACTCTATTATATTAGGACTCTAATTTACTATGAATTTTTTTTTGAATTTATTTTAATTTAATATAGATTGTATATCGTTATAAAAAATTATTATTTAAGGTTAATAATAATATAATATTTTTTTATTAAAAAACTCATCATCCATGTGTGACGCACGTGTTGATACTCGTAATATATAAAAATATGACTAACATAGTTAAAATGTATAACTAATATAACTAAATGTATGTTTAATATTACTAAAAAGTACGAATGTATAGTTGAAAATTTTAAGGGTCTTTAATCAAGATATGAATGTATGACTAACATTATATAATATATGTTGGAGCGAATTTGAGTGAATTGAAGCGCATCCACACAGACGAGTGGAGGTGCGTGAGAACGCATGGAAGCGTGTTTTTTAGATGCGTGAGCGGGTCGATTCAGATGTTGCATAAAAGTTTTTGTGTTGAATAACCACTTCATTGTGAGGCGCTTGCCCGTGAAAGCCATGGTCTAACCTTACACCCTCTATTACACTATTGCAGAAAGAAAATACAATGAGCCAAACACCGTTGAAAGAGCTGAGAAGACCACCACACTAGACAAGGAAAATATAGTGCTTCGATTTTTTTTTACAAAAACTTGTGTAAAATGATCTCACAGATGATTTTCGTGGGACGGATCCTTTTTATCCGTAAACTAAATGCATATCCACAAATCTGTACGTGCATTGTGATGTGTGAGTTATGAATTGGTCTATCTCTTATGAAATAATTCGTCTTTGTTCTTTTCTTGTGTACCTTAATATATGTCTCCTAAAAATAAATATAATATTATTAAAAAATACTTTAAATAATTTTGAATTAATTTGTGTTCCACCTATATTTATTAGCAATTAATAGAACATTAGAAAATAAAAAATATATTTGGAACATATTTGGACCTGAAATGGATCGGACCCATCAAATAAATGTAAAGGCCCATAATCTAATTGGGCCGAACCAAATTGTGGTCTTGTGTAAAAACACGTTCCTTAAACGACGTTGGCGCAGTACGCACCCCGTTAATGTTAGAAGAACTAAATTGAGACCCCCGATTTCTATCTATTTCCTAATAATCTCTGCATCGTTTCCAGTTGATACAGCTCGGGTTCGTTCAGATTGGAACAGGATGCTGCGCCGTCTCGCCGCTCAACGATTTTCTGAGATCCGTCAAGCTTTCTCTCAGCTTCCCCAGGTTTTGTTCCTCTCGATTTTTTTGATTTTTTCCTCTTGTTTGGCCCATTTTTTTTTTTTCATTCTAAATGGGTGTTTTTCCCCTTTTTTGCAGGCGTCCAGATCGTTCTCGACCGCGCTGAACTATGTGAGTTGTGATTATTCTTACTGGATCAGATTTCCCTATGCGTATTAGATTAGCAAACTGTTTTTTTTTTTTTTGGGGAGAAATTTGATACATGAGGTTCTGGTAATCAGCACATTGATGGTCCGGATAACAATCCAGACCTTCCATGGGAATTCACGGAAGCGAACAAGGAAAAGGTTAGTTACTCGGTGTTTCAGATTATTAAAAAGCTCTGATTTTTCCCCTTTAAATTTTGAAATCGGAACGCGGAGAATTAGATGTTTCAGTAATCGTGGAGCCCTTAACTGTTTTTAGCTAGTGTAAGGTGGAAGTGGTGTTTGCCTTAGTGATTTGCAGTGATCAAGAATGTGATTAGACTTGGCTGGAGTAATGATACATGTTAATAACCACTATGTTTATGCTGTGGTACTTGTTGTAAGCTAATGTGCTTTGTATTATAATTCTTTTCTTCTATTTGGAATTTTTCTAATACTTAGCCGAAGTAGTGATACTGCATTGGTGAAAATGCCTACCTGTAGTTTATGTGATTGGTCTTCACTCTTGTCATTCTAGGAATACTCTTTAGTGAAGGATATGACGAGATTTCCACTTTGCAATATTTTAAGCACAGCTCATAATTCATATGTGTTCTTCTGTTTTCCCATTATTAATGCTGTCTCGGTAAACACTTTGCCTATTAAATCATCTGTAATATTGGATGGTAACTATCAGGTGTTCATTATTTTGCACAGGCTAATGAGATAATGTCCCACTATCCTTCCAACTATAAGCAATCTGCTGTCATTCCTTTGCTTGATCTTGCACAACAGCAACATGGAGGTTGGCTTCCGGTTTCAGCAATGAATCATGTATGTTAGTATGAGTTATTACTTATAAATTTGTGCTAATAAGATTGATTTAATCTAACTTGTGTTAGTGGCATGAATTTTGGAATATGCAAGACTCAAGAACTAGGTTATGTTTAGTGGTAAAGTTGCTTCATTATGATGTTGACATTGAAAAGAAAAAAAAGATCAGAATCTCTTTTTCAGCTATGATATAGACAAATGCAGTAACATGTATAGATTTACTTGTAGGATATTGTCGAGGGGAAAAAAAAGGTGAACTCTGTTTACTATTCAGGGTAGCACACACATGTGTAGATGATGACTCATCTTTGCTAAAGAAATTAATCAAAGATTATATGAAATGAAGTGCTTGGCTTTTACACTGCTTTTAGCGTATTACTCTGGTTACTTCACTTTAACCTTTGTTAGTTTCTGTCTTCTTGTCCAGTTATAGTTATGAGTCAATTTGTCACCCCAATCTAACAAAGTAGTGTGAGATACTAACTAATATTTCCCATTAAAGCTCTAATTACTGATCTGATGATTTGTAAGATATGGTGCCTTTCCTGATGCTTCAATATGGTATTGAGATACCTGATAAGTTTGATTAGACCAGATTATCCATTTATATGAAAGAACCTCTCTTCTAATATTCCTGCCATCATTAAAGGTTGCTAAGGTCATTGGAGTAGCTCCCATTCGTGTATTTGAGGGTCGCAACCTTCTATTCAATGTTCAAACCGAAACAAAGGTAACTTAACTCTGCATCAAATTAATGATACTATTTAAGATGTGGCAACTGGTTTTTCGTGGAATGCTCATTAGTTCAGTTACCTTTTGGTAATTTAAGGTTGGTAGGTACCACCTTTGGTATTGGGCACTACTCCCTTGCTGATACGCGGTTCTAGAGAATTGAAAGAAGCATTATTGAAACACTTGGGGTAAAGCGCAATGGTAAAGTCCTGCATGACATTTCTCACTGTTCTTTCATTTGGAACTCCATTGTGTCTCTGAAAAGTGGAATCTTCTTGAGCTTGTCTTGATTTCAAATTGAATTCAAAATTGCAGAAGTAACTAAGGATGGCCTGTTTTCTGTCGGAGAAATGGAATGTATGGTGAGTTATCTCATGAGCATCTTTTCTGTCATTGCTGTTGTCATTGCTTGTTCTTATTTTGCTGGTCTGCTCATTGACTGCTAATGGAAGTATTTCTTCCCCAACATGGAATAAGGGTTACGACTGCTCTACAATCAGAAGTTGCATTTGGCGATAATATAAAAATATTTTTCCCCATCATTTACCTATATAACCCACACAACCAAGTGTATGTCGAGTGTTTCACTCACGTTGATAGACTAATATGCAGTCTAAATTCACAAAAGTTGTTAACACTTGTTCTTTGTGGGCCATTGGGACTCCCTCTTCATCGTCTATGAATTAAGTCAACACTAAGTCATCTGAAACTGATAAGTATTGCTGGAGCATGCGAAGTTAAAAGTCTCAATATCAACTGATTACCCCACTAATTATATCATGGAGAAAACTGACATTTTCTTCTCCAATGGGGATGATATTCTTCCTTGGGATGTTGTGTGAATGCTCCAATGATCACAGTTGCTGACTACTCAAATGGTTCTGAAGGATATACCTATAATTATTATGTGAGTACCATTTGTTTCAGTATTGTAATACTGTAACAGTAAAAGATTCAGAAATCATTCTCTTTTGATTGTTACAGGAAGATGTTACTCCAAAGCGAGTTGTTGAGATTGTGGAGGCCTTCAAACGAGGGGAGAAGCCGCCGGTAAGACAACAATGGGTGCTTTACTGAGATAGTTAATCAAGTCACCTGCTCTATTTTTCTCATGTACATTTTATTTACTTTTCAGCGTGGTACACAAAATCCACAACGCATAAATTCTGGACCAGAAGGTGGGAACACTACATTGTTAGGCGAGCCTAAGCCCCCTCCATGTCGAGATCTTGATGCCTGCTGAACAAGTTGAATTTTACCTTGTTGTTCCTAATAATGATGAAAAAAATACTGGAAGCTAAGAGCATCCATGGGTGTAAGATGTTTATTACCCGAATCGAATTGGAGAATTTTCATTTTGTCTTCTTTGGCTCTTCTTGTCAGCCATGGTATGAATGTACTTGTGTGCTGAGTTATTTATTTTCACATCAAGGGATATCGATAAGGACATGGCCAAGGCATTGGAAACCTTGCTTTTACTTGCAAATTCTTGGGCTAAGCTTCAAACTTCCTCAGTTGCATGATAATCTTGACTTAAATACCGACTGAGCGTTTGGTATCTTGAGGCCTTTTAAAGCTGCAGCATTGAGGAAATGGATGGTTATATACTTATATCTGCTTTTGCTTGATCTTGATCTTGATCTTGATCTTGATCTTGATGCATGAATTTTCGATCTTAGGAAAGCCTCTTGCAGGT